>CM069858.1:24533700-25733700 GCA_036172795.1 Pelodytes ibericus | reverse complement strand
CAGAAAAGGGGGATCCATGAGATACTGGGTAAGTGGGCCAATCTGAGGGCCAATCCGAGTGGAAGTGGGCCACCCCGACCCTATATATGGACATCCGGTTTGGTTTGAATTGGCCAATGGCTGGTTACCCTCGAGAAGGTCTCAGCCACTGGGCTTAACCTTTATTGTGATGGCCGCTGAGAGTAGAGTTCACTGGCAATGGGGAGTGGGGAAAGAAAAGTGTCTCTGCTCATGGAGGGTTCCAAAACAGGATGCATTTAACCATTTCACTTTCTATTTTATTGATGCATCTTAAAACTTTTCCTTTCTTGGTTTACAATAATAAGCTTTTATTAAGGGTTTTTCAACGACCTTAAGCATGCTGTCAGAATTAACCAAAGCATTAGCAGGATAAAACCATGTTATTATTGGCCATGGTAATCATGTATTAATTTCAGAAGGATGAAGGGTTGAGTTGACCCTGATGGGATTCAAACTTGTGACCCTGATGTTTAAGGAGATACTGCAGTCAGAGCACCAGCTCAGAGTAGCTGATTTCATGTGGTGCTTTACAAATATAGAACAAAAGAATATTACATTTAATAGCAGATATGAACTCTGAGTCAGACATTTTCTGGTAATTTGTAATAGTAAAGTAAAACATACAAAATTAAAAGGGACAGTCCTGCCAAAATGTATTTAGTACTCTACCACTTAGCTAAAGTCCTTGTGACTCACAGAAACTCCCCATGAAAAATACATGTTCTTTATTGGACATCCAATGCATTTGCATAGGGGCCCTCTGATTGGTGCCCGAGAGATGCAGGGGATGCCCCCTTCAAGAAAACTTCCCATATGAGATCTAACCCCTGGAAGAATTCCTGCTAAAGATGTGTTTACATTTTAAGTAAAATAAATAAATAAAGTATTTTAAGACATAATGTTATTAGTTTACAAATTCCTTTGTATACTGTACATGTTGTTCATTTTTTGTATCAGTAATGTTTTACCCTGTATGTTAATATATGTATGTATTCATTTTTAATCTACTGTTAAATGTGTAACTCTGTGTAACTCCATTCTGGACTGGTTCCCCAGGACATACTTGAAAACTAGATAAATCTCAATGTATTCTTCCTGATAAAACACTTTCTAAATAAAAATAAATAAAATAAAAATACTGGGCACTATCCAGTTACCTAAAGAGTTTTCAGATTTTAAAGCTCCAACTTTAAAATACATTAATGGAATAATGCTTTAATAATTTGACACATTTGAGTTAAGAATAAAAAAAAAAAAAATGAAACATTGCATGCAAATCTATTAAATAGATGATGAATCTGTTTTAAAAGTGTATGTGGTGAGTCTTGCTTATGACATCACCTGTGGCACTTTTACCATTGCCAATTAGTTCACTTGTATATCAAATCGAAGGTGATGTAATAAACAGGAGACACCACAGACTCTTATAAAAGACATTTTTTATTTTCTTTTATGCATTTGTTTGCAATTCTAATACCACAACATATCCAATGATCCAGAAGAAGGCAAAAAAGTAAAATATTTCAGCAATTTCTATGTTCTGCTCTTTTAAAAATGTATCCAGGCCCTTTTTAAAGCATCTAATGTATTCGATAACACCACCTCCTTAGGCAGTAAATTCTATACCTTTATTGTCGTTACAGTAAAGAATCCCTTCCGCTGTTGTAGACAAAATCACATCTCTTCAAGTCTTAGTGGGCGGCCTCTTTTCCTTTGTACCATTCTGTTAATGAACAGGGCTTTCAGAGCCCTTTATATGGGCCCTGGACATATCTATATAACGTTATCATATCCCATCTAAGATGGGATGTCTCTAGCATGTACAAATATAACTTTACTAACCTTTTCATAACTAAAACTTTATATTCACCATATTAGTTTTGTAGCCCTCCTCTGCACTTTCTCCAGTTCTATAATGTCCTCTTTCAGACAAGATGCCCAGAATTGAACTACATATTCAAGGTGGGGTCTTGCTATGGACTGATAAAGAGGCATAAAAATATCTTCCATTAATATCCCTTTTAATTTGTGCCTAACGTTTAGGAAAACACACCAGAATATGTTATACAAATTCTTATTATCTGAATTAGAGGAAATGAGTAACAGGACTAGGCAGGATTAAAAATGCAGGGTGATTGTGTCAGCTTGGAACATGGTATAGTAGATTACATTTTATTAACCTGTATTTGTATAACAATTGACATAGTGCATGTTGCAGGAGCTAACGGGGTTACAAAACTCCATTAGGCAGATGTTGTATGTGTTTATAATATCAACTGAATAGTATATAATAAGACACCATTACCTCTCTCCCTAAGGGCATTGAAGTGGTTAAATGTGATGTATAATTGGAAACAACACTTTAACCTTTCACTATAACTGATTTGCAAATCCAGAATGACAAGTCCTATAGTGAATTGGAGATTATGGATTTTTTTTTATCCATTGGAGGTTTATCTCCATAGAGTTCTTGTTTTAGTCCAAGTGGCAGGGATTGGTGACACAATCAACCAATAAACTCCGGCTGCTTGTATAGTTACACATTCTGAATGCTAGTGCTGATGGGGGGAATAGACAGGGAGTTCTCAGCCTTTATCAGTATTGCTATGGTATTAAGGTTTAACCGGCTGCCTGGGTTGTAATCCTGGGATATAATTAAAAAATCAGTATTAACAAGGAAAACGGTGTGCATCAAAATGTAATCAATTCTGCAGAAGCTTAACCATCTGCTAAAGGTTAAGTCTATGCATGGATACTGATGTCAGACTATTTATATGCAGGATTTGGCTGTTGGAGGAGTGTTTGGACCCTTTAATCTACTGCACTGATGAAGGGAACATCTGTAGGAAGATATCCTGAGATGGCTCTCAGCTGTTAGAGGGCCAGTGGTTTATCATGGTTAGCAGGATAAACTTCTAAAGGATCAGAAGGCAATTTATATCCATCTAGACCTTGTAGCAGCCAATGTCATTATTACACGACATTGTTTGCATGCAAAGCTTCTCGTCCATTTATAAAGTCCAGTGTATAAGGGGTGTCTGTGCATACATCTTTATACAGGTGTGTGCAATAGTGAGTTATTTAGGCATCTTCTGTATAGATCACATGTTTGTCACAACAAAAATTAGGTGTTTATTTTGTGTATCTTTAAAGCATATAATTATTCCACGAACACAGTGGAAGTAGTTCATATTAACCCTTTGGGCGTCAGAGTGTTTTGCCATCCGTCTGGTATGTAAACGGTTAATAACTGATGTACTAGGGTAGTAGTTCTACATAGTGCTTTGTACATCGGTACGCAAGCCGATCTTCAGATCCATCAGTGGCAATGATCACCCTTCTGGGATTTAGAAGGTTAATCCAGGCTGACAAAAGGGTTCTATATATTCACGTGCAAGTGAGTAGACCTTCATAGTAACCGTTTGTATGCCAGCAGGTTAAGCAATATATTGCATTACCATAGACTGATTACCCATTAGGTATTTAAAGGGCAAATCCATGCTGGTGTTAGTTATATATACAGTATATACACAAACACATGTATTAGTAACTATTAATGTTATCTCTTTGTGTATCAGAATGTCCATCAGTGCATTGCATTACAAGGTCTTGAGCACCTGTCTGGTATATGGAGGATTAACCCATAGTGATAGTGTTACACATTGCATGTAGTGTTACATACACATATTCGATGTGTGTTATATACATATTGGATGTAGTGTTTATATATATATATATATATTTGGATGTAGTGTTATATATACACTTGTACAGTGTATTCACACACAAACACATACCACTTCTGTTTTACTCACTTGCTTTGTTTTGATTCTTATACACTTTCCTGTCCATATTACTAAAGCATCTTCCTGATCTGCATCTTTTAGGATCAGATTTGTATTTTGCATTTAACTCTCTAGATGCAGGAGAACAATCAGTCTGTAACTGGACAGCGGGAAGATTAACCATTTCAGCATCAGGTGGTATGCAGACCTTTCCATCCTCTTTGGTGACTTCCCCGTTCCCCTTCCCAGCTGCAGGCGTGGAAAAGGTTAAACATAACAACTGTATATTGCACCTCTGAGTTCACTGTGTCTCTGTCCACCAATACAGAAGCAGTAATGTGGATTTGGTCCCCTCCTCTCCCCCCACCACCATCCAACCTCTTTAAAAAAAAAAAAATTAAAATAGTTGGGGAGGTGTTTGGGGAGAGGGCGGTGGAGTTGAAAGTATATTGAAGAAACTGAAGTCCATACAGCACAATCTTCACGTTTAGCACAGAGCTTCCCATTTTTCTGCTATCAGATTGGATTAACAGATCTTTATTGGAGCCAGGTTCCCCTGTGAGAAAGGAGAGAAGCTATAGCAGGATTTCTCTCTCTCTTCTTTTTTTTTTTTTTGCCTGAGGATTTGTTGAGTTTCATTAGGTCTGACCGGTGCTCAGTGAACACCACAGACTATGCCAACACCAGCATCAGCATCTCCAGCTACTGAGATGCTTTGGAGTATGGGGAGAAGAAGACCATGGCTGGGACAGGTCCTTCCTGCTCTTCTAACTTGTTGCCTGGTTCCTGCTTCCAGCCAAATCCGTTACTCTGTCCCAGAAGAGCTGGACCATGGAGCTTTTGTGGGGAACATCGCAGAGGACCTGGGTTTGGACATCTCTAAATTATCACCCAGGCGCTTTAGGATAGTATCTGGGACCAACAAGCAGCACTTGGAGGTCAATCTGGAGAATGGAATCTTGTTTGTCAACGAGAAGATCGACAGGGAAGAAGTTTGTGAGTTCCAGCCAGTCTGCTACCTCCACTTGCAGGTGGTCATGGAGAACCCTTTGGAGCTCTATAGGGTCGAGGTGGAAATTTTGGATGTTAACGATAACGCGCCCAGTTTTCCCTGGCATGATTATGTGTTGGAGGTGACAGAGTCTGCAGCCCCTGGTGCCCGCTTCCCACTGGAGAGTGCCCAGGACCCAGACGTGGGTGCCAATTCCCTGCGCACTTACAAGCTGAGTCCCAACGGGTTCTTCTCGCTGGAGGTCCAGAGTCGAAGCGATGGGAGCAAATTTGCCGAGCTGGTGCTGGAGAGACCTCTAGACAGGGAGCAGCAAAAGACCCACAGGGTGCTGCTCACTGCCATGGACGGGGGGGTTCCTGAACGATCCGGGACTGCCTTGGTGACTATCAGTGTTTTGGATGCCAATGACAACGTGCCCACCTTTGACCAGTCGTTTTACCGGGTGAGTCTGCCAGAGAACGTTCCTAAGGGCACCCTGGTCATCAAGCTGAATGCCACCGACTTAGATGAGGGCACCAACGGGGAGATCGAATATTCTTTCAGCGGGCACGCACCCCAGAAGGTGAGGGACCTCTTTATGGTGGAACCACGTACCGGGCAGGTGAGAGTTAAGGGGATTTTGGACTATGAGAAATCCAATCTCTATGAGCTGTATGTCCAAGCTAAGGACAGGGGACCCTCGGCGGTGGCTGTGCACTGCAGGGTTTTGGTCAATCTCTTGGATGTCAATGATAATGCTCCCGAGGTGATCCTCACCTCAGTGTCTACCCCAGTCATGGAAGATGCTCCACCGGGGACAGTCATCGCTGTCATCAGTGTGATGGATCGTGACTCTGGAGACAATGGGGATGTGAACTGCGAGATCCCTAAGAATGTCCCTTTCCAACTCCACTCATCCTACAAAAACTACTACACCCTGGTGACCACTGAGGTTCTGGATCGGGAGGCTGTCTCGGAATACAATATTACTATCAGTGCTAGGGATTTTGGATCCCCCCCACTAATGACCAAAAAGATCATCTCTGTGCAAGTCACAGACATTAATGACAACATACCCACTTTTTTGCAACCTTCCTATACAGTGTATGTGATGGAAAATAACCCCCCGGGGGCATCTATTTGCTCGGTGACTGCCCTGGACCCTGATTGCAACCAGAATGCCTTTTTGTCATACTCCATCATGGAGGGGCAGATTCAGGGGATGCCAGTGTCCACCTATGTCTCCATCAATTCGGACAGTGGGAATATCTATGCCCTGCGCTCTTTTGACTATGAGCAAATCCGTAACTTTCAGATCAGGGTCCAAGCCCAAGACGCGGGATTCCCTCCTTTAAGTAGCAATGTGACAGTCAATGTCTTTATCCTGGACCAAAATGACAATGCCCCCGTTGTTGTCTACCCTTTGCCAAAGAATGGTACTGTGGCCACTGATGTCATCCCCAGGTCTGCTGAACCAGGTTACCTGGTAGGCAGGATCTCAGCCATGGATGCGGATTCTGGCCAAAACTCACGTCTTTCCTACCAGATTATCCAGGCTACTGATTCTAGCTTGTTTAGTGTGGCCCTATACACCGGGGAGCTGAGGACCATCCGTGCTTTAGTAGACAAAGATGCCACCAGACACAGACTACTCATCCAAGTAAGAGATAATGGACAACCCTCATTATCCACTTCTGTCTCCATTATCTTGACTGTGGTGGACAGCATCCCAGAGACCCTGTCTGAATTAAATGATGTGCCTGTAAATTCAGACCCTGCTGCCCCCTCTTCTCTAACTCTTTATTTAATAGTGTCCCTTGGCTCTGTGTCCTTTACATTCCTGGTGGCTATAATTGTCCTCACAGCCATTAAATGTCACAAAGACAGACTGTCCCTGCAGGATTATAAGTGTTCCCTCCCTACCTGTTGCTGTATGAGATCTGGTTCATCGGGAGGGGTCTTTAAAAACTCAAATATCAACTTACAAATTTCATCTGGAAACAAAGTTCAGACGAACTGCATGGAATCCTCTGGGAGTGGTCCTCAGAACTACTGTTATAAAGTGTGTCTGACTCCAGAATCAGCTAAGAGTGACTTCATGTTCCTCAAACCCTACAACTCAACCACTCAAAACAATGAAAAAAATACAGAAAAGGTGGCCCCAGGAAGAGGTGGACAGAACACAAACGCTGTAAACAATGCAGTAAACGAGGTAAAAAATAAAATACAAAGATAGAAAAAAAACCAAAGAAAGATAAAACAAAACCCCCCGAAAAATACAAAAAGAGAAAAAAAAAATTGAAAACGGGTTCTTTTCTAGAAGCAGCTAATCCACATCTAGCAGCTGTTGCAATCCACGGTGCTTGATAGAGCATTGCAGTGTATATTGGAACATTTTAACCCTGTCAGTGACAAAGGCGCATGTCATAGTTTAAGAGAGCATCTACTCTCTGCATCAAAAGGGTTAATGATACAGTCTTCATTTTACACACCACTGGGCTACCTATACCCCCCCCCCCCCCAACACTATTCCAATGCCCCAAGTAACAGTGGGGCTACGACCGTCCCATCACGCTCAGCCAGCCGGCCGCTCAGGGCTGCCTGAGCGTAGTGGGAAGGTGCAGTCCGCAGCAACTGGATTGCAAACAAAAGCTCCATGACACCCCCCCTCCCCTCTTCTACGGAGTGTTAAAATATGAATCTTTTTTAGCATTTAAAAGGCAGAATGGTCTCTAGTGAGTGATTTCATGGTTAATGTTACAGTTAAAAAAATAATGATTTAATTAAACAGCTCTATCCACTGTATGCTGGAGGAGTATTTTTATGATAAGCAGTAAAATCAAAATATAACCATAGGAAGAAAAAAAATATATAGAGAGAGAGAGAGAAAGAGAGAGAGACTGCATCCTGTTCATGTATTCCTCATAAGCATCCAAGGGCATTAGCTTTATGTTACATCTTCCCTATGTCCCCAGTATCATCCTGGGTAAGTAATTTATGTCTCACAATTATTCTGTTCAAACTCCAAGGGCGTCCTTCAGGATGGACCAAATGGATCTTATCCGTGGCCGTGTTGTCATTGCTTTACGTGTGACACATGAAATCAGTGTCTGAGAGCTGTGAATCACTGATCAGTGTGTCTATAAATCCTATGCCCCCCCCCCCAACAATAGTGTATTATGTGCTTTACTGGGATTTCAGCACACAGGGGGAGCACCATTACTATTCACAGCGCCAGGGTGAGGGGAGATATGTCTTTCTCATACAGACACTCTCAAGACTAACAAAGCACCGGGGTGGCTGGAATGGATTGCAATATGTATAATGAGAAGGAAAGGCTTGCTATGTTCTTGTGTTTCAAGGTTACACGTGCGACACACACATACACACACACATGTATAAATACACACACATGTCTATATATATACACACGCACATATATATATATAAACACACAGACACACATATATACACACACACACACATATATATATACACACACACACACACACACATGTAAACACACACATATAAATACACACATGTGTATATATATATATACACACACACATATATATACACACACAGACACACACATGTAAACACACACGCATACACACACATGTATAAACACACACACATGTGTATATATATATATACACACACACATATATATATACACACACAGACACACACATGTAAACACACACACATATAAATAAACACACGTGTATATATATATATATATATACACACACACATATATGCACACACAGACACACACATGTAAACACACACACACACACACACACACACACATATATATATATATATATATACATTTACACACACGCATACACACACAGACACAAATACATGTGTATGATATATAAGCACACACACACACACACACACACACACACACACACACACACACACACACCAATACATTATCAATAGTTTATGAGAGCACACAATTAGACACATCACATATTCATCACATCTATGTAAGATACATACACAACCACAAACTGTGTGAGTGTGCCTTTTTCTTCTGTGTGTTTAACTAAGTTATGATTACAATTTGTAACATTTAAACATTTTGGCACTTTCTTGTATTTTCATTTTGATACAAATACACCTTTGTATCCATGTAGTTACATTTCCAATAATAATGATAATTTAATAAGACCAAGATTCTATCAGAGGTGTGTATGTTTAATGGAAGCCAACCTGTAGCTCCGGGGATAGTAAGGACCATGTCTAGTTAAATCACCCCGAACTTAGAACTGCTTTGTTATGTGTTGGGAGTTTTGCCATAGGTGAAGCCGAGGCTACTATATAAGCAACTTAAGCTACAGTCCAGGGTCACCAAAAATGTATTGGTAGAGAGAGAAAAAAAATAACCCGCCTCTCCCAGAATAGAATTATTCTCTAGTTGAACAATTAAATCTTATTTGGCCTTAGACGTGGACCCCTTTAATTTGTTCTCTCTTAGGGACCTTAAAAAAACCTGGAGATGACCATGTGACTCAAAAACATCTTGCTTTAAAAAAGAAAAAAGTAGCACCTGGATAAAATGCTAAATAGCTAGACATCAAGAATATGTAAAAGAAGCTAAGGTACTGAACGAACAAAACAGCAATCACAGGCTCTGTAAATTGCTAGGATGTCGATGCATGATTGAGTTTGGATATCACTTGTGTGCCAGGTGTTGTTTGAGAAACCAAGACCTTGATTTCCTGCTATTATCCCATTTTCTGTGATCAGCTTGGTATCTGTTAATTTCATGCTGAATATCAGGCACAAAGGAGGACATGATCTAAACGTACGGTAGTACCGCCACACGACCAGAAGATGGCGCAATTAAATAAGAAAATGAACTGCTATAGATTGTCTCGCAAATAAAATAAAACAAAGCGAATTAATATACAAGGTTGCAATGATAGCACATTTCATATACATGGCATTACGAGGCTGAAAGTAATCATAAGCGTGAATGCATTGTTCTATTAAATAGTCACAATAAAGGGAAGTTATATCTAAAATACCAGTTGGGCATAATTAGCTATATAAATAATGTAGTTCCTCTTGCCACCTGCCTTTAGGTCTGCGATCTTAGTGTTATATTACTTGCAGGCAGGTGACTGAGATTATGAGGAGAACCATATTACTTTTTCATCAGTTATAGTTTACCTTATATTTTGCTTAATAATAACACCTTTCCTAAAACAACTTGCTAAAAAAAACTAGGCAGTTACCCCTGGTAGCCTTTTTAATATTATTATGTATTTATTTCTAAAGCTGCATGTTCTATACCAGTAATAGGTATTACTTCATGAAAATTAAAGTGGCAGTTCCACTTATTTTTTTTTTATGTTGTACATGTGTACCATTTATGTGAAAGGCACTTATTTTTACTTTAATATAATTTCCAATGCTCCTGTAGTTTCACATTCAAAATTATTTCATTCAAAATTATTAAATTCAGTGACAGCCAATAAGGAAAGCTTGTAGAGAGGGGTAGGACTGTTACTATAGCAACACCAATAACCCTGTAGCACGATGGGGTTATTTATATATATAAACTCCCGCACTGAAACGCGTCAGGAAGTGAAAATATTGCGCAATCAGCGGTTGTTATGTATAATGGGGATTGCGCCTTTTTATAAAGACCAACAATTTTCAGTGTGGGAGAAGGACCTCTGCCAAACAGTGTTTCTCCCACTCTAATCAGTGCCTGATTCATTATACATTGGCTGTGTCAGCGCAATGAATCCCGGCTCAATCCAGAACTATGAAACCGGCGCAGAATTTTTTTTTTTTTTAAATGTAGAGCATACAAAATTATTGAAGATGATCTATACATTGTATTAGCAAAATTACAAGCAAATGCCTAAATTAGGGGGTAAATGTGTCTGTGGTGTCTTCTGCTTAAAAAATAATTTACACAAAAACAATCACAAACCCCGTCTAAATAGTTTCTAAATTTTGTCCCGAGTTTAGAAATATGCTTGTTTCCATGTTTTTCTGCATTTTTTTGTAATAGGGCAAAAACCAGCAATTGTGTTTGTTACAGTGACATTTTGACCCCAAACCGAACCCTAAATGTAACCCTTATGCTAACCCTTAATTTATTCTAATTCTAATTTAATTTTAACCCTTACCCTTATGCTAACCCTTAATTTATTCTAATTTTAATTTAATTTTAACCCTTACCCTTATGCTAACCCTAATTTAATTGTAACCCTAACCATTATTCTAACCCAAATCCTCAATTTTTAGCTAATTAAGTCTTTTTTTTTTTGTTACATTGCAATGTTGCTGACTGACTCTAGGGTCAGTCAAGCAACAGTATCAGAGCGACGGAAGTGCCATTTTTTCACTTCCGACGCTCTACCCACAAGAGGGCAGAGCCATATTGGAGGTGCATGGAGCTCTGTGGAGCGTTAGCGGGTGCCCTGGGCACAGGATTCTGGTGTTGCTTTATGCCTTGACCTCGAGGCATTAAAGCATCACCGTTTTAGCTGTGTTTGCGATCTTAGATCACAAACACAGCTCGTTTTACTGCAGGATAGACTTGGTCCATCCAATGTCGGCAACAGGTATAAGACATATGCCACTGTTTTATTCTTCTTCTATGTTTGAATAATATAATAATAATATTATAAATGCAAATAAAAGTAAAAATAAAATTAGGTGTTTATCTCCAGCATCCATTTTGAGAATTTTACCCATGATGCAACATTCTCCAAAATCTTCCAGCAAGTCTCACTTTACAACTATGGCCAGAGCCTGCATGATGATGTTATAAGATACACCCCTGCTCTCCTACTGGCCCCTGTGTATCATTAGTGGGCAGGACTAAGTGGCTGTGTACAACCTTTTTTACCTGCCTTCCAACACAAAGAGAGGAGATTGACCTGATCAAATCAGATGCCACTTGTCATATAATAGTTACATTACCCTCTCATTCAGTGCAAGTCTATGATCAGAATTCTGACTATTAGACTGCATTCTGCATCCCCAGCCCCAAAGTGAAATACTGGGGGGTTGCACCCAAAAACCCAATAGTTCACAAAATGATAGCTATTTAACTATTTTAGTAAGAGCTAGAGCTATGACCCCAAAGTTGTGAAATCTGAAAATGTGTGTTTTTATGTAGGGCTGTTGATGTTTGTAACTTTAATTTGATTAATAGTATATTATGTTTGTTTGTGTATTGAAAATCCTTTGGGCTACCTTTGTCTGTCTATCTGTCTATTTACATATATCTTTTTTAATATCAAAATGGCCATTGTTGGACTGAATCTACTTAGTGCTCTCTTTCCCTCATGTAGAAGAAGGGAACATTTTGTTCATGTAAGAAATCTCAGTAAAGTAATTTTTTAACTGTTGTGTATTAAAATGTCCTTGATAGGGGCACTATAGTTGTTTCTTTAACTTTTGCATCTCTTTAGAAGACACACGCATTTAAAATTCAATATCAATTTTGTAACATCAGTGTATATCTTTATCGATATACTCCAGGTTTACTCAAAGAGGTAGAGCTCGGCAGGGCAGACCCCCGGAATCAGCACTATACCTTGCAAAGAAGGACAGTGAGTAACAGTCGGCAATTGGATTAGCCTGTATGCTTCATCGTGAAGGATAAACTGACAGGTACCTTAAGGAGTACATGCTATTTTTATCATCCTGCTCAGGCTAGTATGTTTTTCAGTTGAGCTTCCGCGATGGCAGCCAGGGGATGGCTGGCAACTTTTAGCCTGGGGGTGGGAAGGGCAAAAACAATTTAGTGGCCCAATTGGAAGAATAACTTGTTACTAGTGTTGAGCGAACCCGAACCGCACTGTTCGGGTTCGTACCGAACATTACGGTGTTCGTACCCCGGACCCGAACCCGGACATTTCACTGTATGTTCTGGTTGGAGTTCGAGGTTCGGCTATAAACCGAAAGTCTTTAAACCGAAAGTCATTCGGTTTATAGACTTTCGGTTTATAGAATAGCCAATAGCATTACATGTATTCTATAAGCCGAAAGTCTATAAACCGAAAGATATTCGGTTTATAGACTTTCGGTTTATAGAATACATGTAATGCTATTGGCTATTCTATAAACCGAATGTCTATAAACCGAACGACATTCGGTTTATAGACTTTCTTTTTATAGAATAGCAATAGCATTACATGTATTCTATAAAACAAAAGTCTATAAACCGAAAGTCTTTCAGTTTATAGACTTTCGGTTTATGGAATACATGTAATGCTATTGCTATTCTATAAACCAAAATAGAGTCCCCATTCATAAGAATAGGTCAATTGACCTATTCCTATGAATGGGGACTCTATTTCGGTTTATAGAATAGCAATAGCATTACATGTATTACATCTGAGAGTCAAATACTGTGCTTACAGCGCACTTTGAAAAATTCTAATAGTTTTAGGGGCTAAATAGTACATTTGCGTCTTGCGGTGCACTTCATATCTGAGAGTCAAATAGAACCGTCAAATACTGTGCTTACAGCGCACTTTGAAAAATTCTGGCTACCTCCTCCTCCTCCAGCGCCACTTCCACCTACACCGCCACGGTCACCGCCTCCTCAACCTATGGGTCACTTAGTATAAACTGAAAGAGAATACCCTGCACTCCAACCCTCTCTCAAATGGATAATTCTGTTGATCCTCCTGGCAGCCATGCTTTAGATTTAGATTTATGTTCTTCCAAAGCTAAAATCAAAGATTCCATCTAGTGCTATTTTATGGCTCAGCTGTATTTGTAATTTGTATGTATTTTATGTTATTTTAAGTTATTTCCCTACCCACATTTGCTTGCAGGGCCGTTGTCCTACTATTACCCACATTTTAATTCTTTTTGCAGCCCTCTAGCCCTTTCCATGACTTTTTTAGAGGCATTTTAGTGGGCAAAAGTCAGTGTCCCGATTGACTTCAATGGGGTTCGGGGTCAAGTTCGGGGTCAAGTTCGAGCACGGACCCGGACATTTTTTCGAAGTTCGGTCGAACTTGCCGAACCCGAACATCCAGGTGTCCGCTCAACTCTACTTGGTACCTGTATAAACATGTTTGGTTATTTAGCAGTAATGCAAAAGCAGTTCAGTTTAAATTAACTTTATTGAAACAAAAGTATACATTTATTGTGCAGCAAATGTTAATGCCGATCTTACTTTATGGTGATGTAGCATATGATTCTACACTCATCTCGGTAAACTTGACACTCTTTACAATGCACTGTGCCGATTTGTCCTCCAGTGTGATTATAACCCTCATCAATGCAAAAGTGTTAAACTGGCTAACACTTGTCTCCAGGCACTCTCTCCACCTAGTTTGCTTAATGCATAATCACTCCTCTGCAAAGCTCCCCCTCTACCTGAGCAGCAAGGTCACTCCCTACAAGCTCAGATCCAGCATTAGCCCCTTACTAGCTGTCTCTCACTTCAAAAAGGAGGCAGGTCAAAGTGCATTCCCTTTCAGAGCCGGATGGCATACCCTGCCAGATTCATCAAATCATCCTCTAGTGCAAAATCCCTAAAAAATTGTGTCTCCCAACTTCTAAATACAGAATGTACCAGTTATTAACTTGTAAACTCCTACATATACTATACATGTTTGTTGTTATTTTCACTTCTCTCTTTGCTTTTTTTGCTTGTATCAATAATTATTTACCCTGACTATTCTCTCCCCAACTTTCCTGTATAAATATATGAATGTATGATATATGGATGGATGGCACCCAGGACGTACTTAAAGACGAGTATTCTTCCTTTTTCAAAAAATAAATAAATTAATACATGTATAGGGAAAATGAGAATGTGAGTAGTAAGGTGGGCCACACCTGGCGGTCAAAAGGGCTGCCCGTTGGACACTATTGCACTAGTGACAATCACATTTAGAAGATGCACGGCCTCCTCAGCCTTCCCCTGATGGAAGCACCAGTGAAAACAAGTGTACTGGCTCTTTAATTAAGTTAATGAATCACACTATGCTGGTATAATGACAATCCGATCCATTTTTCACTGCTCATTATGGTTCTAGCTATTTATTGAAACATGTAATTAGCCAATTACCATTGCTTTATCACTGATCACCGTGCAAAGCATTAACTTGAAAACCCTATATTTAGGATGGTATGGATTTGTATCCTATTAATCCTCATTGTGACCCAGCGTCACTGCTAACTAGGGACCCCTCTGAAAAATGTGTATTGTGGGCTCCATTGACATTCTTACTGCCCTGCACTATGCATTTTTTAAAAACATCATCTCTTGCTGAAGGGGGGAGTCTGTTCAACTTATAATTGCCAATTATTGGTCCATAGGCTTCTCATTAAGTGAAACTGTCTTACACAAACTGAAACTGATGCTGTGCTTTTAGTCTTATAACATGTAGTTATTAACTCTCTTTTGATGGCAAAGGGAAACACAAGGTCCGTGTAGGTTCCTGTTGCTATTTTCAGGACCATATGGAGGTAACCATTGCATTTTTCGCTTTATCTTGCCAGTACAACTTATTACCATATATATCATCTTTAAAGCAATTTGTATTTTTGGTGGTAGTTTTGAAAATTGAGATTATATTTAATTTCAGCATGAGGTCCTGAATTCAATTCGTCTCTTTTTTTTTTTTCCGGGGCTCAGAATCCAGAGTGAGTAACTCAATTTACATATAGAGATTTACATGATGGAAGGGAATACATAATATGTTGGAATTTGGGTTTGTGGACCTGCCCAATTTCTCTCTTTCACTGGAATTGAATTTTATCTAACACCATTTAATTCTCCAGCTGAATTAATGGTGTTCTTTTCAGTTCTGTCCTGTTGATATTGCTGTTTTTCTGAGACTCTGCTGTGTCATTGTATTAAAAATGTTCGCAGTGGTTCGTCTGACATCTTAGGGGGACTATTCACTAAAAGGTGAGTTGAGGTGAGTTGAGGTGAGATGAGGTGCGTTCAGGTGAGATGAACATTTCATCTCAACAATTTAATTATACATTGTGCAGAGACAATCCTGGTCAGGGGAAAGTCACCAGGTTTGGACCTGCACAATGTATAGTTAAAATAGTGAGTTGGAATGTTCATCTCAACTCACCTGCAACTCACCTGCAACTCATCTTTTGGTGAATAGCCTTTTAGTGCTTGTATGAAGGTAGAAAGATGCAGAATTTACAGTAGTAACTCCACTCTATATTTTAACTAGTAACTGACCTAAAACATCCCATGGCCAACCAAACTTTAGCTGAACGTATACATTTCCACAGTGTCACTCAAAAGAATTATTATATATTTCTGAGTGGAGGCTACTGGCATCAGTGATGATATCTAACTATAGAAAGCTACAAGTGAAATAAATACACAGAAAATTAAAAAAAAAACAGGTTTATCCCTCAAAAATATCCTCACATTAAAGAGACTCTGTCACTTGTTTATACTTTTAATGTAAAGAATAAAAATGATCTACCGGTATAAATCGTGTCTGCAGAAGTATTAACAAATACATGCATTAAATGAAAAAATATGCAAATTAACCACTTTCAATAGGAAATTTATAATTTGCACCAAGCCCCAAGGTGCTGTCATAAACTGAGACACCAAAGATACATTTTCCTGTTAATTCTTTTAATTTGATTGCAATTCTGCCAACACAGTGTATAGAAACATAGAAACATAGAATGTGTCGGCAGATAAGAACCATTCGGTCCATCTAGTCTGCCCAATTTTTTGGAATACTTTTATTAGTCCCCCGTTCCTGGTCTTATACCTAGGATAGCCTTGTGTCTATCCCACGCATGCTTAAAATCCTTGACTGTGTTTATCTCTACCACTTCTGCTGGAAGGCTATTCCATACATCCACTACCCTCTCAGTAAAGTAATACTTCCTGATATTACTTTTAAATCGTTGCCCCTCTAATTTAAGACTGTGTCCTCTAGTTGTGGTAGTTTTTCTTCTTTTAAATATACTCTCTTCCTTTACTGTGTTGATTCCCTTTATGTATTTAAATGTTTCTATCATATCCCCCCTGTTATGTCTTTCCTCCAAGCTATACATGTTAAGATGCTTTAACCTTTCCTGGTAAGTTTTATCCTTCAACCCATGAACCAGTTTAGTAGCCCTCAGTATAGTACATTTGTGGCAGTTTCGTATTCTGTAAATTCACAGTATAAGCAATGTTTTTACAAATATTCAGTTCAGAAACTCTTATAAAATAGTGAAACGATTACAAAGTAAGAAAAGATGTATATAAAACAAGCTGCTTACTCAAGTGTAGTGACCGCTCTTAATACACCTCATACATTTGTGCACAAAAAGGAGCACTGGTTATAAGATGTATGTCAGAAGTAGAGGACTATTCCGTCATAATATTACACAGAGAGGTGAGCGCTGTGTGATATTTTTCTTTCGCCTGCCCAAACTACCTCATCGGAGATATTAAGAAGGAATTGTCCTCCACGCCTGAGATCCCAAAACAATAAAGACTACCCTATAAGAAACCTCATTGTTTTCCAAATATAATTATTTTAATTCTCAATTCTTATTGCATGCCTCCTAACTGGCCTGCTTTGTGCTGGACTGTCCTGAAATTGGGAGGCAATCCCACAGTCCCGCCAAGCTCTACCTCTGTCTCACTTTCGGGACAGAGGTAATACTTCCGTATTAAAAATTGAGGTCTCGGATAGCATCCAACCTCCCAGTTGGATGGAAGGTGTAGTGTCATTATATGGTTCATACACCTTTTAACTAGTTCTCCTTTTTTTTTTTGCACATACTATAAGCAATGTTTAGGGGACATAGCCCATTTAAGTAGTTTGACACTAATTACAGATGCAATTTTCCTTTAGTGGGACAATTTCTACTTAGAGGGATAACTTGTGTGTATATTTCCTTTCACTCTCTATATTGTAAACGTAAAAAAAGTATGTGAACACACTTATCAGTGTTAATGCCACCCTGATAGGAACTTATTATGTCATATCTGTGACTCATCGTAACATGGCAAAGTTATGACATCATTATGAGTCATGCCCCAGACATCATTCCACTCACTTGTGCATGTACCCTGTTTTTTCTTTTGCTGTAAAATGTGCTCCGCACACTAAGGGTTGGTACATATGGACACAATCCTGACACTGATTAAATTAGCCGACCGGCAGGATGCAGGTTCTGCTCCCACGGCTGACCTAGCCAAATATGAACAACTGCCAGTTGTCTAAAGCAAAGCAGTATACGGTGTACAATCCACGGTATCAATTGGTTTCAGTGAGATTGAATCTTACGACCTTCATAAATAGCATTGAACTCTGTAATCTGGCGCTCCTGAAATAAAATAGAATAATAACAATAATAAAAAATACAGTCTAGAGCAAAAATGTAGCTGAACAGATATTGAGTTAGTGTTTTGCAGCTTAAAATAATAAAAGCAAACTATAAACAGGCAGAGAAAAGCAAAATGTCTGTGCGCTAAGCTTGGTGCAGGCTCAAATAATATGTGTAAACGAGGCCTCTCAAACAGGTATGAGCAAGCTGCGAGTATAGTGTAATTGGGTATACAGTGTATATTGAACTATCCAGAAAGGTGAATAATATGAATACTAGAGCTGTATATGGTGTACATTCATATTATGTGGCGGTATATATGAACTGTTTTAACATGGACCTTTATTTGTAGTGATAGGTCAGACAGTGGTCTGACTTATCACAATATATTTTGTATTCTTTAATCAAATAATATTTTGTTTTTAATTAATAACCTGACGCTTATGTTCCTGCCTAATTAAAGAGATCTACTTGGTTACCCCCTGTTTGGATATAAATATATATTATTAGTTTTTTGCACCCATGTAATTCTTTGTGCGGGGTGAGATGGAAGTAGGGGCAAATAATTTGCACTGATTTGGGGCTGAAATCGAAATTGCCTCCATCATGGGAAATGTAGACTATGGCAGCTAGGACTCCTAAAACTGGACAATGTCTTTACGAATCAGGGTGTGTTGTTAGGTATTTAATAAAGAGCCAGTAAAGAAAAGCACAGAACAAGAATAGACCTACTGATTTTTTTTAGTAAATTAGGAGATGTTTCAACTTGTTCTATTTCTTGTTAGCTCTTTCTTTCTTTCCTTCCTTATTATCATCCTTCCTTCCTTCCTTCTTCCTTCCTTCCTTCCTTCCTTCCTTCCTTCCGTCTTTCCTTCTTTCTTTCCTTCTTTCCTTCATGTGTATCATAGTGTCCTTACCATCTCAGAAATACTACAATGGACCCTGCTAATAGATTCACTTCCTGCACTCCTGGAATAGAATACATTGTGTGGACTGTAATAAACATTGCTCTCTCTCTCTCTCTCTCTCTCTCTCTCTCTCTCTCTCTCTCTCTCTCCTTTCTTTCTTTCTTTCTTTCTTTCTTTCTTTCTTTCTTTCTTTCTTTCTTTCTTTCTTTCTTTCTTTCTTTCTTTCTTTCTTTCTGTCTTTCCTTCCTTCCTTCCTTCCTTCCTTCCTTCCTGTGTATCACAGTGTACTTACCATCTCAGACACACTACAATGGTCCCTGCTAATAGATTCCTTTATTACCCACCTTCACTGTTGAACTTGCTGACTTTATGTTTTCCAATTATAGCATGGTTCAGTTAGAATATTAATCTCTCAGTTTGGCAATGTTATGATTTAACCTCACCGACCGAGTAAATCACTAGGATGATTGATAGTTTGCTGCATTTCTTCTGTGAGTGATTACTTCCATTGGTTGGATTTGCTAATAGAAAGGGACATTGTTACACCACACAGTAAAATAGGGACAGTCTCTATGGTGCCTTGGTTTTATACCACTGCTATTGATCGCCATAAAACTAAGTCACCCTAAACACACGCTACATTAACCCATCAACCACCAATGACAATCTATGTCCTATACGCCCCATTTTTTTCTGAACTGTCTGTATTATTGTAAATCGAGATCCGTTTACAGTGGCATAACTTGGATTGGCGTAATCCTTCTGTAATGCTTGTTGTTGGGGCCACGGTGGCTATACAGCTTTTTAGATGCCATGCTTGGTGCCTTGTAACATTGAGACTGACCTGACTATTGGTTCTGAATGGAAAGAAGCTTGTGATACAATGTTCCATAACACCATCCTTTACATTGTTGATGTTGAATTGATGGCTTGTATGTCAGATGGGGCTCATGGATTTTATTGTATGACCTCATGAAATGAGTAATGTCCCGCCCCTAAATCTAAATGTCTGCATGATATATGGTCCATGGTAATCCTGCAATGCAAGTCTATAGCAAGCATAGGCGTGTCTGCTATGTGCCTATGATAGGGTTGCCACCTGGCCGTTATTTTACCAGCAGGCCGACATCAGGCCAATATTAAGTCCATGGAGACAGTACCAAGGGCGGTATCTTTTCGAAGAAAAGGTACCAACCCTAGTCTTTGATGCAAACTCAACTACAAAGCTCTCTGCTTATCAAAACCCATCAGACAGATGGAAAAGTAGACATCAATACTTTGTTACATTAAACAGCACGGAAAACATAGTTTCTGTATATCCATCATTCACATGTACATTATTATTTAGTTAGCTATATTGCATTAGCAATTGTTGGTCAATGACAAGGCTGGTTTTTCTACACAAATGCTTGAAAACACATGTCTGTTATGATGGGTGCACTAATAATAGTCTTTCTGGATGCTGCCTAATATTTAACTGCCGTCAAAAAATAAGTTATGTTTAAAGGGGCTGGATGACCTAAACATAGTTTATACTGTGAATGTAGGGAATGAAAAATAGTGAAACTGAACTATACATTATGTGAATGTAGGGAATGAAAAATAGTGAAACTGAACTATACATTATGTGAATGTAGGGAACTATAAATAGTTAAACTGAACTATACATTATGTGAATGTAGGGAACTATAAATAGTTAAACTGAACTATACATTATGTTAGCAGAATTGCAAACAAATGCAGAAATTAGGCTAATTATAACATCACCTGTGGCCTGATATGCAAATTACAAATTTTTAATTGAAAACTTGTTCATTTGCAAATCAGGCCACAGGTGATGTTATAAGCAGGAGACTCCACAGACACATATAACCCATTGGTTACGTCTAGTGTTTCACTGCAATTAGTGCAAGTGGATGTATATATTTGTATATACACCCTGTTTTAAAAGGAGCGCATCGCATCCTACACTTAAACAATATTGCTTTAATGCCTCAATGTCAAAGCATTAAGCAACACCCAAATTTGGCCCCCCAGGGCACCAATCACACCACTCAGTGATCACTATGTTGGGAGGCAGCATGCTCCTCCAATATGGTGCTGTTCTATATCTGGCAAGAAATCACTTTCAGTCTGTTGCTGTTGCTTGATTGCATTACATTACACTGAAAAAAAAGGGCACAACTAACCCTAGATCTATTAAACCTGGATCTAGGGTTAGAATCCGAGTTCCATTTAGGATTACAGATGAGTTAGGGTAAGAATTAGGGTTAGTGTTAGGGTTATATTTAGGGTTAGGATTAGATTTAGGGTTGGGGTCAAAAGGTCACTGTAGGTAGAAACACTTCTTTCAACTATTGCCTTATATAAAGAAAACTCTTTGTATGTCAATAAAAACAATATATAATATGTATGAGTACCTTATATGAAAAATAGGAAAATTATAGCTAAACACAAACACTGCAGAAGTTTTAAAACTGCCCTGTCACCAAGGATACAAAGATTTTAAAACTGCTCACTAAGGGGATAAAACACATTTTCCCTTTATTTTTAATTCTCTATATTCACAGTAAAAACAATGTTTAGGTGATACAGTCTTTAACTGAAAGATTGCAGTGTAGGCATTTTAAATCTAAATTATTTCATGAAAGAATACAAGTAAAGTACCTTATTGAGCCTTTTTTCTTGTAAAGCTCTATCTTAGGTCAGGTGGGTCAAATCTTCCTTCATCTGACCCATGATTCTGAACATAATGTCAGCCCCCCAGTAGAGCTGAACAGAGCAAAGAAGGCTCAATAAGATACTTTTTAAGTATTCTTTCATGTATTCTTTCATTAAGGTATTTCTATTTTAAATGCTCACAAACATCGTAATCTTTCAGTTAAACAAAACTTATTTTTTTATACAGTTGTCCTTTAACTCTTTTTCATTTGAGCTTGTCACTGTCCCTTTTAGTTTTAATTAAAACAACCAAATAAACAGCCACATAACAAATAGTTATTTAGTATGGTCACAAATGTAAAACATCAGTAACCGTATTCAATCAGTACTTTTTCAATTGTACATCACCGTCACTCTCCTGTAGACATACTAGGTTTATTTCACAGTTATTAACCATTTCCTAACGATATTACCCTGTTATGAAGGGACACCAGTAGAAGAAGACAGTAGCGCCCATTTTTAAAGCGACCTCCATTCTAGAGATTTATCAGAGAGGTTGCTTATTTGAACAACAGGCTCCAAAATAAATACCTTTCACATGAATAAATATTTACCTTTTTTTGTTGTTTCTATTTTAAAATACATAGAGGAATGCAAGTTATATCTGTAAACCTATTAGGCAAACAAACCTGCTGTTTCCTGGCATATAAGATGTATATAGGCATGTGTTAGTTTACATACATATTTATAAAGATGGAATGCTGTGTAACTGGCAGACAAACACTAGGAAGATGAATTACTATGCCTTAAATTGCCCTGCATGATTACATGCACAACATGCTAACCCACCAGTAAATCTCCATCTACTCCCTTGTTTCTTCCATTTGACTTGTTTTTCTACTGTGTAATAAACCAAATAACTGCAGTCACCTGAGAATTATTCCAACTTGGAATTTTATTATGGCTCCTACATTGATGTGAGATTATTTTGTACCAACATGGTTGTTTTATAAAGATTCACCTAAACATTATTTATACTTTGAATGTAGCAAAGAGAAATGTGTTTATTTTTTCAAAATGTGCCAGTGGGGTCTACTTTCTGACATTACTTGTGGTTGGATATACTTTCAATGGGAAATGTGTCAAAAATGATCAAAAATGATCTAATCCCCATTGTGTTAGCACAATTGTAAGCAAATGCATTCATGAAGAAAAAAAAGAGTTTTAAATTTCCCATTGAAAGTAAATCATGTGATTCATAAACAGGAGATACCTTCCACATATTAAAAACGTCCTTTTCTCTCTTTTATGAATTTGCTTGCATGTGTGCTAACGCAGTGGGTTATAGATCTTTTTTTAATTTTTTTTATTCTTTAAGTCCACATTATAAAAAATGTTTTTGTGTTTAACAATGTTATGAGTCCTCTGTTTATATGACTGTGTCCCCTGAATAAAATAAACATATTGGAGAGGATCAAAAAATCTAAATATGCAGCAGACACCTAGGGAATCTGTTCACTAATATTTGCTGCATTTATTCCCCCAGCAGTGAACTGTAGTAAATTTACAAAGGAATTAGAGGCCTAAATAGTTGTGTTTGGCAAAACCCTACCCAAAACTTGCTTGTTTGGAATGCCTTAGGTTTTCTACCCCCTTGTGTTTACAATTATGGAGAATTGACAAAAGAGCTGCAAAACCTGTACTTAAATAGCTGAATTAAAAAAAGGAAAATAGTTGGAGAATTTTCTGGAGATTTTTTACTTTGTAATGAATAAATCTGTATATATTTAGATTTGTGGAAATGATCTATGAAATAAAGTGATTCCTCATTAGAAAAAGGTTCTAACGTTTATTAAATATGACAATCAATTGTAAAAGTTTTTATAGATCTAAACAACAAGCATGTATGTACTAGAAATCCACACAACATAAATCCAAATGAGAGCAGCCATCTTAACTACTTGTTACATGATTTGCATAAATACTTCCTCCATTTAAACTATTTCACCTATGTGGTGGAATGTGATTGGTTCTGGAACACTTGGTAGGAGGAGTGAGAAAAATGGAGACCTATTCAGGACTGTAATTAGTTAGTAATACATGACTTGGTCCATATGCTGCCCAGCTAGACCCCAATCTGCTAAAATATCTCATAGATTTTAAACTAACAAATTCTTAAAACAATTGTACTGATCGAGGAACAAAACAAGTTATAGGTTATTTTAATAAATACATTTAACAAATCTAAAAGCTGTGACAGGCCCACTTTAAAGCTATGTTACAACAACACGTTGTTTGAATTAACAACAGCCTGAACAGTTCTGATAACCTAAAACATAATTACCCTGTCTCAAAAATTAATTACTAGGTTTTACACTTAATGCCTTGAATCTTGATGAATTGTAGGGGCTATTAGTGATAGATTGCTAGTGCTTGGCTGGCAGCCTCATATTACTAGATTAGCTTGTTGATATTTTCTCCTCTTCTATTGTCTGTGCTGCAAAATACATTCGCTCCTGCATATAATGGTAAACATAATGTCCCCTTTCATATCGGCGATATGCACACAACCACAAATATGTCAGAAAGAAACAAAAAGGGGGAAATTGAGCCGCACTGACAACATTTTAGGTTCATTATTCCAAAAACCATACAATAAAAGCCATAGATGAATATGATTAATGATCTGGAAAACCTAGCAAACATCTATTTAAAGTGGTATGATTATGTTTCTAAAATGGTATGGTCCCATTTTAAATAATTGTGAAAATTTGGGAGTTAGTGAAGAATACTTTCGTAGTAGTAGTTTTTTTTTTTGCATAACTAATCACAACATAAAAATCTGTTAATTGACGTAAACTTAGAATATTTTTACAGTTGAAAATTGATTGATCATGGAAATAAAGTACAATGAGTTTGACAAACTTAGAATACTCTAACAGATGCAAACTTACCTGAACTTCCTAGCTTTTCCTACCTGAAATAATGAAGCAACAAAACACCTCACACTATCTTTCTACTGCTATAACATGTAGTATATGTAATCACTTGCACTGGTGCATGCATACCTGAATGACTGTAAGGTCTATTCAGTAAACACTGAACTGTAAAAATCGGGTATTATTAGGGAAGTTGGAAAAATTCTCCAGCTTGCCTACCTCAAGCCTGCCAACTTTTCAAAGAACCAAAGAGGGACACTTTTGTATTTGGGAAGTAGATGAAGGTGTGTTTATGGTGCGGGGCATTTTTAGGTGACTTTATGGTCAATTGAGAGCTATTTCTGAAATTTGGCAAGCCATTCAAAATAGGAATAATGCATTTTATTTACAAAAACCTAAATATACATTTACATTAATTTTATTACTTTGGAGCTCTGTGATTCACTCATACACATCTGAAATTCCAAGCTCCTTGAAAGTATGTGTATTGTGAGGCATATTTTAAAACATTTACAGTAATGGTGAAGAATTAGGTACAAAATAAAATGGTTCAATACTGATGCCAATAAACTCCAGGCAACAATGTTATATATAAAGTCCTTATTTATTAACCCCTTCCCGATGTTAGGACGTACTATGCCGTCCTGACTTTAAGTGCCTTAAAGTCGTTAGGACGGCATAGTACGTCCTGTACTAAACAGCTCATCGCGGCTCCCCGCGATGAGCTGTTTTCGGATCCCGCTGCAGGCACTTACAGCGCGATCCCACCTGTCAGATGAGGCCACTTTGAGTGGCCTCAGTCTGACAGGGAAAATGTAGCCGGTGCTCAAAGCGAGCACCGGCTACATTTTGCTAAATCGCGCAGTGCCCGAACTTCCGGGTTCGGGCACGCCTCCGTGACGTCACACGTGACATCCGGAGGTCTCGCAATTTTTTGGCAGGCACCCACAGGGTCTATTAAGACCCTGATCGGGTCTCTGCCAGAGTGTTCCTGGCTACCGATCACCTTGTGATTGGTGGCCAGGAACAAATGGTGACGTTTTGGTGCTTGCGTAGTTTGGGACGCAAGTACCATGCGTCACGAAGGGGTTAAATCCAGGCAAATACACCAACGTGGAGAGGACTGCCCAAACGTTTACGCAGTTCGCGCCCTTCTCTGGCATTAGTCATAGGCATCAGAATACCTAGTTAGCCACAGAAAATAGTTTTGGTTTCTTAGCAGTAATACAATAGCAGTCTAAAACCAAACCAAACTACACATTTAGAATGGGAACATGGGCAGTTGGGCCACACCTTGCTGTTCGATGGGCCACATTTGGCCATAGCTAGCCGGTGGCGGGTTAGAATGTGTGGGGGAATAATTAATTCTCCAATTTATTTTAATTATTTGTTCTTAAGAATAGACTGATGCACATGCCAATTAGCAGTCCATATTAGATTTTAAAATACTTCTTGTGGTTAAAACTCTGGGGAAGTCGGATGATTTGCAGTGAGCAATGCTTGAATCCATGCACATATCTAATTGGCTTCCAATTCCTGCAGGAAGTGTGGCATGTAGAAGTAATAGCCATCCATTCTTTGTCTTCTATTGTTACACTTCGACATTCATTTGGCCCATTAATATATTATTCTGGTTATCTCTCCTTTTCTTTCTCACTATCTTTCCATCTCTGTTTCACACCATTGTTTTGTAGTCCCTTCTCTTTTCAGCTGTCATTCTTGCCCAATTCTTCACTGTGCTTCTTTCTATTTGTTCTCTGTGCCTCTTGAATGTAATATTTCTCAGCTGGGGTTTTTAAAGCACTCCAGGGTGTAGAAAATCAAGTAATGGGGAAAAAAAGGATTATTACTATAATATAATTGTAATTTGTCTTAACTACCAGTAAACCTTGTGTGTCCTTGAGGCGTTAATATAGCATCTGTAAAAGCAACACATTTGTATTAAAAAAAAGGGTCTCTTTGCAACAGATCAGTTCTGGCATTTTCAATTTTATCCATGTTATGTGTGGAGAAAAGGGTTTTGTACTGGTGATATAATATCCCTATTGTATCTCTCATCCTTTGGTAGTCTAAAAGAGTATTTGTTTTATCTAAATGCAATGATCATATCGTTGAAGAAGAATGTTTTATTTTCATTTGATTTAAAGAAGTACTTTCAGCAAAATACAAGTTCTCTATAACTGAAAGATCAAGTGTAGGCATTATAAAGCTAAATGCTTTAATGAAAGTATGTAAGTAAAGGACCTTACTGAGTTCTCTATGATTGTATTGTCTATCCGAGGGCGGACATCTTGGGTCAGATGGTCAGATCTACCTATCCCAAGATTCTAAACAACATATCCGCCTCCTTTAGAGCAAAGTGGGCACAATAAGATACTTTGTTTGTATGCTTTCATTAAAGTATTTATATTTAAAATTTCTACACTTGATGTAATCTTTCAGTAAAAAAAAACGTGTGTTTTGCTGACATTTGTCCTTTTAATGATTTGGGGGTATTTTTTACCTAAACTGATTCTTACTTCATGCGAACATGGGTTTTGTGCTGTTGATATAAAATCCATGTGGTATCTTCCATCGTTTTGGGAGTCCAAGAGAGTGTTTATGTTATATCTTGTCTTAGAAACATAGAAACATAGAATGTGTCGGCAGATAAGAACCATTCGGTCCATCTAGTCTGCCCAATTTTTCTGAATACTTTTATTAGTTCCCCCGTTCCCGGTCATATAGCTAGGATAGCCTTGTGTCTATCCCACGCATGCTTAAAATCCTTGACTGTGTTTACCTCTACCACTGCTGCTGGAAGGCTATTCCATACATCCACTACCCTCTCAGTAAAGTAATACTTCCTGATACTACTTTTACATAGTTGCCCCTCTAATTTAAGACTATGTCCTCTAGTTGTGGTAGTTTTTCTTCTTTTACATATACTCTTTTCCTTTACTGTGTTGATTCCCTTTATGTATTTAAAGGTCTGTCATATCCCCCCTGTTACGTCTTTCCTCCAAGCTATGTATGTTAAGATGCTTTAACCTTTCCTGGTAAGTTTTATCCTTCAACCCATGATCCAGTTTAGTAGCCCTTCTCTGAACTTTCTCCAAAGTATCAATATCCTTCTGGAGATACGGTCTCCAGTACTGCGTACAATACTCCAAGTGAGGTCTCACCAGTGCTCTGTACAATGGCATGAGCACTTCCCTCTTTCTACTGCTAATACCTCTCCCTATGCAACCAAGCTTTCTGCTAGCATTTCCTGCTGCTCTATTGCATTGCCTACCTACCTTTAAGTCCTCTGAAATTATTACTCCTAAATCCCTTTCCTCAGATGTTGAGGTTAGGACTGTACCAAATAGTCTATATTCTGCTTTTGGGTTTTTACGGCCAAGGTTCATAATCTTGCACTTTTCCACATTAAATGTCAGTTGCCACTGCTCTGACCATTTTTCTAGTTTAGCTAAATCATTTGCCATTTGGCTTATCCCTCCATGAATATCAACCCTGCTGCAAATCTTTGTATCATCAGCAAAAAGACATACTTTGCCAACAAGACCTTCTGCAATATCGCTAATATATGTCTTTGCTGGTGAATTTTGTAATCTTGGATTTTCCTGTCTGATACCTCATTTGGTTGGCTAGTAGACATTATATGATACCTAAACTGGTATTATAACTCCAGACTGACCATGTATTTATTTTTATGATGATCTAATATCCTTGTAATTCCCATCCTTTTTGGAATATAAATGAATATTTCTTTTAGAAAATGATTTTTTTTTTTATCATTGCTGGATAATTTGTAATCAATAAATTCCCTGTCCGATAACTCATGTGATATTAATGCTTTTGGGGGTAGAAATCATATCATACCTAAACTGATAAGTAACTCCCTATTGATTCTAACTTCAAAGCAAAAATGATACAGCGGCAGTGTCATCCCAAGGTTTTACCTTAACCATTCACTGTTGGATGAGCCATCAAAGAAAAGGTCAAGGTTTTTTTCTCTCTCTCTCTCCCCAATCTATCAGCGCACTACCTTTTATGAGCATCATTAACTTGCTTCATTAACTGACTCTGATCCTTCACACAATGTGAAGCCCATTCAGAGAGACTTTAACACATACTAATTTATGATACTCATAGAACCCAACAACCCCTAGATGATTTGTGAGTAGTGACCTACCTATATGGAGGACAGAGCTCCATGGTCTAATACAGTTTTCTGATGGAGTTCAGATGTTAATACAAAGCCTTGAACTTTGCAAAACAAGAACGGCTAGAGAGAGAGGAGAGAGAGAGAAAAAAATCTATGAATACAGATTTTCTTTATTCCTGTACAAGTTAAAAGAGCAAAACAAAGTATGATTTGATGATGGAATTTTTTTTTGACACAGTGTTTTCATTTATTGAGGGCACATATTGTAGTTTTTCAGGGCACGGAAGCCGAGGCCTGTGGTGTTTACCGGTTTATCTAATGATAGGTTTGCAATACATAAGTAAAATTATTTTTCTGTACTTTGACTCTTCCATTGCTGCTGGGATTTGCAGGGGATTTAAAAACCACAGCAGAATATATTCTTAAGAAGACAGCATAGGACGACTTGCTGGCGTTTGTGCTTTACGGATCTAGTCACTGTAATTGAGGTACAGGTGAGTGGAGGTAACTTGCATATTTCATTGAACAGGCTTAACTATTCATTGTGCTGGGACAAACCTAATGAGTGTCTCCTGGTAGAAGAGCTTGATTAGGTCTGTATAATGCATAGTTACATTTTTTAAGATATTTATCTATTCAATATTTAAAAAAATTGAACTATGCATTATACAGACCTAATCAATCTCTTCTACCAGGAGAAACTCATTAGGTATGTCCCCGAACCCTGAACGTGTCCTCTGTGTCCAATCGTCTACAACTCCTGCAACAAGGTCTATTGGTCCTAAAGCGAAATCTACTCAAGGCCAGATCTTGCGGCCATGAGGTAGGCTGCATCCCAGGTCTCAAGTTGTGGACCCGCCGCACTTGTCCAGCATTAAACAGCCCACTTTGAGTGTTCTCAGTCTGACAGGGAAAATGTAGCTGGTGCTCAAAACGAGCACCGACTAAATTTTACTTAATTGCGCTGTGCCCGAACTTCCGGGTTCGGGCAGCCCACCATTACGTCACACGTGACGTCCGGAGGTATCATGAACTTTTGGCAGGGATCCACAGGGTCTATTTAGCCATAGTGTTCCTGGCTACTGATCACTTTGTGATCGGTGGCCAGGAACAAAACTTGACGTTTTGGTGCTTGCCTCATCTGGGACGCATGCACCATGCATCACGAAGGGGTTAAAGGACAACTGTTGGCAACAAGTTAGGCTGTGTGTAATTGAAAGATTGCATCAAGTGTAGACATTTTAAAAATAAATACTTTTGAAAGAATAGAAATAAATCACTTTATTGAGCCCTCTTTGCGTGTATACCTCTATCAGGGGGAAGACATGTTGTTTAGAATCTTGGGTCAGATAATGAAGGTCTGACCCATCTGACACAAGATGTCTACCCCCTGATAGAATCACACAAGTAAAGAAAGCTCAATAAGATATTTGATTAATATTCTTGATGCCATCTTTCAATTAAACACAACTTCATATTTTTGACTGTCCTTTAAAGGCTGTCAGACTCCCTTGTGGTGGTTCTAGCACTTTGAATGTGAGATTTCTGTAGGAAAAGCAAATATTTAGGTGTGTGTAGATTTGTGTTTGATAATGCCACTGTTGCTCTTTATATGCATATACATACAGGGTAATGAGTGTGAAAGATTGTCAGGCACCAGTGAATTATTGATAAAAATGTAAGTTTTAGAAGCATCAGGACCACATTGAAAAATTATCTCACCCTCAAATAATTCAAACATGGACAACAAATTATTAGAAATAGATCTTCAAAGTGAATCATTTCAAAGTATGTCATGCAGAGCTTTTATGTTTATCCACTAGCAAGGAACAGCATCTTTTTAAAGTACTTCATTTAAAATGCAGAGATTCTAATAAACACAGAAAAAGGAATTCTTAAGAAATGCATATATCTTATATGCAGCTTTATGGAGAGGAATTTCTGCGAATGATCAAGAGAACTTATCCTGAGAGATATGCTAATGCATGAGGCAATGTTATATTTGGGTGGTAACACTTATTTTAAAAGAAAAATAGGCCTCAAAATAATTTGAACTCAATAATAAGAAAAATAATAGCAATTCCTACCACTAATATTTTTAGGAGAACAAATGAAGTATATAAAAACCATTAAAATGAGAGCAAAATAAATATGAGGTGATTTATAAAAGTCAGTTCTAAAAGAAGATGGAATCATGATGGAATCCAGTGGAATATTACTGCTGTGTAAACCACTTTTGGATCTTTGCCTCAGAATTCAGTTTATTAGTAACCCAGTGGTGTATTTAGATTGTATCCTGTACTAGGCCTGACTAATCTCCCACACCCCCTAATCTTCATTTGCCCCAACCCTTCCTGTCCAGGCCACACCTCTTTCTGTTTAGGAAACACCCTGCCAGTCCGATCTTTGTCCCAAACACCATTCCAGAGCCACCTTTGTGCCCAAACACAGTCCCAGTGCCACATTAGTCCCCAAGCAAAGCCCCAGTGCCACATTTGTTGCCAAAACAGCTTCCCAGTACCATCTTTGTTCCAAAACACCATCCCAGTGCTATCTTTGTGCTCAAACACCCTCCCCGTGCCATCTCTGTGCCCAAACACCCCCATGCCATCTCTGTGCCCAAACACCCCTATGCCATCTCTGTGCCCAAACACCCCCATGCCATCTCTGTGGCCAAACACCCTTGTACCATCTCTGTGCCCAAACACCCGTGAGCCATCTCTGTGCCCAAACACACATGTGCCATCTCTGTGCCCAACAAAGTCCCAGTGCCACCTTTGTGCCAAAAGACAGCTTCCCATAGCCATCTTTTTGCAGAAACACATTCCCAGTGCAACTTTGGTGCCAAAACACATTTTCAGTGCCACCTTTGTACCCAAAACACATTCCAGTGCTACCTATGTGCTCAAACACATGTTTTCAGAAGCATGTTTAATACAATGTTACACATTTGCAGATATGAAAAATTAGATGGCAAACAGCATAAGGATACACATTTTAAAATAAACTACACATAGCACACAGTTTTTAAAAAAAATAAAACAGTTACATTTTGAGGTAGAGAGTGAGAAGGGTTACGCTGTACCACAGCTATGTTACCAACAGAACTTGTCCTTCTTGTTAACTAGCACAGTTGAATATGTCATTTTCCATAGTATTGGGATAAAATGGCACATACATTACAAGATACATTCCATTTTTTACTGGTAGCCTTCCTACTTCTCCGTGCAGTGTGCAACCCTCGTTTTTAAATGTAATCATCAGTTATTGCATGTGAAGTCAAAGGTCTCTCCTACTAGCAGGGAGAGACAGTGAGCTGACAGACGTGTGTCAATCTGGTATGCATATCTACATGTACACATAGGGTTGATAGAAATGTCTGTAACCAATACGCTTTTCCTCTTTTCTGGAGAGAAAAAGAGAGATATTACAGACACACACACAAATACAGACACACACCGACATACACGCACACAAATACTGACACACACCGACATACACACACATACAGACACACATACAGACACACACATACAGACACACACATACAGACATACACACACAGACATACACACACAGACATACACACACAAACAGAAACACACATACAGAAACACACATACAGAAACACACACACACAAATACAGACACACAAAGATATACAGATACAGAAATTCTCTCACACACACACAAACTATTAAAAAAATGTAGTCACCCTCCTGTTTCCACCTTTTAGGTGCAAGAGAGTGACTTCCCTAGGGTCCAGTGGTTGCCTCATGCTGATGGGAGTCAGAGCTCCCACTCTGACTCCATCCTCTCCTCCCGACGGTCTCCTCCCGCGCCACTTCAATGCGGTTGTGGCGGGGCCAAACCTCCTGGAGTGACGGGCCTGGTCACAGCTGCGTCCCCTGTGACCCCGGTAGTTCCGCCAGTGCCACCTAGCTCTCACTGTCCCCAAATACTGTTATTACCATCACCTTCCACTGTGACCTCTCCACTCACCATATGTGTCTCCTGTCTGCCACTCCCTCTAAATTGTTAAGATTGCGAGAAGGGCCCTCTAGCTCATGAATGAGTCTATCTTTGTCCATCTAACATAGTATGGTTTGCTCCTTTTGGGCTCTGTACCAACCACTACATAAATTGTTGGTGCTATATAAATAACTGTTAATGTAATGTAATGATTACATAGCTCTATTGAAATAACAAAGATTCTAGGAATGGAGTTCACCGGGATAATCACTTGTGAGAAAAAATGTAACAATAGTGTGATACATCTTCTAATAATCTAGAAAGACAAGACATTTGGGTATATTTTTTGTCTTTTGAAAGCAGGCAGTTATATAAAATCTTGCATATTGGTGGAATGAAATAACAAAACTAATTAATTGGTTTAAAGAAACAAAGGAATTTTGTTATGTATCAAGATATGAGTCCAGCCTTAATAATAACCACTTCACAGATTTTTGCAGCTCTAGAGAGCTCTAATTAGGGATTGCAATTGTAGATATTTAGCTTGGGAGATTATTTCTAGTGAAATGGATGAAGGTATCCACTGTTTGCATTAGTAATATCTAATCATTTTTGTTTTGCTAAGTAGTAACTTCAGGTCTGTACGTATGATATCAGTAAATGAAACAGTAATGTCTCTGAAGTAATATAATGCTTAGTATATCTGTAGTGATGGCAGTAATTAGAAACCGAGTCAAATTTGGGCATTGCCCACTTCAAAAGAATAATATCCAGCAAAATAAGTGGAATTATTCTGATGTACTATATCTGTGAAGAGGCCAATGGAACTTACTTAAGATGTATAGATATTTACAGATCCAGTGTTTTATCCATATTGATGGTACTAAACACTGTAACTGTTGAGCTCCTCTTTCTATTTAATGTGGCATTGTCATAGCAACCCGATTAGCCAGTATTCGCCTGCTTCCTCCAGATAAATGGCCTTCCAGTGAGTGACTCGGAGCTGGCGTCACCTTTTGGATGGATTTCTGGGGTTTGTGTGCCCTCTGTTTGGAGTACACAAACCCCAGAAATACACAGCACTGGTTCTCCGTGCTAGGTTTATTTCCGTGCTAGGTGTATGGAGCATCCGCCACTGGTTACAGCGATCCTACAGGAGCCTATTGGTGTGCATTAGTATATGGAGGTCCGAATTACATTTTTTTTGTCACATTTGGCATGTTTCATTAGATGGAGGCAGTATCTCTACACGAGGTAGAGAGCCATCCTAGCAAACTTACAATTTAGAGGGTGTGGAGGACATGAGGCACACAAGGGAAGGTGGTGGTAGTAACAGTATTAGGGATGGTTGGAGTTGGGTGGCTTTGGTCATTTATTATTTATCCCTAAATTTCTGCAGACAACACAGTAGCAGAGTTAGTCAAAGTGTCTATACAAGGACACCATCAAGGTCTGCAAAGCTCCATAGAACATCATTATATTGTCCATCAGTCTCACCATGAACAATGTAGGTGCTGACCTCTAGTTTACACATTGTACAAAGCCTACCATAACTAAAACCATAAACTAAATAAGAGGCAGTTCCAGTAGTGTAGATAGGGAAGATCACACAGCCAAAACATGCTGTGCAGCATACCAATCTTGCCAACCTGGGCATCAGGGCAAAACGATTCCTCTAAATTCCTGAGGGGGCTACACAGCATATATTTGATTCTGGACTGTATCTTCCCAATGTTGCTTCTTACAAAACTGGTGGAAGCAGCATCTTGTTCGGAAAAGAGAGCATGTGGAGATACAGTTCCGAGAGATAAATAATCAGATGGAACATGATGGTGATGTGTCCCCATTTAAGACATACGCCAAAACAAAACCCCTATGTTTTTTCATGTTTACATTGCCAAGGGTTGACTGTACTAAACAGGCTTGATTTAATTTTACCCAACCCAAGCTTTACTTTAACCCCTTCAGGTCAGATGGTGTTTTGGTCCTTAATGACCAAAGCACCAAACTGGAATCTTTTTGTTCCTGGGCGTTGATCACTGTGTGATCGGCAACCAGGAACATCCAAGCAGGGACCCGATCAGGATCTCTATAGACGATACTTCGTGATGTCACATGTGATGTCACGGAGGCATGCCAGAACCCGGGAAGGGGTTAACACCTTACAAATGAGGACAGTGTTGTATCCGATCAACACGCACCAGAACTGTAGAATAATTTACTGTATAAATACAAACAAGATAATGTTACAGTTTTAGCTGGATATAAAATTTTGGTTCTTGCAGAAATACATTTATTATTGTGTTTTTTAGCACATGTGAACATATGGCATTGAGTACAGATTATTTGATACAATAATTACCAGGGCTATTTTTATAAGCGACTTTCAAAAGCTGTTAATTGGTTTTTATGGCTGTAATTAATCTAATTTAATATGATATTATTTTGGTAGCAATGCAAATGACCTTTTAAAGAGGTTTCTGAAAGCAATAAACTTTATTCTTAGAGACATTTTAAAAAGAAAAACAAATCGCACAGTCCAGTAGATGGCAGCATTGTATAGCTTTTATTTTTTCAGAGGAATTAAATAGCATTTTTGTAAATATAATGTCACATGAATCAGAATTAATGGTTGTCAAGAATCAAGAAGAACCATCCGTTTATTTCAATATCCTTAAAAGAAATGCTTGCCTTCATTTAGAATTGCATTATTTGCAGTAAAATGGCAACTTCAATCACTGTGCTCATTGCTTTGACTCTAATTATATTGCAAAGTATTAGTTGATAGAAATAGTGAGGTGTACATGCAATAGTATAGCAGCAGTGGAAGGAGCATCTAGTCACCATGCCCCTAGTGACGAGATACTTAGGGGAGAGGATGGTCCATCTCCAACACATTCAATAGTAAATTTGCATTATAATGTATGTTTCAAAGGTCTGACAAGGATATTGAAAAAAATCTGGCATTAGTTGGAAAATGATGTGTGAGCAATCTGGTGCTGTGGAAAGTATCGTGAGTGCAATCTGGTGCTGTGGAAAGTATCGTGAGTGCAATCTGGTGCTGTGGAAAGTATCGTGAGTGCAATCTGGTCATGTGGAAAGTGATGTGGGTGTCTGGGTTCTGCCCTGACCTCCTGACTCATGCATTTAAAAGTCCTCATTTTTGTGTTGATATACCTCCTTCCTCCTCTAGAGGCCACCCTACCTTTGTTTGCTTGTATTGCTACCCCTCTGTTAGTGTCAGGTGGGCTCGTTAACATGTTCAACATACCCCTGTCAAATACCTGCGGTTTATTGCAAACAGTGCTTTTGAATTGAAGTGCCTAACTTCTGAGAGCGGCTTCTTCTGTTCCTGATCCTCTGTTAAAGCTCATTTTGAATTTCTCCCCTGTCCAAGAACTGTGAGACTGAACCTGGAAGGCTCAACCAGCAGGGGGATGTCTTTCAGCATCTCTTGAGACCCTTTGGCCACAGAAATATTTCTTCAGCCAAGTTGCTCACTTAAAGGGCCCACTCATGCTTCAGTCACCCTCTCTAGGGTGTTCCTGCTTCAGTCACCCTCTCTAGGGTTTTCCTGCTTCAGTCACCCTCTCTAGGGTGTTTCTGCTTCAGTGACCCTCTCTAGTGTGTTCCTGCTTCAGTCACCCTCTCTAATGTGTTCCTGCTTCAGTCACCCTCTCTAGTGTGTTCCTGCTTCAGTCACCCTCTCTAGGGTGTTCCTGCTTCAGTCACCCTCTCTAGGGTGTTCCTACTTCAGTCACCCTCTCAAGCGTGTTCCTGTGTTAGTCACCCTTCTCAGGCCTCACCCTTACCTAAAGCCTCATCCCTTGTTTATCTCTCTCTACCCCTACCTCTGCTTTGTCTACTGTCCCTGCTAAAGCTCTTTGTTTATACTGCAGTTCCTACTCAAATCCTTTTCCTATTGTGCAGTTCCTGGCTAAAGTCCCCTTTTGTCTCTGCTTCAGTCCTTATTCCAACCCTTATCTCTTTGCTTCATTTGCTTCAATATCTGTTCATCACCCTGCACAATGAATATCAACATGTGACCAGACACCTCCTCTATCCCTGCACTGAAACGCCTACCTAACCTGGTAAAAGCCCTGACAGTGGGTGTATTATGCCATTGTGCAAAGTAATGTGGGACAATAAAGAACAAAAAATGAAAACAAGAAATCTTTATTAACATTTGTATTATATATAAAAACTGTTACATCTAAAGCAATATTTACTAGCAAAACCTTTTTTCAACATAGCTATTCCCCTTATATTCAAGCTTTTTCCTTTTTTTATTCATTAAGATCCAAAGTTTGGGGGTTGCCACACAATAGGTAATTTTATACTCTCTAGATTCACAGTACAAACATTTAAGAGGGAGACCTTTTTTTAAAGGAAAAGTTCCTAGATTACCTAAACTACCGATTGTACAGTGCCTGGAATGTGATGTAGCTTTATAGCATCATAGTGTAAAATTACAGGTAAAATATGTAGCAAACCGTTTGGTACCATAATATATAAATAAATATACATAACGAGTTCTAAGGTACTTATACTATGATCAATTGGTTCCTTCCTCATACTGTTTTTTTACAGATGGAAACCTGTCTGTGAACATTTTTTCTCTGTCAGACATCTCATCAAAGAATACTAGGACACAGCAGGTGTTCTCTGACCAAGAACTCCAATCAGAATTAAATTAGTTGTTAGCTGCACAATCAATGTTAACTCTTTTTATGCAGGCCGGGTTCCCTTACTGGCAAACCAAGCAGAGAGGCTGTATATGTACTCTATACCTCCTTGGTTCCCAAACTTTTTGGGTTCACTGTATGTGTATCAGGATTTTTCCAATTCAGAACATATGGCTACCTAACAGTTGCATTGCGCAGTTGGTGTGGTTGCTTAAGACTTATTTCTTTAACTTAACCGCAATTAATATCTATTTATGTATATATACATATGTATGTGTGTGTATTTAGATAAATAGTTTCATATATACTACTATAGACTATTGACCAATCAACTTCAAGCGTGTCACATAACACCTATTCTCCATTCCTTGCATTGGCTTCCAATTAACATGTTTTAAAATTGGCCTGCTGCCCTTCAAAGCCTTAAACAGTCAAGGCACACAGTATCTGAAAGAGCTCCTGACACCGTATATTCCATCTCGCTCATTTCGGTCAGCCAACTAATCCCTCCTATCAATGCCCAGAATAAGGACAAACTCAGGTTCCCGTGCATGTCATGCTGCCCCCACATTCTGGAACTCTTTTCAGAGAGGCACCGTCCTTACAGACTTTAAAAAAAAAAGCTAAAGACCCACCACTTTTATCAGGCATTCAGTCAGCTCATTTGACCACCAGAAACGATGAACTTTTATGTCTGTTTATATACTTGTATTTATATATCTGTAAAGTGCTTTAAGTCTCACAGGGAGAAACGTGCTATAAGGTGTTGACACACTCTGCTCCCAGGATACCCCTTGTATTGTGTTCTCTCTAAACGCAACTATACTGCTAAGAAACACTTTATATTGGGTCTAACGGTAACCTATACCTGCCTGGTTTGCTCACTGCCAGGTGTTGTCACAGGAGACTACTCTGTGCAGCGCCTGTATTTGGGCTTAACCTGGCTGGCTGTCACTGACCTGTCAGGGGGGGCCCATTGCGTTGCCCTTGCAAGCCTTGTTTGGCCCAACAAAGACCTGGCAGGGTTGAAACAATGGTGATAATAAACCCCCACTTGGCGGAGTGCTGTGTGATCAGTTGTTTTTTCTGGACCCTTTGTAAGCCAGCCATGGCGCCCCAGGACACCGCACTCTGGTTTTGCTGATTTTGGCTGAAATCACATAAAAAATTTTATGTCTAAAAAGCTGACATAATAAGGTTCTTTGCTTGTGACTTTGACAAAAACCGGTTTAACATAAATACATTGTACACGATAATCTTCCAAATGCTTCTGAAATGTATTCTATACATCTCTAGAGAGCAAAAGGACCATAACTTCAAAGATTTGAGGCTGATTTAAGGATTCTCGACACATTTTCTTGTTCTCCATTATCCGAGCCATTCCTCCAACAGATCAGTTTTTCTTTTTCTTTTTTTTCATTACAACCAAGCCACCTGCAAATCATCTACATTTAAATGTAATTAAAGCTGAGTGTATGCAAATTGGTCTCATGCAGGGATACGCTTAAAATCTTGCCAGTTGGGGGTCAGGATAAGATCTGAGCTGAGAAAGCACGATATAAACCAGTATTCAAACTATATTCACCAGAATTATTAACATAATGTGTTTTATGCTATTTAAACATTTTTTTTTTTTACTGCTTTGTTTTACAGATCAAGCTGCCAAATACTGATTGGTCGCCGCAAAAGGCTCAGAAACCGGGCCTCAAAAGGTATACTGATTAAAACGATCAGCAATTATTAGAGTTCTTTTCTAAGACTAAAGAAGTACTTCCATACTAATTATTTTATACTCTATTTACATACACCATATATATTTCTAGAAATCCATACAAAATGCAATTAGAAACCTAATTAATAAAAGTAAGGGAAACAAGGGAACATAGTTTTGCCAAATTATTTTCTCACTGAGGGGGAATAAAATGGGTAATGTGTCTTTCAAAGATAAAAGCAAGTGATAGTTGCAGAGCAGCGATAGGTTAGAACAGTGATGGCTATCCTTAGCACTGCAGATGTTTGGGTATTGGATTGTGCTCATCCAGTCTACAAGCCACAAGAACTACTTATCCCATGATGCTCAGTCAACATGCATGCAGACTGAGCATCTTGGGATATGTAGTTCCAAACATCTGCAGTGCTAGGCTTAGCCATTACTGGTTTGAAACTTAGTCTATACCTAACATGATGTTTTGATAGAGCACATGTCATATTCAAGTGGGGACAGCCCCTTTAAAGGAGAAATGTGGTCACCATACTATTTTTCAATGAAAAAACAAACAAACCGCTCACTCTGTTATTGATGTCACACTTTTAATTTCTGTGCTCATCTCTTGTGACTGGTCAAATGCTATGCTTTTTGCTACACATAGCAAGTTCCTGACCATGGTAATGAGGATCCAGAGAATATATAGGAAAGAAAATAGTATTACATCGGGCAACAATATCCCAGTTGTGACTCATTCTACTCATAGAACATGTATACCGCAGGCTTATAGTAAAACCATTGCAATCCCCACAAACATCACCCCCTTCATGGAGACAGTCCTACATTAGGACTCCTGTCCTGGTTCTCTGGTGGTGGGAATGGGCCTGTGCATGTGCTATTATACTATGCAAGCATCATGAGGCACATGCACGACTTTCTGATATGTCTTTTGACACCACGCTCACCCCCCCACCCCCCGTGTGCCATTTGCTGGAAGGAAAAGTTGAGAGTAAGGCTGATGCCCTGCAAGATGCATTATTGGCTAGCCTGTCTATTCAAAGGGGTGTAGTAGAGGCCACTTTATACATACATTTCACTTTTTAGTGGGAATTCAAAGAAAATATATTTGATATTTCCCACATCCAACGTAAAAACAAGAGAAATTTTAAAAGAAAAAGGACCTTCTGTGGCACATACTGTCTCTCTATTTGTCACACCTCATTATAAGACCGCCTGGTGTAACTCGCATCCATCACAACCATGCCATGGAGACCATTAAATTAAATAAGGGGGTCCGATTGGTGAGGCTCATGCATAAACTCTGTGGACGCCTAGACATTTTCAGATAACAAACCTGGGCTAGGACTATTTGTTTATTTCTAAACCATCTATATCTTCTGCATTGCTGTACAATCTATCAACATACAAATAGTGACAGTAATAAGTTTAGACAACACACTGGCTTTGTGTATTTACCACAGCGAATTCTATTGTGCAGCAGTGACAAATCTATTCATTATAAGGACCTTCAGAGAATGGTGATACCTTATACGATAGTATTTAAATTAATAATAGCCTTTGCAAAAATTACATTTACTGTAAATCCCTTTTATCATATTTAAATATGTTGTATTTTGTACAAGCAGCTACTTAAGGGAAACTATACCCAATGGATAAGCAATCCTTAGCTTAGTGACATATATATATATATATATATAAATTGAAAGTTATATGAACATTATTGATGTTTGTTAAAATATTTAAATTATGGTCCACATTAAGTCACGTTAGTCGTTTTTCATTTTCTGGTGATCTAATGGATAACTGTTGGAAAGCCAATTAAATTAAACCCTGCATACACTGGGAAATGTAAAATCAATATATGGCATTTATTTGTATAGAATAAGTAATTGTAACACTTTGGGTGTCCATTTAATTAAAAGTGAGTTGAAGGAGAGGAGTTGATGTCAACATTTCACCTTCCTTGGGACTAGTGACTAAAATTTGACTTTGGAGGTCGACCTTCATTTTCAGACAAGTCAAATTTGGCACCCTGGTTCGAATCTTCTCCATTGGAAGTAATGGGAGGCGAAATGATCAAAGTTATTTTTGAGACTAAGTCCAACTCAGCACCTGAGTTTGACTTAGCCTCACAAATAGCTTCAATCATTTTGCCTCCCATTGCTTCCAATGGGGAAGATTCAAACCTGGGTTTTTCGTAAGTCAAAGTTTGAAAGTCGAAAAATAATAGAAAAATACTCATCGCTCCAATTCAGTGAGGAAAATGTCTTTAATCCAAAAACGCCAACGGCAACGTTTCGACCTGTTGGTCTTTCTCAAGCCAAAGTTTGAAAAGTCGACCTCCAAACTCGAATTGTAGTGACTGCATTATGCAGGGCTAACTCTGTTCTTCTAGCAGAAGGAGCTCTCCAGGATTGTCTCTACACAATGTATAGTTGGGTCAATGTATAGGTCAGTGAGATTCAATGTTCATCTCATGTCAGCTCACCCGAAGCTTACCTTTTACCCGATGGGTAACAGAGAAGAGGGTAGGGCGTTTGGCACGCCTCTGCCACTCAAGACTTGAAATAATTCATTAATTACAGACATAAAAACAAATACATATATATTTCCATGTTCTTAATCTCCAGTTCTCAGAGTCTCGAAGACCTTGGAACTCGAAAAGGTGTTAAAAAAGATCATGACAGACTGCGTACCCTAGTTTCCCCTGTAACTGGTCAGTATATGTATATCTAAATATATATTCCCCTCTTCATAGTGAATCAACCAAATGCTTTTTACATGTGTAACATACCTCTCTCTCTTTTTTGAACATGTTAATCTCTGATGTGTTACAATATTCTGCTTTATCCTTCACTTAACTGTTCCTATTGATTATCTTCAACCCTGTCAGAACTGCCTTTAGCGACCTCACATGCAATGTGCTTCAGGCTATTCTGTCGCTGAAGGGTTAAAGATGCTTTTTTAATTTTTTCCTTTCCGCTGTTAAAGGGAAATTGTACACATATTATTTACTACTTTCATCTTAAGTAAGGAATAGGTTGACCACCTTGCCAGATGATAAAGTAACCTCTAATGATCTACTCAATAAAAAGAGAAATATTGGAACTGAGATGGGAATTTCAAACCAATGTAGCCGAGCTGGAAAAATTCTCGATTGCAGATGAATGGGAAAATGTATCCAACTCGGCTACTTTGGTCTTAATTTTGATATTCCAGTCTCCGCTCCCTGAAATTTTCTCTTTATTGAGTTGCAATTTTTAGGTTTTCCATTACCATTTTTCCTTAGCCTCCTTGAACAAAGTGGCATTGTGGTCACCCTACCAAGGAAGGAAAGTTTTTTTTTGGGGGGAGGGGGGGGGGGGGGGAGGTAGTACCTAGTAATATAATGGTATTTAGGCCAAAATTTTGCTCCCTGAAACATTGCTTATTCTTACAGTCTCTCTAAACTAAAGGTTTACAATTCCAATCTGGTAACAGACAACAGTTTATGGAAATTGGTCTCTAATCTATTTATTTGGGTATGATTTCCCTTTAATAAGTGACCTTCACACATTGATGCATTATTGTTTATAAAGCAATGCATGGCAAATTTGTTATTTTTGCAACGTTTTTTTTACATTTTTTTTAAATGGTAGCACTTTCTTTGTTTAGGTCCCTGCACTTTAAATGAAACGCAGGCTGCATCTACAGATATGAAGAGCAACTTGGTTAACAGGACAACTACAAACCTCCCATTCCCATCATTTTAAATGTCCAAATATGGACTTTTATTTTGTGGGAGTGGCTGAAGGTGTGGCTGTGGGTGGGGCTTTTTTCCAGAACATTTTCAACAACTTTATTGCCAATTGGAAATTATTTATATAATAAGTCATTTAGAACTAGAATTAAGTATTTTGAAAACACAGATAAATATAAAAACACATTTACAGTAGTTTAAACTCCGTTTATTGTGAGTTTTGTTGCTCTAGAGCTCTGTGAAACACTTACACAAACCAAAAATTCTGAGCTCCCAGAAAAGAGGGACAATAGAAAAGGAAAGATGAATAGGGGAGTTTGGGTGCAAATTAGGAACTGTCTCTCCCAACTAGGGCACGTGAGAGGTATGAAATTATCGGCAACACATTTTCCCCAACGACGCAGCACCAAAACGCTACATTTTGTTCCTGGCCACCGATCCCACGGCTATCTCATAAATCAGTCTGGCTCTGTTATACTAACATAGTATGTAGTTTGTGCTATATAAATAAATGTTAATGCAAAGTATTAAAGAGTCATAGGTGTGGCAACAGGGGTGATAGGTCTCCAGAAGATCTGGGGCTAGAGCCCATGGCAATGAGCAATATGCCTATATAATAAAAACAATAAAGAAATATAAAGCTAAGGGTAAGGCTTTATACCAATACAAATATCTAAATTATGTATATGATGCCAGTGAGCAGCCAATGCATAAATAAGCTTTGTATATGATGCCAATGAGCAGTAAATGTATACACTTTTTATATGATGACAATGAGCAGTAAATACATAACCCTGTTATATTATGACAGTGAGCAGTAAATACCTGTTTTATCTGCCAATGAGTCATCTGTGCCACCAGCCTCTCAAAGTCATCCGTGCCCCCAGCCTGCCAGAGTCCACTGTTCCTCCAGTGTTTCACTGCCATCTCTGCCCCCAGCCTCTCACTGCCATCCTTGCCTCAGCCTCTCACTGCCATCCCTGCCCCCAGCATCTCACTGCCATCCCTGCCCCAGCCTCTCAGTGCCATCACCTTGCCACTGTGCCATCACTACTGCCAACCTCTCGGTGTCATCTCCCAGACACTAAGTATCATCTCTGCGCGAGCCTCTTAGTACCTTCACTGCTGCCAGCCTCTCCGTGCCATCTTTACCCCAGTGCCAATTAACCTCTCTTGTGTCCTTGTCGCTCTTGTCACTTTTCCCCGGTCTCTGTGTTTTATCTTACCACTCTTGATGATGTGATCCTGACCTGCATGCACCATGTGATGTATGCCGGGAGGGAACCAGGTGCCAGATATCCACTACTCATTTGCGGCTAATCCTATGCACTGCATAAGCCTTGAGAGCAGAGAGGGTAGTAAATCTGTGTCGCACAGATTTCTACTCTCTCTCGGCCGCATTCACAACAACCCCAGGGCAAGCGGCCTACTGGGAATTTTCATGGTATCCTGGTACGCCAGTTTGGCCCTGCCCAGTTCATTCTGTCTCTCTCCCCCTTGTTTCGCCCTTCAGTGTTCGTAATTTTTGGTTACCTCTCACAGATGCAGGTCTTAGTGATGGCTTGGAAAATCATCTTCTGATGTTCTGAATCATCACTAAGGGCCAGAGGAGAACAGGTTCTGAGGATGTGACACACAACATACTGAATTTCCTTTGACATATGAATTGTAAATACATAGTAGGCCTTTAAATTCAGTCACTGCTTGATTCCTGACTCTGCAGTGCTTTACCACAGGCCTTTAATACAGTTCAACATCTTTAGACCTAGAATTAAAACTTGTCAGTCTACTAGGAACATTTAAAGCATCTCTGTCTCGTTAAAGCTATCCAGTGGGTAAGGTGGCACCTTGGACTACACCATCAGTAGCAGATAATCATAGGCTTTGGGTCTCTTATGCTTTGGGATTTGCTTATTTTGCTTATTTTCACATAAACATAGTTTATGTTGTATATTTGCAGAATAAACAATAACTAAAACATGATCTACAGATTGTATAGATTGCAAGAAAACTCATTAAGAAATAAAAGTTGTTAGAGATGTTTCTGTAAAATCTCTTATATATGACATCACCTTTGGCTTGATATGCAAATGACACAGTTCCCACTGAAAAGTAACTCATTAGCATATCAAGCCACATATGATGTCATAAACAGGAGACTCCACAGACACATGTAAAATATATTTTTTGCTTTATCTATGCGTTTGCTTGCAATTTTGCTAATACAACATATAGATCTTTTTATTTTATTTTTATTATGCTCTACATTCACGGACTACACCGTGTTTGCGTAACATAGTCCCTTTAAACATAAATAGAATGGATTAAATGTCCTTGACATTTTGTGTCCTGCTTCCAAATAAATTTGGCATACAGCAATGAAACTCTGCAGCTTTTATGGATTTATCCGTCATCCTTGAGAACATCTCAAGATCCATAATCTGTTTGCATCAGGAAACAAAAGATGACTTCAGTATCGATGCGCTGGCATGAAGCTCAGAAATAAATCAATTTCTGCATCAGTTTGTGTGTGAAAATCAGAGTAACTATGGAATGATGCATGGGAATGGCATATAACCTTCTGCCATGAGCCTCTGGAGTAGGGATAGGCAGGAATGTCTGTACAAGGGCATCAGTGTCCTTGACAAGGTCTGTGAAGGTCCATAGAACATCATTAAATTGTCCTTCACACACCCTGGTTAAGGTTCACCCGGACCATCGTTGATTCATGCCCCTCCTCTGAAGGTCAAAGGGCCAGTAGGGTTAGGACACTAAACCATACAGATCACAATCTGGTTCTCGTTCATTGTGGCTTGACGTTTCAGTTCTCGGACTTTCAGAAGTCCATAGCTGTTCTTGCCTCTAACATGGATTGTTGGAACAGGATTCTTGCAGAAATTCCCCCTAGATTGCAGAGGAGACCATATACATAGGAATACACTTTTATCAAACAGCATGATAACCATTCACATTTAAGCTTCAACTAATTTAACCAATGAGAACTTTAATTGACCAAGCAGCGACCAATCATAGGCAAAACCAAATATATTAAATCACACAAGCAAGCCAATCAGAAAGAAACGAATGATTATATTAAAAATTCCAGTGTCGACTCTTCTTAGCAACCAATCAGAAGAGCAGTAGACATTGGGAGTTCACTCTTTGTTATATATGCCCACACAGTACCGCTTTCCGTCTATGTTTGTAGACTTAATGTCATTAACCGCAGCTACTAATTTACCCTCCTCCATTTATAGATAGATAATTATGACTAATATTTCTCGGCAGACCCATTTCTTTTGTGATTAAACTTTCTTTCTTAAACTTCTAGAATTAATCCCCCCCCGCCCTATGTCTATGTGCATTTGTTCTGAATCCCTTAATACTAGACTTGCACGCTTATGCAATTAGTAATCATATCCTCTTTCATTACCTCTTTGCTAATGTAAACAATCTTAATTTAGATAGCCTTTCTTAATTTAGATCAGCTTCGTAAGAAAATGGAATCGGCCTTAGAATAAACATATTACTTATTACATTCCTGAGCATAATTAATGATTGTATTATCACTGGGCCCTCTGTATTGCTAATCATATCTTGTAATAATGGCCTCATAATTGCTTAACTAACACATGTAAATTTTCAATTCCCTTTCTATGTCTTACAAACAACCTTCCATCAAAGAAATAGTCTGAAATGTTTTATAGGAGAACTTTTATAATTTATTAACATTGTGAACATTTGTAGATCTCTTCATTGACATATATGACAGATTTATGCATCTATAGCAATAACTTTTTTTTATTTTTTTTCAAATTGGCAGCCTCTGTCTTTATTCTCTTTGCATAGTAATTATAGTGTCATTATAAAATATAGACATTAGTAGCTAGTGTGCTTAATTCCAATCTTTCTGACAAAGAAGCAGAAAACATTACTGCTTCAATAGGCAGATTGAGTCTATACAAAAGGAACTCGATCAAGAACAATGTAATATAGTTAGTTTAGATGATAAAGGGAAAGTTCCACATCAAACATAAAAAAAGAAAGGAACATATATTGTGCCTGCATCCCAAGGGTCCCCATATAAGAGGCATAGTCCCTATTTCTGCACCAATTCCTTCTGTCCTTCTTACGGCTTCTGGTATCCCGAATCTGTAGGAGCTCAGAATTTTAGATATTTATGAAAGTATAACAGAGCTCCAAAGCAATTAACTAATCACATTGGGAGATATTCATGAAAAAGAGAATTGCAGGGCATTGAGAAGGGAATTTCAAACTTACGGTCAAAGTAGCTGAGTTGGAAAAATTCTCCAATTTAGTTGAATTAGAGAATTTTTCCAACATGTCTACTTTGGCCTATAGTTTGACATTCCTGACTCGAATCCCTGCAAGTCTCCTTCATAAATAAAGCCCATAGTATTTCATAATGCAGTATATGTGTTTTATATATCCAGTTTTGTAAATAAAATGCATAATTCAATACCTTCCGAGGGGGGTGGGGGCAGAGGCAGCTCTAGACTTTGTGAGGCCTTAGGCGAAAGTCGAACATGAGGCCCTCACGGACACACATTATTTAATAAAATATATGCAAGTGATAATAAAAATGAACTGTAGAAATAGCATATTTCAAGATCAGACTCAAATCCCAGCTTCTAGAAATTAACAGCTCCTAGAATTTTATTTGTCTCATAATTATTCTACAAACATCTATAAACATTTGGTATAGATAAAATTGTGTGCGGTTGACATTGTTATTGCTGTGTCCTAAATGTGAACACTAACACATATCACACAGTCATTCATAGACACACTCAGTGAGCACACACTGACTCAAAGACACACTCAGCCAGCACACAATCACACTCAGCCAGCACACACTGACTCACAGACACACTCAGAAAGCACACTAACAGAAACACTCAGCCAGAAGGAAAGGTGCTCAATGTTGAAAGTGGTCTCACAGACCACGTTGTGCTAGAAGATTGGCACTTTGTTCTTCCTCACAGCACCGGATGCACTGTGATTTAGCCATTCAATATGCCAGGATTTTGCCCCTCAATATGCCAGGATTTTGCCCCTTAATATGCCAGGATTTTGCCACTCTGTGACAGGATTTTGCCCCTCATTATGCCACAATTTTGCCCCTCACAAATCCTAGAATTTTGCCTCTCAATATGCCAGGATTTTGCCACTGTATGCCAGGATATTGCCCCTCACAATGCCAGGATTTAGCCTCTCACTATGCCAGGATTTTGCCACTCTGTGCCAGGATTTTGCCCCTCATTATGCCAGAATTTTGCCCCTCACAATGCCAGAATTTTGCCCCTCACAATGCCAGAATTTTGCCTCTCACTATGCCAGAATTTTGCCTCTCACTATGCCAGGATTTTGCCCCTCATTATGCCAGAATTTTGCCCCTCACAATGCCAGAATTTTGCCTCTCAATATGCCAGGATATTGCCCCTCACAATGCCAGGATTTAGCCTCTCACTATGCCAGGATTTTGCCCCTCATTATGCCAGAATTTTGCCCCTCACAATGCCAGAATTTTGCCTCTCACTATGCCAGGATTTTGCCCCTCATTATGCCAGAATTTTGCCCCTCACAATGCCAGGATTTAGCCTCTCACTATGCCAGGATTTTGCCCCTCATTATGCCAGAATTTTGCCCCTCACAATGCCAGAATTTTGCCTCTCACTATGCCAGGATTTTGCCACTGTATGCCAGGATATTGCCCCTCACAATGCCAGGATTTAGCCTCTTACTATGCCAGGATTTAGCCCCTCACCTCATTATGCCAGGATTTTGCCCCACACTGTGCCAATATTTAGCCACTCATTGTGCCAGGCTTTGCTCGTTTGTGCCACCCTCCTCCCCTCCCTAGTACTTACCTCCATGCTGCTCTCCGTTGTTTCCTCCGTGCATCTTCTCTCCTGCACGGAGGAAGGAAGTTCCGGTCGCGTTTTTTTTTTTTTTTTTAAACTTTATTGCGCGGGTTCAATAAAGTTAAAAAAAAAAAAAAACACGATCGGAGCGAAGATGCACGGAGGAAACGTCCCAGGTTAGTGTAACAGGGAGCTTAACGGCAGCGTTAAGCTCCCTGTTACATCAAAGGCAATAAGGTGAGTTAGGCAGCCGCGAGGCCCCCGTGAGTGCGAGGCCTTAGGCGGCTGCCTAACTCACCTAACTAGAGAGCTGCCTCTGGGTGGGGGCAATGGGGGCAATGGGGGTGATGGAAAGGCGCGGAACTTGGGAGGTCGAGTTCAAGTTCAGGACTGCTACAATACTGTACCGATGAAACTTAGACACAGGAAGTGATGTAATTTCTTTTAGAGGTCCCTCCATGTCATTCCTTCATGGAGGGTAGCTAGGGTTGTCATCCAGCTGCTATTTCACTGGGAGGCCGGTAGAAAATTGGCTTTAGGCCAATGTTAAGTCTATGGAGGCTATAGAAAGGCTGATATTTTTTGAGCAGCCCAAGGAGTAGCAAGCCTGCATTGCATTTGCTCATATTGCTTACTGAATATAATGGAAAAGTTGGGCAAACGTTAGCGTCACTGCTTTAGCTGCTGTTCAACTACAACTCATGTCGTCACGCTACGATATAGAGATAGGGAAGCACTCATCTGAACATGTATATATTATAAATGGTGCTACTGAAAAGACCAAAGTTGTATGCAATACGGGACGGGAAAAGCACATGCCTGCTTTCCTAAAAACACTTGTCTAAGATGAAAAGTTGGATTAAGCACTCCTCCTCATTACAGATACTCCCTATCATATTATAAATTGACAGATTCTCAGTTTATGGAAAATAGGAAGGACTCTGGTTCCTAAATCTCCAACCTTTTTATTGTAGTTAGTCTGAGGTTGATGTGGGGCTAGTGCTAAAAAATGCTCCTGCAGAGCTACATTTTGGCTACACCAGTCTTAATGGTGTAGTAACCACTCGTATATTTGACATCATCTCGATGTTGGTGCTAGAGCTGTCACCTCAGTACACAACCAGAGCCCAATTTATATACCTAGGAGACCCACAGGAGATGTTACAGTAAAGATTAGTTTTCCACTGAATGTATAATAAAACAAAGCTATTTCTATTGATAGTAACATTTCTGTTTGTTTAATCTATGTTGTTGTGTGGGCCATATTCATTCATAACCTATTTGTAAAGCAATATTAACATAGAGTCCAGGCCAATAAAATTGTAGGCATGGTACATGGGATGTATTTTCTAAGCAATGCATGTGTGGAAAGTCTACTTAGACTGAAATGTTTTCCACTAAACTGTGGTGAACAATGGAATTGCAGAAATCAGACATTAAAAGCTAGCTTGGAAAGATGGGCCAACTCATTTTTGCCAGCTCAGCTGTTAATGTTTGTTGGCTGCACTTTGGTTGTCAACTAGTTGTCTACTAGTAACTAGAACGCACTGTATCCAAGATGTTTTTTTAATTCTGTGTCTCTACCACGTATTTTTAATTACTGAATCATTTTTCCTCCCCTTCAGATATAAAAAAGCAGACGGCGACATCGAACGGAGTGTGGAGCCCGAAGTATGGTGCACCTTTCCAGCAACACATGCCAACGTTGGACTATCAGCATAATGTTTATATCCCTGGGACCCCGACGCTACTAGCCAATAAACAGGGGTTATTCAATGAGGAAAAAAACAGTTTCTCTACCTTTGGGAAGAAGAGGAAAATGACATCCTGTTGTGATGTACATGATGACATGATAATTAACAATGACCTGAAATGAGTAGGGGTCAAGGGAGGTTGGAGAAGTGCTCCAGAGACCACAAAATGGACTCTCAGTGAAGTATCGTTTTCACGAATTGAGGGAACTTTCAAATCTGAAGAGTTAATAAAAAGTCATTACTATGCCAAGAACATTGTCTCAGCTCACCTACCTGATGTCTGTTTGGTGTGATAATTTCGTAACACAAACTATGACAGACCCTGATCTAAAAGAGTGCGATGGGGAGAAAGAAATCTCAAATTAATCTGTAACACTTGAAATGAAAAAGACGTTTGGTACAATAATGAAGGAACCAAAAAAATAAAAAAATACGTACACAGAGACAATGAAAATAAATGATAGAGATGCAGTGTGTTGAGTAAATGGACAGGATGCAATTTCATTTGGTAAAACAGATTCAATGTGGGTGCGAATGAAAGAATCGTCTGTGTGTAAAAAGCAATTTTCTTCATCTGCAGTCAACCGAAAGACTTCCTTGAGGACTGAAGTGAATGAGAGGACATCCTTTCTAAAATGTCATTTCTAGTTTGAGCCTTTGGCGAATTCCATTTAGTGACAGTTCTGTCTTTCATTGTTAATATGTGAATGTATCCAGTGAATATATATATATATTTTTTGTACTGTATGCCTTTTTCATGTTGAGTGAATGGAGACGATGTGTTCGGAAATCAATATCTACATAAAGGGCCAAAAAAAAATCAGGAGAGCTGGTTGTGTAAACTGGGTGGGAAAAAAAAAATCGTCAAACTTGTATGTACAATATTCTGCTATTTTTCAGCAAACACTTGTATTAAAAAGAGTACTGCACTCACTGTGAAGTTTTAAGTTAATATGCAAAAAAACAAACAATTTTTTTTTTTTTAAATTCAGCACCATTTTGGGGAGAGAGGATCATGATCAAATCCATAATTTGATCAGTCAAATAAGGCAACCATATTTTCTGCTTAAAGGGGCAGTTCAGAAAAAAATAAACTAAAGGAAAAAAAGCAGATCTGTCTCATTAGATTTTTTTTCTCCTAAAAAACGACAAATGAAGTGAAATAGAATTGTTGCTATAGCAACAGTCCTGCCTACGTCTCCAAGACTTACTGACTGGATCTGTCACTGAATTTAAGAAGTCCCCGGTGAAATCATTTTAAATGTAAAACGATACTTTTTAATGTAAAAATAACTTAATTTCGCACACATTGAACACATGTACAACGTAGAGAAAATAAGCTAGGTGGAACTGCCCCTTTAAAATGGGACAATTATGGAATAGGTAATATTAATTCAAGTTTATAGCTTGCGGTCTCCTTTTAGACAATAATTAACTACTATTTTAGTAGAAAAGTCAGGATGCTGGGAGTACGGAAATGTTAAATCTGCGTTTTACCATCTATCATCAAGTTACGCAAAAAAACATCCAGGTTATCAATAGTTTATTTTATTCATCGAAGTCTGGCTCTTTTTTATTTTTATTTTTTGGAGCAGAGCAGGCCTGTCTTTTTTTCTATTGTTATTGATTTTTGGGGGGGAAAGTCTTTGGAGCTGAACGGTATTCATTTTAGATCCCAAGACTTACTGATATGATACAGCAATTATTATATGTCTTGAAGGGTAATAACAAATGGCTAGCAAATATTGTATCATTCATTGAGAGTGGCTATCTTATTTGAGGGATTTTTAAATGCCAAAACAATTAAATACAATTAAACACTGAATAGAAGATAGAAAGTAATAATGTTAAAAAGAAAATAAGAGGTTTATTCAATATGCTCCCCAATCTGGCCTGAAATCTGTCTAATTTTCAAATTGTGGAGAAATTAGCAATTTGGCTATTTAATATAGATGATTTTTAGCTGATTTCAGCAATTTTCGATGAAGTTGGACTGCAATTTTAGCCCTATTCGATTGAGGGAACTTGGACTGGCGATTCCATAGGATCCCCTGTTTTCTTAAAGGGATGAAAATCCCCCAAATTGGCCAGTATTCTGTAAAAATCATCGAATTTTCAGGCATTTCAATTTTACAAATATGATGTTAAGGCCTAAGCGTACTTACATTTTTTTTTAAAGTGGTTCATTGATATGGAAAGAAACATCTTTAAAAAAAAAATCGTGATTTGAATTAAAAAAGAAAATAATGCTAATATGGCATAAATGGCACTTCAAACAACCTGTCATGTAATAGACAATATCCTATACGCCACTTAGTAACCCTAGTAAAAGTTAGAGAATTGGTATATATATGTACATATAGTAACACATATACACCGCCATAACCGCTCTTTTGATGTCATGACAGCTATTGGTTGGCATCATATCGCTGGTTATTTTTCACAGTCAGGGTTTACCAGCTGTTAGGTTATATGTACCCTCCTGCCTCGTTTCTCACTGTATCGTTTCATATGAGTGCGTTAGGCAGTGGCATGAATAGAAATCACAGTGCCACAGCAGTCAGAGATTGTGACCTTTTGACCACGTGCCACATGATACCACCAGTGCAATACACCCCCACTGTCCATTTACAACATTTTTCCAATCATCACTTGTAAAAACAATGGTCGCAAGTTTTGTTCTGTGGCAGCCTACCCATCCTCGGTGCAAGTCACGTGTGGACAAAGTTGATATGTGGGAAGTAAGGGTTTATTGCAATGATGGTATTATGTAATGATGAGCCAAGTGGACAGAGGGCCACACGACAGTCTTTCCACCAAGGCACGATGGTTTCTATTCAAGCCACTGCCTAACGCGCTTCACATATGTAAACGGTACCCTTTCGTATCCACGGTAGACAATGGTGCATTGATAATCAATGTTCCATTCTGTCAACATGAAACTGTACCATGATACATGTGACATGATGGCAGGAGTGTGCATCATAACAACTGTTGACGACGAACAATAACCAGTGATGTGATGCCAACAAGAGCCATTATGGCGTGTACATATGTATACATTGCAGTTCACTAACTTTTACTTTTACTTTCACTAGGCGGTGTATGGGATACATGTGTTGTTTTTTATGTACTATCTTAATTAAAAGCAATATATATACCTGTATTACATATTATATGTAATATATGTATTTTTATTTATGTATTATTTTATAACCTTGTATTTATATGTCATTAATATTTTATATATTTGTATACATATATTAAAATATGTATTAACGTTATGATTTTATATATAATTGTATATATATTATTGTTTTTATGGTACTTTTTATTATATATTGATACATTGTAATATATAACATTAGTATATATATGTTTTATGCTAATTGTTTTAATTACTTCGGGGGCATTTTGATGTATTTTGGAGGCCTTTGGCTATTTCCATATTAGCCGAAGTCTGGGAGGATTTTGGCTATTTCTGGAATTGCAGAAATCCACCGTTAGACTTCTATGGGAGAGTTTGAAGATACCATTTCGACCACCGGATCTCCGAATTAATTCAACCGCTGAAATATCGCCACCAAAATCGGTCATAATGACCGTTTTACGGGCCAATTCGTACTAATTTAAAGGACCTTTTGGATCAACAGAGTGACCCGAATTAGGGAACAATTTTGGGCTCCGATTTTTCTTTGGAGAATAGGAGCATCCTAAATAAAGCCCTTAGTGTTTTACATTGAATATATATATTTATCTAATAGTGTTTTATGTTTGAACATGTTTGAAACTGCCTGCCTGGTATGTGGGTTGGGCAGTGTCCACAAAAGCTACCACTTGTCCTTCCTGTTCTTCAGTTTTGCCACTAGCAAACCAGAGAGCAATTATATGATTCCCTTGAACACCCATTATGACATGTACTTTGGACATGCGCTAGGTTAATAACTTGGAATTAAAATATGATGCTCATATTAATAACACGAGAGAAAGAAGGGTATCTGTGTTAGGCTTAAACAATGGTATAACAATAGGAGTTACATGTTTAGATTAGGCCCCAAGGTCTAAAAGGGCCAAGGAAGCCTGCATTTCATATAATCACATTTATACCTCCAGTGATACAGACCTCTCTTCCTTGCTGTCTTTAGCATGGTGCTGATTTTGTCTTCATATCTTGACACTTTTTATCTAAATCACAGCAAGTGGACAAGAAAGATGTTTATCTGCTGCTCCCCTCCCAGACCATCAGAATTATACCTCAAGATGTCTTCTACTTTCTTGAAGCAACAATGGTTGCAACCATTCAGTTCTAAATATTTTCTGCCCTGTTACTTGTCTATGACCTGCCCTGGCCACTTGTGTTTTATATGTCCAGAAGGTTTGTTTGTCCACAGAAAAAAAAAACATTTTAGCCAGGGTTAATATTAGGACTTGCCAGTGACCGTGCACCTTCATTTGGTAACAGCTTCACTAATTGCCATTGTAGCTAAACCACAACTACTTTACCCTAGCCTTGTTTATAAGTTTGTTCTTTGCATTGTTTTGTCTGTGCTTATCTGTGTGTGCTTACCTCTATCCTCCTGAGCTGAAGATGGTCTAATTTGTATTTTTGCCCATACACAAGATGCCTGTTCCTGTCAAAGTTTCCAATTAAGAGGCCACATAAACCTACATGCTCAATCCCTTGGTTGCACCTAGGGTTGCCACCTGGCCGGTACTTTACCAGCTGGCCAGTAAAAAATTGGCTTGAGACCAATGTTAAATCTATAGAGGCAGTACCAGGGAGCAAGTATTTTTCTGCAGAAAAGGTGGTAACACTAGTTGCACCAGGCGTAGTTAAACCATTCTTACATTGCTGAGTTTCTGACAGCATGAGAGAATTGGAAAGGATAAGACATAAGGAACAGAGTGAAAGGGCTGTGGTGAGAAAAAAAAGAAGAGGGGAGAGATTAAAAATCGGGGGCAGGGTAGTTCTAGAGAGAAGGCAGGGAAGTGATAGAGAATAAAAATATCTCTCAGAAAAAACCCAATGACTTTTATTTTGAGCAAAGAGCTAAAAGTATCAAATGGCGACGTAGAATACTTTCACAAAAAAAGCTTTTTAATCCATGTGTTATTCCGTGAAAACCAGTTTTCAAAGTGTCTAAACTGTCCTTTGATTACCAGGCTCTGGAGGATAAGGTGTGAATTGAAGACGCTTTTCTGACTGAAGAGTTTTCTCACCTCTTGTTAAATGTACACAAATATCAATCCAATCTCGGCTCTTTATTAAGCTGTATACAGTCGTGGTTAAAAGTAGATTCTGAGGTGTATACAAAATTCTATGACTTGTTTCCAATTCATTTAACTATTGGTTGTGTGTTTATATTTTAAGAAAGGTACATCTTGAAAGGGGACCCTCACTTGCAAGCATATTTTGGATTGTTCTCTATCAATGACATTTTGAAGTCCAGTGGTTTCCGCCCTTCTTTACCTCCAAGACATATTGTAGACTAAACATGCTAATAAAAGTTTCAAGCTCAATTCATTATTTTTATTAATTGATACAGTGCCAATAAAACGCTGTAAGCATAAGTAAGTAAGTACAAGGTGATTGAAAACGTAATTTTATACACAGACACAATGTCATCTAACATATTCCCAAAAGTATTAGAGCAGAAGATTCTGGAACAGGTGAAACACCAGAGAAAGGTTTACTATACGTTTATAGGAGTATGGCATCTGGTGCTGTGCCATGTACTTCGTGGTCAATCTGGTGCTGTGGCAGGTGTCTGGGTGAAAAGCTGATGCTGTGCCATATATCCATGAATCTGAACTGTCCAGCTTTCCACGGGACATTCCCGATTTTGGGAGGCAATTTGGCTGAGCTGTACCTCTGTTCCACTTTTCGGGTTTGGACCGCAATCCTGCAGTGAATATGAAATCATCCGGTGTCTACAACACTGGAGACTGGTTATTGCGCAATGTCTGCTCTGTAAATCTGAGGGACAGTGCCTACCGCATATGCTCAGTAGCACTGACACGCGACCAAGGTCCGCCCCACAGCATCCTGATTTGCCAGGAGTAAGAGCTGGGAGGTGTGATGGAACTCCCTGGTTCCCCGGCTGGGTACCTCCATCAAAGCTCTGCTTCCTTGCTGTGATAGCCACCTCAAGCCACCAGACAGAAGCAGTTTTGTAGGTAACTACTACAATTCACCAGACATGATGTATATATGTAGGTTAATCTGGTGCCGCAGCATATTTCTAGAGGTTAATCTGGTGATGTGGTAAAATATTGAAAGGATGGCAGAATAACTGGAGTGAAAGTGCCAGTAAAATAAATAACAAGAAGTGCATTTTTTTTAAATAACATTTTTATTTAAAAGTGACATGTGAACAAACCATTTTTTCCCCATCCTTATATTCAGGCCATTTTCTTTTTTTCCTTCTTTAAAGTACAAAGTTTGAGGGGAGTTCAAATTTTAAAAATCTGCTTTTGAGTTATTCTTACTTTTCCTTGCACAGCCTCCATGTGATATTTAATTTCTCTTTAAAAGTAATGCAACTTGGTTTAACTAAGTAAAGACATCACCAAACAAGTAATAATCTGTAATAATATGACATATATTTAAATGAAACATGACCTTGGGAATGTCTATTTGGGACCGTAATTCCAGATCTACTCTAAAAAATATACAACAGATATTCCAGATTTTCCCAGGAACCAGTGTACTTAAGATTCCATCCATGGAACTCAATTTAACCTTTGTATACTTATGTGTATACCCTCCTCAGTGTCAGATATCATTAGATCTACCATGGAGCCATGACATCCCAATCTGAAATGTGTTCGGCCATACGGAAGAACTATTACCCTAAAATGTAAATTTGGTAATTAGTTATGCATACATGTCAGGAGGGCGTGAGTGAGGCAGAAACATACCTGGGTTGCAGTTAATGTTGTTCAAAAAGAGAGGGAAACTAAGTTTGGCTTATATGCCCTCTTAGTGCAGACCCCTTATGGCACATTAGTTACTCCCCTCTACATCCCTGTCATGAGCCCTTGTCACGTAGACTGTGCTATGGCTTTTGGGGCTGTTTTACGTGGTGCTGGCTAAGCAGGTTCGGAAAAGGTTCTCACAGCTAGCGTGCCAACATATTGGCTCATAAAACGTACTTAGACATTTGTGTACTGGAGTTCTCCACTGTCTTGCTTTATAACTGAGCTGGAGGACCACAGTTAGAGTTCTCATTTCCTAGTGGAGAATAAAAGGTTCCTCTCCAAGGCACTGTATATGTATGTGTCCTGACTCCTGGGCCTCTCCTCTTGCTCTCCTGGTAGTTATAAATGAAGATGCTGATATGACATCATTATAACTTTGCAGCTAGTGATGGAACAGGGAGAGAGCCCTCTCTCCTTGTTCTGTCCATATTGAATTGAAGTAGGGAAATAGGGTAGAGCAATGGAATGGGGAAGAGCCTACCTAAGACCCAGATTTTGTCCATGCATGACAAGATATAGCCCCAGTAGTAATTTAACACCCCATATGACTTTGTTTGCTACAGCCACCCCCCACTATGATTACCATATTGACCTCCATGTCTTCATTTGCCCCCAATTATACTCCCGTTTCCTTCTATGTCCTCATATTCCCTTCTTCCCATCCACCAAATGACACAGCGGTCCTTCCCTCGTTTTCCCTTCTCCATTGTTTTCATAGACCTTAATAGCCCCTTTTCCATTATCCACCACAATCCTTTCCCCCTTCTCCACAATTGTATTGCAAAATCTCCCTGACTTCCTCAACAATACTCCATAGTATCTCATCTACAGTCACTTCCATTGCAACCCTTTTCATTCTTCACTGATGCCGTTACCTGCTTCATGCCCAACATCCACAGTCCAATCCCTTATTCTCCCTTCATTTATAGTTTTGAATAATCCAAACCATCTATTTAGTGACACCACTGATCATAGTCTAGCTTTATATTCGTTTTTTGATGATGGGAGAATTTAATGATAATAAATCATTCTAAAAGAAACACCTTCACTGTTCTGTACAGGACTGTTTTTGTTTTGCAAAAAAATCAATGAAGAAATTAAAATGTGTCAATACATCTGCATAATTCCTTTTCGAAGGTGACATTTTTAGTTGCAGCATTTCAAATCTTCTACGTGTTCTACACCTTCTACCTTCTCCATCTATTTACTGTTTCTTCATTTCGTACAGACTGACACTTGGGAAATGACAAGATAATACATGTTAATAAAAGAGCATTAGATAACTTGATTTCGAACTGTGAATGAGTGCATCTCTGTCATTTTTTCCTTCAGAGTGCACGGAAATTTCCCCTTAATGTTGCACATGAAAAACAAGATTGTTGAATTAATTTATACCTTTCAAATTCTTGACAATTCTATTTTTTTTTTTTTGCTTTGGCTTAAATCCTTGCCGTCAGCACAGTTTTTCTGCTGATTTGGAGTTTCAAGTACAAACTGTAACAAAGTTGGACATTCAAGTTACTAAGTGTTAAATATCTGTAGCTATTTATTAGCGGTAAGCCCTTGGAAAATTTGCCCTTGCTAGCGATTCCTAATTTGGTTCTGTTCTACATTTTTTTTTTATTTTCTCATTCTATGGAAAACCAAGTGGATAGCATAAATCAGACATTAATAGATAGGCAAGCTTCCCAAATATAACAATTAAAAGGACTGTATGTATACTTGTAATGTCATCTACACATGTGCTAGTGATGTTAATATATATTAAATTAAAATGTGCTTGCCTCCTTCTGGAGGTGGATTATGTGCCTGGCATTCAACTAACATGCTGTGGAACTGATCCTGGCTTTCTTATAATCTTTAATGTACTGGGGCACATGGAAAGCCTATATTCAAGACCCCTTATAGTTCCCTCATCTCTGCTCTCTAGTACAGTCTCGTAACTACCCTAATACACATGCATTGATGTACACACAAACAGTACACTAATTGCTAACCTTTTGCACATGTTAAATTGCACATGATGCTCTTAACGTTTTTGACTGAGCATGATGGGAAATTTAGTCCAGATACATCCATCCATTTATATACAGACATTAATTAGTATTGTCCCTTTTTCCAGTTTAAAACACATTTAAAACACATTTTTCTCTTAATTTAGGCATTTTGCTAACATGATGTGTAGATCATTTTCAATCCTTTTTTTCTTTACATTTACATTCACATTAAAAACAATGTTTAGGTGATACTGTCCTTTTAACACTGGTTCTTTTGGGTGAGACCTATGTGGAACTCTGTTAATAGGTCTTTTTTACCGTGAGAAGTAAGACTCACAGTTGTTCCATGTCTTTTATCATACTTGGTGCCTGTCACAGAACCCACTGTGACTGACTATACAACCACGTGAAATGTACCTATGGTTCTGTGTTTTTCCCTGTACCTGTTCGTAAAAAGGGCTACAATCACTCCCTGGGAACCAAGATTGGACAGCGGTTTAAAGCCCCTTACCCGAATTAGGGGCGAAATGTGTTGCTCGTCATCTGATTTGCTGGGTGGGGGGTGGGGATAAGAGCCATTTGTCTATATTTTAAAACAGGGGAAAGTAGGGGCTGGCTGTATTGATTAAGAGTTCAAATGTCCAGCACAGCGCTGATTGGTCGCTCGTTTAAAGAGCTTGGTTAGCGCTGTGCTGATTGGCTGACCAGTTAAGGGGCAGACTTGAATACCACAGTGCCGCCAAGCCTGGCCGTAGACCACGTCCTCTTATTGGTCACTCCCTGGTTGCCCCATTCCGATTGGTCACCAACTAGCTTGGTACCAAATTAAATTATCAGTTGGATTATGTGCTAAACAGTAATCCCCTTAAGTTCCTTCCCATTCGTGGCTGCTTCATCTTGGCCGTTTCATCTTGGCAGTTAGAGCAGCTGATGGTTCAGGTCATGGAGCATATTTTTCGGGTTCATTAAAGGCTAGTATTAGGGTTACGGGTTTTTTTAAGAGCTAGGAATTAGTTTTAGGGTTAGTATCAGGATTTGGTTTAGAGTATGTATTAAGGTTAGGGGTTAGCTTTAGGTTTTGGAGGGTTACTTTACTAGGGAAGGTTACTAGGGCTAGTATTTGTCGCACTGAACTGTCATTGTCGCTGTGAAACGGCCATGGTCATAGACCCCATTGAAGCACTCACAAGGTGCTTCGTCTTCTCTTAAACTGAACTCTGAGCTTCAGGTATTTACAAATGCAATGATAAAACTGCTTGAATATATATATATATATATATATATACACAAAGTTACACTCATCAAAATTGATCCATCTTTTCCTTTAAGATGGTTGCCAAATTTACCAATATGCCAAATAAGACACAAGCATGAAAGTGCCCCCAAAAAGTCTAGCGTCAGACATCAATATTTGGGGGCTGGTGGATTTGTATGCTTTCTATTTGGATGACATTTTTGTAGCCATGCTTCGAAATGAGAAGTTTAAATAATTTGGTTACCACAAAATACAGATTCTGTTTATTCTCTGCAAAGTGTCATTTTTCCTTGAGCGATACACTTTAAAGGCAGACATAAACTTAAAAAAAAAACCTAAATCCACAATCAATGATTTACTATTCCCCGGGTTGGCACTTGATCACACTATTGACGATCACTCACACAGAGGAGCCTGCGGGCCTCACTTTTATAGAGTCTAATTCCCAGAAAACATGGCAAACATGTTTTCTTAAAATGAATTGAAAAAAAAACCCCTTCCTTTCTCTAAATGTTCTTCACCATAGTGTAGTGTTGACGGATTTATTTATTTTTTTTGCTTGAAAGGAAAAACGGACAGGTTTCATGTTGTGTTTTTGCAATTTTAACCTAAAACTATTTTTCCTGTTGTGTTCTCTCCCATCAGGGAATCTGACATGCCGGGTTAGAGGGATGAGAAAGCCTAATCACAAATATCTTTATTACTTTAGCATTAAAAGACTTCTTAGCACACATACATTATTAATACATACACAGTCAGGAATACACTTTATTCACTCCCTCTGGCTTTGGCCTTCCCCAGCATCATATCTGGAGCATGTTTCAGTGACAGGAGTACATCTGAGGGTTTAATTCACAGAAAAAAAAAATATACCACATACTAACAGACTAAAATAGAGCACATATATAACTAAACTCACTGACACGCGCAGTGTGAGGGAGTCATTCTCTGGTTCATGTATTCCCATACTACCGTGTACAATGCTCAAAAGTTTTTGTTTTTATGTGAAAATATTAATTATCACTTGATCCCACTGGCAAGCGATAATGATACAAATCCGCAATCATTGATTCGAGTATCCTTTTTGAAACCCTCTTCCCCGTGTTTTCCTGATCTCCTTTCCAGGCTCTCTCATTCCTAGTCTTTCTTTCCCAGTGTAATTTTTAAAAAAAATCTTTATTCTTCCGCAGTCTAAATATTTCTCTATCTAGAAGTTTTCATTTATTTTGTGTTTGCCCATTTCCAAAAGGCAGAAGATGAACAGTTTCATGGTAATGGCTTTGTTTTATACAAGGGAAACGATTTTGGGAAAAAAAAAATCCATACCCTCTCCCTGTGTTTAGGACTAGAGGGAGAAGTTTAATTGTCAAATTGCAAATAGGGGGTGGAGGTTATATGCTTATATTTTGTTGGGAGGGTGGGACTGACCATAACACCCTTCCAGGTGTTAGGACGTAGGGGGTGAGACGTGGCACTTTACTCTCCATTAGACATAGCAGGCAGGATGTTTGTTTATGATTGACAATCTCAGCCACAAGTCCCCTGTTTCAACTCGTTATTAGATTTTGGCAAAACCAATAAAATAATACTTTTGATTACCCCACCACTGATCGTTATAACTATTCCCTCTTGCTCTTAGTACATTTTAAAAAGGTCTACTAGACATGTTTCATGGTTGGCATATTCAATAAATGTACAAAGTGGATCTGCCTGCTTTACTACCACATTAAGGTTATTATTGTCAGATTTAAGACTAAAATGTTTTACCTGTAATTACACATTTATCACCCTGTATGCCTGTGCCATAAATATACAACGAGCATCAGATTATGAGTGTATCCTAGTTTGCTCCAACAATCAATTCTGTGATCCAGCACCATTCATAAAGTGACACATAACACAAATCCCCTTAGGACTACCAAGACTGCATAATAAGGTGATATTATCTGATAGGTATGTATCATTTGATCTATGTTCTCCTACAGGGCTGTGAAATCATGAATCAAGTCACACCATTTTTTTCTTCCATAAATCAACACTTGCAAATTCTATAGCCTGGATGCTACATAGTCCTACTCGAGATAATATCATCCGCTTGATACATATAGCTCAATTTGTCTAATGCCAGAGATGACCTGAACACTTATTAATATGCCTTACAGGCAGTGTGTACTGTTGACACACAGTTCAGTAACATAATCCTGTTTGATATTTATAAGTGGTACGGTGCAGAGTTCTCTCGTCCTTACTGCAGAACTGTCAACCTGTGGGGATAAAAATCAATGAAATATTTATTATTGCACTGTAATATGTGAGCCATGTAGGAATAGAAAATAATGATATACACTTCTGTATCCTCCAACCCCTCTGTGATCATTAGCATCCTATCCGCGCTTCATGTCCCCACGCCTTTGACTCTCACCCAGAGCTGATACATTTGACTCACGTGATATTTAATCAGAAATAAAACGAAACTTTTATTCCATTTTTCTTAAGCGACACAAAATGCTAAAGCCAATCAATGTTTATTTTTTTTTCTTTATTTTCCTTTCTCCTAAAAAACTGTGAATAGAGTGCAATTAATAGCTTGTTTATTGTTACTCTATTAACATTCCTGCCTATCTCATCACGCCTCCCTGGGATGTCATTTCTATTAGAAGCCCCGTTAAAAATATTTTCAGTGTCAAACTACAGGAGACAAAATCTTTTTGCCATGTGGATTTATAACTCTTTTTCCTCTTCAAATTATTATCACGGCAGTCTGAAATTTCAAACTGCATTTTAAGGCTATGCTTCACATTTATTTTACGTGTACAGTTTGCTGTTTCCATCCAATATTTTCTCAGTGGAGCCATTCAAGCACTCTGGCTTGTTACAATCTCCACTTCAAAGTGTTAGAACACTATATGTCTCAGCAAAATTGAAAGAATTCTACCGTCAAATTGCTTGAGGGCTAGAAAAAAAGAAAACATGCATAAGAGTTATAAATGCACATGTACTGTTAGATTAAAACTTGTTTAAGTAAAAAAGAACAGCTTAAAATAGATGGCCAAGTGCAACTTCTTTAACTCATTCAATTATAATCATAAAAGTTTCATACCTTTATTAAATCATTCAGGCAGTCTATCATTCCTTGTATTTATGTACCATGAAGTTATATAAACATTTTTATATAAACACGACAAGTGTCTGAAGGACATCAGTGTCTGTAGAAGGGTCTCTGAAGGTCGATACAACATTGTTAAATAGTCATGCAGTCCAGTACATGTCCACCATGGGCTTCTGGTAGGTTGAATTATGATGTCACAATCCTGAGCACTGTTCCTATTGGTCCAGCACTCTAAGCCAATAGGAAGTGAGCAGGGGATGTGACATCATAATCCCATTGTACACAAAGTAACATCAGGCTGCTGTAAGCTTCCCATCTACCATCAATGGCTTGCTGCTGTGACATGGACAGGCCTATATCTACCAAGCAGCAAACCCGGTATTGCACTGCCTATGCAACCCATAGATGGCCCCCATAAAAATGTAAGTACATGGTGCTGAGGGCTAATAAAAGCTTTTTGTGCTTTATTAGTGTGGACTACCCTATGGTGCTCAGTCTGTATCATGGAAATTCTAGCTAAAATCTATTATTTCACCTGCAGCTTGCCATCTCTAGAGGTTAACTATACGAACAATTAATACAATTTCTTGGTAAAATCTTCAGAGCAGTAGCTAAGGTGAGATGAATGAGGCACTAGCATCGGGTACACAAGAGGAAGGTGGTGGATATAGGTCTGTGCAGTGGTAGTCTGGTAGCACAGGTCTTTATTCCGTTCACCTTTAATAAGCACTGTATTACAAAGGCGCTAGTATATAATTTTGTTTACCATAGCACAAAAGAGCAGTATTCAGGTCTAATCTACCAGACAGTCAGAGCACAAACCTAATACTCCCTGAAGGACATGATACTGGTGTCCAAAAAGCTAAGGGAAAAAAGGTGAACAGTAAGATACAAGCATATAAGAGATGAGTTAAGAAATATGTATTTTTTTATCAAATAAAACCATATTATGGACAGCAAGAGTAAAATCATGAGGGCCTTGGGAAGCTGGGACAGTGGAAGGGTGAGGGACACAGGCCTCAGGCATATAAAGATCTAGTCACAGCTCTGAATATGTTCAAGCATTTTAATTAATGATAAATAGCAAGAAGGGCATTAATGATATTGGGTGCAACAAAATGGTATTGCTGGTTACTCTTAAAAAACATAAATAAATATAGTAAACATAGTAAATTCTTAACTGCTGACAAAAGGAAACATGATTTAATTCAGGTTGACTTGATCAATCCTTTTAAACAGGTATACCTTTGACCAGGACATTGAAAGCATGACACAAATTACAGCTCCACAATGAGATCACAATGCTAAGTAGCAATAATACAACATATATCTCCCATACTTGGATCTGACTCGTCTTTTCTAAAATCTTTATTGTATCAGGAAACCCAGCTCACCCTAAAATTCAATTATACAGCTTGTTGCTCTTACTGTAAAGAATCCAGTTCATACTTCATCTGGCAACAGATGAAACCTCATTTCGTGTAATCTTAAAGGATGGTCGCATGTCATCTGTAAAGCCTGTGGGATGAAATGTTCCGCTCAGAGGTCCTTGTATTGACCTTGAATGCAATATTGGAATAAAGTCATCTTTTTACATTAATGTAATCATCATGTATCATCCAGATAACAGGGTGTTAAAGCCTGAGCAGGAAGCACTGCTTTTCATTAGACCGTTTTTATGATGGTGTTGTGAATTTGGTTTTGAAAAAGTGGGTGAATGATTAGGTTTATTGGTTTATAAGACACATTTTCAATGTGTCTGATAATAACCTATAATAATATTTACAGTGTAAATGTAGAACATTGAAATTACCCCCACCTCCTTCCATCAAATTGCAGGACCAGGGCTGATGAAGTGGGATCCAGAGCCCTATAAATACATAGGCCCAGGGGCTGGAAAAATGTCCCTAACCCCCCCCCCCCCCCAAAAAAAATATAACAGACTCGCTCCCTAACAATGAATGGGGCTGCTAAAATTCTCCTGGACCCCTAAAAGAAATAATGGGGCTATGCGCCCTAATAAATCCCATGGGACCAGGGAGTGTGCAAATGCCCATGCCCCCCCCCCTTTCCGCCAATCAGATGCCTCCTTTTAATTTTTGAAAACCCATCCCACACAGACTGAGATTTCTTTAGGCATCCATCCTCTGCTTATGATGGGTGTGAAGAGGATCGCTCTGTAGTATTTTTTTATGCTTTTATTTCTGGCTGGATTTTTTGTAATATTTGGATGGCACCATTACCTGGGCTGAAGCTGAGGATCTAAGGCATCATGGATGGCATGGGACATGGTAGACGTAGAAGAGTAGGTAGGGATCTATTCAAATTTATTTTATTGGCTTTGGGGGACTTTGAGAGGGGGAGTAATTTTATTAATATGGTCTGGAGGCAGTTTAACAGCCTCATGACCCCAGGTGGGGGGGTTTCAATCTTTTTTATATATGAGTTCTGGATGCTATTGGTCTGCCTCTGGGCCTGGGGGTATTCGTTTTATTGTACAATGGGTTCAGAGGCACCGGGTGTCCACAGCCACGTGTGTGGGGTAAGTGTATGTATGTATGTGAGTGTGTGTATCAATGTGTGTGTGGGTTAAGTGTATGTATGTATGTATGTGAGTGTGTATAAATGTGTATGTGTGTGTGGGGTAAGTGTATGTGAGTGTGTGTGTGGTGTAACTGTATGTATGTATGTATGTGAGTGTGTGTGTGTATAAATGTGTATGTGTGTGAGTGGGGTAAGTGTATGTATGCGAGTATGTGTATAAATGTGTATCTATGTGAGTGCATGTTAAGTGGGTGTGGGGTAAGTGTATGTATGTATGTATGTGAGTGTGTGTGTATAAATGTGTATGTGTGTGGGGTAAGTGTATGTATGTGAGTATGTGTGTATAAATGTGTATGTGTGTGTGGGGTAATTGTGACTGTGTGTGTGGGAAGGGGGGGGGGGGTAAGTGTGACTGTGTATGCATGTGTGTGTTTGTAGTTAATGTGACCACTACACATAGTGTAAAATGTATATATATATATTTACATACACACACACATGTATATAATTATATATATTATTCTCTGAATGAATTAAAAATGAATGCGGCCCACGCAGGCATACATTTCTAGCGAAGTGGCCCTGTGCAGAATAAACTTGGACACCCCTGTTATAGGTGGTTGAGAGCCATTTGGGCAGCTCTCAGCTCCATGTTTGATAGATGGTGTTCATGGCTACTTGGCTTGGCCACTCATGTATTTACAAGGGCTAGTAGCCATTTGGCTGGCTACCATCCCTGCTTATTATTGGGGGTTAGGGCTACTTGCCCTGGCCCATGATGATTATTATTGGATACAGGGATATCTATTTTAATTTAATGGGCCAGTGGTAGTCTGCTGGCCCCAGGAGGCAATTTTTATTTTATTATTATTATTTTATTATTTTAATTTTCCAGTTTTTAACCGGTGAATTGAAATGCCTAAAATTTGACTATTAATTAACCTTTTAATTTTGGGGGATATCAGCCTATATTGGGCATGGGTATTGGGCATGGGTAAACCTATTGTTTCCCAGGCTAATTTCCCCAAACCTGATATGGCTGAAATTGTCTATATTGAGTAAATTCCGGAATTCAGCTTCTTTGTTCGATCTGGCTCCATTTCGAGCCAGATTGGTCTATAGTAAGTTAACCCTTTAATGTATGACTTTACTAGCAATTCTGGTAACACCCTGTGTAGATTATTTTTTTTATTCTCTGCATTCATAGCATAAACTGGTTTTAGATCCACAGGACTGGATTTGAACACTCACAAAAGTTTTCTGGTTGATGTCTATAATTAATTTTGATAACATTTATCTGACCCTAATCTGTAATTGGATTCTTGCATCATATCTTCCACTCATTTCTCTTAAGCTAATAGCTATTCATGTTTATCTTTTTATTATGAAAGTGTATTACTTATATTTTACCTTTATTATAGTAAAGTTCAAAATTAGTAAAACAACAAGCATGCCACAAATATAAATTCCCAAAGCCGTACTAATTGGCTTTGGATTCTATTGATTTACCAATGCTTCTGGTGCTTGAACATTTCTCTATAGCAGTTTTGTGGCTATCCCTAATTAACTTTGTTTTCCAAAGGCTTTTATATATTTTCCGAGAGCTGTGTGTGCTGCTACAGCAGTATAAATGTGTCATGTTATAAATAGTATGAACTAATCAGTTTAATTATTTCTAGATGCGAGTAGACACCTTAGTGTACCAAACAACTTTTGACATTTTGTCCAACGGAGAACTAATCTAACCTTGGGAAATTAAATAAAATATGACCTTTAACAGAATACATGCTGCTTGATTAGTTAATTAGGTTTTGCAATTAACGAACATGTCCCTATGTAACAATTTTCCGTTTTGTAATTCATATTTTGGTGATTGATTACATTTTATTACGCACCTAATCAAGTGGTAAAAGCAAAACATGCAATACAACATTAAACCCACTTTAAAATATCCTTATTCATATTAATACTTCATAACCACCATTAATTCATACCCCGAGGTGCCCCCAAATTATTTTAGAAATAAACAGATTTCAGTAGTTATGGCAGAAAGTATTGCACTAATTATTTCTACTGACAGAGAAATTGTAGAGGTTTATAGTATTTATTTTCTTTATGTTCACAGTAATTGCTGATTAGCTGCAGTTGCCACGGCAACTTCATATATTTCGCCCGCCTGACACTGTTTTCATGCTTTCTGAGGTCTATTCAATAAAAAATTTTTTTTCCTTTTAAACGTGATATTTAAACAATTTTGTTTGATATTTTTAACTTATCTTAAAGTGGAATGGTCATCCGAATTTCTATTGGCACCATCATATCTCATTGCTTTACATGTCACAAAAGATTGCATTTCCCGTAAGTTCTCTCCAAGCATAGTGGGCATATTGCATAATTTCCCCCCTTTGCATAGTGGAATGCTGGAAGTAGTCAGAAAAGACTAGATGAGGGAATTACAAATCCTGATTTGCTACTGGAACTGTGTAGGTGTGAATATTGCTTTGTTTGTATGGTTTTTATTTTATGTTTAATTTAGTAGCACTGAAAGATATTTTTGTATAATACAAAAATAAAGATTAGGACTATGCAAAATTCTCTTATTATGTAAATTATTATCACACTCACCAATTGTATCAGGAAAAGCTATGCCAGTTATTGAAATTAAATATATCTACAAGAACAAAAGTGCAACAGGAGGGTGCCAAATATAGTGTAGTATTTATTTAACAAATAACGGAAGCCTCTGTGTCTGGGGCTCTTGGAGGGCCCTGAGAGCCAAAAATCTACCTGTGGATTATGGTCCCTCTCAGGGTCAGAAAAAACTCTCCCCAAAGGAACTGTAATTGCTCCACCAACTGGTGGAGACTACCAGGGGAAAGTGCTGGGTAGGCACTGCCGTGATTGGACCATTTGAGAGTCCTGCAAGTCAGTCTGGTCGTTGATTGGCCCTGCATTTAAAGGACAAAAGTAGCTGAGTCCCTGATTGGCTCAGGCAGCCGAAAGTGTGAATCAATATGCGTTGCAAACTGAACCCGAAAGGAACTGTGTTCACTAACCCTGTCTTAACCTCCCTTGCCCGAACATGCCCCAATGCTTTACCGGTGATAGGGAAACATTTTGTGGAACTGTTAAGCTAATCTTTAGTCTGTCACTGGTAATCTACGAAGCCAACCCATCCATCCAGCCCTCCACATAACGAGGAACGAGGTGGAAAAGCATCCCACTCGGCAGTGGAATATGCAGAAAGCTGAGCTGCTTGAAATGGATACTTCAAGTTGGAAGTTCCGATCTAGGATTTGGAGCAGCAAGTCGAAGTGACCCTTGCTGGTATAGGAGAGCCGGTGCCAGAGGATAAATGCGCCCGGAATGAAAAGCTCCTATTTGGTTGCAGATGTGGGAGGATGCCCTGGAGGATTGGTGCGTCTACCAAAGTGAAGTCCTGGCCACCCTAGAACATCACTATGGGGCCGGGAAGAGTTGCATATCCGCTGGGGAAGGGAAGATGAGCTCAAGGACCAGTACTGGTTTGCCCAGCAATTGGTTTTGATGACACAGCAGCCCTGTTCCATGGAAGGTGAGACTTTTGAAGGCCCTAAGTTCATGTGGGAGGAAGAGGAGGACCATGACTAGAAGGAAAGGATCAACTATGGCCACCCTGAGAGTTACAGGTTCTGGGACATCCTCATTAAGCAGTAGGAGAGGTTGCCACCATTCTGATTGGATTTCAGGACATCAAGATTTTCTAAGCAGGATGCCCAGCAAAGACACCAGGCAGGCGGCTACAGGACTCGGGCTGAGCGGACACCAGCCAGTTCTTCTCCCTGAACATTGTTATACTCCATTGTCATGGCACTCTCAGTGACCCACTGCTTCTGTTAGTATCCCATCTGTCTCCCTGTGAACCCCACTTATGTCCTTGTCTCATGGCTCATCCGATGTTCCTGGTTTCCCGTGGCTTGCCCATTGATTATGGGACATGTTTCACCCCAGCCAAAGGAGCTCCGCAGAAGCAGCTCGAATGTCAGCCCCGCCACCTGGAACTGAGATTAAAGAGATTAAAGAGACAAGACCACTCCCTCTGTTGTCCTATTTGTTGCGCTTTCCTAGGTAGCGTTCTTATTAGTTTCCAGCTATTCCATTATTTTGAATACTGAATGTATTTAAATTTAAGTTTAAAAAGTCCTATTGTTCAATCACGTTTTATCAGATCATGTTCTGTATAAATGTACTGTGTTTTCTTCAACAAATGTTTCAAACTTACACTGCTCCTCTCTGGTGATTTGGAAGAGCTGTCTACAACACTAGTTCTGTCTGGTGGCTTGTGGTAGCTACTGCAACATGGAAGCAAAATACTGACAGAGGTTCCTTCACAGGAGTTTCCGTCACAAACGCTTCTGGTCACCAATAGAGTACTTACATGCTATGGGTATATTACTACAGCTTAAGATGGCTGACTAGTTACTTGCCTTTATCAAAGATGGCCACAGGCAGGATGTGACATGTTTTAAGATGGCACTCTTCCTTGGGAATAGCTGGCTTGAGGTCCATTTTATTTCAGCACTACCCTGGTGCCATTAATTACTGATTTCTGTCCGTACAGTGACCATTTGACCTGTTCATGACCACACTTTATGTTCCTGTTATGGACCTTGGCCTACATTAGACTTTGTGCTCAGTTTTGATACTGGGATCATTAATGCTATTCATGCTGGCTAGCCACCTGAGCGAAATGGTGTTCTGGACATCCTCAGGAAGTCTTGCAGCAGTTTCAAACTTGGGAGCAATAGCTCCTGACAGAGGTTCCTTCACAGGAGTTTCCGTCACAAACGCTTCTGGTCACCAATAGAGTACTTACATGCTATGGGTATATTACTACAGCTTAAGATGGCTGACTAGTTACTTGCCTTTATCAAAGATGGCCACAGGCAGGATGTGACATGTTTCAAGATGGCACTCTTCCTTGGGAATAGCTGGCTTGAGGTCCATTTTATTTCAGCACTACCCTGGTGCCATTAATTACTGATTTCTGTCCGTACAGTGACCATTTGACCTGTTCATGACCACACTTTATGTTCCTGTTATGGACCTTGGCCTACATTAGACTTTGTGCTCAGTTTTGATACTGGGATCATTAATGCTATTCATGCTGGCTAGCCACCTGAGCGAAATGGTGTTCTGGACATCCTCAGGAAGTCTTGCAGCAGTTTCAAACTTGGGAGCAATAGCTGTGTTTAGAAATGTTTTCAAAATGCATGCATGAGATTGAAATAGGAGCATATATTATTTTTGGTTCCTAAGTGGTAAAATTATTTTTACATTTGTTGCACCTAAAATGTACCTTATGTGTTTATTATGGGAACAGTGGGTAGTTGGGGGTGTTGTAATAGAGGAGCAGGAATAAAGTGAGGCTAAGTAGCAGAAACTAAAGAACACAAGAGTGACAGGCAGACTCACAGTTACAAGGACATATTGGCCTGTGACATCTGGGCAAAATGACGACCGAGGAGAAAAACAGGGACGGGATGGTTGGGACATGTCTCACATAGAAGCACCCCAGAATCAAATTGATGTTCACCATTAAATGCCTTAACCATGGTCAATTTTGTTCACCAGTAACCAAGATTGTTTACATAGCAAAAGGCAAGGATAATTTTTTATATTTACAGATCCTATTGCTCCCTGCTGAAAGTTCGCAAGACCTCGCAACCCCACTTGTGGCATCAAGTTGCGGCGAAATCTTGGAAAATGTAACCTCTGCTCACTTTGAGCATTAGTTACATTGACCCCGTCAGACTGAGGCCAGTCAAAGTGGTCTCATCTCATAGGTGGCATCTTGTCGCGATGAGCTGCCAAGTAGAGGCTGGTCTATGCCTTCATAAGGACATTTGGCCCATGTATTTTAGGATGGCATAGAATATCCTACAGGCTAGAAGGATTTAACAATAGGGCAGTTAAATAATAGGAAGTTATAATTAAAAAGTAATTGCATTGACTGGTAGGTAAGCAGTCAATGAATGTCACTTGGTAATGACCTGCTAATGCAAATGTCATGCTACTAGTCCTATGAAGGTTCAACCAGGCTGTATCCAGTGCCTCCTGTTTCTTTTCTTGCCTTGTTTACTTTTGTTATGTTTTTTTCGCCTTCCTTGTTTTTCTTATTTCCTTGCTCTGTGTCATGATCTGCCATGCAGTAGCTCCACTAAATATCGGCTAACACCTGCTCAGATCCAACAGAGATCTCCCTGCGTGCGTCTATAGTGCGCACACACCACTGACACCTATGATCCTCTCTCCACTCATTACTCGTGCAATGTGACTCCTGAATCCCAGCTATGGGTGGGCTGGGTCCCATGTCACCTGGACCCCCTTTTTACAGCAAATGGGACTGTTTGTGCATGCTCGTCAAAGACCAATGCATGCAAGCCAATTCGTAAGTGTATCATGTCGTGCATCATGTCCCATTTTTAAGGGACACTCCCCAGATTGAAACCAGTAACCCACAAGAATGTATTAATGAAAGACTTAATGTCTTTAATTGTGGAATAATGCATATATATATATTTATATATATATATATATATATATATATATATATATATATATACAAAATCCAAAGATCAGTGCACTCACCTCAAAGCAGGTAGGAGAAAAACTCCTAAAGCTATAGGTTTCATTAAAACTACTTAAAAACAGTATTATACAATAGGAAGGCCTTTTGGTTCCTGGTAAGTAATACAACACAGGTGAGTGCATTATTTTGGATTTGTATATATATATATACAAATCCGGCCTTAGGGGTGTGCGACCTGTGTGAGAAAAGGGGAGGAGGGGGAGACAGAACAGTGGAAGGGGGGAGAGAGAACAGGGGAAGGGGGGTAGGGAGAGAGAACAGGGGAAGGGGGGGGAAGAGAACAGGGAGGGTTAAGAAAACGAAGGGGGAGAGAGAGAGAACAAATATGGGGAGGAGGGGGGAGAGAGAGAACAGATATGGGGGAGGAGGGGGAGAGAGAACAGATATGGGGGAGGAGGGGGAGAGAGAACAGGTATGGCGGTGTTGGAGAGAGACAGACATGGCAAGGAAGAGGAAAGGGACAAACATAGGAAGGGAGAGACACATACATGGAGGGAGAGGAAAGAGACAGGCATGAGGGGGAGGGGGGGGGGGGGGGGCACGGGGAAGGCCCGCACAGGGTGCCGGAACACGTAAGGCCGGCTCTGTATATACACACACGATTCCACAATTAAAGGCACTAACAAGTCTTTCATTAATACATTCTTGTTTTATTTAAGAATAAAACTCATTATTAGATCATTTTTATTATATATATATATATATATATATATATATATATATATATATATATGTATATAAAATTACAAACATCCCCCAAAACTTTAACTCATTAAGAACTCCTATTGACTAGAAATGTATTTAATATTAACATAAAAGATATTGCAGCTATCGAGTCACATCCCTATCTTGTCTTCTTTTAAGGAGAAATTCACCTTTAGCTAAAAAAATGTGTAGATCTGATGCATGTTCGGGTCTGTCTGACTTGCAGTTCCAGCTGGCTGGACGCAGCAAGAACAATTATCCTGTAGAAGATTTGCTCCTTTTGTAAGTTTACGACTCAATGGCTCAGAATATACCATGGCGGTATATAAGAAATGGGTTTCTGCTATATCAACACACGGTGACTTTATTGGACCATGCAAGTAAAATAAAAAAAAAAAGAAGGTATTAGATATTGGATTTAATTCAACTATTTGCATGGTTCAACACACACTGTGGAATGTATTTACTAAGGTAAGCTTCAGGTTAAATCACTTGGTCTGGTGTTAAATGTATTTTCAGCTCTCTGGCAGCTTAGTCAAGATCAGATTTAGATATCTGCCTGGGTTTTCCAGAAAATATGAAGCTGAAAATATTCCAGTAAAGTGACTTAAGACAATATTTTGTTTAAGAAAAATGCTGCCACATTTGCATAGTAATAGCTATATTGTTAAAGGCAAGGTGGGCTCCATTCAGTGACATTAGGGATGTATCACAGGCCATTGAATATCATAGACTGCAAAAGACAATTCTGAAATAAAAACCAGTGATAAGGATTAACTCACGTCATTGAACAGGGTCTTGCATTTCGGCTTCCAAGTGTGGTCCTCTAGCTGCTGATGAACTAAAAATCCCATAATCCTCCAACATCCTTTAGGGATTCCAGAGAATCGTGTTAGTTGTAGTTCAGAAGCAGCTGGAGGACCACAGTCTAGAGGCTATCATCACATGTTGTAGAACAAGCTTAGCTCTGTGATAAAGCTTGCCTCTTCACTACCAAAGTGGGCAAAGTTCCCTCCAAAAGAGCAACTCCGAAGAAGGAACCTACAACATTCGGGATGCCAGTAAAGGTCAAGATTCTTTTATACAGTTTGTATTCTAGCATGCGGTTTGGAGAATTTATCTAGTATTTTTAGTCAGTCAATTTAGGAATTCCTAGCATTGTAATTATCGGTTTGCTGCATGTTCTAAACTAAGATGCTTGTGTACCACAAGCGCTTAAAGCAATTGTAATGCTTCAATGCTTATTTAGATAAGTTATGCTAAAATGGGATGGGACTTTCCTATTATCTTTGACATACTGTGAACGTCAGGAGCTGACATTAGTTAATTCTCACAGAAAATCCAACCAAGATGTGGGGGAAAAAACACTGACTCCAATATTGTTTGCTGTTCAAGTGAGGGCTTTATCCACCATGGAGATGGTTTACACACAGAATACGAAAGAAAAAACTGTTAATGCGTATTGCACATGTTGGATTTTCTGCTTGAATACCGGGTCAGTCCTTCTGGGCGAACACGGGCTCCTTCTATTGGCCTCCTGGACCTGAACATTCATACAAATTGGTTTCTGATTAGTTCATTCTCAATTGTTCACTTTCTGGTCAGTGACCATTACTTGAATTCTAGCTGCATTGCATTCTGATTGGCTTAGATTAGTAGCAAGCCAATGGGAATGTAACCTTTTTCAGTTAGTGTGTCATACAATAAAATCAATAAAATAGCACAATAATATAAAACGACCCACGACACCTACTATCCCCAAAAAGTGCACAAATGCTATTAATGCACACAGATGGGGTCATAGGTTTACCCAATGACACCTCCCAACTTGCTGGCATTTGGGGAGGTCCGCCCCGCCCGGTTAGTATTCCTCTGCTCTCGATTAATGGTAGACAAGTGTCCTACTGTTAGAGAAAAAATCACATTCCATTTTTATGTTGCTCTGTTGTAAAAGATAATGAAGAATCTAAAGCAGCCTCGGTTATAAACTCCCCAAATTGTGTATTCGTCTCACTTTTTCATTATTTTTAAGGCATGGTATCATAACTGGAAAAAAACATATTTACTGGTGCTCTCATTTTTATTTGCAAGGAAATAAACCAAAATAAAAATCACACTTTGTGCAGTCAATAGACTATGTTGCACTGATGAAGTCTGTTTATGAAGCAAAAGCTATATTAATTTAAATGTAAAAACAGTTCAGCTATTACTGCTTTGCTGATTAGAATTATAAATATGACTCTTTGTATTAAGGACAATATCAATTGTCTCGTTAGGCATCTTTCCTACGAAGGATGAAAAATCTAAATGTTTTAATATAGTGTAAGGAAGAGTTATTATGGTTTGGGTTTTATTATTTCATTTAACACATGGACCTTTTGTTCCAGAACACCCCTTATATACAGTTATAGATTATTGTTTAAATGTGTCTGTATTTAAAGGAAAACACACCTAAAGTATAAGCTGCCCTTGTATGAAAAATATTGGTAAGCATGTATATAAATGTTTCAATATTTTTAGAGACTTTAAAATATTGAAAGTGACACAGCTGCTTTTGTTTCATTCTTATTAGATATTGGGGTAGATGCAATCCTCCCCCCTGTGACTTTAAGACTACCACATGCTATTCCATCCAGAATAGCGTGCAATTCAACTACAATGGGGAGTGCAAATTTCTAGTGCATTACCGGTAAGGGAATAACGCGTTTAGCATAAAACGCTGTGATACCCGGTTTCTCAATTAAACATATGCTAGGAAACTGGTTCTGTAATAGCCACCTCCAGCAACTGGGGCGTTAATAGCCTCCTCCAGCAACTGGTGATGTAATAGCCAACTCCAGCAACTGGTGATGTAATAGCCAGCTCCAGCAACTGGTGATGTAATAGCCACCTCCAGCAACTGGTGATGTAATAACCACCTCCAGGAACTGGTGATGTAATAGCCAACTCCAGCAACTGGTGATGTAATAGCCACCTCCAGCAACTGGTGATGTACTATCCACCTCCAGCAACTGGTGATGTAATGGCCACCTCCAGAAAATGGTGATGTAATAGCCCCCATCTGCAAATGGGGATGTTATAGACACCTCCAGCAACTGGGGATGTAATGGCCACCTCCAGCAACTGGGAATGTAATTGCCACCTCCAGAAACTGAGGATGTAATGGTCACCTCCAGAAACTGAGGATGTAATAGCCACCTCCAGGAACTGGGGAGGTAATAGCCCCCTCCTGCAACTGGGGATGTAATAGCCACCTCCAGCAACTGGTGATGTAATAGCCACCTCCAGCAACTGGTGATGTAATAGCCACCTCCAGCAACTGGGAAGGTGAAAGCCACTTCCAGCACCTGGTGATGTAATAACCACCTCCAGGAACTGGTGATGTAATAGCCAACTCCAGCACCTGGTGATGAAATAGCCTCCTCCAGAAACTGGTGATGTGATGGCCACCTCCAGCCCCCTAGCATCCCCCCCCCCCCCCCCCCCCCGTGGCCAGCAAAAAAAAGTTTGGCCTCTCCCTGCTGGCTCCATGAAAAAAATGTGGTCTCTACTAGTGACCGCTGGCTGGCACCCTGGGGCCACAATCCGCTGCTATGCCTGTGACCCCATAATAATAATAATTAGGGCTGTAATTTCAAAAGACACTTTATGAGCCAATCAGATGCCTCTATGTCCCAGACCGGCACGATTTTCAATCCAGTCAATAGTATGGCTGGGACAGGGAAGCGTCTGATTGGCTGACAAAGCCTCCTGCTGTCTTTTGAAATACCAGTCCTTCAGATTCGGCTCTCCATTAGAGCAGACTTAAAAGACATAAGTGTGCACGTTTTCTTTTTCTTTTTTTTTTTTTGTGCTACTGCAGATTTTTTTTAGAACTAGGAGGATTAATTATTATTATTATTATTGTTTTTTATGGCCCCTTTTCCACGGGCTGGAAGATGAGGTTCCAGGGTGTTGTGGAACGTTGAAACCTGGATACAGGCAATAGTTTATTTACAGGGCATCCTTTGTGTGGCAGGGGGGTGGTCAGTGACTTTATGAGGCCATTTTAGGTTGTTCCCCCCTACTTGAGCAAGGTAGAAGTAGCGGGCAGTGTAGGTAGGGAATTACTTATTTGGCCAGCCTTTGAGACTAGGTTGCGGTGTCTCTGTTATATTTTATTTGGGTTTTGAGGCAAAATAAAGTTGCAGGTTTGTGTGCCAGGTCCAATAACTGTATTTATTCTGGGGCTACAGTCATAGCACTGGCCTGTGGCCCCAGAATAAATACAATTACTGGTCTTGGCACACAAACCTGCTACTTTTTTCCATCCTTCTGCTCTGACTTGCTTATGATGTAGTGACTGTCCACCCTTCTACCTGTACCTCAACATCATCTCCACTACCTAACACTATAGTCAGACAACAGATCACCCTTACTCCCACTTCATCATCTCAACTTTTTTTCGAATCTATGCATGGTTTCCATTCCCTGGCAGACTGCAACAAAAAACAGCACTTGTCCATTCACAATCCTTCTTATTTCCCTTTCACTTGGTCCCTTCATCATTTCCACTCCATATGGTCCTTTGCACGGTTGTTACCTTGTTTAAAAACAAATAATATGAGCATTAAAGATCATATTATACGAGCAGATCCTCCACGAAAAAGTCCCAAGCACGTCCATATATTAGCAACTGAGCAAGCACCAAATTTCCTGGGTTTCTTGGTCATCCCACTGGTGTCTGACATCAAAGGACCACTCTCACCACTCTCTAGGAAAAACGTGTTTCTCAAGTCAAGTGGCTTTCTCAAGGTTGCAATGACTGCATGGGAATTGTGGTTATAGACAGGGGTTGTGGTGGCCTATATTACTCTACATACTAACTTGTCTGTTGTTGACTATGTTATGCAGTCAGCCATACGTTGCTGAACACTATAGTAGACTGAGGAAGTTGTGGCTAATCTTTAGCACCCCATCTATTGTAAATTAAAGTTGTCATGTTGTGCAGGTACATGCTGGTCTGTTAGCTACTACTACCCCGGTCATATCATTTGTCCAATTAACTACTATCTACCTACACCAGGAAACCTCTGTCTTGAGCCAAAAAAGGTAGGCAATGGGGAGTAGGTAAAAAGGAAATAGAGTGGGAGAGGGGAAATTTGGGAAGGATATTTTACCCACCCCCTGAAAAATCCAGTGGACCCCCCTGGACTTATCAGTTCAGCCAATTAAACTACTTATCAATGAAAAATCGGTAATTCACAAAACAAGCCACCAGATGATCTCGAAACAAGAGACTGCATTTAAAACACATTTTTCTGTTAATTTATATATTTGCCTTCGCTATCAATATCAAATAATTACAATTTTGTATCACTGATCACTACAGGAACTTCAATCCTGAAATCCAGATTTGTCCAGCTTCCTTGAGCTCATATTACCGTATTATTTTTTTCTGTTCCTTTAGCCTTCCTAGTTGTTAACGTGACCCTGAAACTGTAAGTATCTATTTATTAACAAAGTGCATGAATACACCTGTTTTCAAGTACATTGCTCATTCTTATAAACTAGTATTGTCAGTTGTCAGTGTGAAGAGGTATAAAAGCTAGTCTGTTAATCACTTTGAAATATAACTTACCCAAAGGTACAACAATGAATCTAGCTTTCCCAGTGACAACAAATATATCTTTTATTAGTTCAAGGTAAAAACTCAATGATAATGTCATCCTATATTTTATTTAATACGCAGAAAGAGCACAAAATACACTTGGCAGATATTCTATTTAAAATGTGCCCAGATCATAAATCTTTAAGTAGAAAAGAACTTCTGAAACTGAACATTTTTCATACAGCATCATAAAAACTCATCTTAAGAGAAATGTATTTGTATCCTAATTCTTTGTTCTAGTTAATTACATTCTGAAGAGCTATTTTCTTCTGCCTTAACCCTTTAACCCCCAGTGCTCTTTTTGGACCTTGAAAAGAGATTCCTACAGCATTAACGATCAACAATTTAACCAATCTGGCAGAAATCTCCCACGGATCTATGAGTTTCGTTCTCTTGGGTGAATTGTCTATGGGAAACATGTCTTGCACTTAGCCATTTCCTGTGCATGGGGTGCTATTGGCTACAACTGAACTTCCCAGGGAACTGCAAAGTTCAGACATTCATAGCTGGCTTGGAAAAACAATCTTCAGTTTGCATAGCTTTCTAACTCAGCCATGCATGCCTGATTTTTGCAGTTCACTTGTCAGTTTAGGGGTACACCACATTAGACAATTTGCACATAAAGAAACCATTGATAAGTAACTGTGAGAAGAGTATTGGTACGCTGTCTGTACTGTAAATGTCTGAACAGGTCTCACATCTCTCACTACCTAAAGGTCTACCTAATATCATGAGATCTGGCCAGATCAGGGTTTGTAGTCGAATTGCTGAGAAATGTGCAATTTGGCAATCTGATTTCAGGACGATTTTTAGTTTTGGGAACATGGCCTGGGGAATCCTATGGATACTCATAAAGCGCCAAACCTCCCCTGAAAATGCTCTGAATACTGCTACAATAGCAGTCTATGGGGAGGACTCAGGCTACCATTTCGACCAGACCAACTTCCGAAATGTCGGCCCCAAAATTGTCACATTAGCTAATGTTCGTCCAGGGGAGGGCTGGCAGCCTTAGGCCTGGGGGGCAAATCCAGTCAAGTGGCCCATTGCACTATTGAATCGCCTCCCCATCCACGGCCATCTTTTCCTTGTTTTATAACGAATATTGCCAGGATTTCCCCTCACAATATGCCAGGATTTGCCATTTAATATGCTAGAATTTTCCCTTACAAAATGCCAGGATTATGCCCCTCAATATGCCAGGATTATGCCCCTCAATATGCCAGGATTTAGACACCCAATATGCCAGGATTTTCCCCTCAATATGCCAAGATGATGCCCCCTCAATATGCCAGGATTTTCCCATAAATATGCCAGGATTATGCCCCTCAATATGCCAGGATTATGCCCCTCAATATGCCAGGATTTAGACACCCAATATGCCAGGATTTTCCCCTCAATATGCCAGGATTATGCCCCCTCAATATGCCAGGATTTTGCCCCCCAATATTCCCGGATTTCCCCCCTCACGATGCCAGGATTATGCCCCCACAATATGCGAGGATTTTGCCAGAATATTGACTACTTACCTCCTTGTTGCTCCTCTGTCTCCGTCTCCTGGTGCTCTCATCTGCCCATCTGTGGCTGTAAGGGAAGCGTTGTGCGCTCCCTTCCAGCCAAGCGTCTTCAAAAAACTTTATTGAATGTGCATTGGCTCTAGGGGAGCGCAGAACGCTTCCCTCACAGCCACGGACCTGCAGCACCGGTGGACAGTATCAAGGAGGTAAGTACTGGGAAAGTGGGGAGGCCGTCACCCAGTGGTGTATCTTGGTTTTGTGCTGCCCTAGGCAGACAAAATTTGGGCACCCCCCCTACCCACATTGCACACCTACGACATGACCCATAACCCACGTTGCACACCAGGACATGCCCCATCACCACATTTACATGCCTCCATCACCCCATTACATACACATTTCCAATATTATTTGCCATTAATATTCCCCAGCCAATTTGTCCCATAATATGCCAGTGTTATTCTGCAATTTAATATGACTCAGTAAATTTGCCCAATAATATTCCAAGGTTATCTGCCATTTAATATGCCCCTGCTAATTTGCCCAATATGCCAGTGTTAATTGCCATTTAATATTCCCCAGCCATTTTGCCCAATAATATGCCAGTCTTATTCTGCCATTTAATATTCCCTAGACGATTTGTCCAATAATATGCCAGTGTTATTCTGCCATTTAATATGCCCCAGTAAATTTGCCCAATAATATTCCAGTGTTATAGGCCATGTAATATTCCCCAGCCAATTTGCCCAATAATATGCCAGTGTTTTTTGCCCCCCCCCCCCTCCCCATCTCTTACCTTTTTCCCTGGTGGCTAGTTGCAGGACTTCCCTGGTGGCTAGTGGCAGGAGGACTTCCCTGGTGGCTAGTGGCAGGCAGCATGGTGATCCATGCTGCCTGTTCGGCCTCCCGGCGGTTGTGCCGACAGGTCACGTGATCGGCGCGCGTCTGACGTCAGAGAGCCGATCACGTGACTGTCGGCACTTCCGTGTCACACTGCACGGGGAGCCGAACAGGCAGCACGGAGGTTTCTCTGTGCTGCCTGTTCGGCTCCCCGGGCAGTTTTGCAGGCAGAGCGGAGGTCAGAGGGGATCTTCCGATCCCTTCTCACCTCCGTCTCTGCCTGCAAGCGCCGTTTTTTTTTAACACTGGCCCAGCGGCCGTTTTTTTACATACATTAGGGCGGCCTGGGGGGCAATTGCCTCCCTGCCCCCCGGCCCAGCCCGCCCCTGTGTTCGTCCCAGTTTGGGATCACATCAGCCGGAATTTAAGGGCCATTTGAATCACTGATGTGATCTGATGGAGCCTGAAACTCAGAGCTCTGATTTAACTTGAGAAAATCAGGTCTATCTGAGTAGAGCCTCTAGTCTATTCAATTTACAGTGAAATGTGGTGAAAGGACAACCAATTTGAAAAATTCAGGCATTAATAGCTGAGTTGGGAATATTTGAGTCTTTCATCAGTGTGTAATATTGTTTGAAGTTCCCCTTGCCCCTAGGAATGTGGGACACAGGGTGGTTGGGCTTAAGAGATAAGAGTCACTCAAACTGACAGCACTACTGTGCAGACCCCGCAGACCCCACAATCCTGCTTGTTTTGGTCCTGAATTGTATCTGTGCAATAATAATGGGACAGTTGGGGGGCATGCAATCTTGTGGAGAGATCCAATTTGGAGACTGTATTACTTAGTTTCCTCTTGTGGCTCAAGAGCTTCACTCTGGGAATTGTAGTAACTTTCTTTTCTTTCTCTTCTTTTTTTATAATAAGTGCCTTATGCACAATGGGCCCAATTCAATGACGCAGAATGTCACTTATTACTGTTTTCTAACTCAAATTTGCCTATGGAATTCAATGACATGAGGTAAATTAACTCAGGTCATTGAATAGACTAATGTACTATAAGTTCCTGAAATACTTGCCACCTGGCATTTGGCTACAAAAGGTAGAAGAAAGAATTGAAACATTCAGCCTTGCTATAACTGTTGTGCATCTTACATTATATGGGATAATGTGGCCATTTGTTTTGTTTTATTAGAACAATGATACAACAGTTAACCTTGTATATTGTAACAAAAGAACCATGTTTGCAAGGCAGTAAAAAAACTGTTATTTCTAAATAACTGTACACTATACCTTCTGCATTATTACAATAGTTATTACTTCATTTACTGTTTATACTTTACAATATTTCAATACAAATCGCTATTTGTTCGTACTCATAGTTCATTGTTTTACACTTGTGAAAAAGTGACTTATGCATTTTAATGTAAATGTTAGCAAATATTTTTTTAGTGAAATAATATCAATATTACTATTAAGATTCATCTGTTAGGTATTACCACAACTACATATATCAATAATGCCTCCAATTCAGATTCACTAATTATTATATAATGAAACCTGATATTTTGCATCCTAATATTTTTCACAGCGGTGTTATATAATTATATTGAATAGATATTTCTGTATTCTCCTGAACAGTTTATCTCATAACAAGCAAGCCTACAGCACCTGATTCTCAAAGATCATATATAACACTGATACTAATCCATCCTGACAAGATACCAAACTTTTAGAATAAAAATGGCTGTAGGCTCTGGATCGTATATCATTATTCTGTCAGTCTCTAATATCTTTCATTGCATATGTCCAATGCTGACACCGAAGGACTAGATATTTAGTATAGCTCAGATGTTGATTGCATTTTCTTGAGGACCAACTCTATCATTTACAATCTGAAGTGTATCATAATTGCATTCCATTGTGTCAACTATATAACAAAGCAACAAATACACTTTGTATTTCCTTTTGCATAGTGGCCAACATTGGGCATGTTTCCAGGGACACACGTGTTCCACATGCTGCAAAAATAGCATGTCTGCTAGCATGTGCATATATGCACAGACAGAATCTAATTAACTATTCACAGTAGGTCCGATGAGCTCTCCACTCATCAAAGAGATGAGTGGAGATTAATTAAGAGTATTCTATCTGTGTTTATGGATAGGCGTCCGCATGATATCCCTCCCTTTCCCTCTCCCTCCCCAATATTTCCTTACCCCCTCCAGGTTCCCTGGTGGGAGACAAATGTTAGTTACCCATTGCCATGGCCCCTATTTTTACTCTCTGGTGTCTGGGAAATGGGAGAATGAATACTGCTCATGTGCCGGGATCATGCAATAGAGTTGGGAGGCTGGCTCAATATCATTGTAGATGCAGTCAACAAAAGTTAAGGTTTTATTCATGAAAGATGGAATTGCATGGAATTGACAAAATTAAGGCCAACATAACCTTAAAGTACTTTGCTTGTACTGGGAATGTGGAGAATAAAACATTATGAAAAATGATCTATATATTGTATTAGCAAAATTAGTATTAACTAACCCAAGCTGCAGCTAAAATGGTTCATGTGTTACAGGATAAAACTTACCAGGAAAGCTTAAAGGATCTTAACATGTATAGCTTGGAAGAAAGACAGAGGGGAAATGTTGTGGTTTGTAGTTTTGGATGTATTAATACTACTGTGTTAATTTGTGAGTAAACTTACACGAATGCATTATGCATTCTGTGTGAACTTACACAAAAGTAAATTTAAAAAACAAATTTGGCAGAATTATTTCCTAGAAGTTAACCCCCAATGTGACAATCACTCGAAAACACTGCTGCTGCTTAGATAATAATGTTTTAATAAAACAATGTTATAAAAATTAACATAAACAATACTAGCTAAACAATTGTCTTAACAATATAAACTATTTTACATGTTATATGCTAAGCAAAGGTAATAGAAAATGGGTGTGTCCAAGTGAAGTTTAAACAAACATATAAAAAATAAAAAATTGATGCAAGTTTATACTTATAGTGCCCAGGTAAACTTTGTGGTACGATCAGCTCCATCTGTGAGTCTGAGTGGATTAGCCTGGATAGATTGATGCGAGGCTGTTCTGAATGGAGATCATATTTTAGATGATTCCTTCAACTCTTTCCCTCCATAACTCTCCTCCACCTTAATCAATGCAGGAGTGTCTCTAGCTACCTGAATTACAAAAGTTACAAGCATTGTGCATTGTGTGTGAACTTACACAAAAGTGTAAGTTCCTAGATTCACATTCCAGTCCTCAACTGGTTACTGTAGGAAAAACAAACAAGTAAATTCTTTGTTTGAAATTAACTTCTGCAGTGCTGGTAACTGCCATTTTAACGAAAGGGAATTCCTGAACATAAAAATGTATTATTTATGGTGGTAAAAGCACAAAATATAATTTCCAAAACAGGATATAATAGAAAGATTTAAATACATAAAGGGAATCAACACAGTAAAGGAGGAGTGTTTATTTAAAATAATAAAAACTACCACTAGGAGGACATAATCTTAAAGTTTTAAAGTAATCAGGAAGCATGGGCAATTTACATTAAGAATCTTTGTGAGCAAATGTACCTGTGAATAACCCATTGTTTCTACAGTATTACACTATATATTGTTTTTTGACCTCTCCCATTTCTTTCTACATTTGGTGTATATTACCATGGTCTCTGTTGGTTAGCCACTGTTGCTGCAGAAATTCAGGGGTTAATCGACAGACACCAGTTTCCAAATGCGAAGTTCCACACATTCCATGGATTTTGTTTCATTCCTTGCTGACAACAATAATAAAAACTCACACATGATGGAACAGGAGCTCAAGATGATGACCTTCATTATGACACTTGGTAGCTGGGGGCGTGTAACATTATTGCTCTCTCTGGCAAACATAAGGTCCCATTACATCATTCTCACACCCACTTTTAAAGATCCTATGTTCAGTTTAAGTGTAAGTTCCTTTTTAGGATAACCTATCAGGAGGAAGAAGTATGCGTACATCCTTTTTTTTTTTTTGAGAAATAGAATCTGATGCATAAGCACTACGTCAGTAACAATACATAAATATACCTTACATTATGTTATGACTGTAACTGACAGATGAACAAATATCACGTATGGTCATCAGGTAAATATGAGATTAAGGAAGGGCATCAAGTGTTGCAAATGTGCTTAAATATTCCTATAATCAGAGGGAGATTGATTGACATTAACAACTGAAATACACATATATATAAATATTTTCTTTGACCTTTAAAACTTAACCAAGCTTTTTGGATTCAGAACTGTAAGTCAGCTAAAAACTACAAGTTAAGCTTTGGATGCTGGATGTATTTGGACAGTTATACCATGAATCTTTATATTAAATTCTGTAACAGCCACATTGATATTTGCTTCTTGGTTCTTGAAAATGAAAGAGTGTGTCTTAAGTTCACATCAGCCATGATGATTTTGAATTGTTCCTCATTACTATTTAAATTAGGCTTTCAATGTTTAAAGACCTGTCAACTGAATAAAGCTTTGTATTCATCAAGAGTGAAAACAGACTTTCACCTCTTAAAGACCAATTGCAATTAATGCAGTCATCACAATCTGATCCTTAAAGGAGAACTGTCAGCAGAAAATTAAGTAATGTTTAATTGAAAGATTGCATCAAGTGTAGATGTTTTAAATAGAAATGCTTTGATGAGAGAATAGAAATAATGCCTCTGCAGAGATTTATATGCAACATATTCTTGCCACTATAGGATCTTTAAAAGAAAGAAGCAAATAACTTATGTTTCATAAATGTTTTCATATTCTTGACCTCAAAAAGCATAGGCATTTTAATCAGAAATATTTTAATGAAATAATACAAGTAAAGTGATTTAACCCTGTAAGCTCCATATAGCTCTTTCACAGGGCTCACATATTTGCGTCAGATCTTAATCTTGGGTTGGATGACCCAAGATTCGGAACAACATACACCCTCATTGAGCTAAATGGACAAAAGTACTATATTTGCAATTTAAAAAAAAAAAATCAAAACTAAAAGAATAAATAAAATCAATATATATTTTAATGTTTACAAAAAGCACCACCATTTATTTCCTTTCATAAAATGAATAGTTTGCTATTTAATCTATATATTTATCTTACATTGAAACATAGAATGTGTCGACAGATAAGAACTATTCGGTCCATCTAGTCTGCCCAATTTTCGAAAAATACTTTTATTAGTCCCCAGATCCCTATCTTATAGCTCATTTGAACCAGTAATTCCAGTGTTGATAAAACATAACATAAGATTAAAATGGGGATATCCATGCAAACTGTTGATCAACTATGAGGTATATCTAGAATCATTTGATACAATAGACAAAGTTAAAGATTGGATTGGGCTCAAAGTAGAGTAGACAAAGAGATAATTCACTAAAATTCTGATAAACTAGTAACAATAATTTGTATAAGTAAGAGAAGAGTTAAAGGGAAATGAAAATGATATATATTTTTTTCTATTTTAAGAGATGTTTAAAGCGTTTAATATGGGGTTAATACACAGTGACTCTTTTAAAAGAAAGACAGAACAATAATAGCATTGCTTCTCACTAATTATAGATATTATAGAAACATGGAAACATAGAATGTGTCAGCAGATAAGTACCATTCGGTCCATCTAGTCTGCCCAATTTCTTTTGAGTACTTTTATTAGTCCCCCGTTCCCGGTCTTATAGCTAGGATAGCCTTGTGCCTATCCCACGCATGCTTAAAATGCTTCACTGTGTTTACCTTTACCACTTCCGATGGAATGCTATTCCATACATCCACTACCCTTACACTAAAGTAATACTTCCTGATATTACTTTTAAATCATTGCCCCTCTAATTTTAGACTATCTCCCTCTAGTTGTGGTAGTTTTTCTTCTTTTAAATATACTCTCTTCCTTTACTGTGTTGATTCCCTTTATGTATTTAAATGTTACGTCTTTCCTCCAAGCTCTACATGTTAAAACCCTTTTTACCCTTTTACATTAAATGTTTCTTAAGCCCTTAATGATGGATGACAGAGTCCATCATAGCAGACTTTTATCTGCATCAGAGCTTTGGCAAGGTGAGGGCATGGGGTGCACCATGCCTAAGGGACAAAAGGCCACCTAAGTGGGTACTTAGTTAATCAGAAAGTTCAACTGATGAGGGGTGCTGCAGGACATTCCCCAGTCAGAGCGTGATTGTTATAAAGTCCTCCATTTAAAAAAATGGAGTTTGTCTCGGCAGCCATCAGTCCAAGGGAGCGGGTCATGTGTAGAATGCGCTCAAATGCCTTGAACGTAATATAACTTGTGTAGAAGAGGAGGATCTGCTCCTCCCTGTGCCTCCTCTTTCTTCCAATGGTGTCATACAGGGAGGAAGTGTGGATAAGGCAGAACCTTCTCCAACTCCTCCTCCTGCACCTTCTTCCAAATGACACACACATCTGGGTGGTTGTGGGAACTGCTGGTTCACACAGCAAACAAGGTACATGGCTTGATTTCTACTTTTTTTTATTTTTATGCAAAAATTGTTTATTCTGAGATCCTTTAAATTCCTGACTTTTCAAAGATTGTCAGGTCAGGTGTCACCTACCACCTTTAAATAAAGAAGAATATTTCTGCAACTTGGTTATCAATCTGACTCAGCTATTGATGCTGGATTTTTGCAGTTCAAATATCAGTTCAATTTTAGTTAAAGTCTCATGAGTTCTCAGTATTCATGTCAATTAAAATGATCAAATGTCAATTCATTATAATTAAACGTTTTATGGACAGTTTTAGATAATTTATATTTTTTATTATGGGTGGTTACTGACTGAATTAAAGCTAGCATAAGAACAAGCAATGAATGCTAAGATTAGTGTGTATTAGGCAGAGGTACAAGGCATGAGTGTCCTTTATCCCCAGCTTTATTTGCATTAGTAGGAGAACCACCAGAAAATTGTATACGTTTTCAAATAATATTACAGAATTTCAAATTAATTAAATAGAGGAAAAGATGGATCAATATGTGGAGGATTTATTGCTATTTTTGGAAGGTGCTAATTCTTTCAATGAAGGAATAGGGCCTTGCATCAGGCCTTAGGAGTAATTGCTAAAATCATACATTTTGGAAATAGATCAGTGCTCTGACAAGACCTGTGAATGCAGTCTATGTGACAAGACCCGTGGTTGTAAGCTCTGGCTACACCTGTACAATAGTTTCCGATGCTGGTCTAAAGTAAAAAAAAATGTTGCATGCAGATCAACCTACAGTATCTCCTTTTGTAGTTTGCAAGAATTTACTAAATCCTCTGTGTCTCCATTTTGAAAGGGCTTTATTTAAGTTATATTATTAGCGATGGAAAGATTATGTCATCAAATGAATTAAAGAAGATTGGTGAGTTATTAAAAAAACAGTGGAAGGGTAATATACTATTCCCACAAGGCAAAAGTGACACAAAGTTTAGCTGTTCTTTAAAAATATTCATGATTAATGTAAAATATATGCATGAACTATAGTTCATAATTGCATAGTTGACACAATGGGATCTATTTACTAAGGAGTCAGGGCCATCTTTAATGTTTCTGGGGCCCATGGCAAAACTCTGTCCATGACTCCCTTAAACATCTTTCTGACGTGTCTCTGTCAAAGTTCTGTCATTTGATGCTTTCTAGTATACCCTGTACTAATTACCCAACTACAGCCATACATGTAAACACACACAAAGTACACAGAATAATAATGGCTAAACTTTTTATAGTTCCCAATGGTACCATTTTTCAAATCTGAGTGCTGGGGTAAGCTCTGAGTGCAAAACTGTGTGCTGGCTGATGGCGTAAGACATGTGAGTGCAAAGTGGGAAATGTAGTCCACAGAAGCTGGAGTGCAATAAATAAGACATTTTTATTATACAGATACACATATATATGTATATACAGACACAGGTAGATACTTTCTATTCCCTACAGAGCGCAGAAGTTTGCAGACACAAGAGTAAAGCTCCCTTACTCTGTTGACTGCAGCACAGCTAATTGTAGTGGAGGAAGACATCTTCTTTTTGATTGGACAATCACAGGGGAAGACTGCTTTTTATCTCTGATTGGCCACTGGGATTCAAATTCTGACATTATGACTGCATCCTAATCACTCACTGCAGCACAGTATACTGCAGAGAGAGCTATAGAGAAGGTGAAAAATAGGGTACAAATGGTAAGTGCCTTTTTTGCCCTGCATGCCATGTAAGCATTGACCTGAAAACTGAATAGAGCAAACCAGGTATTAATAGCTATGGTAGAAAAATATTCGAGCTGGAGAGCTTTTCAGCTTTTATAGGGAAGGTTTAGTCCCCAACTCACTTTAATGCGAGTGGAAGAGTACTGCCTGAATAATGCACAGGCTTTTTTCCAGTGTGATTAGATGCAGATATTCTACATGAATAACATCAATCCAAATCAACAGGTACGGCCACATTGATTGTGTGTAGGAACTCAGCATGTATCAGTTTTGTTTCAATTAGTCACTTCCTCTGCTGCTCTGCTGGTACAATAGAATGCATTGTGTGGAATCTAAGTGACCTTGCTCTTGTAAAAGTATGATCTCTTAACAGTGCAACACATTGTCTGATGACATCGCTAGAAAAACAAGATATTCCATTCATTTTACTCAAACTGACTTTTGCCCAATGTGCAGGACTGTTTGAGTTCTTCACGCAGGATCCATAAAATGTAACATTTATTAGACAAAAATAATAAAAAGTGCATAGAAGCCCATGTTAGTTGCTACCATACATGGGCTTCTATGCACTTTTTATTATTTGTGTCTAATAAATGTTAAGTCTTATGGATCCTGTGTGAAGAACTCAATCATTCCTGCACATTGGGCAACTCTATTTTATGTTTTTTCTGCCTACCGGTGAACAGTCAGTACCCCCCCCCCCCCAAAAAAAAATAAAAATAAACTCCCATTCTTCTTTTTCAAATTGACTTTTACTCTAAGCTAGTGTGGGCAGTCCTAGTTTCTTGCAAACTGCTGTAATTTCATAAATTCACAAACTAAAATGTTAATTTCATTAACATTTGGAAGATGCATTTTGAGCACTTTAATCAGTCCCTTTTATGTCTGATTATTGTAATTCCCGTGTCAGGTCAACATTAATCAATGTTTAGTGAATAGACCTCAATATCATCAATCAATGACACATAAGCATACCTCCCCAATCTTGCCCCAGGAGTGAACGCGGTGTCCTGGTGGCCACATTTTTGTGTTGCTTGATGCCATGATGCTGTGATGTACCTGGTATGTCCACTATCACAAAGGATAAATAATCCTAATCAAAAATACTATAAAAAATATAATAGAAGACAAAGGTCAGAACAACAGAATCAAGTGAAAACACTATCTGCTTGTGCTCCTTCTCTTATTGTATTTTACTGAAGAACTACTAATACCGTAAGAAGTATCGCCAAGAATCCCCAAATGGACATGTTCAAATTTTAATTCACTTTTTTGTCGAAAAAGCATATGTGAGGGAAAGAGGTGTAAACTTTTTTGCCTGGGTTATGTGGTATGAAATATTTATTAAACATTGTACACAGGATAATTAGGAAATGGAAACAATGTAAAGTTGTCTAATTAAAAATGTATAATTACTACCATGGAATACAGACAGAAGTCATGAAAAATTCAGAGGTTGTTGTAAATATTCAGTTGGCCACATGATGATAATAACTACTGCCAACAAAAGCTTCCAGGAAAATCATGCACGAAAATCTCCCTATAAAGGGAATAATCATTTTAGAATGTTTTGAATTTAAAAAAATGCAGTTATTACAGGTTGAGTATCCCTTTTCCAAAAATATTTTGGATAATGGATCATTTTGGATAATGGATCATTTTGGATAATGGATTATTTTCACCAATAAGATATATTAAAGTCTTTCATGAAATACAGTAGTATCAATGCAAATGCTGTATAGATTAAATAAATCACTTTTACTGTGATGTAGCTGTGATGAGAGGCATTGTTGGAAACCTGCCATTGGTGTGTCAGACCTACACATGTGCCATTGTATTACCCTTTATGGACATGGGGGAATCCGAGCATGCATGAAAAGGCTATATCACAGCTTAAGGGGGCTGGACACTGAATAAACTGTTGTACGCATGCATTCTGACAGGTGTCTGTGGAATTTGCAAATTTGGCAAAATCCTTAAAAATGTTTGTATAACGGATTTCTGGATAAGGGATACTCAACCTGTATGTAATAGAATCAGCAATATACCATTATTATGTTGCATATGTGTTTAGTACTAGGTAGAACCCTCTTGTTGCTGGCAAAACAGTCTAAATTCTACCCGGCATGGACCCTACAAAATGCTAAAAAGTTCCATAAGGATCCATAAAAAAAAAAATACCCTTCTATTGTATTTGATAGCACCAACTCTCTTGGCAGTGAATTCCATACTTTCATTGTCCTTCATGCAAAGAATCACTTCCTTTGTTGTCTATGAAATATTTGTTTTTCTAGACTTAGAGGATGATCAAGTTCCTAGAATGCCTTGTGAAGTCTTGAACAAACAACTGAACTTGATTTTTAAGGTCCATCTAAAGACTCTGTTGTACCTTTATAACTAACTTTGTGAACCTAAGCAACATTTTTGTGGAATATGGCAGCAAAAATATTATGTTCACTTACTATTATATACTCCACAAATATATTTACTTGTTCCATTTGTTAAATTGCAATTTTTAGGAAAGTATAACCTGCTGTTTAGTTTTGCTATATTATTATATCACAAATAAAAAACTAAAGTTATTTCATAGTATATGCCAAATTATTTTCCCTTAAACTGATTTATTTATAGTGATGATTTATTTTATTAGTATTGTAGCTATGGTAAAAAAAATAATCTGTCATTTAAACTGGAATGCTTATAATAAGTATAAGATCTGATTGGCCTAGTTATCTCCCATCATAATAAATAGTTAGGTACATAGCCACTGCAAGCCAGAAATGATGTAACACAAGTAAATACTGTTAATATAGGCAAAACATAGTGTTAAAGCAACAGCTGAGTCTTCCACCTTAATCTTTCAATTTCCTAAGTGACATTTTTCCCACTACATTTCTAAGTCACTTACATGCAACTAGTTATGTATTGATTGATAAATAATTATACAGGGTCTCATTTCTATACCATGCCAGCTCTATACATGCATTGTGCCTTATGCATTGTTTTATGTGTGCGTAAAGTTATAGAATGTTTTTGTCTTCATATCTTAATACTTGTCTATGAGAACATTGCTTGAAATAAGTAAGAATAACAGATGAAGCAAATGAAAGTGAGAAAATACATTTAATATGTGGAATCTTGTTATACACTTATATTAATACGTTTTATAAAACATAGTGAAGCTCACCTCAAAAAGAAGAAAATAAATAAACGTAATGCAATGCAGGAATTATATGTACTATATCTCTTAAAAATACATTTAAACTGTTATTCTAGTTTTTAACACTGGGTGTCGCTGTGTACTCATTTTTTAAGCCAGAGTAGAAAAATCAGCTCTACTTGTTCATGCTGGTAACTCAGCAACTAATTCTTGGAATATCTTTGTTTAAGGGAATATCAGTGAGATCTTACTGCTTACTAACTGCCCTATGATGAAGATGACTTCTTTAAACTGGAATCATGCTGCTATAAACCCATGCAAACAGTTATTTTTGCTCTAAATGGTTTGGGACGTGGTCCTGTTTCAGCTTCACTATGTGATTAATGAAGAATCCAGACATGGAACTTTTTTGGTGGAAGAATTGCCAAGAACTTGGGTTTGGTGATCAGTGAGAATGTTAAGGATTGGGACTAGAGACAACAAGGAGTATTTCCAGGTATATTTATAGAATGTTTGTTCATAACAGCATAGACAGAGAAACAATATGTTCAAAAGGGCCTGTTTTTTTTACCTTGAAATAATAGCTGATAACCCCATCCAAATATACCATGTAGATGGATATTTTACATCGAAGAAACTACTGGATGGAGAAATAGTCCTCATTATAATTTGACCCTTATACCTTTCGGTGGTTGTTGTCACTTGTTATCACTGTGCAAGATGCCAATGATAATGAGCTCCTGAGCTCATTAACAACAAAAGGTGCGTGTCCCCTTTAACACATTTCCAAAGAACAAACAGTGATAAAATTTGGAGCGCTACAATTTTACAAAAACAAACACAAATATACTTACATTTCTGTGGAGAATATGGGATAGCAGATCCTTGGCAACTGATCGGATGTCCTTGATTAAAAAACAGATCTACGCTATGTAGAAATCTTTTTATCTATTACATGCAAACCCAAGTGTTTTTGAAAGTGACACAGCACTGTCACTTATGAGGAGAGCAGAAGATCTTTGAGTGCCCTGAGTGGCTGTACATATAATCCTAAAAGTGAGTAGTATCATTCCTGCTCCAACAAATGTGAGTGAGATATCAATCTGGGGGAAGCCTATTATTATTCATTATATACAGAGAACACTATTGCTGTACAGTGTTTCTTTCCACATGTTATCGTGGTATATGACAAAGGGCATCCAAGCAATTCCAAGAATCTGCTATCCCATATTCTCCACAAAAATGTAAGTATATTTGTGTCTGTTTTTGTAATATTGTAGCGCTCCATCTTTTATTACTGTATTATTTATGTCATGACAACTCCCCCGAGATTACTTGGACTTCACTTTCTGTGCCTGTTGCTGAGGATTCATCCATATGGAAAATAACTTAGATTCAAGCTCCAATAGCAAAGTGAATTGTTACATCTCTGGTGCCATTAAAGTTAAAGCCCTCTCTCAGGGAATACTATGCTTTGATAGTAAATGGAGCTCTGGATCATGAAACTACTTCTGAGTATAAAGTTCAAATTACTTTCAAGGATACGGTTATCCCAATATTTACTGTTATGGAAAACATCCAGGTAACTATTAGTAATGTCAATGACAATGCTCCTTCTTTTCCCCATCTTCCAGATACTATTTTTATAATGGAAAATAATCCTCCAGGATTTCATATCTATACCGTGTCTTACATAGATCTGAATCTAAGTCAGAATTCATCTATAACTTTTTTATTTGCTGAGTTGATGGGATACCTCTATCTTCCTGCCATTCTGTAAATAAAGAAAGTGGTTGAATGTTTGCTTTGCAAATTCGCTTGACGTGTTTCGTGCTCAAAGCGCTTATTCATCTTTCTGGCTTAAAGCGCGAAACGTGTCAAGCGAATGAGACTATTGGTCTTCCACATTTTCCACTCCATTTGTTTTGCTGTGCTGTACCCATCTGTTTGGAATCATATTAAATCACTTTTTCGTTTGATACACTGACTCCCGTGAGTGCCGTTTCTACCTTTTTTTCTTCATTGCTCGCTGCATTACGGTGCAAGCCAGGCACCTGTAGAGGCACTGTTGCCGAAGTTTGGGGAACTTATTACCAGACCCTCCAGCGCTGTGAGCCCGATCATTGGAATTTTTTTACATTCTAGCTGAAGCTAGTTTTCTTAAAACTAGGAACCCTCAGGGTTTAAATGCGGAATTGAATGTGTCTTGCTATATATAATAATGGACAATAACATACAGTTAGATTTTCTGTACTTTTTAATTAATTTTTTTATATTATTTTTCACATATACTTCAACTACCATTTCTAAATATATTGTTTATTTATGCAATTTATTGTTTCTATTGATATGAATTGTTTGGTATTATTTGAGTCATGTATCACTATGATTGCTCTTTACAATATTTTTATACTTTATTTTTTACTGAGTATTAACATTTTCTGTTATGTGATTACTATAGCATTTAGCTAGTTCTCATAGCTTATTTTCTTTAATTGAGTTTATTCATTCATATGTTATCCCGTGTAGTTACAAATCCATAAACATTGATTTTTTGGATTATTTTGTCATTTCTCAGCATTCATACAGTTTTGTGTAAGGGTGATTTTATACTACATGTTTTCATTATCTTGTTCTCTTTTTAGTCTCACTGGCTGTTTATTTGCATTATTCAGGTCATCTGTGTTTTCATACTTTTTATTTTTTTATGTCTTGATTATGTGTTGATTTCACCTGCTTTTATGGGTTTAAGAGGGTGTTCACTAGCACTTCTAACCTAGCCTATGACTATGTGTCCTCCAACACAGGGACACACACCATGAGTTACCGCATCGGGTGAGGTAACTCATGGTGTCCCCCCCTGGATTTCCTCCAATACCATGCCAAACAGATTACTTAGTAATGCTAGTCAGATGGCCCATTAAATATGCCACATACAGGAGCCCCACAAATTATGTCACACACAATAATAATATGCCACTATTATTTTGCCATTCAGATGCCAGTAATATTGTGCCATTCAGATGCCCCAGCCAATTTGCCATTAAGATGCCAGTAATATTGTGCCATTAAGATGCCAGTATTATTGTGCCATTAAGATGCCAGTATTATTGTGCCATTAAGATGCCAGTATTATTGCACCATTAAGATGCCAGTAATATTGTGCCATTAAGATGCCAGTAATATTGTGCCATTCAGATGCCTTTATTATTTTGCCATTCAGATGCCTGTATTATTGTGCCATTCAGATGCCATAATTTTTGTGCCATTCAGATGCCAGACAATTTGCCTAATATGCCAGTAATTCTGTGCCATTCAGATGCCAGTAATATTGTGCATTTCAGATGCCCCAGCCAATTTGACCATTAAGATGCTTGACCATTAATATGCCAGTAATTCTGTGCCATTCAGATGCCATAATTATTTTGCCATTCCGATGCCTGTATTATTGTGCCATTCAGATGCCATAAATTTTGTGCCATTAAGATGCCAGACAATTTGCCTAATATGCCAGTAATATGCCAGTAATTCTGTGCTATTCAGATGCCAGTAATATTGTGCCATTCAGATTCCCCAGCCAATTTGACCATTAAGATGCTTGACCATTAATATGCCAGTAATTCTGTGCCATTCAGATGCCATAATTATTTTGCCATTCAGATGCCTGTATTATTGTGCCACTCAGATGCCATAAATTTTGTGCCATTCAGATGCCAGACAATTTGCCTAATATGCCAGTAATATTGTGCCATTCAGATGCCTGTATTATTGTGCCATTCAGATACCAGTAATATTGTGCCATTCAAATGCCAGTAATATTGTGCCATTCAAATGCCTGTATTATTGTGTCATTCAGATACCAGTAATATTGTGCCATTCAGATGCCATAATTTTTGTGCCATTCAAATGACAGTAATATTGTGCCATTCAGGTTTTAAATGTAAATTTGTGTGCAAATCAAAAAAGGTTAAATCGATTAGTAGGCGCAAAAGTGCATAACAAAGACAGCCGGCATGAGGTTAAATGACATGCAGGAGAATTCAGGGCACTTGTCTTTAATTGTGCATCCATGTTGACCTCAGAGAATATCTGTTGTTTCCTTATTTTTTTCCTCTTTATTCAACATAAATTCTTATGAATAGGGACTCTATTTCGGTTTCTAGAAAGCCAATAGCATTACATGTATTCCATAAACCGAAAGTCTATAAACCGAAAGACATTCGGTTTATAGACTTTCGGTTTATAGAATAGCAATAGCATTACATGTATTTCATAAACCGAAAGTCTATAAACCGAATGTCTTTAATACGTTAATTTCCATATTTCTTTCCACTTGTGCTGAAATAATTATACTTAGGTACGTAAATTGTCTCTTTGTCCAAATTAATTTATATTTCTCTCTTAGTTCCGTTACGGACAACTCATACATGTTTTTAGACAATGCAGTAGTTTTAGTTTTGTTTAATTTGTAGTTTGAGATGAGACTATAATTTTCCAGTTCTTTCATAAGATGAAGTATTGTTATCAAAAGATCGTCGGCATACAGGGAGATTTTTAGTTTACCTATTTTAGTTGAAAAGCCCTTAATAACAATATTTTTCCTTTTATTGATCGCCAGGGGTTCCATTGAGAGAATATATAAAAGGGGTGACAATGGGCACCCTTGTCTTGTGCCATTATGAAGATTAAACCATCCGTCGCAGATTTGTCTACGGTATTTCTGGATGTTTGTTTGTTTAGCTTCCTGATTAAATTCTTACTGGCCCCATTGCCTTGATAATAGATATTTACTTTTTTTTGCTCTCAACAAAGGACTCATAGAGTCTGCGTCTTTTAAATGGGGTGTTTAGACCTTGTGCATTTATCGAGATTACCTACAGCATTTCTTATAAACAGTAGAATTATTCTTCTTTAAACCTCCTGGTCTGCTCGCTTCACCATTATATACATACACAAAAGGACAGACAAAACAAAGTGGAGCTCTAATGGTTAGACCTCCCTTTCCAAATCTCATATTACGAACATCCTGGGATATGAATCGCAGTTTCAATGCATAGCCCATAGATCCCCCCTCACCAACGCTCTGCTTGCCAGGCTGCACGGGGAGCCGAACAGGCAGCACAGAGAAACCTCCGTGCGGCCTGTTCGGCTCCCCGTGCAGTGTGCCGACACGGAAGTGCCGACAGTCACGTGATGGGCGCGCTGACGTCATCCGCGCGCCCGGTCACGTGACCTGTCGGCACAATCGCCGGGAAGCCGAACAGGGAGCATGGAGGGACCATGCTGCCTGCCTGCCAGGGAAAGGTGAGTGCTGATGGGAGACTGTGTGTGTGTGTGTGTGTGTGTGTGTGATGGGAGTCAGAGTGTGTGTGATGGGAGACAGTGCTTGTGACTGAGTGTGATGGGAGTCAGAGTGTGTGACTGAGTGTGATGGGAGTCAGAGTGTGTGTGATGGGAGACAGTGTGTGTGACTGAGTGTGATGGGAGTCAGAGTGTGTGTGATGGGAGACAGTGTGTGTGACTGAGTGTGATGGGAGACAGTGTGTGTGACTGAGTGTGATGGGAGTCAGAGTGTGTGACTGAGTGTGATGGGAGTCAGAGTGTGTGTGATGGGAGACAGTGTGTGTGACTGAGTGTGATGGGAGTCGAGTGTGTGTGATGGGAGACAGTGTGTGTGACTGAGTGTGATGGGAGTCAGAGTGTGTGTGATGGGAGTAGGAGTGTGTGACTGAGTGTGATGGGAGTAGGAGTGTGTGACTGAGTGTGATGGGAATGTGTGTGTGATGGTAGTATGAGCTTGATGTGAGTCTGAATGATGGGGCATGTCTTAGGTGTGTAACGTGGGTGTGCAGCTTGGGTAGGGGGGTGCCCGGATTTTGTCTGCCTAGGGCAGCACAAAATCAAGATACACCACTGGCTGTCCTTATTAGATATTTACTGTCTCACCACCTCAAGATCACTAAAAGGGGGATGGGGGGGAGAGAGTGAGAGAGGGGGAAAAAATATCTTAATTTGTGATAATATAATAGAGGACATAGTCTTAAATTAGAGGGGCAACAATTTTTAAAGTAATATCAGGAAGTATTACTTTACTGAGAGGGTAGTGGATGTATGGAATAGCCTTCCAGCAGAAGTGGTAGAGGTAAACACAGTCAAGGATTTTAAGCATGCGTGGGATAGACACAAGTCTATCCTAGCTATAAGACCGGGAACGAGGGACTAATAAAAGTACTCCAAAAAAATTGGGCAGACTAGATGGACCGAATGGTACTTATCTGCTGACACATTCTATGTTTCTATGTTTCTATATTATCTATAATTAGTGAGAAGCAATGCTATTATTGTTCTGTCTTTCTTTTAAAAGAGTCACTTTGTATTAACCCCATATTAAACGCTTTAAACATCTCTTAAAATAGAAAAAAATATATATAATTTTCATTTCCCTTTAACTCTTCTCTTACTTATACAAATTATTGTTACTAGTTTATCTGAATTTTAGTGAAATGCAGAAAAATATTCCTTTAGGATAAGTCATAAATCTTAGATTTTTCTATTGTGACCAGTCTTCCAGACCACTGATTTTGTATTCCATTTGTGTTATTGCCATTGAGACGTTTTCTTCTTTTTGTATTTTAAGTTGGAAATCAACATTTTCGCTCCTGTATTTTTCTACCGGCCATTCTTACTTTTTGCTTGTTCAAACACATGTATCTTTTGTATTTGTTTATTTATCTATTTTTCTCTTCTTTTTTCCCCTCTTCTGTAACCCTTTCTCTTTTCTTTTTATAGTTTTTTTTACCCGAGGTCTAAGCTCAAAAATGAATGTTTTAATTAATTATTCTCACAGTAAAGCAGAGAGCATAGACCTGGGTTTACTTAGCGGGACAATAGTTGGGTATACTATAGCTTATTCTGCGTCCTTTTTTCTCCCTTCACTCTTTTGCACAGGCTGTGTATCTCCTTTTTCTTTTCCATGGTCCCTTTCTCCTGTATTTTATGTCACTCCCCTTAGCCCTGGATCATCCTTCATGTTAATTATAACACTGTTTGGGCTCCATCAACACAGTAAAAACAACACAGCAAATATCTTCTGCACGGTTACTAACAGGCCTCCCAGCTTAATCAGACAAAATAAGATAACCGTGCAGGAAAGTCACAAAAGGAGAATATATAAAGTCACTTATCTGAGTCCTTTGTTTCAGGATCTTTTCTGTTTGACTCAAATTCAATTGTTGTGACCAGTCAGTTGTATTGATTTCTTCTTGGGTTTAGACTTTTATGCGAGTGCTGTCCCAATACCCCTTCCGGGTCTGATCAGGCCCTGGTAGATCCGCTTTATGTACTGCCTTGTTAGGCCTCACCTTTGTTATCCACTCTGCAACTCTGACAGTATTGGGGGAGACAAGGAAGATAAGGGACCAGAGTGCTCTCCACTCTGCCGTTTTTTCGGGATGTTCTCAAACCCGGCCTCGGCACCTAGAACAGGAAAGAGATTTTTTTTCCATGACCACCAGTGCCCATCACTCAGTTAATCCGTGTTGCTTCCTTTGTTCAGGCTCAGCCCCTCAGCGCATTCGTCAACAAGTCATCTCACACCGCCTCCAGGTCCTTAAGTGTTTCAATGGTGATGAATAGTGTGTCGTTTCCTTATTTTATACACAATATTACTTAAATTTCAACTTCCGAAACTAGACCATCTTCACAGATTCTCGATGGCAAAATCAGATGTTGGCTGTCTTTTAAATTCGAAACACTTAGGATTGGCTAATCAGTAGATCCAAGAGATTATGAGGCCACCACCAAAGGCTTCCCATAAGACAACCACTGAATATAACTCTAGGAAACAAATCCATTAGTGACAACTTGACTGTGAACTCATTCATTATTTTTGCTTGTTCATAAACATCATACATAGCTTATAATGACAGTAACTCCCAATGCTTATTAAGATTGAATAATTCAAACTGAGTGCTTTAAATGTGAAAAAATTAGAGTTTTTGATACATAAAGACTAAAAAATGCCCTAAGAATGTAGCTCAAGATCACAAAGTTATTAGTAGTAGTATGCTGCTTATTTATTCTTTTATAAAATATATTATGAGTACAAGTTTTGGATGTAGCTAAAAATAGTACAACTTAGTTCAGAGGTTTTAAAACTGTGTGCTGTGGCACATTAGTATGTTAGTATCAAAAAGATCTCCCCTAACAGGCCTTCTTTGTGAGGAGGGCAGAAAGCTGATTTATGTGCGGTGCCCATGTGAACTGGCATACTTTTAGGTGGCCTCATGCTCCCCGCATGTCAGAGCATTGAGGATCATGTTACCTACTGAGGCTCAGACTCTGGGTACAATGTCGCTTCTGGGGATAAGTAAGTTTTGCAATGTGGGTGCGGGGGATAAGTGGTGTAATGTGGGTTCTGGGGATAAGTTGTGCAATGTGGGTGCTGAGGGTAAGTAATTGGTGCAATGTGTGTGCTGGTGTAAGTAATTGGTGTAATTTGGGTGCTGGGGTAAGTAATTGGTGCAACGTGGGTGCTGAAGGTAAGTAATTGGTTCAGTGTGGCTGCTGGGGGCAAGTAATTGGTGCAATGTGTGTGCTGGGGTAAATCATTGGTGCAGACTCTGGGTACAATGTCGCTTCTGGGGATAAGTTAGTTTTGCAATGTGGGTGCGGGGGATAAGTGGTGTAATGTGGGTTCTGGGGATAAGTGGTGCAATGTGGGTGCTGAGGGTAAGTAATTGGTGCAATGTGTGTGCTGGTGTAAGTAATTGGTGTAATTTGGGTGCTGGGGTAAGTAATTGGTGCAACGTGGGTGCTGAAGGTAAGTAATTGGTTCAGTGTGGCTCCTGGGGGCAAGTCATTGGTGTAATGTAGGTGATGGGGGAGGTCATCAGCACCTAAACCATTTTAGTGACTCAGTGGGTCTTGAGGTGAAAAAGGTTGAAAATCAATGACTTAGAGCATGAAAATAAACTACAAGAGATTACTTAGAATTTTCAAAATTAAATTTGATAAATTACTGCATGAAATTATGCCCACTCAAGCACATATCAAAACTAATTTTATGTGAAACAAATATTGGAGTAGTTGCCACTTAAGGGAGGTAATCGCCATGTATTGTTTGGCAACTTGAAGAAGTATACTTTCAGTATCACAAGTGAGCAGATCTTTTTTTTTTTAGTGAGCTGATCTTTATAGATACTACATGAAGTTGGTGAAACCATGTCATTTCTTTGTTTATTGAGCAAGTACAAGACACACTATTGTGTCTATTCACAAAAATTTGACTGGTGGTCAACTTTCAGTATGAGACTAAGTTAAATTCAGCAGTCAAGTTTGACTTAGAATAAAAACCAGGTTCAAAGCTTCCTCACTGAAAGTAATGGGAGGCAAAATGATTGAAGCGATTTAGAGACTGCCGAATTTGACTTAGTCTCAAAAATAGCTTTGAGCATGTCACCTCCCATTACGTATAATGAGGAAGATTGGTCAAACTCGGGTGACTTCAAAATGAAAGTCGACCTTCAAAGTCGAATTTTAACAAATAGACCCAAATGACTATACCGCACAGATACATGGTGACTTAGGTAAGAAACATGACTGTAAGATACTACTTTGGATAGTATTTTTAATAATTATATGATGAGCTTTAAGCACTAGTGTTCATAAGGATTACCTTGGACAACATGGGCAGTTATATGTGCTGCTATATATCAGAGCATGGACGAATAGTGTTTCATTTGAAGCACAATAACTCTGGGAAGTACACTTATGAGTGGCTATGCAGAACTGTGGGACTTTGTTTAAAACTCATTTTTATTACAGAGGATATATTTCTATATATTTGAACTGGCTCCACCTTAAGACATAGCATGATACTAAATGTCAAGCAAACAAAATGGTAAACACAATATGTCCTTTTTGACCTGTCTTGAACCTTCTTAGTAAGATGAAGCATGCACTTAGGCATAAATGTGCAATGGGCAGGCAATAGTCCATGAAATGTTCAGTTTTTTAATTCAGTTATATATCATGACTTAAATGTATAGCAAATAGATAGATGGAAGCACTACAGTAAAGGAAGAGAATATATATATTAAAAAGAAGATAAACTACCACAACAAGCAGACATAGTCTAAAATTAGTGCGGGAAAGATTTCAAAGTAATATCAGGAGGTATTAATCTACTGGGAGAATAGTGGATGTATGGAATTATTTTCAGCATAAGTGGTAGAGGTTAATACAGTGAAGGAGTTTAAGCATGCGTGGGACAAGGCTATCCTAGATATAAGATAGGGAACTGGGGACTAATAAAAGTATTTAGAAAATTGGGCAGACCAGATGGACCAAATGGTTCTTATCTGCCAACATATTCTATGTTTCTATTAGCTGTTTGTGGTCTATCTGGTGGGAGACTAGCTTCATTGCGAAGCTTACATTCAAATAATGGCATTCTCATTCCTTATTTCTACATTAGTTTAGTGAAGTAACAGGTTTTTTTATACTGAGTTCTTGGATTTTATGAGCTCTATTAATTAATGCTTGTTGTACCCACAAACACTTCACAAATAAAAATACTATTGAACTGGGCCATATACGTCCTCCTAATCATGCAACAATATATATTTTTTATTATTATGAGTTTTCATATGGCCATATTTACATATTCAAAGATCAGTCAATATAAAAACAGTGAATAAGTTTAGGACAAAATATTTTAGTGTTCAGCTATAGTTACAAGAATAATCCGATAAATAATTTTACATTATATTTGTGTTCATGGGTCCAGTTTGTTCTAATAGCAACTATTTGTAAAATTAGTTAACATATATTATTTAAATTCCCAGTGGCTGTGAAGACTAAGAACTTGGTTCCTTTGATAGAAACATAACCAAAATGTTATATATTTCAATCCCATGTGTGGCCACTGGGTGTAGCTGTTGTCTAATTTTTGCAAAGAGAAGGAACATAGAGAAATTCTGTGTTTTCTAAATACCATAGCCTACATTTCTCTCAATATCTGAATTCTCGGTGTTCCTTTGGCAGCACTTTAAAACATTATTACTCAACTCTAATACCACCAACATTTAGGAAATGTGTCTGCAACACAATGGCTGCTCACTTAGAATCAGACTGTTTATTATCTTCATGATGCAAATGGCTGCAGATCTTGTGCTGAGTCAACTCCATTACATGGTGCCAGAGGAATCCAAACATGGAACATTTGTGGGGAGGATTGCTCAAGATCTGGGGCTTCAGATCAGTGACATTAATTCCAGAAGATTAAGGATTGTCTCCAAGGATGGCACAGACTATTTCCAGGTAAATCTACAAAATGGAATATTGTTTGTTAATAAGATCATAGACAGAGAACAGCTGTGTCCAAAGACAAATATTTGTATTGTTCAGTTAGAAATTATAGTGGACAAACCTGTGCAGATTCATCATGTAGATGTAGAAATTGAAGATATCAATGACAATTACCCAGTATTTTCATTAAATGAATTCAAATTGTTCATACTGGAATCCAGGTTACCTGGCTCTCATTTTCCACTAGAGAGCGCTGTGGATCCTGATATTGGAACAAATTCTATCACCAACTATGAATTAAGTGCAAGTGATTACTTTACATTAGATGTCCAAATGTATACACAGAAAAGCAAATCTGTCCAACTAGTGTTAAGGAAAGCACTAGACAGAGAGCAAACCTCTGTTCACAATCTTACTTTCACTGCATATGATGGAGGAAATCCAAAACTAAGTGGGAGAACTCAACTCCTGATTACAGTGCAAGATGTCAATGATAATGCACCGGTGTTTGACAAGCCATTTTACACAGTAAGTTTATTGGAAAATGCTCTAAAAGGAACCATTGTCATCAAGTTGAACGCAACAGATTTAGATGAAAATGATAGTGGCGAAATATTTTATGCCTTTAATAAAGTAGTTTCCAAAGACGTGACATCTATATTTAGCATAGAACAACAAACCGGAATTGTTAGAGTCTTAGGAGAAGTTGATTTTGAATATTCTAATCTCTATGAAATTGAGGTTGATGCTGTGGATAATGGTCAATATGCCTTGACCGGACACTGCAAAGTAATAGTTAACGTTGTGGATATAAATGACAACTCTCCTGAAATGACAGTGACTTCACTCAATGTTCCTGTTCCTGAGGATATGTCATTAGGATCAGTTGTTGCTGTCATTACTGTTCGTGACAGAGATTCAGGACTTAATGGGAAAGTTAGTTGCTATATTTCACAGAAGATTCCTTTTAAAATAACATCAACACTAAGGGATTACTTCTCACTGGTAGTGGATGGACCGTTAGATCGGGAAAAGATTTCAGAATATGACATTGAAATAACTACAACAGATGGAGGTACCCCATCACTATCAGTAACTAAATCTATTATGGTTCAAATAAGTGACGTGAATGACAACCCCCCAACCTTTCTGCAAGTTTCTGAAATTATTTCTATTAAAGAAAACAACCCACCAGGTTCTCATGTCTACACAGTGTCAGCCTCGGATTCAGATCTCAGCCAGAATTCCTTCATCACATATTCCCTTATTGACAGTACCGTGGATAGAATTCCTATGTCTTCCTATATCTCTATTAATCCAGAAAATGGGAAAGTGTTTGCTTTGTTGTCTTTCGACCATGAACAGGTATCACATTTTAAATGTCAGATAAAAGCCACCGACGCTGGATTACCTCCGTTGAGCAGTAATTTAACGCTGAACATTTTCATTGAGGATATTAATGACAATGCCCCAATGGTTCTCACTCCATTTTCTAGGGATGTATCAAGGATGACAGAGTTGGTTCCAAAATCAGCTAAAGAAGGTCATTTGGTAACTAAAATTAAAGCGATTGATGCGGACTCAGGGTACAATGCTTGGCTTACTTATGAGTTTAAGGATCCAGCCCAGAATATCCCATTCGCTATTAGACATCAAACTGGGGAAATCACTATCATTCGTCCCCTCATGGAGTCAGATAATGACGAACACACACTGTCCATTGTACTGAAGGATCACGGAGACCCCAAGATGTCAGCAACAGTAACTCTAGCCATCATACTGGTGGAATCCGGGCAGGACTTACCAGTAGAGAGAAAGACTCATACTAGAAAAGATGATGATTTTTCAGATGCCAATATTTATCTGATTATGTCTATTTGCTTAATTTCCAGTGTGTTTCTTATCACCCTTATAGTATATACTGTGTTGAGGTGGCAAAAATATACACAAGAAATCAATGAGCTAAAGCAACATCATTTTTGTCCAAGCATCGCAGGTAGTTGGACTTACTCTCAGCAGCGGCAGTACAAGGTTTGTTTGGGTGGAGGTCCACAGAAAAATGATTTAATACTTTTCACTCCAAACTATCCCCAGTCATCGATAGACGACGCAATCTCACATAATGGGAGCCTGGTGTCAGATTCTGCTGGACAGGTGAGTTTGCAACATCTTTTTACTTATCACTGTTTACTGAAGTAAAGAGTATGTTTTTCACATAATACTTTCATGGTATTTACCAAAAAAATGGTTTAAGTGGTATAAAAAAATATAGAAGTTGATTGTAAATCCAAGCTACTATTAATCACAATTTTAGCATTTTCTGCTAATAGTGATATTATTATTATTAGTTTGTGATCCTAACATGTTTATTAACTAGTACCTATATTTTGAGGTGATTTACCATCAAATTTCTTATTTAGATTATTTTCTTTATAGATATTAGTTAAGTTGTTATTATGGCTAATAGGCAGAGACCAAAATAATTCTAGAAAGTGAATGCAAGTTGATTACTAAAAATTGTGATTGTAGTAAATGATGAACATAATGGTATCTAATGAAAGCCCTTCTTATGACGATAAAAACAACATATAATTTGTGTGGGTACTGTATGTGAGAGAAAAAAATTACAGCTAAACACAAACACCCTAGAAATGTAAAAACAGCCATTGTCACCAAGGGAAAGTCAAGGTGAAAATGTCTTGTCACTAAGGGGTTAAGTAAACCCAACGTGTATCTTTATAGATACACAAGGGGTTTACTATCTGCTAGTGCAGAGAGAGACCCTCCATGGCATCAGCAGGGGGAACCTAGTTAAGGGAGCATGGCAGCTGTCGGTAAGGGGATAAACTTGTGTGTACTATCAATAGGACATGCCAGTTTATCCTCACAATAGGAACAACTAAAATTTCACCTGTGATAAAACAATTAGGGGAAAAAGAGGAAGAAACTGAAATCTGTAAGCAGAAACTATATAAGGAAAAAACGGAGGTCTTTAAACAGCAGTAGACAATAAAGGAAGGTGAGAAAATGGAGAAGGGGGGAGCTAGTAGGCATGCAAGATGTCTTCAAGAGGTGGAACAAAGAAGCTCACAAAGTGTGGCTCAAGAAAAGACTCAGGAACTCTGAATACATAGTGTGGGGCTAGATTTGGACAGCTATCTACTTTGTAGGGTGTGTCTCCAGGCTGGACACACAAATTAAAATACAGTCTGTGTGTAGATCAGGGACTATGCAGAATGTATTTGAAGACCAGCATACACTGATGAGACCTCCCAGCCCTGGAAAAAAGACTGAGAAATCAATAGTCATTATAAAACCAGTGAACAACAGATGTGTTAAAGAACAGTCACACCCAACAGAATCCAAGTATTTTGGCACATAAACAGCAAAACGCAAAGGGCAACTTCAGCCAATAGCAGCTAACAAGAGTATATGTCCTTTGGACTATCGGCTGTACAGATTCGGTGTGCCTGGCAACATCTGCACCTGGAATTGACTAGGTGTGTGTTTTGGTGGAATCTGTGGGATGTTAAGATTGTGCTGGAAGGTGCTGATGTCTGCCGCATCTTTTGATCTTATGTTCCTGTGAGTCATGACAATTAAGAACAAGGAGACAACAAGCCATGTATCCATTATCGTCAGTTAGGTGGAAGTTCTTTTGTATATCTATATAGATATATAGATATACACAGTATATACCATTTTGAAAATAATTTTATTTTCTCTGAAAAGTATTCCATCTTGGCAAGTACTAATTCTGACCTGAAATGGCATATAGAATATCTTAAATAAAATAGAAAATACTTGAACGACTAAACATTTATATACTACAGTTTATAAATTTAAAATGCAAATATAAATTACTTTGAATTATGGAACCAGACATATGACAATATTTCCCAAAACTAAATTACAGTGACTGATGTGATATTATCAAATCACTATAAACATCATACTCGTGCAAAAAATAGCTGGAAAATGAGTATTTTCTTGTTGCAGTTCTAGGCATGGTCACTTGGTGTCACTCTTGTATAATTTTTGTAAAGAAGGAACCAGTATTTTCGATATTACAAAGCTTCTTAGACACTGATAGGTATTGAAATGCTATATTCATTGGTATGAACATTATTTTGAAACCTGCAAAATCATCAAGCTATGGGCATGTGTCTTCAAAAGAACAAATTATCACTAAGAAGCAGATTGTTCATTGTCTTCATCTTACAAATGGCTGCAGATCTTGTCCGGAGTCAGCTCCATTATATGGTGCCTGAGGAATCCAAACATGGAGCATTTGTGGGGAGGATTGCTCAGGATCTTGGAATGCAAATCAGTGACATTAATTCCAGAAGATTAAGGATTGTCTCTAAGGATGGCACAGACTATTTCCAGGTAAATCTACAAAATGGAATATTATTTGTTAATAAGATTATAGACAGAGAAGAGCTTTGTCCAGAGATCAGCATTTGTACTGTGCAATTAGAAATCATAGTAGATAAACCTGTGCAGATTCATCATGTAGATGTAGAAATTGAAGATATCAATGATAATTATCCAGTTTTCTCTTCAAATGAATTTAAATTATTAATATCAGAGATGAGGCTGCCAGGATCTCATTTCCCACTAGAGGGAGCTGTGGATTCTGATATGGGAACAAATTCTATCACAACCTATGAACTGAGTGCAAGTGAATATTTTACATTGGATATTCAAACTTATACACAGAAAAGCAAATCTCTTCAGTTGGTTATAAAGAAACCACTTGACAGAGAACGGATTCCTGTTCATAATCTAACTCTAACTGCATATGATGGGGGGAAGCCTAAGTTGTGTGGTTCAACTCAACTGCTTATTACAGTAGAAGACATCAATGATAATGCTCCACTGTTTGGCCAATTATTTTATGAAGTTAGTTTGTTGGAAAATTCGCTAAAGGGAACTGTTGTCACCAAACTAAACGCAACAGATTTAGACCAAGGTGAAAACAGTGAAATATTTTATGCATTTAACAAACTGGTTCCAGAACATGTAACATCAGTCTTCAGCATCGAGCAACATACAGGGATCATCAGAGTTATTGGAGACATAGATTTTGAGAAAAAAAATTTGTATGAAATTGAGGTTAATGCCATAGACAAAGGTCATAGTGCTATGACCGGTCACTGCAAAGTGTTAGTTAACATTGTGGATATAAACGACAATCCCCCTGAAATGACAGTGACGTCGCTCAATGTTCCTGTTCCTGAAGATTCGACGCAAGGATCAGTTGTTGCCGTCATCAGTGTTCATGACAAAGATTCAGGGCTGAATGGGAAGGTGGACTGTATTATGTCTAAAAATGTTCCTTTTAAAATAATATCAACACTAAGAGAATATTTCTCACTGGTAGTGGATGGACCACTAGATCGGGAAAAGATTTCACAGTACGACATTGAAATAACAGCTAAAGATGAAGGTTCTCCAGCTTTGTCAGTGACAAACACCATTAAGGTACAAATAAGTGATGTGAATGACAACCCCCCAACTTTCTTGCAAGTCTCTGAATCAATTTCTATTAAAGAAAACAACCCACCAGGTTCCCATGTTTACACTGTATCAGCATTTGACTCAGATATAAATCAGAATTCCTTCATCACATACTCAGTCATTGACAGCACCATGGATGGAATTCCTATATCTTCTTATATCTCCATTAACCCAGAAAATGGAAAAGTGTTTGCTTTACTGTCATTTGACCATGAGCAGGTGACACATTTTCAGTGCCTGATAAAAGCTACTGACTCTGGATTACCCCCACTGAGTAGCAATCTGACGCTCAACGTTTTTATTGAGGATGTTAATGACAATGCCCCAACTGTTCTGTCTCAGTTTTCTAGCACGGAATCAAGAGTGATAGAGCAGGTTCCAAGATCAGCTAAAGAAGGTCACTTGGTGACTAAAATTAAAGCAGTTGATGCAGACTCAGGATACAATGCTTGGATTTCTTACGAGTTTAAGGATCCTGCAAGAAATGTCCCATTCACTGTTGGACGTCAAACTGGGGAGATCACTGTCATTCACCCCCTCATAGAATCAAATGGTGATGAACACAGACTGCTTATTATACTAAAGGACCATGGAGAACCCATAATGTCATCAGTAGTGACCCTAGTCATTTTATTGGTAGAGTCTGGGCAAGATTTACCAGTAGAGAAAAAGACTCATAGCAAAAAAGTTGACGATTTTTCAGATGCTAATATTTATCTCATTATGTCTATTTGCATAATCTCCACAGTATTTCTTATAACACTCATTGTGTATACTGTTTTGAGATGGCATAAGTACACACAAGAAATTAATGAGCTAAAACAACATCATTTTTGTCCAAGCATAGCAGGAAGTTGGACCTACTCTCAACAACGTCAGTATAAGGTCTGTTTAAGTGGAGGACCACCAAACAATGATTTAATACTTTTCACTCCAAACTATCCCCAATCATCAATGGATGATGTAATTTCTACAAATGGGAGCTTGGCATCAGATTCTGCTGGACAGGTGAGATTGCAAAAGCTTGATTTCTATAATAAAATTATAAAAAGTTTGTTGTATTGTCCATAAATAGTTTTTCAGCCACATCCAGATTTCTGAAAACAGATAATTTACATCCCTTGATACATTTAGGTGGCATTTAGGTAGGGGGTGGATAAAACATTTTACATATTGGTAGATGATTTTTCCTTCTAATAAAGAGTTTTTTTTTCCGTTTTAGAACTTTGATAAAAGGTATTATATACTTCGTTTTTAGGTTAGGGTCAGATGACGAGACAGGTGCTTCATATAATGGCAACAGTCAAAATTGCCTCTCATATATGTAGACAAGTAGGTGTTGTATTTACTTACTCCCATATAAAGCTCTGCCTATGTCCTCCAGATTCCAGTTATTTTGGATAATGCTTCATCCATCAGTTTTGGTTGCTTCGAGAATCTGAGATGTAAATCTACCTCTGCTGTCTTAGTAGTCTTTGTAACTTAAAACAAACAGTAAACTAGTATAGTATAAAAAAAAAAAAAAAAAACATTTTTGCAAGGATTACACACACTGTTTTTGTATTGGGGATCATTTAAATTAATTTCGTTCATTTTTGAAAACTTTTCTGTATTGTATTACATGTTGGATTTTAATCCTAGTGGTATTTTCATTAAACATCGCTTTTCTAGGTTTGAGTGAAACTGTGGCTGTATTACAGATGCCAGTTGGATTTTCTTAAACCTCTCCAGCTGCTTAATAACAGAACTCTACAAAGCTTCAAAAATGAAATCCAAATGGAATTTGAGAAAGATTAAATTTGAATTACGCCTTTCCCAATTTTATTTGGCTTCAAAAAAAGGAAAACTATTCACTTTCAAGAAGTTTACTGCAGTTTTTCCCCCATTTGTATTAAGTAGGCAATGGACAATATTTACATACATCTTCTCTGGAAGGTATAGCTTCTTTTGTAATTTAGTTTATCTTATTTATGGTGTATTGAGTAGTTAAATTTCACTTTGAAATGTGATTTGGATTGTCACTATTTGGTCTATAATTTGAGAAGGAAGCCGCTCATAGCTATATGTTCCATGTGACAAGTGGTATGACAACCGAGGGGAGTGACAACCAGGAGAGATCAGAAAAACAAACAAAAAGAAATGTTATACATAAGAGGCATATGTTTTAATATTAATTGCTCTGCTTATGTACAAATGTATCAAATTCTTAAGGACACAGTACAAGGTTTATAGATGATATACAATGTTCTACAGCCATTGTGCAATCGTTCTTGGCAATTACAGTTTATTTTGCATATTAGTATTATTTGCATTTGAATGAAGATCTTTTGTGGTATAAAATAATATGTTTTTTTCTTCTTCTTATGATGATAAGCATCATGTTCAGAAAAAAGCCAATTTTTTACTCAGAAAAGGACAAAATTACCATGTATTTTACTTAAAGAAATATTCCACAGTTATTTTTTGTTATTGGGGCTTGCTCTGAACTTCTGTACAAGTATGTAGTATACAAGTTTTACATTTTGGGATATGTTCCTGAGGTTCTATGTACAACATCATCACATTACTTTTGTTCTTCAGAGATTGACAAATTGAGCTAGTGCAAAACAAAAGCAGAAAAAGCCTAATATGAAATCTTGTTTGGCAACTGTTGGTTGGAAACTCCAGGGTTTTGGAGAAAGTCCAAATAGTGACCTACTAGGTGTAATGAAATGTGTGACATCCTGTGCCCGAAGGTTCCATCGACAATCAGACGCAAAGTCTTAAATCTTTTTCAAATTGTTTGAAACAAAGTAAAACATTGACTTTCTTGACATAAGTATATACTGTGCTAAAAGTCAAACATCGGTTTGTGTTTTAACAAGGCAAGTATTGGTTCAATTTTTGGAAAGGTCATTACTGTACTCTATTAACCCTTACAACCTCCTGGAGCTGCATACTGGACACAGAATGGGAACTGTGCAGATCATCTTAATAAATGACTGTAGGAACATATTCATGGTTCAGCGATGACCACTTTCCTAGCATACGCCCTTTCTCTACTCCAAAATATTTTACTTTTCTTTGAGTATATGTTAATTTCCATTCTGTCTTACCTTGAACACCAGTCACTCTGAACACGTAAGATTTCCAAGGAACAAAAATTATTACTAAAATGCAAATATAACACAGTAAAATTAAATATATAAAACGACTAGAGCATCATGGGTCCAGATGAATGCCCAAGAAGTCCAGACTGTGAAGGTGAAGAAAAAGTCAGAAAAAAGTAAGAGTAAATCCGTATGAATGCAGTTCCATATAACTTGGGTAGCATTTAGTATAGAAAAGAGCAGCACAAATCGTTTTGGTAATCCACATATTTGTGAATGATAAGACCACAATGAAGCTAGTTAAAGTCAAAACTGATTGTATTCCTGAACGTTCCAGCCATATGATGAAGTGACTTATGCGGAACCAATTTAGCAGATAAAAGCTAGGTATTGTGTATGTCAGTTAAATCTTGTAAATTATGTTTCAATACAAAAATATTAAACTGACCGGTGCTGAGGGCAATTCTTTCACTATGTTGAAAAATAAAATTGTTAATATACAGATTTGTGCATTCTTGCACTATGAAAGAACAGAACAAGAAAGAAACAGGATTTAGCATTTAAAGTGGACCTTAATGTACAAGTTGGAGAAAAAACACTAATAGATTAATAGCAACACAATTCTACACTTAAAAATTACCTGTTTGTTTACCTGTCTATTATTTATTATACTCAGTGTTAGAATTCTAGATTTATAACATATACAAAGTTTATTACATGATAGTTTTACTAATTTGGATTTTTTATGTTTTATTTAGGTAGTGTTGCTTTCCTGGGGATTATAATAATTAATGAAAATGTCACCTATAAATCCAGGGTAACCAATCTTAAATCTTGTGTTGCAATTGCTCATACAGTAACTTCTATAAGTTGTAAATTTTACTGAGGCAGCCCATTGCCTGTAACCACCTCAGACTTTGAGTTCTCCATGTGGAGGTGATGTACATGCCTATGCTTAAACACACCCTCCGAGACAGGAAATTTCTGTGTTTAGGGATCCAATCATTTGGAACTTTTTCCTGCCCTTAATTCGAGCTTCTTTTTCAATATCAAACTTAAGTGGTAAATGAATATAAAAGCAAATTTATGCAACACGGAATAAAACAGTCAGTGGCCTAATTATAAAAATAAGAAGGATATAAACACAGTTAAAGAGGAGGGTAAAATTCAAGAGATTAGAGAAAAAGAAACATTAAGAGAGACAGTGATAAATAGAGAGAAAGAAGATAAACCCCAGGTGGGACATTCCGCCTGTGGCACTAAGAAAACAAGTGCCACAAAAAATAAGGAATATAGGTCACAAAAGTGACCCTATCTCCTAATCTGCCTAAATATGAGATGCACAGGGAGGGGGTGGGTGGTTGAGTGAAAAAAGTAGTGTCCACTTGGCATACAAAGAATAAAGTGTTGTGAAAGAACTTATCCAAACTGTTGGCTGCCTGTCTGCTAATGATATCTCTGGATGGTAGTCCAATGAGAAGTCTATCATCTGTTTCACAAGTGAGGTAAGAGAAAAAAAAATCCATAAAAAGACTTATCAAAAGTTCCTCTGGTGCAGAATGGTTAGGATCACTCATAGACTGGTATCTTCAGGAGTCTCAAGTAGCTAGGCTTAATGAGTGTCATCTAGGCAGTAACAGGTGTTAGCCCATATCTGTGTCAGTCTTACAGTTTGTGCAGGATAAGTGGTAGGCTTGAACCATTCAGGTACGGCAATGTTTTGGTGTTCGAAACCTATGAGGAACATCTGTAAATCTTTTGGGTGCCGCAGAATGTGGTTCTGTTGCGTTGTGTTTAGCATGCAGAGAAAAGGAGGAGCTCCAGGTGTAGCTGATGTCTACCTCCCTCAAAGCCGAGAATACTGGTTTCAGAACTCTACTTGCCTGGAGGGTTGTTCTCAGCATACAGGCTGATTTCATGGTCAAGGATTTTGAAAGGATCTATTTTACGGTAGGTGGTAAGCAGTGCTTGCCAATCTGTCAGGTAATGCATGTTGCTTAAAAAGTCTTGCGGTAAGGCATCCAACGTACGTCTTACTCTGCTTGGAACCTTATGTTTCATAATTCTTCAACCCTATCCAAATTGTTTACCTATCCTTAGCTATAACATGAAGATGGTAACATGAACTTATATAATGAACAACTCTTAGGAACATTTCATGAAAATATTTCAAGAGATATGCAAATTATATTTGACAATAGCAAACGATTAAACAATACATATTCGTTATAATTTTACAACAAATTATATTATGTATGTCAGACAAAAAGATAAACAGTTATTTGTTTTAGTCATTCATAATGAAGGAATAACATTTGCTGCAAATCTAAACATATTTGGATACAGATAATGAGAAACATATTTTTCTTCTCTAATCTTAATATACATCCTGATATACAGGATTTCAAATTCATAATTTGAAAAAATGAAAAAAAGGACAACATTTCTTGTCTTTAAAATTCTGGATTCACTTACAGTGCTACATCTTTCCACTTGGTGTCGCTGTTGCATAATTTTTAAAACAGAACAACCCGGTAATTCCATTACGGCAATAGATCTCAGTCTCTGTTATATTTTGGGTGATGGAAGGAATAGTATGTACTTTTTCAATGATTTGAAAATTGTTTTAAAAAACAGCAATATCATCAAACTACAGCAATGTGTCTGCAATACAATACCTCCTCATTACAAAAACTGCTTTTTGTATTCATGATGCAAATGGCTGCAGATCTTGTGCTTTGTCAGCTCCATTACATGGTGCCAGAGGAATCCAAACATGGAACGTTTGTGGGGAGAATTGCTCAGGATCTTGGAATGCAGATCAGTGACATTAATTCCAGAAGATTAAGGATTGTCTCTAAGGATGGCACAGACTATTTCCAGGTAAATCTACAAAATGGAATATTATTTGTTAATAAGATCATAGACAGAGAAGAGCTATGCCCAGAGATCAGCATTTGTACTGTTCAGCTAAAAATCATAGTAGAGAAACCTGTGCAGATTCATCATGTAGATGTAGAAATTGAAGATATTAATGACAATTATCCAATTTTCTCTTCAAATGAATTCAAAATATTTATATCAGAAGTGAGGCAGCCAGGTTATCATTTCCCACTAGAGGGCGCTGTTGATGCTGATGTTGGAACAAATTCCATCACAACCTATGAACTGAGCGACAGTGATTATTTTACATTAGATGTTCAAAGATATACTCAAAAAAGACAATCTATCCAGCTGGTTTTGAAGAAATCCCTTGACCGAGAACATATCCCTATTCATAATATAACACTTATTGCATATGATGGGGGGAGACCAAAATTAAGTGGTACAACTCAACTCCTTATAACAGTGCAAGATATCAATGATAATGCGCCTGTGTTTGATAAGTCCGTCTACACAGTAAGTTTACTAGAAAATTCTCTAAAAGGAACCATTGTCACCAAGTTAAACGCTACAGATTTAGATGACAGCGAAAATGGCAAAATATTTTATGCATTTAATAATGTAGTTTCCCAACAAGTGACATCCGTATTTATCATTGAAAAAAATACTGGGATTATAAGAATTATAGGTGAAGTGGATTTTGAAAATAAGAATTTGTATGAAATTGAGGTAGATGCTATTGACATGGGTGTTAACAGCCTAGCTGGACATTGCAAGGTTATAGTTAACATTGTGGATATAAATGACAATCCCCCTGAGTTGACAGTGACATCCCTCAATGTTCCCGTTCCTGAAGATTCATCACTAGGATCAGTTGTTGCCGTCATCAGTGTTCATGATGGAGATTCGGGACTAAACGGAAAGGTGAATTGTCACATTTCCCAAAAAGTTCCATTTAAAATAAGATCAACATTAAGAGAATATTTCTCATTGGAGTTGGATGCGCCATTAGATAGGGAAAAGATTTCAGAGTACGACATTGAAATAACAGCTACTGATGAAGGTTCTCCGGCTCTTTCAGCGACAAAACAAATTAAAGTACAGATAGGAGATGTTAATGACAACCCCCCAACTTTCCTGAGGACTTTTGACACAGTTTCAATTAAGGAAAACAACCCACCAGGTTCTCATGTCTACACTGTATCAGCTTCTGATTCAGATATTGGCCAGAATTCCTTCATCACATATGCAGTCATCTACAGTACCATGGATGGGATACCCATTTCTTCTTACATCTCCGTTAATCCTGAAAATGGAAGGGTATTTGCTTTGCTGTCATTTGACCATGAGCAGGTGACACATTTCCAGTGTCAAATAAAAGCCATGGATGCTGGATTACCTCCGCTGAGCAGCAATTTGACTTTGTACATTTTCATTGAGGACATTAATGACAATGTTCCATCCCTTCTCATGCCACTTTCCAGCGGTGAAGCTAGAATAATAGAGACGGTTCCAAGATCTGCCAAAGAGGGCCAATTAGTGACTAAAATAAAAGCAGTTGATGCAGACTCAGGATATAATGCTTGGATTTCGTATGAGTTAAAGAATCCAGTGAGAAATACCCCATTTGCTATTGGACGTCACACTGGAGAAATTATTGCCATTCGGTCTCTCATGGAGTCAGATACTAATGAACACAAACTGTCCATAGTACTGAAAGACCATGGAGCACCTGAGATGTCATCAGTGGTAACTATATTCATCATGCTGGAGGAATCGGCACAGGATCTACCAGTTGAAAGAAAGGCTCATCATAAAAAAGATGATGATTTTTCAGATGACAATATTTATCTCATTTTGTCTATTTGTATTATTGCCACAATATTTCTTATAACACTCATTGTGTATACTGTTTTGAGGTGGCACACATATACACAGGAAATTAATGAGCTGAAGCAACATAATTTTTGTCCAAGCATAGCAGAAAGTTGGACGTACTCGCAGCAACGTCAGTATAGGGTTTGTTTGAGTGGTGGCCCACCAAAAAATGATTTAATACTTTTCACTCCAAACTATCCTCAATCATCGATGGACGACGCAGTGTCAAATAATGGGAGCCTGGCATCAGATTCTGCTGGACAGGTGAGATAACTTTCTTCATGAAAGTCTGAATTTTATAAAGCAATCATTTAAACTATGATTTATTGAATTATCTACGTTTATATTGATATCAGTGGAAAGCTATTAATTTCAGTTGAAATCATTTGCTCTTTGGAGCAGACAGTACATTACCATTTATTTATATAGCGCCAACAATGTACACAGTTCTTGGTACCAAGCATTAAAATGGGAATTACATACAAAATCTTTTCCAGGGGCCGGAGTTGAGGATTCAAGGGCGTTGTAAATTGTTGCTGACAATCAGGAAAATATATATTCATTTTCACTGCTCACCATCTTGGCACAGAAAGTGGGGACTTTAATTTATATGGGACTACTGGGGAGCCTGCTAGTCCTGGGAGGGGGCACTCATGCATTATATTGTTTTAGCAGAGGATTCTGCTAGCCTTAGTGTGCATTGGATGTTAAGTGGCCCAAATTCATGAGCTATTTGTATCACCAAATTTATACAAAGTGGTCTGAAATTCGGAGCTCCAATTTTGCATGAGAAATATAATATGTGTAAAATGTTTAAAGAAACTGTTTTCTTGATAATCCAATCAAAATTGACACCCTTGTTACAATAATGTATTGGGGAAAGCTGAAGAAAACTGGAGATTGACAAAGGTATATGAGAGTGGATAGTTGGTGACATGGTACCCAACTTCTGAGGAATCCAGACTTATTGTATGGACATCGTAGGAATTTTAATTTTTCATTCTGTTTTAATTTTTTGATTATTAAACATGTGTTACATTTAAAAAAGCTTTCCTAGCCATTCCTGAATAAGATCCTCAATGGTTATCATCAAGCAGAATAAGCAAAGTGGCTAAAGATAAGCTCTTCAAGAACCAAACAGAAAGTCCCATTTGTGGACACTATATAAATGATCATTCTTTCTATATTATAGTAATGTTTATGTATCACTAAAAAAATGTATGTAGAGCTTGGTATGTAAGTTAAGGGTATATAAAAACAATTCAATGAACTAAAAACAAACCAATGCACTATATGTGACTTTTTGTCCTTTTTTCTCTTTGGTTTTCGCTTGATCTCCATAAAAATGATAATGTCATTTGGGGTTTAAAGGAAAGTAGTTCAGGAAACCTTCTTAAGGATTTAAAGGGATTAACCCCTTCCCGACGCTAGGATGTACTATGCCGTCCTGATTTTAGAGTACTTAAAAGACAATAGAATGGCATAGTACGTCCAGCATTAAACAGCGTGTTGTGGCTCCCCATGATGAGCTGTGCTTGGATCCCACTGCAGGGACCTGCAGTGGAATCATACCTGTCAGATGAGGCCACTTTGAGTGGCCTCAGTCTGACATGGAAAATGTAGCCGGTGCTCAAAACGAGCACTGGCTACATTTTACTTAATCGCGATGTGCCCAAACTTCTTGGGTGCAGCACGCCCGGTGATGTCACATGTGATGTAAGGAAGTATGGCGATCTTTTGGCAGGGATCCACAGGGTCTATTAAGCTTGTGATTGGTGGCCAGGAACAAAACGTGACATTTTGGTGCTTGTGTCATCTGGGACGCAAGCACCATGCCTCACAAATGGATTAAACATCTTGTAGATTTTGGCTGTGCTCCTAAAATTGTTAGATTGTCTATTAGAATATTTTTGGTTTATTAATATTATTTTATATGACTGTGCTCTTGATTTGAGGAATGTTCTAACTCAGTGCTGTTAATACACATTAAACTATTAGTATTTTATTTTTTTGTACGCATAATTGGTATGATGTTGAGTTGAGTTCTCTCATTAAGATACATACATTGATAAAAATCTTAGAAACTATTAAACAGATTAGGAATATTATACTGCAACCAAAGTATATAGCAATCTACAAATTCAATTTATATATAATAGTAAAAGAAAAACATTTCTATTAGTTTATAAAAAGGAAACCACTAATTTTGGTGATTATGTAGACCCACTACCAATAGAACATTATTCAAAATAAAAAAAATATAGTAAGTACTGCATGTCTCTAAATAACAATAAGAACATCAGTTATTTTGGATACTTACAAATATTCTGTTTCATAATTTTGAATGATCTTGATATCTACTCCATTGGCTCTTGCTGGTTTCTTCTTCGTCTGTGCTAAATAAAAATAAATATACTGCTCGTATTCCATATCTTGCCACTGGATGTCACCATTGCCTAAATTTTGGTAGATAGAAAACAGTCATTCTACAAACTGAATAGCTAGGATATTTCTCTGCATCTTTTTTTCTAGTAATTGGAGGGCAAGCCTTTTTTTTCTAGTTGTTTTGTATGTAATTGCAGCAAGCTTAAGAAATGTATCTGGAGCCCAATTATTTCTCATTAAGAATCAGGCTGTTAGTTTTGGTAATGATACAAATGGCTGTTGATGTAATCCTGAGTCAGCTCCATTACATGGTGCCGGAGGAATCCAAACATGGAACATTTGTGGGAAGGATTGCTCAAGATCTTGGAATGCAGATCAGTGACATTAACTCCAGAAGATTAAGGATTGTCTCCAAGGATGGCACAGACTATTTCCAGGTAAATCTACAAAATGGAATATTATTTGTTAATAAGATCATAGACAGAGAAGAGCTATGTCCAGAGATCAGCATTTGCACTGTGCAGCTAGAAATCATAGTAGATAAACCTGTGCAGATTCATCATGTAGATGTTGAAATTGAAGATATCAATGACAATTATCCAGTTTTCTCATCAAATGAATTCAAATTGTTCATAGTAGAATCCAGGGTGCCAGGAACTCAATTCCCACTAGAGGGAGCTGTGGATAATGATGTTGGAACAAATTCTGTAACAAATTATGAACTGAGTGACAGTGATTATTTTACACTGGATGTACAAACATATACACAGAAAAGCAAATCTGTCCAACTTGTTTTGAAGAAAGGACTTGACAGAGAACTGATTCCTGTTTATAATCTAACCCTTATTGCATACGATGGGGGTAGACCAAAATTAAGTGCCACAACTCAACTCTTTATAACAGTGCAAGATGTCAATGATAATGCACCTGTGTTTGACAAATCCTTTTACACAGTAAGTGTAATAGAAAATGCTTTGAAGGGAACCATTGTCACTAAGCTGAATGCCACTGATTATGATGAAGGAGATAATGGCAAAATATTTTATGCCTTTAATAAAGTAGTTTCACCACAAATTACCTTAGTCTTTAGCTTAGAAGAACATACAGGAATTATTAGAGTTATCGGAGAGGTAGATTTTGAAAGGAAAAACATTTATGAAATTGAGGTTAATGCTGTGGATAATGGCCCATATGCCTTGACCGGTCACTGCAAGGTTATAGTTAACATCGTGGATATAAATGACAATCCCCCAGAGATGACAGTGACGTCACTCAATGTTCCTGTTCCTGAAGATATGTCACTTGGATCAGTTGTTGCCGTCATCAGTGTCCTTGATAGAGATTCCGGACTAAATGGAAAGGTGAATTGTTATATTTCTAAGAAGTTTCCCTTTAAAATAACATCAACACTTAGAGATTACTTCTCACTGCTAGTGGATGGACCATTAGATCGTGAAAAGATTTCACAGTATGACATTGAAATAACCGCAACAGATGAAGGTTCTCCAGTTCTTTCAGTAACTAACTCAATTAGGATACAAATAAGTGATGTCAATGACAACCCTCCAGTCTTCCTGCAAATATCTGAAACCCTTTCTATTAAAGAAAACAACCCACCAGGTTCTCATATCTACACTGTATCAGCTTTTGACTCCGACCTCAGCCAGAATTCCTTCATCACATATTCGATTGTTGACAGTACTATGGATGGGTTTCCTATATCTTCTTATGTCTCTGTTAATCCAGAAAATGGAAAGATTTTTGCTTTACTGTCATTTGACCATGAACAGGTAACATATTTCCAGTGTCAGATTAAAGCTACTGATGCTGGATTACCTCCACTGAGCAGCAACCTCACCCTGCACATTTTTATTGATGATATTAATGACAATGCTCCTTCTATTCTCACTTCGTCTTTCAGTAGTGACGCTAGAATAACAGAGATGGTTCCAAGAACAATCAGAGAAGGTCATTTGGTGACTAAAATTAAAGCGACTGATGCAGACTCAGGATATAATGCTTGGCTTTCTTATGAGTTAAAGGATCCAGTGAGAAATACCCCATTTGCTATTGGACGTCACACTGGGGAAATCACTGCCATTCGGCCCCTCATGGAGTCAGATACTAATGAACACAAACTGTCCATAGTACTAAAAGATCATGGAGATCCTGAGATGTCATCAGTGGTAACTATGGTCATCCTGCTAGTGGAATTAGAACAGGATATACCAGTGGAAACAAAAACCCATCGTAGAAAAGATGATGATTTTTCAGATGCCAATATTTATCTCATTATGTCCATTTGCATAATCTCCACTATATTTCTTATAACACTCATTGTGTATACTGTTTTGAGGTGGCATAAGTACACACAAGAAATTAATGAGCTGAAACAACATAATTTCTGTCCCAGCATCGCAGGAAGTTGGACTTACTCTCAACAACATCAGTATAAGGTTTGCTTGAATGGTGGGCCACCCAAAAATGATTTAATACTTTTCACTCCAAACTATCCTCAGTCATCAATGAACGATGTAATGTCTGCCAATGGGAGCCTGACATCAGTGTCTGCTGGACAGGTGAGATAAATAAAAGAGCTGGTGCAGTCATTGCAGTCAACATTTGCTATTGCATGTGCTAGGTGTTAATTCTCAGCCAGCTATTCATTAGTTCATATACCAGGAAGTGTGTTATACTTATTGTGTTTATAGTTTATTTGTAGTTTGACTGAAATATTTACATTTCTCTAAATTCTATATTAATATTAATGTTACAATTGTCTATGGAAGTTGAGTATCCCTTTCTCAGTAGAAGGTCTTATAGCCAAATTAAGTACTAGGGCATGTGTTCGCACTTTGTGGACTAACATGACGTCCACTTATCCTTGTTTCCCAAAGTTTTGTAGTTGACCAGCAATAATTACAATCACATGAATACACTGATTGGTAAACCTGATGAATTTAACCCCTTAGTGACAAGACATTTTCACCTTGACTTTCCCTTGGTGACAATGGCTGTTTTGACATTTCGAGGATGTTTGTGTTTAGCTGTAATTTTTTTCTTTCGCACATACTGTACCCACACAAATTATATGTTGTTTTTATCGTCATAAGAAGGGCTTTCATTAGATACCATTATGGGAAGGTGAGTAGACAGCGCTTGGCAGTTAAACAATTATACCATTATGTTCATCATATCTTATAATTTACTACAAAAAAAAAATCATAAAATATGATGAAAAATTAAAAAAAACCCACTTTTTCTAACTTTGACCTAAAATATAATTTACACAAATAAAATAATTAAAAAAGACCCCATCTAAATAGTTTCTAAATGTGCATGTTTCCATATTTTTTGGTATTTTTTTGTTATGGGGCAAAAACCAAAAATAGTGTTTTTTGTTTTTTTCCTATATTGACCTTTTGACCCCAACCCGAACCCAAAATTTAACCCTAACACTAAATTTAACCCCAACTCTAATCCTTATTATATCCCTTAATATGTTTTAATTTTAATTTAATTTTAACCCTATCCCTTATGCTAAAAATTAATTAATTTTAATTTTAACCCTATAGGCTAATCTAACTATAATACCAGTTTTTAATCAATTAAATATTTATTAACATTTTTTTTCATTGCTATGCTACTTAACTACCACTAGGGGCAGTCAAGTAGCATATTCAGAGCGACGGAAGTGAAGTTACTTTCACTTCCGAAGCTCAGACCGGCAGAGGGCATAGCCATATTGACGGAGCAGCATGCTCCGTCAATATGGCGCCCACGATCGCTCCGTGGGGCGATTGTGGGTGCCCCAGAGCAGAAATCGTTGATCGCGAAAACCGATTGATTCTCCGCAGGACGTGCCAGGCACGTCCTTTGTTGTTAAGGGAGTTTCTCCCAGGACGTGCCTGGCACATCCTTTGTCGTCAAGGGGTTAATGGGGAATCTGTTAGAATATTTTTAAAAAATTGCCTTATTTGACTAAATTAAAAACATTCAAAATCAAAATAGAACAAAATAGTCGGACCATATTTTTCAAAATCATTTTAAAGCAATTATGCTGGATCAAACACTGTTGAAACAAGTAGAACCAAAATTGCTCTGGTTTAGCTTTGATGAATATAATAACTATAACGTTGTTTAATTACGTTCGCTGTTAAGTATTTAACCAGGAATAGTACATTTTAAGGTACGTTGGGTGGGATGTTAAGATTGTTAAACATTCAAAGGATGTTACCATTATCCAGTTTAACGGTACTCATTTTATCTACTCAGAATCCTATACATAATAACCTATACATTTAAGGCTCTACTCAATAAAGAGAAACTTGAAGGTTATTGAGAAGGGAAATTAAAACTTAAGGCCAAAGTAACTTAGATGGAAAAATTCTTCCATTCAGCTGAATTGGAGAATTTTTTCAACTCATCTACACTGGCCTAAAGTTGGAAATTCTCACCTCCATTCCCTGCAACTCTTTATTTTATAGAGTAGACACAATAATATGTTAGTGTTCAATGAATCTGGTTTCTTAATAATGCAACATAAACTTTATTACATTTGTTCGATAACCTCACTTAACTTGTATAGTCTAAATGCAATTTGCCTGAAAATACTTCCATTTATGATGGCCATGTGCCATGTGTACATATAAGATGAAGGCATTACCAATGTGGTGCTTAATGTAATCCATTGGCTGATACGAGATATTATAATAAATATGTGCTACAAGAAGAACAATTCAACTGACAGCTGTGCCTCACGGATAATTGTTGCTTCATTTTAGGTAGAAATTTTATATAGATATTGATGATTTATTTTCTCAAGATGATAAAGTTGAATCAATGACTCATCTGATCTCAGAAGCTAAGCACAGCCATGCTTGGTTAGTTGGGAGGTGGCAGATTGATCAGGAACCCAAGGTTTATGCTATATGTTAAACTACATATGCAGTGGTAAAACCCAGGGCTAAGCAAGTGTGTAAGATCCTATAGTCCACTGTGTTATGTTTGAATTAACTTCATGAAGGAAACTGACAATAAATCTATGGCACCTGAAACAATGTAACACATTTTGTCAGAAACAGATTACTACATACCGATCAGGAAAACTCCAACATCAGTTGCTTGAAAGGTTGTAACAGCACCTTGTTATTTTATACTAATCAGTTGGTATCAGTGTCCATTTTATAAAATAACCAACTCCCGACCTGTTTCTGCGCCATTGCTAAGGTGAGTAGTGTACTAACAATTCGCATGACCTTTATAGCTTCACCTAAAGCCAAAGCAGATAACCTGAAAGTGAACAAAATGATACTTTAAGGACTTATTTCTAAGAATTGTAGGTGTCCCAACCTTATTTTATTTTAATTTTATGGGGTTTTTTGTACAAATGTTTAGTGTATCTGTACTAGTACCTAAGGGAAATATGGGTCGGTGTCACAGCCTTTTAATAAAGCCCATCCTGGGTGACACGCATAAAGAATGCATCACAAGAAGGAAGTGACCATGTGGGAAGTCTGGGTCTATGAATTATCTAGATGGTTATGTCAGCAGCTTCATAATGGATCAAGGAGGTCTGGAGAAGAAGCTCATGAGAAACTGAGAAACTGAGAAAACCAGTTGAGGACAGTATTACACAATGCTCTTATTTTCACAGATACAGCACTATTTTATAGTCAATAGGAGATTGATTTATTCAAATGATTATACTGTGGGGCTAGCTTGGATGCTCCTGAAAAATGTGAGTCTGGACATGCGGTTGACATGTGCATGAGTGAGAAATCTCTCCATTTTTCCTTTTAAAGGTTTCTGTCCTGTATTAAACATTCGGAGGATATTTTATCATTTTATAGAACAAGCCACATGTTATACATGTTTTATCATTATCTATAGTTATTTATTTAAATTTAGTTTTTTTTTTGCATTAGTGTGACTCTTCCTTGTAATACTGATTGCCAAACTAATCTTTTAAAAAGAATTGCAGTTGTTTTATCCTTAGTGATTGCGCATTATCTTAATTTCTGAGATCAGGAATATGGTCAGTGACTTTGTTACGATAATTCAGAGATTCCTTCACTTAAATGACAACATCTATTTTAACCAGAGGACCGGTAAGAGGAATAATGGATGCTGCTCTCCTCTCCTGCATCTGCATCTGCATCCTATTTGTAAAGGAATCATTGCCATTAGCTATATATCTAAGAAAGAAAAACAATATTAAAGTTTATAAGTGTATAATTTAAATAAAGAGTTCATCAGTTTTCTGTGTTTAGGTTTTTCTGGAATGCTCTAATAGAATGTAATCAATGTTGAATTCTTTAAACGCTACCGTTATTTGTTAAGCTCACTTAACTTATTTAGATACATGCCATGGTAAATGTAAGATTCAAAACTTGTGTTATTTTATATGTAGTCCTTGTGCTTCAGTGACATTAACTTCAGTAATTGTACACCACTACCAAAGTCAAATAGCTATAAACACATATTAAAACATAAATGTGTACAATAATCTACAAAATGTACTCTACTGAATATTTACTCACTATGAAACAAAATATTACAATAAGACAAATAACAGAGCTATCAAACATAATAAAAGATACGTTTACAATAATCTAAAAAATGTAGAATTACGTAATAGCTAGCACTACTGAATGCTCACAATGAATAAAAAGCGTACATTAATACAATAATTATAAAAATCACTGCAAGTCTTAACATATATATGCATTCTCAGCTAGCTATTTATTAGAAGTAATACTGGGAAGTGTATTTACTTATTACTATATAATATAATAATATAAGGTTGTTTTAAATACTTACACATATATTTTAAAGTTTATAAGTGTATAATTTAAATAAAGAGTTCATCAGTTTTCTGTGTTTAGGTTTTTCTGGAATGCTCTAATAGAATGTAATCAATGTTGAATTCTTTAAACGCTACCGTTATTTGTTAAGCTCACTTAACTTATTTAGATACATGCCATGGTAAATGTAAGATTCAAAACTTGTGTTATTTTATATGTAGTCCTTGTGCTTCAGTGACATTAACTTCAGTAATTGTACACCACTACCAAACTCAAATAGCTATAAACACATATTAAAACATAAATGTGTACAATAATCTACAAAATGTAGCATTACATAACAGCTAGCTCTACTGAATATTTACTCACTATGAAACAAAATATTACAATAAGACAAATAACAGAGCTATCAAACATAATAAAAGATACGTTTACAATAATCTAAAAAATGTAGAATTACGTAATAGCTAGCACTACTGAATGCTCACAATGAATAAAAAGCGTACATTAATACAATAATTATAAAAATCACTGCAAGTCTTAACATATATATGCATTCTCAGCTAGCTATTTATTAGAAGTAATACTGGGAAGTGTATTTACTTATTACTATATAATATAATAATATAAGGTTGTTTTAAATACTTACACATATATTTTTTTTATGCCTTGAATAATATTTCTAACCACTCTTGCTATCTTGATGAAATATTCTTTTTGTAAAAAACAAATCTCTTGCCACTGGATGTTCCATCTCTTGCCACTGGATGTCACCATTGCCTAAGTTTTGGGAGATAGAAAACACTAATTCTATCAACTGAATAGGTAGTATTTTTCTCTCTGGGTCTTTTTTTTTTATGAATCGAAGGAACAGTGTTTTTTCCAGATGATTTGCATTTAATTGTTCATTAACTAAAGCAGCATATTTAAGAAATGTATCTGGAGCACCTTTTTTTCTCCTTCAGAATCAGGCTGGTAGTTGTATTCATGATACAAATGGCTGTTGATGTAATCCTGAGTCAGCTCCATTACATGGTGCCCGAGGAATCCAAACACGGAATGTTTGTGGGGAGGATTGCTCAGGATCTTGGAATGAAGATCAGTGACATTAATTCCAGAAGATTAAGGATTGTCTCCAAGGATGGCACAGACTATTTCCAGGTAAATCTACAAAATGGAATATTATTTGTTAATAAGATCATAGACAGAGAAGAGCTATGCCCAGAGATCAGCATTTGTACTGTTCAGCTAGAAATCATAGTAGATAAGCCTGTGCAGATTCATCATGTAGATGTAGAAATTGAAGATATCAATGACAATTATCCAGTTTTCTCTGCAAATCAATTCAAAATGATCATTGCAGAATCCAGATTGTTGGGATCTCGCTTTCCACTAGAGGGCGCTGTTGATGCTGATGTTGGAACAAATTCTATCACAAACTATGAATTGAGTGACAGTGAATATTTTGCATTAGATGTTCAAACTTATACACAAAAAAGCAAATCCGTCCAACTCGTTTTGAAGAAACAACTTGATAGAGAACAAATGCCTTTTCATAATTTAACTCTTATTGCATATGATGGGGGTAGACCAAAATTAAGTGCCACAACTCAACTCCTTATAACAGTGCAAGATGTCAATGATAATGCACCTGTGTTTGACAAATCCTTTTACACAGTAAGTTTATTAGAAAATGCTCTAAATGGAACAATTGTCACCAAACTTAATGCAACAGATTTAGATGAAGGAGATAATGGTGAAATATTTTACGCATTTAACAATGTAGTTTCCCAACAGGTTACATCAATTTTTAGTATAGAAAAACAAACAGGGATTATTAGAGTTATTGGAGAAGTTGACTTTGAAAGGAAGAATATGTATGAAATTGAAGTTGAGGCTGTGGATAATGGCCAGTATCCAATGGCTGGACACTGTAAGGTAATAGTTAACATTGTGGATATGAACGACAATCCCCCTGAGATGACAGTGACTTCACTTAATGTTCCTGTTCCTGAGGATTCAACACTAGGATCAGTTGTTGCCGTCATTAGTGTTCACGATCGAGATTCAGGAGTGAATGGAAAGGTGAATTGTCACATTACGAAAAAAATTCCATTTAAAATAACGTCAACACTACGAGAATATTTCTCACTGGTAGTGGATGGACCACTAGATCGGGAAAAAAAATCAGATTATGACATTGAAATAACAGCTACAGATGAAGGTTCACCTGCTCTTTCAGTTACTAACTTAATTAAGGTGCAAATAAGTGATGTAAATGACAACCCTCCAATTTTCCTTCAAATATACGAATCAATCTCAGTCAAGGAAAACAACCCACCAGGTTCTCATGTCTACACAGTGTCTGCCTCTGATTCAGATATCAACCAGAATGCCTTCATCACATATTCGCTTATCGATAGCACTGTGGAGGGGATTCCAATATCATCTTACATCTCCATAAACCCAGAAAATGGGAAGGTGTTTGCCCTGCTGTCATTTGACCATGAACAAGTGTCACAATTTCAGTGTCAAATAACAGCCACTGATGCTGGATTACCGCCACGGAGCAGTAACCTAACTCTATGTGTTTTCATTGAGGATATTAATGACAATGCCCCAGCTGTTCTCTCCCAATTTTTTAGCAGTGAATCTCGATTGATAGAACATGTTTCACGATCAGCTAAAGAAGGTCATTTGGTAGCTAAAATTAAAGTGGTGGATGCAGACTCAGGATACAATGCTTGGATTTCATATGAGTTTATGGAGCCTACGAGAAATGTTCCATTTGCTATTGGGCGTCTAACAGGGGAGATCACTGTCATTCGCCCCTTTATGGAATCAGATGGTGATGAGAGCAGATTGTCCATTGTAATGAGGGATCATGGAGAACCCATGATGTCATCAATGGTGACTCTCGTCATTTTACTGGTGGAGTCTGGGCAGGATATACCAATGGAGAGGAAGACTGATCGTAGAAAAGTTGATGATTTTTCAGATGCCAATATTTATCTCATTATGTCCATTTGCATAATCTCCACAGTATTTCTCATTACCCTCATTGTATATACTGTGTTGAGATGGCATAAAAATACACAAGAAATTAATGAGTTAAAACAACATCATTTTTGTCCAAGTATAGCAGGAAGTTGGACTTATTCTCAACAAAGACAATATAAAGTTTGTTTAACTGGTGGTCCACCCAAGAATGATTTAATACTTTTCACTCCAAACTATCCACAGTCCTCAATGGATGATGCAATTTCTAATAATGGGAGCTTGGCATTCGGTTCTACTGGACAGGTAAAATTATCTGCTCTTAATTTTAGAATTTAATATAATTAATTGACATAAAGACTAATTCATTCATATATCTACTCATTACTATTTGAGATTTTATTTGTTTCAAGAACATTTGAAATATTATGTAAGCTATGTGATTTGAAAATACATATCATTATTGTGTCACTTACTGGTGTTTGTGCATACTGGTGTGTGTATTCAATCTATTATTATGTGAATGTGCAATCTTAATAATTATTTTCCAGGAATATTTTTTAAACTAAGGTGAAATCACTTTTAGCAATGAAACAAAGCTTTTCAAGTTAAACAAACAATAGAAAGAAAAGAGATGTCTTTATGTTGTATATAATTTTTACAATATGTACACACATTTTCAAGAACATAGCTTTGATATACGAAAATGTTGCAATTATCCCCCTCATGTCAGCTTGTGCTTTGGTCCTCGAAGACCAAAGCACCAAACTGATGTCTTTTGTGCTGATGGTCCTAATTACAGAGTGATTGGGAGCCAGGGACACAAAAACAAAAAATTGATCACGGTCTTTACAGACCCTGTGGGTCTCTGCTGAAATAATGCAAGACTTTGGAGACGTGCCCAAACATGGAAGTTCGGGTGCGTTGCGTTTTAGTAAAATGTAGCTGCCACTCATTTTAAGTGTCAGCTAAATTTATATTTCAGACTTAGGGAATCCCGCTGCAAGTTCCTACAGCAGGATCTACAGCACAGCTCATTGTGGTGGTCTGCCATGAGCTGTTAAAGTCAGGATGTTCTATGTTGTCCTACATGCTTTTGGACACTGAAAAATAGGACGGCATAGAATGTCCTACAAGCGGGAAGAAGTATCTTTCTGTGATTCAAAAATGTGTATTCTTGCTGCTCTGCACTCCAGTAGACAATTGAACTATTCTCACCTTTAGAGTATCTCCACTCTATTTTAGGTCTATCTTATATTCAAAAGTGTAACAGTATGAGGCATCTAATATTCCCTCTCTAGGGGGGAAAGTAGTCTGCCTTAAAAAAAATCATAAATATTTTGGGTTGGAATCAAATGATTAATTAATAAATACATTCTAATTTGCATTAAACTTAACTTGAATATATTATATATATATATATATATATATATATATATATATATATATATATAATTTTTTATATCAATTGAAAACAGCATCTTTACATTTTTACCTTTAATGTTCTCATGCTCAAAAATAGAACAGCACTTAGCATAAACAACTGAGGGGAAATACATTAATCTAAACATTGTACATGAAGAACATTAATACTTATATAATTAAGAAGGAGGTATCATTTACAAATACCAAACATTTTTGTCAATCACCTGTTAAATTAATTTGACTGTATATATCATAAAGACACGAAACATAGGCATTTTTATACAAATTAACAGGAGACATATATTGCAACCACAATACAATAAACTCAACTCCTTCATGAACAGATTACATGAAAAAATGCACCATCCTCAGGGGTATGATAAAGATAAAAAATTAACTTTATTTCAACAATTAAAATATTCCAGCAGACATACAGAGCCGCAGTATGCCAAACCTGGCTGTAGGTTGAGCACCACCTGATGCGTTTTGTCACAGAGGACTTAAACTACAAAACATATATTAAGTAAAATACATGGTATAATAAAAATGAAATATAATGGCATCAGAATGTATGTAAAATATTCTTTATTCTTCGTCTCCACTGATACCACATATAGCACAAGGCCAATTTAGACGGAATTCATATTAAATTAATGATTAAAATAGCTGTTGTTTAATTCTACATATACCTTAAGGCTGCCATGTCATTTATTTTTGTGTGTTCTAGAGGCATTGATATTAACAATTATTTCTGGTGAGGCATTCATTGAAAATATTTTTGGTGCACTGAAAAAAATTGGCACTTTGTTTCTCATTTGGTTTGCTCATCATTTTATGTTATAGTGATTAACATTTTGATAAGCCTGCTTACATAAAGTCCTTTTTTTGGATATATCATATTATATTTCTGATCTATTCCAAAGTTTACAGTGCAAAATATGTTTACAGATAAAAAAAACATAAAGCTTTCAAAATACTAAATATCCCATGCTTTTGTTTATCTCTGATAAAACCACTAACTCACTTTCTTCAAAATATATTAATTAAAAAAAGAAAAATATGTATACAACTATTTGAAGCCACAAAGTCACAATATGTATTATGTATTGTAATACTCTTTTAAATCAGTATTATGTTAAGCCTTATAGCTTTAGACAAAATTACTACTTCAAGTGGCTAAACTACTCCTTGCACTTGCCCATATATTTATTATTATATGTCTTTGTAGGTGATGAATACAGTTTAGTATCTCCTCCTTCTCAACTCCCCACAACAAAACCCCATAAAAAAGAAAAGTAATCCAAGGATAGTGGAAAGATAGTTGTAGGAGTTTACAGACAGGAAGGTGTTAAGATGTATTTTTTTGGGGTTAAATGTAGTGTGATGTCTTAAGGGGATAAGCAGAATTTTCATCTTCCTCAATGGCACCCAGGGCTAGCCAGTGAGCACTGATGTTAGGAGACAGCAGTAATTTCATGAATACTTCTAGAGTTTTAAATTATGTCAGGAGAAGTTACAAAGTCAAAATCTCCCAATTCCAGTGACTAAATGGGTTTAGAGATTGGTACCTCTAGTGCCCTGCTGAGTTGCTGTAGGGTGGAGTTCCAGCTTGGAACCACCTTTGTGCACCCCCCCCCCATATGTAAAGGTGTCTTCTAGCTGTACCACACCCTCTGTAAGAGTGGGCCAACATCTGAAGCTGTATATACCAGTGCAATAGCATCTACATGGATTTTCTTGTGCACGCAATATTTTAAAAATGTTTGTTAGTATATTTGCCAATTCATCCTACTCCAGTGTTTTCCCCAGGCCTGCTTCCCATTTGGCCTTATATGAGGGGGAGGTCAGGATCTTTAACATTCATGAAATAGAGCTACATTTTGTTAGTTTACATTTGCTGTTAGTTTATTTTCAGATGTAGTAATATGATCTGTTGGTTTTGAAAGAAAGTATGAATGGGTCATGTTTTACCAAAAATGCGGTGTTAAAGCACATTTTTAAAGTTTCAGGTATTTAAAAAAAATCTTTGGCTGTAAGAGACATGGTTGAGTCAAGTTGGTTGAATGTTTTTAAGTGACCATCCTCATATATATCTGGGATCGGGATTGAGTGATCTGATCTTAGTGAGTGTTTTTTTAGCTGTTGTGTCCCATATTCCAATTGAATTTCTAATAATGGGGCACTTGGTAATTAAGAAGGCTCTATGTGGTTTTGTTAACCCTATTGGTCTACGTGGTTCTGTTAACCCTATTAGATGTGATGACATATCTGGATAAGATATTTTCAAGTTCTACCCAACAAGGTTGGTGAGCTTTACTATGCCAGATAATTACCTCTGCTACTGGTCATTGCAATGTCAGACTGTTGATTCTTGTTTTTTTGGGTCCCAGATGAAAGGATCAATTTGTTTTTGCAGGGTTCTTATGTCACGGGAATGTAAGGGTATTGGTAGTATCAGGAATAGATAAAGTATGTGAGGGAGTAAGTTCATTTTCACTGAGGTTATTCTTCTTATCCAGGAAATGCTAAGGTTCTGTCACCATTTTAAGTCTTGTTGTAGTCATGTTAGAAGTGGGGTGTAATTTAGTTGCTTGTAGTCTGTGCTTAATGATAACCCAAAGTATTTTAATGGGGCATTACTGATTTTGATTTCGAAATTTAGTTGTAGTATTTACATTTCTGGAGGTGAGAGAGAGACTGGCATAGCTTTAGATTTTTATATGTTGATTTACAATTTTGCAGGAGATAATATTTATTAATTTCTTTAAATACAAATGGTACTGATGACATAGGTTTTGTAATGGTGAGAAGTACGTCATCTGCATAAGCTGCTACTTTAAATTCTATATGCAGAATTCTAAATCATGATATTAGTATTATCACGGATAGACTGTAAGAGTGGCTCCAGAGAAAGGGCAAACAGCAGGGGGGATAAAGGACAGCCTTTACTGGTACCATTTGATATTTTAAAATATTTTGTGAGTGAGCCCAGGATTGTAATTTGAGATGTAGGTTGATGATAAAGAGCAGCTAGGCAATTTAGGAAGTTTGGGGACAAGTTAATTTTATCTAAGACCATACGCATGAAGGACCAGCTGACACAATCAAAAGCCTTTGGATTTATTGTCGGCCAGCCACAAGATGTCTATACATCTTCTGGTATTATCTAAGGATTGACGATTAGATATAAAGCCTACCTGGTCTTTTTGTATTAAAGTCGAGTGAATAATGCTGAGTCAGTTAGCACGAATTTTTGTGAAAAGTTTATAGTCTCCATTTAGTAGAGATTAATGGTCTTTACCTGGAGAGGAGTTCCGTTGGTTTACCTTCTTTATGAATTAGAGAAACCATAGCCAATTGCATATTTGGGGTGAGGTAACAGCATTCTAATAGTCCATGGAAAAGAGTAGATGTGGAACGAATACTTTAACAAATTGTTTATAATATAAATTTCAAAAAACATCCGGGCCTGGTGCTTTGTTGGCCTTCAAGTATTTTTATAGTTGTTACTTTCTCTTCTTTCATGATTGGCTGGTCAAAGAGTGAAGTATCTATTTTTGAGAGTTTGGGTAGAGTCTAGATAATTTTTAATATTTTTTTATGCATTTGTAACATGAGTGGCATTGATTATATAGTTTCTGAAAGTATTCATATAATTCTCAAAATATTCACATAATTATTTTGTAATTTCTGAGGGCTTTTAAACTTTTAAGAGTTGTGAGGGTAAATGATATTTGACTTTTTATAATAACTTTGTTTAGTGAATTTCAATGACCGAGCTGTCTCTGCTACTGTTAATCTCCTAAATTATTTTCAAAACATTGAGTTTTTCTGTTGTAAGTCAGGAAGGTGATTATTTTTTGTTTCTAGGGTCTGTAATTTTGTATGTAGGGATTTAATTCTAGATTCCTTAACTTTTTTTAAGTGAGAAGCCTGACTAAATATATATATATATAATTTTTTATATCAATTGAAAACAGCATCTTTACATTTTTACCTTTAATGTTCTCATGCTCAAAAATAGAACAGCACTTAGCATAAACAACTGAGGGGAAATACATTAATCTAAACATTGTACATGAAGAACATTAATACTTATATAATTAAGAAGGAGGTATCATTTACAAATACCAAACATTTTTGTCAATCACCTGTTAAATTAATTTGACTGTATATATCATAAAGACACGAAACATAGGCATTTTTATACAAATTAACAGGAGACATATATTGCAACCACAATACAATAAACTCAACTCCTTCATGAACAGATTACATGAAAAAATGCACCATCCTCAGGGGTATGATAAAGATAAAAAATTAACTTTATTTCAACAATTAAAATATTCCAGCAGACATACAGAGCCGCAGTATGCCAAACCTGGCTGTAGGTTGAGCACCACCTGATGCGTTTTGTCACAGAGGACTTAAACTACAAAACATATATTAAGTAAAATACATGGTATAATAAAAATGAAATATAATGGCATCAGAATGTATGTAAAATATTCTTTATTCTTCGTCTCCACTGATACCACATATAGCACAAGGCCAATTTAGACGGAATTCATATTAAATTAATGATTAAAATAGCTGTTGTTTAATTCTACATATACCTTAAGGCTGCCATGTCATTTATTTTTGTGTGTTCTAGAGGCATTGATATTAACAATTATTTCTGGTGAGGCATTCATTGAAAATATTTTTGGTGCACTGAAAAAAATTGGCACTTTGTTTCTCATTTGGTTTGCTCATCATTTTATGTTATAGTGATTAACATTTTGATAAGCCTGCTTACATAAAGTCCTTTTTTTGGATATATCATATTATATTTCTGATCTATTCCAAAGTTTACAGTGCAAAATATGTTTACAGATAAAAAAAACATAAAGCTTTCAAAATACTAAATATCCCATGCTTTTGTTTATCTCTGATAAAACCACTAACTCACTTTCTTCAAAATATATTAATTAAAAAAAGAAAAATATGTATACAACTATTTGAAGCCACAAAGTCACAATATGTATTATGTATTGTAATACTCTTTTAAATCAGTATTATGTTAAGCCTTATAGCTTTAGACAAAATTACTACTTCAAGTGGCTAAACTACTCCTTGCACTTGCCCATATATTTATTATTATATGTCTTTGTAGGTGATGAATACAGTTTAGTATCTCCTCCTTCTCAACTCCCCACAACAAAACCCCATAAAAAAGAAAAGTAATCCAAGGATAGTGGAAAGATAGTTGTAGGAGTTTACAGACAGGAAGGTGTTAAGATGTATTTTTTTGGGGTTAAATGTAGTGTGATGTCTTAAGGGGATAAGCAGAATTTTCATCTTCCTCAATGGCACCCAGGGCTAGCCAGTGAGCACTGATGTTAGGAGACAGCAGTAATTTCATGAATACTTCTAGAGTTTTAAATTATGTCAGGAGAAGTTACAAAGTCAAAATCTCCCAATTCCAGTGACTAAATGGGTTTAGAGATTGGTACCTCTAGTGCCCTGCTGAGTTGCTGTAGGGTGGAGTTCCAGCTTGGAACCACCTTTGTGCACCCCCCCCCCATATGTAAAGGTGTCTTCTAGCTGTACCACACCCTCTGTAAGAGTGGGCCAACATCTGAAGCTGTATATACCAGTGCAATAGCATCGACATGGATTTTCTTGTGCACGCAATATTTTAAAAATGTTTGTTAGTATATTTGCCAATTCATCCTACTCCAGTGTTTTCCCCAGGCCTGCTTCCCATTTGGCCTTATATGAGGGGGAGGTCAGGATCTTTAACATTCATGAAATAGAGCTACATTTTGTTAGTTTACATTTGCTGTTAGTTTATTTTCAGATGTAGTAATATGATCTGTTGGTTTTGAAAGAAAGTATGAATGGGTCATGTTTTACCAAAAATGCGGTGTTAAAGCACATTTTTAAAGTTTCAGGTATTTAAAAAAAATCTTTGGCTGTAAGAGACATGGTTGAGTTAAGTTGGTTGAATGTTTTTAAGTGACCATCCTCATATATATCTGGGATCGGGATTGAGTGATCTGATCTTAGTGAGTGTTTTTTTAGCTGTTGTGTCCCATATTCCAATTGAATTTCTAATAATGGGGCACTTGGTAATTAAGAAGGCTCTATGTGGTTTTGTTAACCCTATTGGTCTACGTGGTTCTGTTAACCCTATTAGATGTGATGACATATCTGGATAAGATATTTTCAAGTTCTACCCAACAAGGTTGGTGAGCTTTACTATGCCAGATAATTACCTCTGCTACTGGTCATTGCAATGTCAGACTGTTGATTCTTGTTTTTTTGGGTCCCAGATGAAAGGATCAATTTGTTTTTGCAGGGTTCTTATGTCACGGGAATGTAAGGGTATTGGTAGTATCAGGAATAGATAAAGTATGTGAGGGAGTAAGTTCATTTTCACTGAGGTTATTCTTCTTATCCAGGAAATGCTAAGGTTCTGTCACCATTTTAAGTCTTGTTGTAGTCATGTTAGAAGTGGGGTGTAATTTAGTTGCTTGTAGTCTGTGCTTAATGATAACCCAAAGTATTTTAATGGGGCATTACTGATTTTGATTTCGAAATTTAGTTGTAGTATTTACATTTCTGGAGGTGAGAGAGAGACTGGCATAGCTTTAGATTTTTATATGTTGATTTACAATTTTGCAGGAGATAATATTTATTAATTTCTTTAAATACAAATGGTACTGATGACATAGGTTTTGTAATGGTGAGAAGTACGTCATCTGCATAAGCTGCTACTTTAAATTCTATATGCAGAATTCTAAATCATGATATTAGTATTATCACGGATAGACTGTAAGAGTGGCTCCAGAGAAAGGGCAAACAGCAGGGGGGGATAAAGGACAGCCTTTACTGGTACCATTTGATATTTTAAAATATTTTGTGAGTGAGCCCAGGATTGTAATTTGAGATGTAGGTTGATGATAAAGAGCAGCTAGGCAATTTAGGAAGTTTGGGGACAAGTTAATTTTATCTAAGACCATACGCATGAAGGACCAGCTGACACAATCAAAAGCCTTTGGATTTATTGTCGGCCAGCCACAAGATGTCTATACATCTTCTGGTATTATCTAAGGATTGACGATTAGATATAAAGCCTACCTGGTCTTTTTGTATTAAAGTCGAGTGAATAATGCTGAGTCAGTTAGCACGAATTTTTGTGAAAAGTTTATAGTCTCCATTTAGTAGAGATTAATGGTCTTTACCTGGAGAGGAGTTCCGTTGGTTTACCTTCTTTATGAATTAGAGAAACCATAGCCAATTGCATATTTGGGGTGAGGTAACAGCATTCTAATAGTCCATGGAAAAGAGTAGATGTGGAACGAATACTTTAACAAATTGTTTATAATATAAATTTCAAAAAACATCCGGGCCTGGTGCTTTGTTGGCCTTCAAGTATTTTTATAGTTGTTACTTTCTCTTCTTTCATGATTGGCTGGTCAAAGAGTGAAGTATCTATTTTTGAGAGTTTGGGTAGAGTCTAGATAATTTTTAATATTTTTTTATGCATTTGTAACATGAGTGGCATTGATTATATAGTTTCTGAAAGTATTCATATAATTCTCAAAATATTCACATAATTATTTTGTAATTTCTGAGGGCTTTTAAACTTTTAAGAGTTGTGAGGGTAAATGATATTTGACTTTTTATAATAACTTTGTTTAGTGAATTTCAATGACCGAGCTGTCTCTGCTACTGTTAATCTCCTAAATTATTTTCAAAACATTGAGTTTTTCTGTTGTAAGTCAGGAAGGTGATTATTTTTTGTTTCTAGGGTCTGTAATTTTGTATGTAGGGATTTAATTCTAGATTCCTTAACTTTTTTTAAGTGAGAAGCCTGACTAATTAAGATCCCCCTTATAACTGGTGTTCGAGCTGCCCAGAGTGTGGCTGGTCCGGGACCTAGCCTGTGTTTACATCAAAATACTCCTGAATGGACTTTTCGATGATTCAATTAGCTTCCACATGCAATGCCTCATGAAATCTGGGATTATAAATTAAATAATGATCAGACCAGGTGATTGGGTGAATAAGCAATGAGTCTTTAAGTGTGACACGATCTTTAGATACCAGAAAAAAGTCTGTTGTAGAATAAATGAGTGTGTGAAAAGAAGGTATAGTCTCGTGTGGAGGGATGGTGTAGTCTCTAGACGGCGAATAAGGTAGTAGATGAGATAAAGTTATTGAATAGGGTGTCTGAGTTGTGTGTTGAGTTGGCTTCTGGATTGTTTGAGCAGTCAGAGTTATTTATACCAGTAAAAATTATAAAAATGCATTATATTTGTGAGTCACCACAAAATAAAAAAAAGTACGTGACTCATTCACTATGGGCCCAACTAAAATTAAAGAAATATTCTTTATTTTAATCCATAAAGAATTTGTGATGCACACAGGGATTGTAAAGAACAGTGAATATATATATATATATATATTTATATATATATAGATATAGATATATTATAGATATATCTATATCTATATATCTCTCTCTCTCTCTCTCTCTCTCTCTCTTTCTCTCTCTCTCTCTCTCTCTCTCTCTCTATATATATATAGATAGATAGATAGATAGATAGATAGATAGATAGATGTGTAAAAAATATACAATTTATTTGTGGCAAATATAATATTGTGAGAAAACCAATGCAACAAATATCAAAACAAAACACAGTATCAAAATAGATGAGAATAACTATTTACATGTATGTTTTCAATTTATCAGATGTAAGAATATTAATGCAATAAGGCTGACAACATCAGGTATGCATAAAATACAATTCACTATGCAATTACATTCCTAAACACAAGATGGCAGTATGAATTTAATGGGACCTGGTAATGGACTTACAATATAGGTACACAATTCAATTATTGGTAAATCAGATATCTATGCTTAAAGTGACTCTATCACTGGGTTACCAAACTTCAACAAAGTGACATATCCTATGCATACAATACAACTATATTTATATCATATTCAGATAAAAATGGCATAAAGTATATTTAGACAGGAATGCTATGGATGAGAAAATCAATTAAATCTTGGGGAGATTAGTTATTACATATATATAAGAGGTTTATACAAGAAAAGTCATTGTCTGAAAATATCAGCTAATTTATCGAGTTTCCTTCTGCAGTTGGAAAATAGCACCAAGCTAATGGTAAACTTCTGGATTGCACTAATTTTTAAATATCTCCACCAAAATAGACACAATAAATGGGATTCTAATTCAATAGATAGCACATTATACATTCTCAGATGAATCATTAGAAGTTGAGATGCAAGGTGTAGCATGTCCTTCAGGAGTTGGAATGTGTGTGTGCAAGTTAGCATGAAATGTGTTAGGAAGAAATTAAGATGGAGTCTTGGAAGAATGCCATGTGTGCAAGTGGGTCTTTGTGTCTTAAGACCTGAGCAATTCAATGAAAAGCACAACTCTTAATTGGTTGAGATACACACCATGTGATCTGGTATTTTATACAACTTTTCTGTTTATATCACCAGGTGGAGTTCTTGGCTAAAATATGCTCTTAATTAATGTCCACACCAGAGTTGATTAATTACATTTTGGTACAGTTTTAACTTGATCAGCTATAATCTTTATTAACCATTTATCACTAATAGTGTTAGAATTGCAAAGAAGCATGTTTGGGTTTCTGTAGACCTCTAGGCACCATAAGTGAATGTAAATTATAATTAGACATTAATTCCCTGCACATAACACTTAAGGAAAAAAGGTGTTGGGTTAGTGAGCTCATCACAACTTTAACAATATGAAGACATTCTCATAGAATACAATAATACTTATTATAGATAAATACAAAGAGCATGGTTAGCATGATCATATTATTTGTTTAAATGATATCGCTCAAACCTCATATAGTACATAAGTATGTTTTATATTCAAGACACACCACCTAATTAAAATTACCAGTATAAAGTGATTAATAGATAACTGTTTAAGTACATTATTAATTTTTAAAATATATATATGTGGTTCAAATGTCACTACAACGTTTAAGTTGGGAAAGGAATGTGACACCTGTAGAGTAGAGTCAGTGTGCTTCCCCCACATTTATTTAGAATCTATTTTTGATAAGATAGTTGCATTTCTGCTTGTCCTAATGATGTTTGTCTCCAACTCACTTATCTGTCTTAGAAACTATAGAACTTTTGTTATTACATTTGGAGTAATCATAATAGATAACATATTGCTCTGAACTTAGTATTTTTGTCCAAATGCAAATGTTTGCCCTAATAACTATGGTATAATGAATTATATTTTCAATTTTCCACTCTATAAATATTTGACACATATAGTGCCTTGCAAAAGTATTCACCCCCCTTGGCATTTTCATGTTTTGTTGCCCCATAACCTGGAATTAACATGGATTGTTTAAGGATTTGCATCATTTAATTTACAGAACATGCCCACAACTTTTTTTTTATTTTATTGTGAAGCAAACAACAAATAGGACAAAATAACAGAAAAGGTCAAAATGCATAACTATTCACCCCCCTAAAGTCTACTTTGTAGAGCCACCTCTTGCCGCAATCACAGCTGCAAGTCACTTTGGATAAATCTCTATGAATTTGCTACATCTTACCACTGGGATTTTTGCCCATTCCTCCTTGCAAAATTGCTCCAGCTCCTTCAAGTTGGATGGTTTGCGCTTGTGAACAGCAATCTTTAAGTCTGAACACAGATTTTCTATTGGATTGAGGTCTGGGCTTTGACTAGACCATTCCAACACATTTACATGTTTCCCCTTAAACCACTCAAGTGTTGCTTTAGCAGTGTGTTTGGGGTCATTGTGCTGCTGGAAGGTGAACCTCCATCCTAGCCTCAAATCACGCAGAGTGGTACAGGTAAGGCTCAAGACTATTCCTGTATTTAGCACCCATCCATCTTTCCCTCAACTCTGACCAGTTTCCCAGTCCTGGCTGCTGAAAAACATCCCCACAGAATGATGCTGCCACCACCATGTTTCACTGTGGAGATGGTGTTATTTGGGTGATGTGTTGGGTATGCGCCAGACATAGCATTTTCTTTGATGGACAAAAAGTTCAATTTTAGTCTCATCAGACCAGAGCACCTTCCTCCATACATTTTGGGAGTATCCCACATGCCTTTTTGCAAACTCAAAACATGCCATTTTGTTTTTTGCTGAAAGTAATGGCTTTCTTATGGCCTGTGATGATATGGGAACTGGATGGAGACCAATATGCAGGGCAACAATATATATAAAGGTATAAACGTAATAAATACGAGAGATGATCGACCTTGCACTGATATAAGGATGTAATCTGTAGGAATCCGATAGCATAGAGTCCTTACCAACATAGGTAGAATACAAGTACAATCACTAGAAATCCGCAATAACAGAGGTGGTAAATGAATAACTATATCACTTGTAATCCACAGTAGCAAAGGTTGCTTGGAGGAAGATGTACACTTGTAATCCACACTGCAGGGGTGATTGGAGATTAATGAGGATAGCAATGGTCAAAGGAAAACAGACAATCTTCAGCACGATAAACAGTCCGGGATCAGGGGCAATAGAGAGACAGCAGAACGATAAACAAGCCAGGGTCAGAACCAGAGAATCAGCAAAACGGTAAACAGTCCAGAATCAGGGGCACAGGCAGACAGAAGAGTAGTCAGGTAAATCCAAGGGTCAGTAACGATATTCAGGAACAATAAACGCTAGGCTTCAGAAAACACGAGAATCACCAAGCACTGCTTGTCTGGTGATTCTGCCTTTTAAATCCTCCCGCGCCTCGCGGGTATGCGACGGGCGTGACGTCATCAGGCGCGCGCCTCTGTGTAGAAGGATAAACTAGCGGTGTGAACGCGCTAGCAAGCGCGTGAGACGTATCCTGGCTGCAATGCAAGGGGGTGTACTCAGGAGAGTTGCTGCGGGGAAGATCCTGACATGGCCACTCTGCCATAAAGCCCAACTCTATGGAGCGTACGGCTTATGGTCGTCCTATGTACAGATACTCCAGTCTCTGCTGTGGAACTCTGCAGCTCCTCCTGGGTTACCTTAGGTCTCTATCTGATTAATGCTCTCCTTGCCAGGTCCGTGAGTTTTGGTAGGCGGCCGTCTCTTGGTAGGTTTGCTGTTGTTCCATCTTCTTTCCATTTGGTTATGATAGAGTGATGGTGCTCCTGGGGATCATCAAAGATTTGGATATTTTTTTATTACCTAACCCTGACTCGCACTTCTCAACAACATTGTACCTTACTTGTCTGGAGAGTTCCTTGGTCTTCATGGCAGTGTTTGGTTAGTGGTGCCTCTTGCTTAGGTGTTGCAGCCTCTGGGGCCTTTCAAAAAATTGAGGATTGTACATGTAATGACAGATCACGTGACACTTAGATTGCACACAGGTGGACATCATTTCACTAATTATGTGACTTCTGAAGGTAATTGGCTGCACCAAAGCTTTTTGTGGGCTTCATAACAGAGGGGGTGAATTCATACACACATGCCAATTTTCTGTTTTCTATTTCTAAAAAATAGTTTTATGTATATATTATTCTCATTTCACTTCCCCAACTTAGACTATTGTGTTCTGATCCATCACATAAAATTCAGATCAAAAAAACATTGAACTTAAGGCTGTAATGTAACAAAATAGGTAAAAAGTCAAGGGGGTGAATAATTTTGCAAGGCACTGTAGGAAAAATAGACTTGTTATTCATATGGTTAATTTGTATCCATCTGTTGCTATAAAAGACACAGTTATCCACTTAACAAAAATCCATATCTCATCTGCATGGGTTATTAAAAAGAAAAAATATTTTAAAATTATACTAATGTGGAGACAATGTGTATTTTCACTTTTCATTAGGAAAGTCACTTTAAACGTATAAATCAGGGAAAGGGTATAACAAACAATTTGTTGCACAGCTTACATTGTTCCATATATGTACACATTTCAAGTAGTAAATTTAAATACTGCAATTGTACCAAACAATTGTTACGATTGTTGCAATAAAGGTTTCTACATCTCCATGCCTTCTTGCCTGCATGTTTTGTATATTTGTTTTCTTTTAATTAAAAACAAAAAGAATGTCCATGGGACAGACACAACTATACATCATTGTTTAAAATAAATCTTTTTATTAAGTAATGTCATTTGTTTTTACCAGTCAGAACAGAATTTTACCATTTGTGCACAATCACAGTTTCTTCTGCTGAACAATTTTGCCATTGGAATGGCAGCCCGTACATGTACGAGTATTGTCGTTAGTGCATTGGATTGGGAGTCCATACATGTATGGGCATTATCATGAAGGGGTTGAGTAGGACGAATCTGCTCAGGGTAATTCTGTGGAAAACGAAAAAATAGTGATAATATAGTAAAAATGTATACTTTTGATAAAGCCATGGTGTTTATATTTTGTCTGTAAACTACATATTTTACCAGGTACTATGTGAAGGGTTTGCTATACTATCTCCTGGTACAAAGGGGTTTTCTCATGAGTCAGTCCACTTAAGACCTTTTCCAGCTTGCAAATGTGCCATGTACAACTACCATCTGCAATCTGGCTTTCAACCAGCTCCTCTGACGGCATTACCTTGATGCATATTGAAACTTACCATTTCATAAAAGTCAAGTAAGTTAGTTTTACCTGGTATATTACACGTAATACCAAATTGTCTTCATGTAACGATAGTCATGAAAGAAAGTTCTGGATTGCACCGCTTAACAATCCTTCAAACATAAGAATGTTATGGTCAATAGTTTAGTTTCAGTTTCAGCTTGGAATAGGATCCATTAATTTGTGCTCTATGGTAGGGAGTTGGAAAATACTCTAATAAATTGCTAATGCTTTTGTTTAGTATTGAAGATAAGCCATACATTACTAATATATTAAATTCCATCGAAAAAAAGTTAAATAAACAAACAATTGAAACCATTATTTTTGTGTCAGCTGCAGTGATGTATTAAAAATAGCAGTACCATTTTTTTTTTTGAATTGCCAACAAAACGTTCATACTTAAGGACTTTTTTAAAAACACATTTCTAAAATAGTTTTTCTAGAAAGCAAATTCTGGAACATTTAAGCATTTAAGACAAGATATTAAAGAGCAATAAACAAAACATCTTTATCTATATAAAACGATATGTTAAAAAGATAAAACATAGTATATATGGATACTACACTGTTTTTTGTTTACATCTGCTATGCTATGTATGACAGTTTATAGCTATACTTGTAATTGATGAAAACTCGATGTTTTATCAGTTGTCTATCTTTTAAAACTGTCTTAATTGTAATGCATCAAAACACCTTATCAACAAGGGAGTCATAATTTGACTAGGTATTTTTGCCTAATCAGTGTAAATTATGTAAAGTTATGTGCTATGAAACTAAATTACATTACTCAATAATTGCAATATAAAATTGAAATTACACATAATGCATTAGAAATACTAATTTGGTATAAACTATTATAAAAATCGAATCAAGAAAAAAATCTCTCTTGCAATCTGTCAAGAAATATTTCAAAGTAAAACATCATGTAGATTTACTTATTAAGTAGAATGAAAAGTATGCAGAGCATTAGAAAAACAATAGACAGAAAGAGATCACCAGATATATATCTCAATAAACTAATTCAGTTCCTCATTCATCTTAAAATTATACAGTGTTGTGTATAAATGTAGATTTATTTATGTATGGTTTGTTTGCTTTTCCCCATTATTTATGATAAATCATTCCAGAAGTAGCTGTGCAGTATCCAGGCAAACATGCATTGTACATGTTGATTTTCAGCATGATGTTGTTATAACAGAATATAAATAATATGAAATAATAAAAATAATAGTTTGTATATACTACCATATTTTTTTAAACACATGAGATATGACATTTGAATTATACCTGATGAAGATAATGGAAAATGGATAGAAGTAACATAATTCATCATTCATTATTCTAGAAATTAACCTAATAATATTAATATTTGAGGAACATAGCCAATGGAAGCTGGACATACGCAAAAGGCATGCAGCAAGACATGTAGACACAACACCAGGGTTTATGAACCAACACTGTTGAATGCAACATTTATTCATAAAACAAATCCCAAAGAATTGCTGTCTAACACTAGAAACCACAACCAAAAGGTATTAAACCCAAACGTAATTATTAGAACAATGTAGAACAGTTCCTGTATCATATAAGACAATTAAAACTTAAGTTTTGTTGTATTTATATAATAAAAATGACTTCAAACTATCAGGCCAGTGACACTGTAATATATGAAAGACAAGTTATCACAATAATGCAATTATCCAATGAGGAGCAAGACGATGTCCCCATTAAACCTAAAGTCTAATCCAAAGATCTAAGTGGCAGAGCCTAAGCGCCAGTGTGGGGCAACCCCCAGTCGTGACTGAAACCAATGGGAGGAGAAAGAGATACATTACATTAAAACTACCGAATACACACTTATTCTACACAGACAACATCCTAGCTTAATATCAAAATCATGATCATGAATAAACTGGTGAAGGAATACTGCTCCCACACTAAATACTCATCACTTATTCCAAAGTGTACCTGACTGGCAGCTGAGCCTCAAAGGGCGCCCATAGCCTAAAACACAGTATCCACTGTTTGTATATTGTCAAATTGGAAACTTCAGTGGGCAGAGGAGGTATATTCTCCAAACTCACCCTTCACCCACATAGTTTCAGGATTAGATTAACTAAATAGGGAATTTAACAATCTGTTGTAGGAAGAAAAGGCACAGGAGTTTTTTTCAGCTTCATTTTAAAATAATTTGAACTTGTATAAAGAAAAAAGTATTGACTTGAGTGACTCATTATAAGTTTTGAAGTAACATTTTCTGTTTAAAATACGTATTGAATTTAATTGCAATATTACATTCTGACATTAGATGTCACTGTGTACCAACATTAGACTTAAAAGATAAAAACGACTTTATTCATGTGCAATCCTTACCAGCCATGTTCCTTCACTCATCTCCGTCTCAATAACATCATTGTGAATGTTTCCTTCTCTATTTTCTCGGATTTGTAAATGTTTTGGGAGGTTATTCCAGATTACAGAACTCATAGCAGTCCTTGGCTTTGAAATACTTGCTCCAATGAAGATCTATCAGGTAAAATATCAGTTTATTCATTTATTCTTGCTGCAAATGCCTTGGGATCTGGTTCTGTGTCAGCTCCACTATGTAATTCCTGAGGAATCCAAACATGGAAGCTTTGTTGGAAGAATAACACAGGACTTGGGTCTGGAAATTGGGGAGGTTAGTTCTAGAATGTTGAGGATTGTATCCAGAGATGAGAAGGAATATTTCCAGGTAAATCTGCAAAATGGAATATTGTTTGTTAAAGATATTATTAATCGAGAAGCACTGTGTCCAAATATACCTCTTTGTATCATATCTTTGCAAGTCATTGTTGATAAACCTGTTCAAATATATCATGTGGATGTGGAAATTGAAGATATCAATGATAACTACCCTGTTTTCTCTGCTAAAGAATACAGCATTTCAATAGCAGAATCTAGGCTGCCAGGATCACGTTTTCCACTAGAGGGAGCTGTTGATTCTGACATTGGGACTAATTCTATTACAAACTATGAGCTCAGCACAAATGATTATTTTACTTTAGAATTTCCAAAATATATACAACAAATTAGATCATTAGAACTGGTTCTGAAAAAATCTCTGGACAGAGAAAAAATACCTGTTCACAATCTGACACTCACGGCTTTTGATGGCGGTAAACCAAGATTGAATGGAACAACACAACTTATTGTTAATGTTGAAGATGCCAATGATAATGCCCCTACTTTCAACCAATCATATTACCAATGTAGCTTGACTGAGCATGCAAAAGTAAGGACTTTAGTAATCAGGCTGAATGCCACTGATCCGGACAAGGGGAAAAATGGACAAATACTATTTGTGTTTAGCAAACTAACAGCCTTGCGAGTATTATCAGTATTTAGCTTAGATGAAACGTCTGGAGAAATAAGGGTGAATGGAGAACTGGACTATGAGATTTGGAATGTTTATGAAATCCACGTTGATGCTGTTGATAATGGAGAACCGCAGCTTACAGGGCATTGTAAGGTTTTAGTAAGTGTTGTGGATATTAATGACAACCCTCCTGAGATGACAGTGACTTCGCTATCTGTGCCTGTTCCTGAAGATTCACCACCAGGAACTATTGTGGCAATTATCAATGTACGTGACAGAGACTCAGAAGCAAATGGAAGAGTGAACTGTCACATTTCACAACCCACCCCTTTCAAAATCAAGCCTGCTTTTAAGGGAGATTTTTCCTTGACCGTCGATGCACCACTTGACCGTGAAACCCAGTCAGAATATGAAATTGTAATAACTGCTAAAGATGAAGGTGACCCACCTCTGTCCTCTTTGAAAATGCTAATAATCAATATAAGTGATGTGAATGACAATGCACCCACATTTCTACAGCCTGGAAACACAGTCTTCATCAAGGAAAACAATCCACCAGGGTCTCTTGTGTACACAGTGACAGCATCTGATTTGGATCTCAACCAGAATTCTTTCATCACATACTCAATCATTGATAGTACAGTGGATGGGATACCCATATCGTCCTATATTTCCATTAATCCAGAGAACGGGAATTTGTATGCCTTAGTATCATTTGATCATGAACAAGTTACTTACTTTCCATGTCACATCAAAGCCACTGATGCTGGGTTTTCTCCCCTGAGCAGTAATTTAACATTAAACATTTTTATTTCCGATGTAAATGACAATTCCCCCATGTTTGTCCCCCACACTGCTGACAGTATATTTGCAATGATGATTACAACTCCAAGGTCAGCCCAAGCTGGTCATCTGGTAACTAAAATTAAAGCAGTTGATCTAGATTTTGGCTACAACGCTTGGTTGACATACAAATTTAAGGAACCAGTAAATGCACCATTTGTTATATCACTCAACAATGGAGATATGACACTGACACGTCCCTTTACTGAGTCAGATACGGAGGAATACAGAATGCTGGTGGTGGTTCAGGACCACGGAGAGCCACCTTTAACAGCAGTGACTCAAATCATGATCTCTTTGGTGGAATCTGGAGAAGATGTCAAAATAGACCATCAGCTATCCAGAGGAAATGATAATGAGTTTTCTGATGCAAATGTTTATTTGGTTATTTCCATTTGCACGATTTCAAGTATATTTCTTATCACCCTTATTTCCTTCACTGTTCTGAAGTGGCAGAAGTACCAAAATGAGGTCAATACGCTGAGGGAGAACTACAAGATTTATTCAAGCACAGTTGGGAGTTGGGTGTATTCTCAGCAGAGCCAATGCAAACTCTACTTAAATTCAGGTCAGACAAAGAATGACTTAATAGTCTTCACCCCAAATGGTGCTCAATCATCAGGAACGGACCCTAATAACTCAACCGGCCAGGGGGTTATCTTAAATTCATCATACAAGGTGAGAAAGGTGCTCCAATCTTATCATTCAGTTGTTGTTTCTTTCTGCCTTATAATTTTGTCAAAATGTATCCATTGAATATAAATGTCCTACATAGGTTGAGCATCCCTTATCTGAAGGTCCGTTATCTGAAATTACCCAAAATTGGAAAATCTTTTTGGATAAGGTTCAGTTCAGATAAGCGATACTCACCTTCCTGGTGTCACATTGTGAAGCTCCTTTGTTCCTCCCTCATGGGCACTGTACTGTCAAAGTGAAGACTCATGGGAACTGTAGTTCCCACAGCGCTGCAAAGGGAGGGGGGACTATTTTGCAAAGAGAGGATCATTTTGGCACCAGTAGATAATTTACAGCAGCTCTACTCCTATAAATGTTCTACATTAACTTGTAATGCAATTTGCTCACATTGGATTTAGGTAATGTAGAACATTTAGCTGGTGCTGACGAAACGATCCATTAACCAAAAATATCCATTATACGAAATGCTGCCTGTCCCTAGCATTTAGTATAAGGGATACTCAACCTGTTTATCTTATTCAAATCTAACACAATTTTTTTGCAAATAAAATTTGACATTATAAAATGGATGGTTTCAGCTCTATAACATGTCTATTGTCACTACAGAAAAATTAGATGTATGGCACCCTGGAGTCCAAAGACATGTACCATTTTGTTAAGTGTCAAAAGCGTGTACATTCTACACCCGGACGTCTCATTTTTCTATGAATACATATGCACGAAATCAACGAAGTGGCGTTATGAGTAATAGCCCACTCATTAGATCCTTGTATGCATGATCTTCAGTTAAAAGAAGAGAGTGCAGTATTTGGAATCTTGTGCACTATGTCTATTTTCACCCAGGTTCACCAATATTCTTCTTTGTATTTGATTTGTCATATCTCTACTTACTGGACAAAGTGTGAATCCAGTCACATAGAGGATATTCTCATAAACAGAGAAAAAACCTGTCTTTTCATAACTGGGACATTAATTTTTACACTCTATATCAGCAACACAAAGAAAGGTCATACTTAAAATTCCTGTAAACATTTTCCACATAACAATTCTTTTAATAAATCAATAGTTCTTGCTTCATAATCCTAGTACATTTATACTCCCATCTTTATTTGCATATGGGGACATTCAACAAAAAATGTCTGCTCCCTCTAAGACAGTAACGCTGCTTAGGGGTTGAAAAAATGTTTTATGCATGATAATTTCTAATTTTATTAATATACTGTATTGATTAATAAACATATATTTGTTTTCTTTGAGTATAGTTGCCCTTTAAAGTGGTGAATCAGCATTAACATTCTTTTTTAAATTTATTTCTAGTAAGTTTTTTTGTCATTATTGATACTATTGCTTCCCTTTGAGTTTTGCATTGATATTTTGAACCATTGGAGCCTATGGTAGGGATCGTAGGCTTTTGGAGGGTGATTTTGCCCCTGTAAAGAACTAGTGTCATACAAACGTATCCTGTGGATTTAGCTCTTTTTTTTTTTTCCTTTCAACATTATTTCTACATATTTTACCATGAAAAGTCTATTTTGGAAAAGTTGTTCAGCCTTTTATTGTAGAATTTACTGTTACATCTTTGAGCAAAAAACCTTGCTGACTGAAAGGGGTGGATATGTTGACCCAAAATAATAATTCATGTCTTTATGTGCCCTGGTGCTTTGTTAGTGATTAGCCATTCATTGCATCTAAAATCCCTCTGCTACTGTAATGATGAGACAAATGATGCACCATTATGAGGTAAGAATGCAATCAGAAATTATGAAAATATAAGTAAGTAGGCTGCAGGTTCCACGCCACTGGGATCAATGCATGGTGCAAAAAAGCAAGCTTTTGCAGCTGTTAAGGAATAATATAATCTCGTTGTATAGGATAGAGTGGTGCTTCATAATCACATTCTTGAAGCGTTCATGCTCTAAGGTACGTGGGCATCTTCAGAGCAGACAGAACATGGCCAAAAAGTTTGAGACTCCACCCTTCTTCTGAGAAAGAAGGGTACAAAAAGTGCGCTAAAGATAAACTGTAGTAAGTGAGCAAATCATAAAACACCTTATAGGTGAGTATATGGTGATGATATAATTGAAGAAATAGAAGCTGGGGGAGGCTGCAGCAGCTCCCCTCTATTTATGCACTCACAGAACTCCCAAGGAAAAATAGACTTCTCACAGAGACACACTGTGTACACAGGGGATAAGATTATCTCCTGTGTACACAGTGTGTCTCTGTGAGAAGTCTGTTTTTCCTTGGGAGTTCTGTGAGTGCATAAATAGAGGGGAGCTGCTGCAGCCTCCCCCAGCTTCTATTTCTTCAATTATAGTTAAGCATGGCGGAGAAGTGATTAGCTACTTGTTGCCTTGATGGCTTACTATGAATATGACAACAGAGAACTCTGCAGTGTAGCAACAGATGTTGAAGTAGCATTTCAGGCAATCTGTTGAGCAGGAGCTAAACTAAATGTAAGTCATTTATCAAGACAATAAGGCTAAAACATACGAGCAAGTCATGAAAAATAACAATTGCTTCACATTCCCTCACCCTCAAAGGTGACACTGGCGGTGCAATTATTTAAAGAAGAATAGACTTGAATTCATCGACTTTGATATTAGCAATGGCTACACTGAATTTGTGCTTGAAGTTATTGCTTCTTAAGAGGCTCATGTACCCTTCCACATGTGGATATTAAATGTTGAATTGCTCTGGTTTCTGCTATGTTGAACTTTGTGGTTTGAAAAAAAAGTTTTTTTTCATCCATCTGGGTGGGATGTGTCTTCCTCAACCTTGAGTTCTCTACCAGAGGTCTGGGAGTTTGAGGGCTCTGCACAGACTCTTACCTGTTCCTAGCACTGCACTCTCTTTGTACAGAGTGCTCAGATGTTGTTCCAGTGATCTGTCGGTGCCACTCTGTTGGCACCACATCTTAGGAGTTACAGCCCAGAGTGCTCCTATCACTAAAAGGATCACTTTGACCTTCACTTTCCCCACCCTCTCTAGTTCATCGTCCAGGCCTTGGTACTTCACCAGCTCATCATACTCTTTCTCCCTGATGTTGCTGTCACTTGGCACAGCTACATCTTTCAACATCACTGTCTTCTGACCCTGTCTGTCTGGATCGTGAAGTCCTACATAATCTTAGGCCTGTTATTCTCCACAACCTTCTGCGGAATCTCTGATCTAGGCTTAGGGAAGGTAACCCAGATGCTGTGCAGATGTTTCTGAACAGAATGCCAACTACTTGGTTGTGCTGTTCAGTGAATGCTTTTCATGCTTGCATCTTACGTCCTGCCACTATGTGTTGGATTGTCTCTGAGGCCTCTCTACACAGTTTGCACCTTGAGTCCTGTCTGGTGCTGTAGATCCCTGCTTCTATGGATCTGGTGCTTATTGCTTGTTTTTGTGCTGCTGTGATCAGTGACTTGGTGCAGTTTTTCTGTCCTGCTCTCTCCAGCCACTGGTAGAATATATATTTCACTCTATTGCTGTGGCTTGTATTTATAGTACTTTATTACTGTGGTTTGTGTTTATGGTACTTTCAGAACATATTTAGATATGCTCGGAATATATAGTGACATAGTTGATAATGTTAGGCACAAGTTCATCAAAATCAATCTTGCATTTGTCAAATAATTGGATATCCAATTGTTTCTAGAATACTCTTCAGCTTTTTGAAAGGTGTCTACTGTATTTGTCTTATAGCATCTGTCCTGTGTGAACGTACAGTGACATATCTTTCCCTCTAAATGTAAAGGGATTATTTTTATCTTCCACGTTTTCAAATCATTTACTTATTCAGCGATAAACATTATGCAGTTATCTCTACACATTATATATAAACACAAAACAAACCATTAGGTAAACTGGTTCCAAGTTCTAAAATGTAACATGGCAATTCATACCAAACCAAATATAAAATGGCAAATCAATACAAGAATACAATATAACAAAGTTACATGGGGACATACCTTAGATTTGTATAGATCTGTCTCAGAGACCTCCAGCTGGGTAGGTCTTATATGGATAATTTATGACAGGAAACCACAGTTCCTGATATAACCAGGTGCCTTAACGGTTAGCAAGGATCTTGTGAATCAAATCAGAATCTCATTTGTATAGCCATGTGATTCTGTGTATCCCGACAGCCGCGCTATAGTGGGTGTTAAGTGTATTAAGTAAGTGATATTGATGGCAGATGAATACCTTTTAGTCTGCAATACTGTTTTTTTTTTTTTATTCATAATATGCTTTATGAACACTATATTTGCACTATTAGCTTAGAATGTATTCATTAAATTGGCTTCAGTCTTCAATTTTATTGAATCACTTAATGCATTAAAAAATTACATGTCTGAAATTTCTTTAATATCTTCTATCTACAGTGGTGGGCTCAATTCAAATATTATGCTGATTAATGTTTACTAATCAATAAAACAATGATATTTTGCATAGTTTGTACAAATGAAAATATTTTCTTCATATTCCATACAGTTACAATTTTAAATAAAATTCACTGTTTCAAATAACGCATAATAATTTAAGGAGAATATATGTAGTAAATAACAAATCCATGGAAACTCTTCTTTAATCTTAAAATCTATTTACATTTTTAAGAGCTGCAATATGATAATCAGACACTAGATGTCACTGTTCACTTACATTAGGCTTGAAGGGAAACCAATAATAGATTTTTCTCCACTGCTGCTGACTGAACATCTTGCTCAACAAATAAGGGTCTTGAATGAATACTGGTTAATTTCCGGAGACCAAAAATCTGTGTGAATGCAGCTGCTATTTGCAAACTCACTATCTTTGTCACTGAATTCAAGAAATGCTGTGTCTGAGGAATGATTATCCATCAAACAATAAGTGGGTATATTTCTTGGTGCTGCTGCAAATGGCTTGGGATGTGGTGTTCTGTCAGCTGCATTATGTTATTCCTGAAGAATCCAAGCATGGAACCTTTGTTGGAAGAATTGCTCAGGACCTAGGATTGGATATCGGTGATATTAATTCCAGAATGTTACGGATTGTATCCAGAGATGAGAAAGAATATTTTCAGGTAAATCTGCAGAATGGAATCTTATTTGTTAAGGATGCCATTGACAGAGAAGCTTTGTGTCCAAATATACCTTTCTGTATTATACCCTTACAAGTTATTGTAGATAAGCCTGTTCAAATGTATCGCATAGATGTTGAAATAGAAGATATAAATGACAATAGCCCAGCTTTCTCTTCCAATGTATATAACCTAGTTATATCAGAACTGAGACCTGCAGGATCTCGTTTTCCACTAGAGGGCGCAACTGATTTTGATGTTGGGACAAATTCCATAACAAATTATGAACTCAGCGCAAGTGATTATTTTGCATTAGATTTTCAAAAGTATCTACATCAGATTAGATCTTTAGAACTTGTGCTGAAGAAATCACTTGATAGAGAAACGAATTCCGTTCACAATTTGACACTTACAGCTCTGGATGGTGGAAAACCAAGGCTAAGTGGCACAACTCACATTGTAGTCACTGTGGAGGATCTCAATGATAATGCTCCTACTTTTGATAGACCGTTTTATCAATGCAGTGTGACTGAAGGGGCAGTTAAAGGAACTTTAGTATTTAAACTGAATGCAACAGATTTGGATCAAGGAAAAAATGGGGAAATTTCATATGAATTCAGCAAACTGGTTCCAGAGCAAGTGAGTCATATTTTTACTTTAGACAAACACACTGGAGAAATTAGAGTGAAAGGAGAAGTTGATTTTGAAACATCTAATATGTTTGAAATTCAGATTGACGCTGTCGATGGTGGGGATTCCCCAATGGTTGGACACTGTAAGGTTTTAGTGACTGTTGTGGATATTAATGATAACCCACCTGAGATGACAGTCACCTCCCTTTCTGTACCTGTTCCTGAAGATGCACCGCCGGGAACAATTGTTGCAATTATCAGTGTACATGACAAAGATTCTGGAGCGAACGGGAGGGTGAATTGTCACATCTCCCAACCCACACCATTCAAAATAAACCCAGCCTTCACAGGAGATTTTTCACTGACGGTTGATGCGCCACTAGACCGAGAAACCCAGTCTGAATATGAAGTTGTAATTACGGCTAAGGATGAAGGTTCTCCACCTCAATCCGCTTCAAAAACTATTAAAGTTGTTATAAGTGATGTGAATGACAATGCTCCCAAGTTTTTACAACCTATAGACACAATTTTCATCAAGGAAAATAATCCACCGGGATCTCAAGTCTACACCGTGTCGGCCTCTGATTCAGATATCAACCCAAATTCCTTTATCACATACTCAATCATTGAGAGCACCGTGGATGGGATTCCCATATCTTCGTATGTCTCTATTAACCCAGAGAATGGAAATATGTTTGCATTGCTATCATTTGATTACGAACAAGTTACTTATTTTCAGTGTAACATAAAAGCCACCGATGCGGGTGTACCTCCACTAAGCTCAACGTTAACATTAAACATTTTTATTGTAGATGTAAATGACAATTCCCCTACATTTTCCCCACTTTCATCAAATAGCTTGTCTTCAGTAATAACAATAACGACCCCAAGGACAGTTCAGGCTGGTCACTTGGTAACAAAAGTTAGAGCAGTTGATCTGGATGGTGGATACAATGCTTGGATGTCGTATAAATTCAAAGACCCATCATCAAAAACACCATTCACCATTTCTCTATATACTGGAGAAATAAGTGCGACGCGACCTTTGACAGAGTCGGATAGGGATGAGTATAGAATGATGGTAGTGGCTCAGGATCACGGAGAGCCACCAATGACAGCATTGGCTCAACTCATCATCTCACTGGTCGATTCTGAAGAGGAAATTAACATAAACCATCATCATCGTCTAAGAGGAAGTGATAACGATTTTTCTGATGCAAATGTATATTTGGTTATAACCATTTGCTTGATTTCAAGCATATTTCTTATTACACTCATCTCCTTCACTGTTTTAAGATGGAGAAAATACAGAGATGAGGTCAACGTGCTCAGGGAAAACTACAAGATCTATTCAAGCACAGTTGGGAGTTGGGTTTATTCCCAACAAAGCCAATGTAAGGTCTACTTAAATTCTGTTCAAGCAAAGAATGACTTAATCGTCTTCACACCAAATGGTGGCCAGTCATCTGGGGCAGAAAATGACTCAACTGGACAAGCCCTTACTCCAAGTTCTGCATACAAGGTGAGAGCTAGCAAACTTAATATTATTACAAATTTCATCAGTATTACTGCTGTGGCTGTATTGTCTTTCCAGTTGACTGATATTGATGCAGCACTTTATTTATTTTTTATGTTATTCTGTATGCATTACAATTTCAGCTAATGGGTGTCATTGTGATGTATTACAAATCAAATTGAATGGACAGCTGATGATTGATTAATAAATGATACAGCTAAAAATTTCATTTTTGGATTACTGATGTTTATTTAGTATTTCTAAATACCAAACAGCTTCACTTAAAAAATAAGAGAGACAACTGCAGGGAGTTGAGATGAGAATTTCAAACTTTAGCCTAGCTGGAATAATTCTCCAATGCAGCTAAATGGGATAATTTTTGCAATTCAGGTTCTTTGGTCTTAAATTTAAAATTCCTGTCTCAGTTCCAGCAATTCTCTCTTTATTGAGTAGACGCTATAGAGGTTCCCAAAAAAAGTTGCTATGTTGTACAAGTAAACAAATTATTACAGTGAACTAAACACATACTGTACGTAGCTTTTCTGAATTCATGTCAAACCTAAAGCTGTTATGTGGAAGAAGGGAGAAGAAATGTTGGTGTGTTAAGCTTGTCACAGTTCAAAATACTATAAATGTATAATATGATGCTTTCTATACAGGTATGCGTAATTGAAGTTGTTGACTCCTTTTTTTTTGGATGCAGCTTGCTGTCTAGGATTTAATTGGGAGGAACTTTAATTGGACATCCTCAAATCATTAAAAATAATTTGGTAGCCGTATAGATTGCTTTGTGGGCACTCTAGTGGGTCTATTCACTAAAAATCTGACTTTGGCAATTGACTTTCATTTTGAGACTAAGTCAAATTCGGCACCAGAGTTTGACTCAGAAAAAAAACCAAGGGTCGAATATTCCCCATTGAAAGTAATGGGGGGTGAAATGATCAGAGCTCTTTTTGAGACTAAGTCAAACTCAGGTGCCAAATTTGATCAGGTAGCTTTGATCATTTTGCCTCCCATTACTTACCCAAGAAGTGGGCTTGCTCTAGGCAGGAACAGTGGATGCTTGTGAAGTACGGCAACAAGTTTCGCCCAAGAAGTGGACTTCCTCCAGGCAGATGTCCACCTCTTGGGCAAAATACGTCACAGTACTTCGCAAGCATCCACTGTTCATTTCTGGCTGAGAGTCTGTTGAATTCAGTGACCCATCCTGCTTTGCATTTTAAAGCTATTTTTCATGTAAGATATTTGTTACATTACACCTCTTTGCTTTTATACCTTTTTGCTCACAAGTTGCTTATCTTTTTGGACTTACTATAAGACCTGCTACTACTATATGTAAGACAATACCCATATTCAAGATATAGGTACTCCAAGCATTGATATACCATCTGATCCTGTTAGTGCATTTACTATCCTGGGTAGTCACACAGATTCAAAGATATACTGCACCATTATGTGTCTGTCTATCTCTTTTCATATAGTCAAACTCATGAGAGGACCTACATATCACAGAGACCATATCCAAACCCCTCCATGCACTCAAGGCACTGAAAATTCAGTATTGTGTGAGTGCATCTTATACCCTGGGCAGGGCTGCCACCTGGAATTTCAGGGCCCCATGCTGAACAAATTTTCTGGGCCCCCTAGCCCCGACCCTGACAATATCTCCCACTCGCCCCACCTACCCTCACAAGCATGTTATCCCGGTCTAGTATAATATGTAGGTTTGGGAGCAGTTGGTCAATATACCAGTAATATTTTGCCACTCAATATGCCAGTAATATTTTGCCACTCAATAAGTCAGTATTTTGCCACTCATTATGCCAGTATTTAGCCATTCAGTATGACATTCTTTTGCCATTTAATATGCCAGTATTTTGCCCCTCAATATGCTATTTTTTTGCCATTTAATATGCCAGTATCTTTCCCCTCAATATGCCATTCTTTTGCCATTTAATATGCCAGTATTTTGCCCCTCAATATGCAGTTCTTTTGCCATTTAATATACCAGTATTTTGCTCCTCAATATGCCATTCTTTTGGCATATAATATGCCAGTATTTTGCCATTCAATATGCCACTATTTTGCCATTGAATATGGCATTTAAAATGCCAGTATTTTACCATTCAATATGCCATTCTTTTGCCATTTAATATGCCAGTATTTTACCATTCGATATGCAAGTATTTTGCCATTCAATATGCCATTATTTTACAATTTAATATGGCAGTATTTTGCCCCTTAATATGCCATTCTTCTGCCATTTAATATGCCAGTATTTTCCCCCTCAATATGCCATTATTTTGCCATTTAATATGCCAGTATTTTGGCCCTTAATATGCCATTCTTTTGCCATTTAATATACCATTATTTTGCCACTCAGTATTCCAGTATTTAGCCAAACAATATGCCATTCTTTTGCCATTAAATATGCCAGTATTTTGCCCTCAATATGCTATTCCTTTGCCATTTAATATGTCAGTATTTTGCCACTCAATATGCCAGTATTTTTCCACTCAATATGCCAGTATTTTTCCATTTAATATGCCAATATTTTGCCCCTCAATATGCCATTTAATATGCCAGTATTTTGCCCCTCAAAATGCCATTCTTTTGCCATTTAATATGCCAGTATTTTGCCCCTCAGTATGCCATTTTTTTGCCATTTAATATGCCAGTATTTTGCCACTCAATATGCCAGCGTTATGCTCGTTATTTGCAACCTCCCCTCCCCCTTCAGCAGTACTTACCTCCTTGCTGCTCTGTCTCCCGGTGCTCTGCCGGTCCGCAGCTGTAATGAAAGCGTTCAAAGGTCTCCTCTTAGCTGCCATCACATGTGGACTTTCTTTGCATACATACTCTATATGGCTGTTCTGGTCTGCAGATATACAGAGTAGGCAGGGATATGCTTGGGTTGTAATTAAGACTTGCTAAAGTGTAATCTGCTTTTTTTAATACTAAAAAGAATGATGCTTTAGATTATCTAATTATTATTTGTTGTTGTTGTTTTCTTTTATATATCCGCACACCATGTTATCTCAATACAGTATTGCCATGGGATTTTTTTTTCCAGGCCGGCACTAGATCAGTGTTCTGCATAGACGGCATTGACTTTTCCTCTGTTTCCATCTCAACGATGCATCTGTGAGCCTACACCCTAGTATTGGGATGGTTATTTTTTTTCCAGGGCTGCAGCCCATCAGTGTTCTTCAGAGGCGGGCACAGAGTTCCATTGATTATTCTTCTACTTCAGTACGCACTGTGCAGTTGTGAGCCTCTGTGAGTTCTGTGGTTTTAAATGTCTTCTCCACCCCCTCCTTCTGGTAGTGTGAAGCTTAGTGTATGCCTTCTTTATAGAAATAATATATGATAAATTACTGTTACACTAGATATTTTCCCGCTTGATAGAAGAGGGATGTTAACATAATCCTGCTGCCATCAGTTTCTGTCACTTTCTTGTATTACTAAGAGTATACAGGCCTAGCCCATATTAACTTACACAATGGGTCCAGAGCATGTATGTAAAATGAAAATGTACTTAATGTGAAGCACTACCTATCTTTTTTACTTTATGTTTTCTTATCTTATATAGTCTACAAATACAGTCTACAGCATGCATGTCTTAATAGACTGGATGGACCTCACTGTATCCTGTAGTGGTAGCACATGAAGCACTGTACAGTACTGTACTGTAGCATAGTCTCAGTATAGACATTGCCAAGTCATTAAAAGTGAAAAGAGAATTGTTGCACTATAACGACGCCCTTACTTGTGAGTGCCCTTAAAATGAATGTTTTAAAGTGGGAATGCCTGCAAATCATTTTCCCGAACAATGCATGAAGGGTTCAGCAGCCATTCAGCCATCATTCGTTCAGATAACATTTTTCTTTAATATTAGTTTTTTTTAATGTTACCATGAATGCCCATGTATTCCCCCCATGTCACTGGTGGCCAAGAGAATGGTGTACATGTGTAACACATGGGGTCCGGCATGGTATTAGGCCATGAGCACCCGAGTTGAGGAGCTATGGTGCCGGAGTGGAGACAAGTACTTTTGCTGGGGAACTGCACGTATCTGGTAGCTTGAGACTCCAGATTTGCCACATACAGAGGCCCTGTGGAGAAAGCTGTTCTACCTAGTAGAAACCTTTCAGTTATCCTGGAGCAGCATGGATAACAACGCGACAGGAAAGTAGACAGGGCTGGAATACAAGACAGCTGGAACTGGACTGGAGCCGGATTAGGCAGGTGCCGCTCTGGGACCAAATAGGCAGGTGCCATACTAGGACCAACTGGGCAGGTACCACTTTGGACAGGTTCCATCTGGGACCAACTGGGCAGGTTAGGGGCAGGTGCCGGTCTGGGGCCAATTGGGCAGGTGCCATATTAGGGTCAACTGGGCAGGTGTCACTCTAGGCAGATGCCACTTTGGGTCTTACAAGGGAAGGGTGCCACTCTGTGGCCAGACACGCATACAAGGAAAAGGGCAGGAATACTAGACAGGGAAGGGAAACAGAGAGGAATGAGCATAAATAATAAGCAAGAAAACAAAATAAAAAAGTATACTGAAATGATACAGCCTGGATGAGCCTGCATATGGGTGAATGGTTGCAGTACCCCCTTCTCAAGGATTAAACTCCGGGACGTGACCAACTGTACTGCTTTACAGACACACTTCCTCAAGAAACTTGATAAGACGAACCAGGACTCGGAAGTTGCCTCATACAGAGTCCCTGGTCTGGATAGAGATCCACTTCATGGTAGGGGTTTAGACACCGAATTAGGAAAGACCCAGGAACCAGCATACATCGCTTCTCAATGACCGACCTCCGCACGTGAACATAGAAATCATCTCATAGTGACTTTTTCAAGAAGCAATGGACCATGCCAATGAAGTCACACAGGAAGCAACGATCCACGCTGTGAAGTCATCTCTATCAGATACTCAGGACAGGATGGATATCCGCTCTGCAGGAGGGCTTCAGACATGGAAGTTGGATACTCAAAATATCAGTCTGGAACAAGAAACTGGAGAGTCCCTGGAACTGGCATGGATCAAAAGCAGACTCCAAACAGGAACAGCTGACATGCTGAGGGTGCTGCTGACAAGGCTCCACTCCACAAACTATTTGCCTACAGCCATATGTAACTCATAGGGTCCTGGATGGTATTAGACCCTGAGTGCCGGAGTTGAAGAGCTATGGTGCAGGGTTGGAGACAGGGCCCTGTGCTGGTAACTGCACTTATCTGCTACTTTAGTCTCCAGATTTGTGCAGCCACAAACAGAGTCCTTGTGGGGGCAGCTGCTGTATGCAGTAGATCGTGGCTAGGACTGAGACCCTGCAGACATCCTGGAGCAGGCATGGATAATAACTTGACAGGAAAGTAGGATGTTGACAGCTAGGACAGAATACACTAAGAGACAGACCCAGCAGAGACAGACCAAAAGCAGAATAGAAACTAAAGGGAGAACAGTACTGAATACAGAGTGAAGTGCTACAGGACAGACTAGAGCTAGACAGAGGAGAAACCAAACTAAGGATAAACAATACAAGGTAAAGAGATACAGATAATAACATAGATATAATTCAGGGCACAGACACAGGGCATATATACAACACACAGAGGCCAGGGCTAAGGAACACAGGGAAACATACTAATGAACAAACACATATTCAGGAACTAGCCTAACACTAGAGATGGTAAATGGTAAGGGTTTGGTTACAGGACTGAACATAAATGGTTGTGGTGGGGATTAAATACAGGAACTGAGAAACAAGGCAATAGGAGAGAAACAGAAAAAACCTGTAACGGAACTGCAAGAAAACCAGAACTGGACCAGAACAGAAGAACAAAGGAACAAAAGCCAGAAAAAAGGAAAACATATAACAGGATACTATGACAGGGCTGGAATACAAGACAGGGCTGTTACCAGACTGGAGCCGGATTAGGCAGGTGTTGCTCTGGGGCCAACTGGGCAGGTGCCACTCTGTGGCCAGACAAGGATACAAGGAATACTAGACAGGGCAGGAAAACAGGCAGACAGGAATGAGCATTAATGATAAACAAGAAAGCAAAGCAAAAGGGATACTGAAATGACTATATTTTGCCTGCATGAGCCTGAACATGGGTGAATAGTTGCAACATGTTCCTGCTTGTGGCCTCCATATCTTGTAAGAGCCGAAAGCAGAGATATTATTTGATCACCACAGCGCTATACAAGGCCACGTGAGAGTCAGACAGGCAATAACCTGCACTGCATACACCACGTACCACCAGTCAACAGAAGAGTCTTTCTACCCCCCCCCCTCCCCCTTACACACACAGCACAGACAACAAGTGATTAGCCCCTGGAATGAGGGATGTTTATGGAAGGTGCTGGAACCACCTTTTCTATAATGCTCAGCCTTTTTTGTTTATTTATTTATTTTTATTTTATTGAGAAAGTACAAAATACATCGTAGAAATGATTAAATATGTGTATAGACATCAAGTACATTATATATAAATACATAATAGTTAATATTTTTCTTGTAGGTGCAAAAAAAAACCCAAATATACATATCTATAAGTATCTGCAAATCATTCCATTGGTCATTTCACCTTTCCATTTCCCTTCATCTGTCCATGTTTGTTCTATTAAATTATTTTAATAGAGTGAAGGTAAAGAAGGTTGTTTACAGGTATATATTTATATTTTAACTAAAACTGCACCCATTTTTAACAATAGCAGTTACACTGTCCTGTCTACTTCCCAGTCACGTCTCCACCCCCAGAATGGCAGGGGGTTCAGTGCTATATTTCTTAGGTTCTATCCTTAGAGTCTGGAGTTGGTCGACCGTCTGTTCTATCCCATAATTAACTATACATTTTACCATTCCGTAACTTATATACATCACTCACACTCATTCGTCCATTCACTCCTGTTAGTTTTAGCTAGAAACAACTCTGCAACCTATATTTGTCTCTTCCTTTTTACTCCTCCCTTTTCCTCTCTACCCTCATATCCCCTGTTCCTCTCTCCCCCTCTTCTCACCCCTCCCTTTACCTTTAATATTTTTATTCTTATCTTTATCTTTGTTGTCTTTCTTGGGGACAGCTTATACTATGATTAGTCTTGGGGACTGTCTGCGTTGCTTCACAGTACTGGTTCCATGAGAGCCAGATTGACATGTCCACGTGGGTCACTTCTTCAATTTTCTTTATCTTTTCTATTTCCTTTAACCAAGCTTTCTTTGGAGGTGTCCTATGCTCAGCCTTTTTTAGCATCTTCTTGTTCCCTTAAGTAATTATAGGAAGGGTAGTCCACAGCAATCACCAGCCGTGGACTACCCTTTATATAATGCTTATCCAGAATCAAGGAACACTTTTGGCATGGGAATCCTGGGAATTGTAGTACATGTGTATTATTTGTCACTCAAGCTGCTACAGAGGATCGACCCCAATAATGCTGAAACACCATCATGGGTTGTTTTCTGGCTAAGCATAATTGGAATTGGAATTTACAGCAGACCGTATTTCTATTCCACTGGCTGACAGACTATATTCTAGTACACCTTACCAATCTCTATGATTGGCAAACCATGTGGCTGATAACTATCCTTTACCAGTATTTGTGGTTTGCTTATAATTATACCATAATTGTAAATAAATAACATTGCCATCTGTGGCTAGCTCACAATATGCTTATTGTAACCATATTGTACCACTTTTTGTGACTAGCAGACTTTATGCTGTTCATAACTATGTGTTACTAGGATCTATTTCCTGGTTAACTAAATAGTGAAAATAACTATAGAGAACTATTGTGTTGCTTGAAAACTGATTGCTGATAGGAACTTTACTGTTCCATAGTCTGTGTTTGTCTACAAACGTATTGATATTTTAATAAGCTATTGGACTTTCAGAATATGAAACTATGATGCTTTTCTCTACCTGTAGATCAATGTACATGTGAAGCTAGAATGAGTCCAATTATTTTGTATCCCACATGGCTGTTCGAACATCATGGTAGTCCATAACAACTAGAGTATTAAAGGTTAACAATCAGAAACCTATATTTTGTCCAATGACACTCCATAGGGTCTCCATAGAAAAATTATTTCACACCCTACTTACCTCACACCCTATTGCTACCTTGACAAGGCATGTGGTACAATTCTAAAAAAAAAGATGAAACCTGTAAAAAAAAAAAACAACCTCTGTATGCCAGGGGGTGGGCAGTGAAAACCCGACAGAGTTACCCAACACATCCATCCTCAGTGGGCTAGGATTTCAAATGCCTAAGGAGGAATGTGAATGGCTGACTCAGTTTCAAACCAGCCAATGGCTGCATTGAAAGCAGGGAGGCATCTGGTTAGCTGTCAGAGTCAGACTATCAGTTGCATTTGAAATCCCAGTAAGATTTCAGCTGAATGGGAGAATTTTTCTAACTCGACTGCAATGCAATTCTCTCTTTCATTAATAAAAATACACAGCAGCCAAATTTAAAATCATATGTACTCATTCTGCGCAGTCATGAACACACATTTGCAATGTTATAAAAAACTTTAGGGAACTTATTAAAGCACCACTGAAATACATGACATGAAGCCATTATTTCCCTTTTATTGGTTATAGTCTTTGATATTAGACTGAAACTAATACTCTATATGGACAAAAGCCAACAGGACATTGGAAAATACCTCTTAATTCTTGAACTGAGGTTTCAATCAGACCCATTGACACTAACGTATTCAATCAAGCCCCTAGCCATGCAATTTGCATTTACAAACATTTTGGGGGAAAAATGTGTCATTCTGAAGTAGTCAGTGAATTCAAGGGTGGTTCTGTGATAGGATGCCACCTTTGCAATAAGTACGTTTGTGAAATGTTATCAACTAGATATTCAACAATCAACTTTAAGCGATATTAACGGAAAGTGGAAGCAGCCTATAAGTGTAAAGTCATACCATGTAAAGTCACAGAGCGGGATCATCGAGTGCTGAGGCGCATGGTGCATCGGCATTGCTCTACTGATTCCATAGCTGAAGAGTTCAAAACTTCCACTGCTGTTAAGATCAGCACAAAAACTGTGCAGCAGGAGCTTCATGGAATGGGTTTCCATGGCTGGCAGCTGGATGCACACCTCACATCACCAAGTACAATTCCAAGCATTGAATCATGTTGTATAAAGTGCTACGGACTGGACTCTGGAGAAGTGCAAACGTGTTAGGTGGAGTGACGAATCATGCTTCACTGTTTGGTGATGAGTGAGTCTGCTCCTGGTGGATGCTAGGAGAAAATGACCTGCCTGACTGCATTGTGCCAAGTGTAAAGTTTGACGGAGGAGGGATACTTGTATGGGGCTGTTTTTCAGGAGTTGGTATAGGCCCCTTACTTCCAGTGCAGGAAAATCTTAATACTTCTGCATACCAAAACATTTTGGACAATGAGATGCTTCCAACTTTGAGGGAACAGTTTGAGGAATTTCCTTTTCTATTCCACCATGACTGTGCCCTAGTGCACAAAGCAAGGTACATAAAGACATGGTTGGATGAGCTTGGTGTGGAAGAACTTGACTAGCCCGCACAGAGCCCTGACCTCAACCCCATGGAACACCTTTGAGATGAACTGGAATGGAGATTGTGAGCCCTTCCCATACAACATCAGTGCCTGACTTCACAAATGCTCTACTGGATAATTGGGCAAAAATTCCTAACACTCCATAATCTTGTGGAAAGCCTTCCCAGAAGAGTGGAAGCTGCTATAGCTGCAAAAGGGGGACGCAATGTCATAAAAGTCCCTGTTGGTGTAATGGTCAGATGTCCCAATAGTTTTGTCCATATAGTGCATATTTATCATGGTTAGTGGCTTATCTGTATTTATCAAGGGTAGGTTTCTGTCTAAATGAAACAGACTATTTTTAAAAATGAGAAAAGACTGAAACCATCAATCAGCTTGTTTCTGCTTACTCTTTGCTGACACATTACATGACATTGGTTTTATGAATTAATGCAGAACATAATCCAAACTGAAATGGCTGACCTTTCTGCTTTGCTTCCTTCAAATACAGTAATACTTTGTACTGTTTGTCTTTATTTTAATTATATAATTTTTCGAATACCATATATTCCCGTAACATACAACAGACGCATACTGATCAGCCATTGCCACATCAGTTTAATGCTTTGTTGTGCACCGGAGTCATCCTTCTTAAAGAACAACTGTTTTTCCATTAACAAAAACTATAGTGAAAAAAAACAAAAACTCACACTTCTTTCTGTTTAAGAGGACTTTTAAAGGACAAACATAGCTAAAAATTAACTAATGTTTATTTGAAAGATTGCATCATGTGTAGATAGTTTGCATAAAATGCTTTATTGAAAGAATATAATTAATGTACCTTGTGGAGCATTCTTTGCTGTGTCTAACTCTAACAGGAGGGCGGACATGTTGTTTAGAATCTTGGGTCAGATCGGTCAGATCTTCCTTCAACAGGTCCACTCCCTATTAGAGCTATACAGAGCAAAGAGGGCACAATAAGGTACATTGTTTATATTCTTTCATTAAAGACTCAATGCAATCTTTCAATTAAACATTACTTATGTTTTTGCTACTGTTGTCCTTCAAACTATGCTCCTAGGAAGAATCTCACTGAGACAGTTGTGGAGACGATGCTCACCTCCCCTGGTATTGTTTATGGCAGCATGATTGATTTGAGTACACCAGTTGTTCATCTGCCTTTCTTTGCCACGGAGTGCTCCTCTATCAAATTGTAGCACTGATCTTGGAGGTCAAGTTTGACTTAGGTTCAGAGGTCAAGTTGACCTTCCCTCGCCTCATCTCGATCTTGCACAAAATATTACTGAATACCATTTTGCGAGGTCAGGATAAGGCATCTAAGGTGGGTGGCGAGTCTGTTGGAGTTTGGAGTTAGAGATGAGTACTAATTTTTGTCCTCCAAACATATATTATTATTTGTTTATTTAAAGGAGAAGGTGTTATTTTTCAGCAATAATGCTTTATCTACCTAAAGCCACTCTCTGCCTACCTTGCAACTAGAGGATGAGTGTTATCAGCAATAGTCACAAACAACCACCCACTCTCCATCACTCCGTATTAAGAATAAAAATCATGCTTTTTATAATTTTAATAAAGCCACTGTCTGCCTAGCTTGTAACCAGAGGATGAGTGTTATCAGCAATAGTCACCAACAACCACCCACTCTCCATTACTCCTTATTCAGAATATAAATCATGCTGGGGGATTATTAGAAATGCATGTTTAGTCAATTCTTGATGTGGGTTGATGGAAACGTCACTTAGATATTTGGTCCATGCTGACTCACACTTTTCCAGCAAGTTTTTTAGGCCACACATTCATGCTATAAACCTTCCAACCCATTCTATCATGACTGTGCTTTGTTTGTTTGAGATCTTGGTACTTTTATTTCAGATCTTTCGTCTTTAAGTTTTGTTAATCACATACCCACAACCTCTTGACCATGTCTGTCTGCTTTCGTGAGTGGCACAGTGTTTGTCTGTTTGTGTAATGGAGCAGGTCTACATAATAACCTGGCTATATTTATACAGATAAATGTGTCTAGATGACTATAAATACAGTATGTATTTGGATAGCTTGATTAATGAAAATATAGACAAATGTATAGATTTATTTTGAGCGAATGAACTTTTAAAGGTATGACCCCTATCAATCTCTTGCTATTGGAAATGCAGTCGGCTTCGCTCAACTTTACATTGCATACTTAAGAAACAAGTCTCTCACACTGCCATAGATCTATTTGCATTTTCCTACTGGTTGGGAAAAATGTGGAATGGAATTGGGAAAATTGGAGTCTATTCAAATATTTACTTTTGCTATTGTGACATTTTGCAATATGTTGAACTTTTAAACATAATTGTCACTAGAACTACATTGAATACATCATTACAGATAGATATTTTAATTAGGGTTACCATGTTTTATTTCTGCCATTCAGGGACATACATATACACAGGGGCGTAGCGTGGGGGGTGCAGGGGGGGCCGGCCGCATCGGGCGCAATATCTGGGGGGGGCGCACTAGCCCTATGCGGCCGCGCGGCCGCAGCCACAACCGCGCGATACTTCCTGTCAGCCGCCGGATGTGAGCGGCAAATGACGGCGTGACGTCACATCCGGCGGCTGCGCGGCGGAGGCTCTTCTGAAACTGCATCGCGGCCTTTCTTCCCTGAGCTGTTGGAAGTGGAATTTGTAAAGGTAAGAATAAAGGGGCTTGGGGGACCTATTGTATTATGTATTGAGGAGGGGGTCATTAATGTATTGGAGAGGGGGAGGGGGGTCATTAATGTATGGGGGAGGGGGGTCATTAATGTATGGGGGAGGGGAGGGGGTCATTAATGTATGGGGGAGGGGAGGGGGGGTCATTAATGTTTGGGGGAGGGGGGTTCATTAATGTATGGGGAGGGGGGTCATTAATGTATGGGGGAGGGGAGGGGGTCATTAATGTATGGGGAGGGGAGGGGGGTTCATTAATGTATGGGGGAGGGGAGGGGGGTTTATTAAATGTATGGGGGAGGGGGGTTTATTAAATGTATGGGGGAGGGGGGTTCATTTAATGTATGGGGGAGGGGAGGGGGGGTCATTTAATGTATGGGGGAGGGGGGGTCATTTAATGTATGGGGGAGGGGAGGGGGTCATTTAATGTATGGGGGAGGGGAGGGGGTCATTTAATGTATGGGGGAGGGGGGTCGTTTAATGTATGGGGGAGGGGAGGTCAGTAATGAATGGGGAGGGGGGGAAGTAATGTATGGGGGAGGGAGGGAAGTAATGTATGGGGAGGGGGGGAAGTAATGTATGGGGGAGGGAGGGAAGTAATGTATGGGGGAGGGGGGCAGTAATGTATTGGGGATGGGGGGGCAGTAATGTATTGGGGACGGGGGGCAGTAATGTATTGGGGAAGGGAAGAAGGGGGCAGTAATGTATTGGGGAAGGGAAGAAGGGAGGCAGTAATGTATTGGGGAAGGGAAGAAGGGAGGCAGTAATGTATTAGGGGATGGGGGTCAACTGTGTATTAGGGGAGGGAGGGGTCAGCAGTGTATTAGGGGGAGGGGGGTCAGCAGTGTATTAGTGGAAGAGGGGGGGGATGGGAAAGATCTGACTTGGGAATTTGAGATGAGGCAATGATTATATTTTTTACATTTGTGGCCTAATGAATAATCTATATATGTGTGTGTATGTAGAAGGAAATGTAAATAGGTGGGGCTACAGGGGTGAGGGAATTATATTTGTAATATATTTATTAGGAACTGTGGAGGGAAGGGGGTTGGATGAGAGCATTAAATATCATAGCATTAAATATTATATTTATGGGGTAGGAACTGTATTATATATTTTTGGTTTAGTGCAGGGGTAGGTAACCTTTGACACTCCCTTTGTTTTTTGACTACATCTCCATTAAGGCTTGCAAAGCATCATGGGAGGTGTAGTCCACAACATCTGGAGTGGCAAAGGATGTCTACTCCTGGTTTAAAGCATAGGTGTATAACCATTTGGCTTCCCCAGGCCAAAATAACCCCTTAAACTCTTAAAGGATCACTATAGTGTCAGGAAAACAAAGCGGTTTTCCTGACACTTTAGTACCCTGAGGGTGCCCAAACCCTCAGGGTCCCACTCCCGTGGCGCTGAAGGGGTTAAATTCCCTTCAGTTACTTACCTTAATCCAGCGCCAGGCTCCCTCGGTGCTGGTGACCTCTCCTCCCTGTCTGACGTTTTCATAACAAACAATACATGTGCTTGGGGGGTAAGGGTTTCTTTAACTAATCTAGTAGAAGAGACTCGAGTGCTAAAATCCACGGGTTAGGGGGCGCAAATTACTTGCCTTGCCCCGGGTGCTGACAACCCACGCTACGCCACTGCATATACAGGTACACCATGTTATAACGCTATGCGCTATGGACCTTCTGCATTAAAGAGGGAGTTTAGCAAGATCTCAGCACTCACATCATGATCCCACTTAGATCGTAATGTAAGTATGATTAACATATGCCCACACAGTCACATACGAATATAGTTCATATTATTATATAATATTAATTATTATGAGCAGATGTCCGATTAATAATATATTCTATATTAACAATATATGATACAAGTAGATGTCCAAACCGGGTATATTAATGTTATAATATATATATAAGTTTATATATATTGTGTATATATATACACACACAATAAATACAGTTTATATATATTGTGTGTATATATATATACACATTGTATTAGTATTTAGTATTTTTGTCATCCTGTGCCTTAGGGCAGCCCTGGATGGAGGGATGTTTTTTTTTTGCTGGGTGAGTAATTCCTGATTTATATTCTGGGGGCCTTGCACAATATTACTTGAGTTCATTGTAGTGGCCTTCATATGTGTTAGAGGTAGTTGCTTTGGGGTTTTATCTATATCTACTTTTGTCTAAAATTTGAAACTTCCATCTCAATTTCCTGCCAATTTTTCTTTATTGAGTAGACCCTTTAATTTGACTTATGTTGTAGTAGGTTACTTTAGTTATCCACTTTAAGTTTGAATGATATAGCTGTATTATTGATCACTTGTCCATTGTTGGTTGTGGTGAAAGAGTAGAAAACATATGTCCTTTCACCACGGGATGTAGTTTGCTAGCATTAATCTCTTATAGATTTCCTGGGGCCAGCATGCTGCTTTTGCAGTGAGTGCAATAAATCTGACTGCATTTGCATTCCTGAGCAGACATTAAGACATTTCTTTATAGATTACATTTTAATGTACAGCAAAGTGGGATACTTATTATTTAAGTGCAATACAAACAAAATTGTTCATTAATTTACTCTAATCAAAAATGCTTTTTAAGAGTGTACCTCGGGGCTTTTTAACGTCAAACTTAAATTTATCAATAAATAGACATAATAACGTGTTTCAGCAAAATCTACATGTACCTGTGGGCATTGTTGCTAATTTTGACTCTGTCGGTGTTGCCTAGCAACCTGGCCTCTGTTGGAATTGCCTGGATAACTGGCCACTGCTGGTGTTGCCTGGCAACATCTATACCTGCCAGTATAATGAGAAGTAAAAGATGTCTGACAAGGATACATTATTGAGAAGTAGTGTTGAGCGAACCCGAACCGCACAGTTCGGGTTCGTACCGAACTTTACGGTTTTTGGACCCCGGACCCGAACATGGACATTTCACTGTATGTTTGGGTTGGAGTTCGGAGTTCGGCAATTTAATGGCGCGTTTTGAAAGGCTGCAAGGCAGCCAATCAACAAGCGTTTGACTCGTTTGCCCTTAGAAGCCATCACAGCCATGCCTACTAATGGCATGGCTGTGATTGGCCAGTGCAGCATGTGACCCAGCCTCTATATATAAGCTGGAGCCACGTACACACACATCACATGAGCTCTTCTTAGTGTAGGAAGAGGATGCTGCAGCTGTGAGGGACAGATTAAAAAAAATTCTGATGTTGAATCTGCAAACTACAGCAATTATACAAACTACAGCGACTATTCAAATTACAGTGATTATTTTAGTGGGTGCTATACTACATATTTGTACCCTGCCCTGAGCCCAGAGCCACAGAGAGTGCAGTGCACTTGCAACTGCATGTGTGCCAGGCACGTGACTTTAATCCTGTTCTGTTAGCTCAGTGGGCAACATCTAGGCATTTTTAAATACTGCAATTTGTTGGTGTTAAAAATGACATTTGCATCCTGCACTTCATATCTGAGAGTCAAATAGAACCGTCAAATACTGTGCTTACAGCGCACTTTGAAAAATTCTAATAGTTTTGGGTGGCAAATAGTACATTTGCGTCTTGCGGTGCACTTCATATCTGAGAGTCAAATAGAACAGTCCAATACTGTGCTTACAGTGCACTTTGAAAAATTCTAATTGTTTTGGGTACTTAATAGTACATTTGCGTCTTGCGGTGCACTTCATATCTGAGAGTCAAATAGAACAGTCCAATACTGTGCTTACAGCGCACTCTGAAAAATTTGAATTGTTTTGGATGCTAAATAGTACATTTGCGTCTTGCGGTGCACTTCATATCTAAGAGTCAAATAGAACAGTCCAATACTGTGCTTACAGCGCACTTAGAAAAATTCTAATTGTTTTGGGTGGTAAATAGTACATTTGCGTCTTGCGGTGCACTTCATATCTGAGAGTCAAATGGAACAGTCCAATACTGTGCTTACAGCGCACTTAGAAAAATTCTAATTGTTTTGGGTGCTAAATAGTACTTTTACGTCTTGCGGTGTATTTCTTGCAGTCCAATAAACAAAAAAAACTCAAAAATTGCCCTTTATGCCTTGGAATGCTGGCCTGCCCTGCAGCCAGTGTATTGTCTGAACGTGTGTTTAGCACGGCAAGGGGCGTTATCACAGACAAGTGCAGCCGCCTGTCCACAGCCAACATGGACAAGCTTACGTTTATTAAGATGAACCAGGCATGGATCCCACCAGACTTCTCTATACCTTGTGCAGAATAGACATTTATACCGGCCTCACCAAGTCATTGTTATACTCAAGTGCACTTATTCTTTGTTTTCTGTTGTTATATGTCCCAATATTTTTTGGGGCTACCCCAATTTAAAAAAACAAATAAAAAACAGTGTTAGCTACCTCCTCCTCCTCCAGCGCCGCTTCCACCTACACCGAGACGGTCACCGCCTCCTCAACCTATGGGTCACTTAGTATAAACTGAAAGAGACTACCCTGCACTCCAACCCTCTCTCAAATGGATAATTCTGTTGATCCTCCTGGCAGCCATGCTTTAGATTTCGATTTATGTTCTTCCAAAGCTAAAATCAGAGATTCCATCTAGTGCTATTTTATGGCTCAGCTGTATTTGTCATTTGTATGTATTTTATGTTATTTTAAGTTATTTCCCTATCCACATTTGCTTGCAGGGCACTTGTCCTACTCTTACCCACATTTTACTTCATTTTGCAGACCTCTAGCCCTTTCCAGGACTTTTTTAGAGGCATTTTAGTGGCCAAAAGTTCATGTCCCCATTGACTTCAATGGGGTTCAGGTTCGGGGTCAAGTTCGGGGTCAAGTTCGAGCACGGACCCGGACATTTTAATGAAGTTAGGCCGAACCTGCCGAACCCGAACATCCAGGTGTCCGCTCAACTCTATTGAGAAGCTATCCACTAAAACCAAACTAAGGCATATCATAACCCCCAAATTGCCTCATTACTAACTTCTCCAATAGAGAACAGTTGTGTTTTAGTGTGGCATGCTGATTACAAAAAATGGCTTGAAGTCGATATTAAGTCTTTTGATGAAAAGATGGAAAACTCTGTTGTGCTTTAACAAATGGGATTCGAATGGTAAGATGAAAATTGGATGAGTTGAAGTTTTTTCCATTTCAGCTGTTTATGCCCGACTTGTGCATCTTGGATGTCAGTTCATCACAGTTCGCTGTTAACCCCTTCCCGACTCTAGGACGTACTATGCCGTCCTGATTTTTAGTGCCTAAAAGACCCTAGGACGGCATAGTGCGTCCTACCGCCATCGCTTGGCCAGGAACAAATCGTGAAGTTTTGGTGCTTGCATTGTCTGGGACGCAAGCACCATGCGTCACGAAGGGGTTAAGTTAATGTATGTCTGCTAAGTAAAAATACATGTTTTAATAGATAATTTGATTTCAGGAATTCTAGCTCCCCCCAACTCATTTTGGAATATATCTTATTAAAAATAATCTCAATTTAGTCTCAAATGAATAACCCACAATTTAAAGCAATACATACTGTTGCGATATGTTACCAGCATGTGGTTGTCATGGTGACAGAACCTTTGAAACATAACAACCATCTGTGTCTGTTATTGTGGCTATTCTAGTAAATAAAGCTTAATGTGGTAATATAGTATTATATACTTTGTCATACACACACATATATATATATAAATATATATATATATTATATATGTGTTTGCCATATGACATGTATAGTTATTTATAGAAACATAGAAACATAGAATGTGTCGGCAGATAAGAACCATTCGGTCCATCTAGTCTGCCCAATTTTTTTTGAGTACTTTTATTAGTCCCCCGTTCCCGGTCTTATAGCTAGGATAGCCTTGTGTCTATCCCACGCATGCTTAAAATCCTTGACTGTGTTTACCTCTACCACTTCTGCTGGCAGGCTATTCCATACATCAACTACCCTTGGAGTAAAGTAATACTTCCTGATATTACTTTTAAATCATTGCCCCTCTAATTTAAGACTATGTCCTCTAGTTGTGGTAGTTTTTCTTCTTTTAAATATACTCTCTTCCTTTACTGTGTTGATTCCCTTTATGTATTTAAATGTTTCTATCATATCCCCCCTGTTACGTCTTTCCTCCAAGCTATACATGTTAAGATGCTTTAACCTTTCCTGGTAAGTTTTATCCTTCAACCCATGAACCAGTTTAGTAGCCCTTCTCTGAACTTTCTCCAAAGTATCAAGATCCTTCTGGAGATACGGTCTCCAGTACTGCGTACAATACTCCAAGTGAGGTCTCACCAGTGCTCTGTACAATGGCATAAGCACTTCCCTCTTCCTACTGCTAATACCTCTCCCTATGCAACCAAGCATTCTGCTAGCATTTCCTGCTGCTCTATTGCATTGCCTACCTACCTTCAAGTTCTCTAAAATTATTACTCCTAAATCCCTTTCCTCAGATGTTGAGGTTAGGACTTTACCAAATAGTCTATATTCTGCTTTTGGGTTTTTACGCCCAAGGTGCATAATCTTGCACTTGTCCACATTAAATGTCAGTTGCCACTGCTCTGACCATTTTTCTAGTTTAGCCAAATCATTTGCCATTTGGCTTATCCCTCCATGAATATCAACCCTGCTGCAAATCTTTGTATCATCAGCAAAAAGACATACTTTGCCAACAAGACCTTCTGCAATATCGCTAATAAAAATAATAAAGAGAATGGGTCCAAGTACAGATCCCTGAGGTACCCCACTAGTAACAAGACCTTGCATCGAATATACCCCATTGACTACAACCCTCTGTTGCCTGTCACTCACTGATAAATGTTAAGGCTACTTAGAAAAGTGTGGAATTACCCTGGCAACTGGTCACACCCCATAAAACCCTCTGAAGATCTATCATACACTATTTTAAAGCTATTATGATTATTAATAATATTTATCATGTTATGGTTTCTCTTTTTATCCCTATGCTGTCAATTAAATTAGTTTCAAATGCCATCTGCATGCATCATCTGTAGATCCAGTTGTTACTGCATGGCATTCATAATCAATGCTATATTGCTGTGTGCTTGATGCTATTTCAGAAAAGGTGCAAGTCCTAAACTAAACTAAAATATGCCTTACATAGAGTTTAAATAACTTTTTTGGGCCTATTGAAGTGCCTATTCAGATCTTTGATATCCTAAAAGGCTATTTTGGGTCATCAGGATTGTCTCATATATATTAACTCTCTGTTTTTATTTTATATACTAAGCTGAGACACAGCAAGTCTGGAGGCTGGCATGTGCTGGAGGCTCACCCTGCCCATCTGATCTGGCACAGAGAGAGACAGTCACCGACCGGACTGGGCTGCTTGCCTTCCATGAAAGCATGGCAGCGTCTGGCCGGAGGATAAACTGGCATGTACTGTCTAAAGTAAATGTCAGTTTATCCACACACTACGGACTACTAACTCTTCACTTGTGCAATATAATATTGTCCCTTTATTTGTAATTTAAAAAAAAAATATTTATAAAATTTATATATTTTTCTCTTTTATATAATTTTTCTTTTCCTGATTTTTGTTCTATAAATATATACTGTATTGGTATCTTCATGCCTTTTATTATTATTATTATTATTATTAATAATAAATTATTATATTATACATTCTTATTGAGTCCAGGTGCTTCTTTTTAGTGCCATATTTTTGGAGCTGTACCTCTCTTATGTAGACATTTAGAGAAATTAAATATTCTCTTATACATAATTACTGAAAGGTTTAGCTACTTGCTAAACCCCCCACCGAATAGCAGTAAGTTAGCAGAAGGTATGAGGTGGCAAAGGTAGAATCCAGAAGTTTGGTCAGGAGAGCAAGGGTCAGGTAAAATGAAGAAGGTAATGGGGTCCCCATTCATAAGAATTTCTTATGAATGGGGCTCTAGTTCGGTTTATAGAAAGCCAATAGTATTACACGTATTCTATATGCCGAAAGTCTATAAAAAAGTCTATACATGCAGACATCCTCCATGCTGCCTGACACTGCCGTCTATTATGACGGACCGGCTGTCCGTCATAATAGACGGAAGTGTCGGGCAGCATGGAGGATGTCTGCACGTATTGTGCAGACATCCCCCGGCTGCCTGATTCTCCTGGTGGCTAGCGGGGCAGTGGAGGATGTCTGTGCGATGAGCGGAGACATCCCCTGCTGCCGCCCGGCAATCGCGCTCATCGCACAGACATCCTCTGCTGCCCCGCTAGCCACCAGGAGATGGACGACAGTGTCAGGCAGCATGGAACGACCTTCGGTTTATAGACTTTCGGCTTATAGAATAGCATAGAATTACATGTATTCTATAAACCGAAAGTCTATAAACCGAATGACCTTCGGTTTATAGACTTTCGGCTTATAGAATACATGTAATACTATTGGCTTTCTATAAACCGAACTAGAGTCCTCATTCATAAGAAATGAATTCATAAGGTCGTTCGATTTATAGACTTTCGGCTTATGGAATACATGTAATTCTATTGGCTTTCTATAAACCGAAATAGAGTCCCCATTCATAATTACTCTATTTCGGTTTATAGAAAGCCAATAGTACATGTATTCCATAAGCCAAACGTCGGGTCCCCATTGACTTAAATGGGGTTCGGGGTCAAGTTCGACCCCGAACCCGGACTTTTTTCTGAAGTTCGGTCAAAGCTCTTGAACCCGAACATCCAGGTGTCCGCTCAACTCTACCGGTGACCTTAATTTGTCTTTTTACTGTATTATGATTGGATTCTGATACTGAAATCTGATTGGATTAGAATTTTGACAACCATGCGGGATGTCACACTTGAAGTAAATCAGTATTTTCCTTCTTTTTGGCAGTCACTCTAAACACCTTATTGAAAATGCAAGGCTTCTTGCAGCAATATCAGAAAGACTATGAAAAGCCCATAACGTCTACATGCATATTTAAATTTCTCTACTTTACATAAAATTTATCTATATTATAGTTTTACTGATCATGTAATAATGTCTTAATTTAAAACATTTGATTTAAACACATTCCATATTTGTTCGAATATATGATGACCCTTATTAATATGAGCTAGGGAAAGTCCTTAATATAAGGCAACTTTAAAGGAAAAACATATTTTGTTAGTAAATATTGATTTACAAAAAAACTTTTTTCATTTTTAATAAAAATGTGAAAACATGCATTTCTTGTTTCAATTTCCTTCATTTGCCTCCACATCTATTGCCTTTGCACACACAGCACCATACTGAACCCACAAAAACATTGTAGCACCCACATAACTTGCCACATCAGCCCCAAGTCTTGCAACAACACCCACAGTATTTGACACTGCACCCATATTGCACCCACATGGACTTGCCACTGCACCCATATTGCACCCACATAGACTTGCCACTGCACCTATATTGCATCCACATGGACTTGCCATGCCCTAACGACTTGCCATGCATCCCAGTGACTTGCCATGTCCCCCGAAACTTGCCTTGCCTTTTCAAAGACTTGCCATGCCCTCCCTGTACTAACAGACACGCTGTCAGGCTGCCTCGCGCTGCCATGGGGTCCTACTTCTGGAGACACGAGGCAGCCTAAGACAATGTGTATGCGCCTGCATCCTGCTGCTGCCTTATGAGATCCAGGTCCCTAGGGAGAACCAGGATGTGAGCCTTGTTACTAGATCTCTTTTATGAGCATATGCTTTGAAAAAAATCCTCTCCTTATATTCTCCTTATAAGTAAATACAGTACTTGTAGATAGCAAATACCATTATGCACGTGTATAAAGTGGTGAGAAAATCATAAGTAAGATTTGCTGAATGGTTTGAAAGAGTTCACAAAGCAGTTTAACACTAGTAAATTACACTTTTCAGTTTGTAATTCTTAATGTAGAAAATATGTGGTACACCCGTGGATAAAATTATTTACAGTGTCAATTGGGCGTTTTTTCTGATCCTATTCTGTTATACCATTTAACGTCCTTAAGGGTCTAACCTGAACAAAACACAAGCAGTATTTCAAAGGCTGTATTGACAGTTGCTAGGGATGCGTTGCTTCACTAGATTACAGGTCTACTCAAATGTTCATGCTGTAAGTATATATATTACTTATATGGAGCATGCCATTGAAAATAACTTAGAACTCAAATGCATGACTGATCAGAGAGATGCTCTGAATATTAAAAGAAGAACTGTCAGTAACCATCAATGCCAGCCAAGTAACTACATGCATGGAAGATTGTTTTCATAACTGGAAACTAAGGGCCATATTTATCAAGACAAAATAGGTGGTATTTCAGGAAAAAGTGCTAAAATAGTAGTAGTAATGGAAACCAATGTAAAGTTATGGCAGTTAGCTCCAAATGTAGCAGTTTTTTTTTTTTTTAAAATAGCACCTGTTTTGCCTTGATAAATTTGGCCCTAATTGCCCTTTCCAGCTAAAAATTGATGATTTCACCAGGTGGTGGTGCTGTTCATGATTGATGTGGTGGTACCAGAGATACAACGTATGAAAAACATTAGTACTATTAAGGGGTCTATGTCTGAAAATCCAACAGTTTGAGTAATTCGCATGTTAGCCATGTATGAGCACACTGTTTTCTAGGTGACGATCATCACCCACCAGCTAGAAAGTGTGTTAAGTGTAAATTTTACATTTGCTCTAAACCCTAATGTTATTGGACTGGTTTACCAGTGTATGATTCAGAAAAACTAAATGCGTTGACTGGTTAAATATAAATATTAATATATGGATTTTCTCTCTTTATAATATTTTTTTTTGGGTTGATTTACAACAAATTCTTAGTAACATGCAATCTCAGCATTACTTTATGAATAGTTAATACTGGTTCTGATGTAAGCACCTTGCTGTCAGGATTCTTTTCTTAAAACTCCAGCAACTTATTCATTGCATTTTTGTAAGTCAATATGCTGCAATGCAGAGGAAAAGGGACATTGGATTTACAAAAGAAGGTATATAATGACGAGATAAAAAAAATAACACAAGGTACGTTATACTGAAAAGGGGAAGAAACAAACACCAGCTGCTGTGGGTAGCATCCTGGTACCCAAAAATTAAACCAGTGAGACATTGCCCAGCATTTAGTCAGATGGATACAAAGTTTACATTATAAATGTACACAAATAAATTATTATTGGACCCATCCTGGAAAATGTAAAGGCAGAACACAAATAGTGGCATACCTTCTATAAACAAGTGATAATAACATTATTTTTTTAAAGAAAATTGAGCTCTTACAGCAATGTCACTAGGACAACATTTTCAGCATGCTGTTTAGGAAATTGTTAACTTTGAAGCAGCTCACCTGAATGAAATACAGAGGGGGCTATTCACTAAAAGGTGAGTTGAGGTCAGATGAGGACATTTCATCTCACCAATCTACCTATACATTGTGCAGCGACAAACCTGGTGAGATTCTCCCACTAAAAAAATTCACCAGGTTTGTCACTGCCCAATGTATAGCGAAATTGGCAAAAAGAAATGTTCATCCAACCTCAACTCACCTTTTAGTGAATATATCCAGGGCCACTATCAGAAATTTCAGGGCCCCTTACTGAAAAAAATTCTGCCCCCCCAAATAGTTTATCAATTAAAATGTGACTAAAAGCAGGGTCTGCATCCGCCGATCCTAGGTTAATTGACGCCACAGTTAGTTTGCCCATTAATATGCCACAGCCAATTTGCCCCGTAATATGCCAGTGTCAGTTTGCCCATTAACATGCCACCCCCAGTTTTCCCAATAAAAGCATTAGCCCCTCTCCCCCATTCCCCAGTACTCATCTTGCTGCTGCTTCTCGCGTCTCCTCCGCATAGTGTTCCCTCCATGCGCACTGAGTGCAAGAAGCTGGAAATAACTGCTGGCTGGATGCAGACTACTGCCCTCTTTGTGACAGTCACGCAGGTAGGAAGAGCATGTTGTGGCCAGTGGCGGCCCCTTTAATCCGTGGGCCCTGGAAAGTGCCCACTTTGTTCATCAGTTAAAGCAGCCCTGCCTACACACACACACACACACACACAGTCACACTTACACACACACTTACACAGACACACACTTAATCATCATTACACACAGACATACATACACTTAAAGAGACACCCTTATACACACACAGACACACATAAATATACACACTTACAGAGGCAGGGTCGCACTGCTGAGGGTGACAGAGGTGCAGGAAGGCACAAATATGGAGAGGCAGGAGAAGCCAGTGGGTGGAAGAGAGGGCATCCACTAGGCCATTGCAGGGATCTATACCTTTCAGAACACATGGATTTTTGGAGACCAGGAGCAGCAATGAAGAGAAGATTGCAGAGCAGCGAGGAGAGACGCTGCTCTCTCACCAGTTGTCCTATGAGGAGAACCTGCATTTAGTGGAACTGTCTGTGAGGCACAGCATTGTGCTCTATGTCCAACATATTGAGAAGACAACTGCTGTGAAAAAGCCTCAAATCTGGTGGCTAAAAGAAGACAGGGCAAATGCCATGAGCCAGCATTGGCACAACAGGGAGACAATAAAGAAGTGCTGTGGAGTATATGCAGGAGCAAGACTATGATGGTGAGGTTAAGTCACTCCCACAGTGCCACTGGGGATGGCTCACCTCTCACTCTTCAGTACATCGGCTGGCAGGACATCCTCAAGAGATACAAATCTCCCATGGCTGTAGAGGACGGTCCTAGATTAGGTGTGAATGTCTGGGAATCCAGGACCCATTGTTCACCTGGTGAGTACTACTCCATCATCCACATTCATGACATTATTGACCGCTGTGGGCAGATAGGGACAGGTGAACATAGACAGTACAAACAGTAATGAAAGACAGTGAAGGATAGTATACATATGGTAGTGCACAGTACTACTTACTCATATGTACCAATTATCATGATTTATTCCTCTATAACTTCATATAGACTCACTTGGATACCATCACCTGGACATATTACAACACCTCCAATAACATCCACACCACACCTGCAGATTTTGGGACGCCTTATCCTCCAAACTGCTAGCAGCATCAAGCCTGGAAATTCCTCACACATGAGAGTAGTAGGAGAATGGAATCCTACCCTTAACTGACCATGCCACAGTCTGCAGGACCCTCGTGCCCTCTCTTCAGCTCACAAGCATCTACTCAGGACTCTCAACGTGCTGCACAAAATGCTTACCAAACCTATATTTCTATAATAACTTGATAATTATGAGCAAAACACCAGTCAGGTTACAACATTATAAGTGAATTGTTTATGATGTGAGCAGTGAGGTCACAATGTTCAAAGTGAGGTGAGCAGTGATGTGGCAGCCTCACTGTTCTTTATATCAGTACTCAGTGTCAGTTGGTATCAGATTTGGTGCCAGCATTCAAGGGATCTACTAGCTCAGATTTGCTTCTGTTGGTTAGAGAGTTTGTTTAAAAATCTACCTACTGAAAAGAAGAAGGTAAGGAATAAAACAAGGTGCAGAATATGTTTACTCTTTATAAGTGCCTCTTTCCCTTTGCTCTTCTAGACCAGATCACACTTCAGACAAAATATCTCACCAGGGCCTTTTTTAAGAATAAATTCTCACTGTATGTTAAACTATAGTTATGCCAGCCCCATAGCATCACACCACAAAAGCCTTGCTTGTTTTTACTTCCACCCCCTTTATTGAAGTTCTAGTGCCTACCTAATCATGATTTCCACCACATCACTTGCAATAGCACCCACAGCTGATTACACAAACATAACAAGTCCAAAGGACTTGCCACAGTGCCCATATTGCACCAAATTGCATCCACAGGACTAGCCACAGCACCCACACTGAACCAAATTGCACCTGATTACACCCACAGGCCTTGCTATAGCATCCACACTGCACTAGCTTAAACTTGCCACAATAGGACTCACCTTAGCACCCATTTTCACCTACATGACAGGTGTCTAGAGGTTGGCAGCATGATGACTGTGCTCTTTGTTAAAATAGGCCCTGGACTGATTGAATAATGCATACTATGCCCTAGGGGTCCAACAGCGGCGCTCCAGCTGCTGCAGAACTACAGACCCCATAATTCTCCACCAGCATTCTAGAATGTCAGGGAATTAGGGTACTTGTAGTACAAAAAAAAACTGGAGGGCTGCAGTTGGACACCTAGGCCCTAGGCTCTACTCAGTGACTTTAGTTATATTTTATCAGTTCCTTTTATGCAGCTGAATGGGAGATTTTTCCAACTCAGCTACTTTGGCCTATGTTTGAAATTCCTATCTCAATTCCCTGTAATTCTCTCTTTTTTTCAGTAGACCCTTATGTGTTTAAATGTACAATGATTTGTAATTAATTGGCAGATTTTAATTTAAACAATACATTTAAAATGAATTACCGGAAGGGCTAAAGATTTGGAATATGTGACATTACTGTGTCAATGAATATTTTTTTTCATGGAAATGAATTAATATACCTTAAGGCTGACAATATCACAGAGACGGCTGATATTGCTGAATTTTAACCTAGTGTCCCACTGATTAATACATGTTATATTAATCTTCGAGCAAGCATAGATAGGAGATTATTGCTACAACTGAAGTAAAACCTCTTACTGACCATATTACATGCATGCTCTATTTTTCTTTTAATTCCTGCTTTGAAGCATGAATAAGCATGTAGACAATAAAATAAAAAGACAGTGCAAAACAGCATTTCAACTTTAAGAACTTTAAGTCTATTGACTGAACAATTTGTGTTTTGGGAGGGCTGGAAGGGGGACAGGAGAGAAATTGCCTCCAAGCTGCCCTATACTCTCTCTCTCAATGGGCTGGGGTTGTACCACTTTTAAATGCGCCAATTGGTAACACTTTCGATCTTTGTATCCAAATGTCTGGTCTACCTATCAATCTCTGTACCTTATCTGTCAGCAAATCCGGGATTGCATGTCTGTGGGGTCTATTCACTAAAAGCTGAGTTGTAGGTGAACTGAGGTGAGATGGACATTTAATCTCCCCAGTTTAGCTATACATTGTCCTGGGACAATCCTGGTGAGTTTGCTTAGTGGGGGAAACTTACTAGGTGTGTACCTGCACAATGTATAGTTAAAATGGTGAGATTAAATGTTCATCTCACCTGAACTCACCTTTCAGTGAATACACCTCTATGTCTGTCTATCTCTGATGATACCAAGTGGGCTGATGAACTAAATTGTTTTTGCCCCAGGTCAACAGTTGCTAGACCTGCCCTGTGCATAGCAATAGTCCAAATGTACCCTGTGTTGTCAGTATCTGTCATATCTGTCACTATGCCTACTATATACAACTCCTATTAAGCTACAACAATGTCTTGCTGAAAATATGGTCTCCAGCATTTGGATATATAGCAGGATGCAACCTCTGGGACTTCGATTGCTAGAAAATAAAATTCCCATCATGCTTAGCTAGTAATTTTATTTTTGTTTCTTCCCATGTGCTTGTCTAAGGGATGACTCTAGTACATATCAGCGCACAGACACAGTATGACTGTCACGCTGGCCTACAACCTACAAATGGGAGATTTTTTTTACCCTGAACAAACTTCACCCCTGTGGTTGAGCCCAGGGGTACAGCTGGCTCTTTTAAAATTTTAAAATTTTGTCTGAATCAAACACATTTAGAAAATAGATATTACAATTTTAATAAAAGAATACATTTTTATAATTAAGTTTAGTATGCATTAAAAAGGTAGGTGTTTTGTAAGTAAAGTATAATCTGCATTTTTTTCTGTGACTGCCTTTTTTCTATAAATCTCTCATTTGTGAGGGAATCTTCAGCAGTTTCTGAGAACATACAGCTTGTAAATTAGACATGTGCATTCGTTTTCGGACGAATGCATTTTCGTCCGAAAATAGCATTTTCGTCCATTCGTCCGAAAAACGAATAATGAAAATGCTAAGTTAACGAAAGCGAATGAACGAATGATTAATAAACGAAAATCATTTGTTCATTCGTCCATTCGTAGTACTATTGCATTCCATAAGCCGAAATAGAGTCGGTTTATAGAATACAATAGCATAGTACACTTACATTCCATAAACCGAACGACTTTCGGTTTATGGAATGCATGGAAGTCTATTGGCATTCTATAAACCGAAAGACTTTGTCTCCCTGACTCCCATCACACACACTCTGACTCCCATCACACTCAGGCACACACTAACTCCCACCACACTGTCACACACTGACTCCCATCACACTCAGTCACACACACTGTCTCCCATCACACACACTCTGACACCCATCCCACTCAGTCACACACAGCTTCAGGGAAGAGAGAGGGAGGGGAGGGAACAACTTTTAACAAAACGGAGAAGAAAGTAAAAATCTTCGCCGCACCAGAATGGTTTAAAGCACCAGTGTGCTTTAACAACCTCTGGGAAAGTGCCGCCCTAAACAAGGCGCCGCCCTAGGCGAGCGCCTTGTTTGCCTCGCGGTAGATACACTATTGGTGCTGCGGCCTTTTAATATACATTAATACCAAAGAGGACCCTTAGAATCATTAGCGTTATATTCAATGCAGTGTACATCAGTCAACATTTCAGGCTTGCACTTGTTCCTTTATCAGGACAAGACTTTGGGTAACCACAAAATATTGATGACAAATTAAATTATATTGATTAGAAATCTACAGTTTTAGTAGATCAATTTCCCATTTCTTGGTATTGTCCTCATTGATTTTTTTTGATGCTTAATAGAAGGAAAGGACAAATCGACCTTCTTTAGTACCAAAAATAATAATCATGATAATTGTAGTGTTTCCCTTTTTGAAATATGATGGAAAGAAATTGAAAGAACACAATGGGGCCATTTGATTTGCTGCAAATCAGTCACATGATCTTATGATCAAAAAATGGCTTTCTCACTCAATGTGTTGAAAAAATATAATTTTCAGACTTTATTTAACATAGTTTAAAAAAAAAAAAAAAACAGCAACAAAAAATAACATAGTGGCAAAATATCACATGAAAAAGCAGTAAAACTGACAATGAAAGCCTAGCAAAAAAATATGTTTTTGCTTTACATTAACATGTTTGTGTCTATATTTTTTGTTATTAGACAAATAAACAGCAGGGAAATAATTATAGGTTTACAGATCTATGTCTGCATGATGCAGTAAGCAGATAAAATGTTCATATGTGGTGAAAACACTTGTACAGAACCAAATATGTGCCAGCAAAATGCGTCTTTTATTAAAGTTACCTTTTAATCCACAAACATGTGAATAATCAGGTTCCCTTCAGAACCATATAATCTATAGGTTCTACCAGCAAAATCACCAGCAAATGTATATCTGAAATGTACTACTTATATGAGGTTTTTTTCCCTGGTCAAGTCTATAGATGTAAAAGTACATCTATGCTTATTGTGTGATCAAAGAATGCTGTCTTTTGCTAGTCATTTGGCTGGAATAGTGTATGGATCAAATTATATTCACTTTAAAGAGACACTTGTACCTAGTTGCTTAACCAGTGAACTCAGGCAAGAATACTTTAGTTGCCTGCTCAACTATTAATGCATGATAGTTCTTATTTTGTCATTTGGCCTAATGGTGGCTATTCACTAAATGTAAACTGACAAGTGAACTGCAAGTGAACATCAGGCATTAATAGCCGAGTTAGAAAGATAGGTACATTGGAATAGTTTTTAATGGCTGTTTAGTTTCAGTTTGCTTGTCAATTCAGCTTAAGTTAATAGCCTCTATTATGTCACTTTTGTATGCCACTGGCAAAATATGAAAGCATAGATAGGAAATAACTGTGTAATACAAGGATTTTTACAGATTTTATTGAGTGGAAATTGTTAGATTGTTGCCTTCCTGGACATATATACAATAATGAGCTCATATTTACAAAGTTTAACAAAATAGACTTTTACGCATCCTGAATAATGAGCATACTGAATGTTAGAATATGTTTGGAGTGCATACTTCAGCCATGTAACACACCACCCAGTGCTGTATTTACCGCGAGGCATCCTAGGCGGATGCCTATGGCGGCAAATTTTGGGGGGCGGCAGCGCCCCCCAGCACTGGAAAAAAAAATAAAAAAAAAAAAAAAATCCGGCCCTTTAAAAATAAAAAAAAAACCCCACCGCGCTTGCAGGCAGAGACAGAGGTGAGAGGGGATCGGAAGATCCCCCCTCACCAACGCTCTGCCTGCCAGGCTGCACGGGGAGCCGAACAGGCAGCACAGAGAAACCTCCGTGCTGCCTGTTCGGCTCCCCGTGCAGTGTGCCGACACGGAAGTGCCGACAGTCACGTGACGGGCGCGCTGACGTCATATGCGCGCCCAGTCACGTGACCTGTCGGCACAATCGCATGGAGGGACCATGCTGCCTGCCTGCCAGGGAAAGGTAAGTGCTGATGGGAGAGTGTGTGTGTGTGTGTGTGTGTGTGATGGGAGTCAGAGTGTGTGTGTGACTGAGTGTGATGGGAGTCAGAGTGTGTGTGATGGGAGACAGTGTGTGTGACTGAGTGTGATGGGAGACAGTGTGTGTGACTGAGTGTGATGGGAGTCAGAGTGTGTGTGATGGGAGACTGTGTGTGACTGAGTGTGATGGGAGTCAGAGTGTGTGTGATGGTAGACAGTGTGTGTGACTGAGTGTGATGGGAGTCAGAGTGTGTGTGATGGTAGACAGTGTGTGTGACTGAGTGTGATGGGAGTCAGAGTGTGTGTGATGGGAGACAGTGTGTGCGACTGAGTGTGATGGGAGTCAGTGTGTGCGTGATAGGAGTAGGAGTGTGTGACTGAGTGTGATGGGAGTAGGAGTGTGTGACTGAGTGTGATGGGAGTGTGAGCTTGATGTGAGTCTGAATGATGGGGCATGTCTTAGGTGTGTAACGTGGGTGTGCAGCTTGGGTAGGGGGGTGCCCGGATTTTGTCTGCCTAGGGCAGCACAAAATCAAGATACACCACTGACACCACCCCAATTCAATATTTCAAGATGACATTGTTGCAGTCATGTGATATTTTATGTATACTGTATATAGTACATTCTTATGAGTACTACAGCCATGTGGTATGTTTTAGTGTTAATACAGGTACTCTGTCAGCCTAAACATTGCTTATACCGTGCATGTGGATAATAAAACATGTCTATACATTGTGTTAGCAAAATTGTAAGCAAATACATAAAATAAGAGATCTGTGGTGCCCCCTGCTTATGACAAGTGGTTTGATATGCAAATTAAGTAATTTCCAATGGGAAATGTGTAATTTGTGTAACTATATTGACATATGTGTAACTTTATAGACATGTAGGAAAACATATATACACACATACATACATACACATTGTGTATCTACTCTTCAGTTCTGTATGTGTGTGTATAAATAATGTCTATCTCTTCATCTCTTTCTATGTCTCTATCTATCTGCTGAGTGAAAACACACACTTTTTTTTCCATTTCTCACAGTGTGGAGCTTCATGTCATACTCTCATTATTACCCTGATAATTCCTGAAAAGCATAATCTGTTAAGCATGCCAGATGTGAAATCCTGCGCTTTGTAGACACAGAAATGTTAATGCCTGACTAGCTGGGATCAATAATGAATCTGAAACACGTTAAACAAAACGAATTAACACCCTACCTGGCATGTGTCTGACTCATCTCAGGCTAGCAAAGTGATGCCATATAGTTAGCCCTCCGGCTGTTGTGAACTACCTCTACCATCATGCTAAATGTGTTTGTCTGACTGAGCATGATGGGAAAAGTAGTCCAAAAGGTTAGTGCTCCCTGCTCTAGAGCAAAAAATATTGACACTACCAGAGGTTTGTGCAATATTTTGCTGTGCTTAAATCTCAGGCACTGAAAGGGTGAATGTGTGATGCAATGATTAGTCAATCTGATAGCATGAATCTGTTTGCACAGTGTGTATGGCATTGGCACCTTCTGTTTTACTTTATTGTGGTACCGGAAGAAGACTGTCAGAAGCACCTGAGCTACAAAGCCCAGGGCTGCTAGTAATTTACTGCTGACATGCTGGTTTATGCCTTTGGAGAGCAGCTTGTGAATAGAAGCAAGAGGATCAGCAAACACTGAAGGGCTGGGTCCCAACTGAAGCTGCATTAGGAGATGTGCTAACATGCAAACCTCGGTGTTTGGATTGGGAGCTGCTCCAGTTTATGTGGATCTTTCTCCTGCTGATGCTGCACTGTGCTGAAAGCATCGCTGTCGCTGTCCACGTCCCAGGTGCTGAAACCAAGCCAGCCTCGGATCCCAGCTCCTCCCTCGACAGAACGCCAGCTTTAGCAGCTACAGCTTCACTTGCCAGCCTGAGAACTGGGAGATTTAACAGGCCTGATCAGTATATCCCTCGAGCACAAGGAAGACTGGAAATTCAACAATGATCATTATTGCTTTTAGCAGAAGGGAGCCCTGGATTAAACCATGGATTTCTACTCCAGGCAGGCACCTTCAGACCTTATCAGATCTATTCCAGCAATGAATGCTGGCCACACATGCTAACCTGCTTCAATGGACTAGCTGCAGGTGCACGTGAAAGGGATGTGAAATCCTAGCTAATTTGTGATGGTGTATGCTGTGTATACTCTGCAATGGCTTTTACCCTAGGGTGCACAGGGCTGGTGGCCCAGCTTCTATTTTCAAGGGATCAGAGGACACTAAGGGGCTTTCCTGTCCCAAGGCCATCTGCGTTTATCAGACACGCTAATATGCAATGCTGTCTGTAGGTGATGCCGCTCAGCTGATGTGGGTTCACTCCTGGTTGCTCTGTGTTGGATGCATCGCTGCCGCTGTCCACGTTCCAGGTGTTGAATCCAAGCCAGCTTCGGGTCCCCGCCCCTCCTTCTAAAGAAAAGGAGCTACAGTCTCTCAAGCAAGCCTGAGATCCGTGAGATTTAAGAGGCCTGGCTATTGTTTATTCATGCTTCAAAGAAACTGAAGTAAAACCATGGATTTATTAGGAAGACAACTACCTTCAGATCCCATCAGCTCCATTTCACCAGTGAATGGTGTTCACACATGGTAACCTGTTTCAATTGACTAGCTGTGAGTGTATGTGAAAGGATGTGAGGTGCAAATTGGTTTGGAGAGGGGTTGGGTGTGTGCTGTGGACCTGCTACAATGGCTTCTACTTTGGGGTCCACAGGACTGGTGGCCCAGGTCTTCCTTGTCCTTGAGTTACTGTGCTTGGTTACAGGGCAGCGCAGGTACTCGGTGAGGGAGGAGTTAAGTCACGGGGCTTTTGTGGGAAACGTGGTTAGTGATTTGGGGTTAGAACTTAAAAGGTTACCCTCCAGGGGTTTTCGCATCACCTCCGGGAACAGCAAGCAGTATTTTGATGTTAATCTAGGGAATGGAGTCTTGTTTGTGAACCGAACCATTGATCGTGAAACCCTGTGTGAGCCCAGCAGCCCATGTGTGATCAATCTAGAGGTGGTGATCGAAAACCCTGTGGAGGTGCACAATATTGAGGTGGAGATAGTGGATATTAATGATAATGCCCCTACATTTCCTAGAAATGATTATTACTTGGAGATCAGTGAGTCTGCTGTGCCTGGGGCCCGTTTTCCTATTGAGAGTGCCCAAGATCCTGATATAGGAAGCAATTCAATTCAGACTTACAAGCTCACTGACAATGACTTCTTTGCTCTGGACCAAAAAACATTCAATGGCAACAGCCAGTTGATTGAGCTTGTGCTAAAAAAGGCCCTAGATAGGGAAAAGAATCCCCTCCATCAACTTGTTCTTACAGCCATAGATGGTGGTAGTCCTGCAAAATCTGGCACAGCCCAAATTTCAATACGTGTGATGGACACAAATGACAACACCCCTTTCTTCGATAAGTCTACCTACAAGGCCAGTTTGCTGGAAAATGCTCCATCTGGCACATTGGTAGTCAAGTTGAATGCTACTGATCCAGATGAAGGGTCAAATGGTGAAGTCACCTATTCATTTAGTAGTTATACCCCACAGAAAGTCAGGCAGCTGTTTACTATTGATCCCCAAAGTGGAGACATACGTGTCAGTGGTAATGTGGACTATGAGAAAGCATCAGCCTATGAAATCTATGTTCAAGCCACTGACAAAGGTTCTGTACCCATGACAGGACATTGCAAGGTGTTGGTTGAAATCATTGATGCCAATGACAATGCCCCAGAGATAGTAGTTACTTCAAATTACTCTCCAGTAGCTGAAAATTCCCAAGAAGGGACTGTAGTTGCATTAATGAGTGTAACTGACCAAGACTCAGGACCCAATAAACAGGTTAGTCTTTCAATACAACAAAACATTCCCTTTAAATTAATATCCTTTAAAAATACATACAAACTGGTCACTGATGGTAGACTGGACAGGGAGACTTGTCCATCCTACAACATCACAGTGATAGCTATGGACTCTGGGAACCCTCCTTTATCATCTCAGGGAATCATCTATGTGGACATTTCAGATGTAAATGACAATGCTCCCTTGTTTGAGGAATTATCTTACTCAATTTATGTCATGGAAAATAATGCTCCTGGGGTTTCCCTGTATTCAGTGAAGGCTATAGATCCAGATTCCAATGAAAATGCATTTGTTTCCTATCTTCTGCTACAAGGAGATGTTGAAGGGCTCCCTGTCTCTTCATTTGTGTCTATTAAGTCTGACAATGGCACTATTTACGCCATCCGGTCCTTTGACTATGAAAAAGTGCGTGAGTTTCATTTTGTGGTCCAAGCCCAGGATGCTGGCAACCCATCACTAAGTAGTTCTACAACTGTTAATATTTTTGTGGTAGACCAGAATGATCATGCTCCCACAATCCTGTATCCAGCTACTGCCAATGGTTCGGCATCAATGGAGATGATTCCACGGACAGCCAATGCTGGTTATCTTGTCACAAAGGTCATTGCAATTGATGCTGATTCTGGACAGAACGCATGGTTGTTTTATTACTTGTCTCATGCCACGGATCCCAAACTTTTTAAAGTGGAGTTACACACAGGAGAGATAAGCATTACACGAAAGGTTGCGGATGACAGTATTACTAACTACAACTTGACTGTCCTAGTAAAAGACAATGGTCAACCCAGTCTGTCTTCTTCTACATTAATAAGAGTGGCGGTTGTGGACAGGATTTCCAAAATAATCCCTGACACACGAAGGCATGTAAAAAATACCACAAACTACTCCGAAATCACAATTTACTTGATTATTGCCTTATGTGCAATTTCCTTTGTATTTCTATTGACTGTAATTGTTCTAACTATCCTGAAATGTTACCGATGCAGTATGCATGGGGAACCCTGTTGTGCTGGCTTTTGTGGATTTAGACAACAGAACCCAGCAGACATATACAAACAGGCCAATAACAACATTGAAACCAGACTGCCACATGGCTTGAAAGTGCAGCCCCATTTTATAGAGGTTAGGGGAAATGGTTCCCTTACAAAGACATACTGCTACAAGGCCTGCATGACTGCGGGATCTGGAAGTGATACATTCATGTTTTATAACACCGGTGCTCCTGGAGGGACTGTGCCTCATGCAGTGATTTCCGACAGACATCTGAAAAGACTAAGTGGACAAAGTGTACAAAACCTGATCATTTTGAAAAGTGAAACCACTACCCCTGTTGAGGTGAGACACTTTTTTTTTAATCTTATAGTTTATTTTACTTTTCATACAAAGCTCATTTTATTTGTTTTAATCTATCTGATAATGTAATGTAACAGTGTACTATTTATTATATGATGACCATTCTATGACAGCACCAACTGGTAAATAAAGTGCTGTTAACACTACAATTTTTTAGAGAAAGAAAGCTTAAAAAATTATATTTTTATTCTTGAAAAGGGCCCTGTGTGTTTGCAACACCTAAATATATAAAGAATATAAGTGCATGATATGTGATCTTTCAGAAATGAGTAATGCAAAGAAAAATAAATTCCCTTTTCCCTAACACAAATAAAATATAACATAATATATGATGAAATGAGATAGGGGGAGGGCCCATCAGTTCTCTGTATTTTGTGAGAAGGGGATTGGTGTAACACCATGGAACAGTCTTCCTGAGAAACACCCCCTGCAAAATATTGTGTATTAAATATAAATGCACATATTTAGAAGAATAGCAATGGTTTGTTTTCTATGGTAGAAATGTGATTTGTAACTAGTTTATAAATCATTTTACTCCTGGATTATGCTGCAGGTAAAAAAAAAATGATAGTGTGCTACAAAGACTTAATCGTGTCCATTGAGATATACTCTTTAGACTCTGGGAGCCTTCAGATTTTTAACAAAGCATCAGTAAAAGGTGAGATTCAGGTGACAAATATGGCAATCTGTTCCTGCTCAAAGAACTCAACTGACCATGGATATTATATAGTTCCAACTTTAAAAACTCTCACTTTTTAACAATGCATTATTTGGGGCCAAGTTTTTCTTGCAGGAGCAACTCACCCGGTTTGTCCCTGCACGACGAATAGTTAAGTCATGAGATGAAATGTTCATCTCACCTCAACTCACCTTCTAGTGATCCTACCCCAGTGTGAGGGCCAACTCTGCTCTTCTTTTAGGAGCAACTCACCAAGTTTGTCCCTGCACAATGAATACTTAAGCTGGTGAGATTATACGTTTATCTTACCTCAACTCACCTTTTAGGGAGCCTACCCCAGTGTGAAGGCCAATTCTGCTCTTCTTCCAGGATTAACTCACCAGGTTTGTCCCTGCACAATGAATCATTACGTCATTTGATGAAATGTTCATCTTACCTCAACTCAACCCCAGTTTGAGGGCCATCTCTTCTTCCAGAATGAATTGTTTGTTCCTGCTCAATGCATAGTTAATTCGGTGACATGAAATATGTATCTCACCTCAACTCACCTTTTAGGGAACAGACCACATGACTTACTGAGCTGGGTACCAAATGTTTAGTATACTAAGAATGCTGCTCACCTCTGTCACAAATCTGAGAAATTTTGGAATTCTATATTTGCTGTGGAACTCTATGGAGACTGTTAACTAAAAGGTGAGTTGCAGGTGAGTTGAGGTAAGATGAATAAATCATCTCACCAATGTAGCTATACATTGTGTAGGGACAAACCTGGTGAGAATCCCCATTAAGCAAACTCATCAGGTTTGTCCATGCACAATTTATTGCTAAACTGGTAAGACGAAATGTTCCTCACCTCAACTCATCTCATCTCACCTGCAATTCACCTTTTAGTGAATGGGCACAATTGATCTATATGGGGGCTCAGGAGTTGAACTCACAGCAGCAACCTACCACATGTCCAGTAGCTAAGAGTAGCTGCTGATGTATTTCACATTGACATTTTTGTTATTAAAGGGACTGTTTCACCCAAACATGGTTTTTACTGTGAATGTAGAGAATAAAGGTGAAAGTGATCTATACATTGTATTATCCCTGTGAGTGCCAGGCTGTTGGCCCACCCTCATGGCACTGAAAGGGTGTCTGTTTTCTTTACAGATTTGGGGCATTTTTGATCTTTGTCCCTCCTAGGATGGGAGGTAGGAAGAGACACATTTTTATTGATTTATATATTCACAAATTGGTCAGCCCCTGACACAATAGAGGTGGGTCAGAGTTGAGAATGGTGGCCAGTAATTTATTTTAATAAGAGCTTTGGACAGTACACCAGCCCCAAGTCCAGGGAGGCTGGTTTTATTTATTAAGGGGCCATGGGCATAGTGCTGGCCTGTGGCCCCATGGGAAGCATTATTTTAAATATGGGGGCCACAGGCATATGCCGGGGTGCGGCCTCTGGGCGCTGTATTTAATGATATCAGTGACCTCATGCTTGGTGCCGACCTTTGGTCACTTGGAGGCCATTTTGTTTTTCAAGTGGCCTCTGGCCTCAAGGGGGTTGCAATGATTTTAACTTTTTGGGGAGGTGTGGAACGTTGGGGGAGCCCTGTAGCTCTCCCAACTTTTTTTTTTAAGTTTAGCCCTCTCAGTGCTGTAGTGAACACTGTTTGAAAAGGTTCAAATGTGCAAATATCAGCTGTGTTAGGCAGCTGATGCACATTTAAGCTATGTTTTTTTGTCTAAAATTGGCAAACAAAAATTAAAGATGAATCTTTACTATCCTTCATTGAAAAAACGTTTGTGTAATATAAAGCATGGAGATTTTTAGTGGGTATGGTAATTTTTTATGATAATGATATTACCCCACATGGTAATGGCGGGCAGGGGCATTGTCTCTCACACATACACACACACCATGTCTCTCACACATACAGACTCTGTCTCTGACACATTGTCTCTCTCACACTATCTTTCTCTCTTTCTCATTCACTTTCTCTCTCTCTTTCTCATACATTGTCTCTCTCTTTCTCACACACTGTCTCTCTCTCTTTCTCACACACACACTATCTCTGTCACAAATACACACACACACACACACACACCGTTTCTCCCTCACACACACCCCATCTCTCTGTCTCACACACACCACGTCTCTATGTCACACACACCACGTCTTACTGTCACACATGCAGTGCTGTATTTACCGCGAGGCATCCTAGGCGGATGCCTAGGGCGGCAAATTTTGGGGGGCGGCAGCGCCCCCCAGCACTGAAAAAAAAAATTGGGAGTCAGAGTGTGTGTGATGGGAGACAGTGTGTGTGACTGAGTGTGATGGGAGTCAGAGTGTGTGTGATGGGAGACAGTGTGTGTGTGATGGGAGTAGGAGTGTGTGACTGAGTGTGATGGGAGTGTGAGCTTGATGTGAGTCTGAATGATGGGGCATGTCTTAGGTGTGTAACGTGGGTGTGCAGCTTGGGTAGGGGGGTGCTCGGATTTTGTCTGCCTAGGGCAGCACAAAATCAAGATACACCACTGCACACATGCTCCATCTCTCTCTTACACTCTCTTTCTCTCTCTCTCTCACACTGTCTATCTCTCTCACAATGTCACATACTTTCACACTCTCTCCCTTTAACACTATCTCTCCCTTCTCACAGTGTCTGTCTCTCTCTCTCTTTCTCACACACTGTCTCTCTCTCTCTCACACACACACCATCTCTCTCTCATGCACTGTCTTTCTCGCAGGGAGGGGGTCTCTAGAAGTCTTGATGATGTTCAGTAACTTCCGTGCGGTCCAGGAGTAACAGAGGACCGCACGCAAGGAGCTGAATATTTAAAAAACAAAACATAGTAGTGGCAGTGATAGCCCTGGAGTCTCGGAGCTAAAGTATAGCTCACCCTTAGCGACTCCACTGCCGGCATAACTGGACCCATTGAATCCACCCCATTGTGTTATTAAATTTGCATGCAATAACATAAGAGAAATACATGTTTTTAATATGTATGTACACTACACTTGATGCAATCTTTCAATTAAATATATCTTATTTTTTGCTGACAGTTGTCCTTTAATGCCAGACTTGAAATGTAACCATATTTTACCATTTGATAGAATCCAATGTATACTTTTTAATGCAAGCAATGTCGGGTTGTTACACCTTGCTTTATAAAACACTGAATCTTCACAACTGTTTTTACACGATGATAAATGTTTTTCTTCACCCGTTGCAGGTGAAGAATGCAGTGTGCACAAGATTGACTATTAAGGCTCGGACATGTAACATTCCCCAAAAAACCTTCACGTAAATACGTAACACAGAATTATGTACTTCTCCCATTTTGGCTTTACTGGTCTGTGTAGGTCCATACGTACAGGACTTAGCACTGTATCATATTACTCTACATTATAATGTAACACCTGGTTATGAGGCCATGCTTCAGTAATCTGATTTATCATAGAGTGTTCTGGGCTTTGAGGTAGTACTGAAAGGTCAGGGAAGACAGAATCACCTCCTGCTATCCTCTTGAATACAGTTGAAAGTGTTCCTTTTTGTGTTTGTGTGTGTGTGTGTGTGACTCAGCACTCACACAGAAAATAAAATAATTGTTTTCACAATCATACAAAACAGTTTGCTCAGGACGAAAGACGCTCAATAGAAACGTCAAGGTAGAGCTGTTACGAAGATTGCTTTTTAAAAGGAGATGTCCACCCCAATTGATTTTTAATCCATAGACTCGACCTTAGATTTTATATCCATTTCATATAGTTCAATTCATATATGTCCATTTCATATAGTCATATAACCTCTTTTCATTACTGCACATGGTATGTGGTAATTAAACATCACCAAATACCATACCCAATAACAAAAAAAAAAACCCGTTGTCTGCATGCTAATAACCTTGGGGTTTTGTATCCCAATTCTCCAGAGCCCTGCTGTAAGCCACTCTAAGCATATCATAGTCTTCGAAGTCCACGTGGACACTGGCTATGAATTATCTTAAGTTGTGACAATCACTGAAAAATAATAGGATAGCAAATGGGGGAGGGTGGAACAGAGAAGTGTGCACCTGGGACTATTCGGGCAACAAGAGGCCGAGCCCAGCTGTGTACCGTATTTGCTCGATTATAAGGAAAGGTTTTTTTCAGAGTCTTATACTCGAGGTCGTTTTATAATCTGACCTCAAATTGAGGTCAGATTATAAGACATGGATCCAGGTCCCCAGCAGAGCTGCAGGGGACCTGGATCCCCCTCTCTAACAGCAGGGGATGTCTGCGCGATGAGCTGTCTGTTATAATAGACTGCCGTGTCGGGCAGCATGGAGGATGTCTGCACGTATCCCCTGGCTGCCCCCACTAGCCACCGGGGATCGAGTTACAGGTATGGGGGAGGGAGGAGGCAGAGAGACAGGGGGAGGGAGGGGGGCAGAGAGACAGGGGGAGGGGGGGGACAAAGCAACAAGGGGAGGGAGGGGGGAAGACACAGAGACAAGGGGAGGGAGGGGGAAGAGACAGAGCAACAAGGGGAGGGGGGGACAGAGCAACAAGGGGAGGAAGGGGGGCAGAGAGAAACATGGGGGGGGGGGGAAGAGACAGGCGAGGGGGGAGTGAAAGGGAGGGGGAGAGAGACAAAGCTGGAGGCAAGGGAAAGAGAGAGGCAGCATTGGCACATAAAAGGAAATAAAAACAAGAAATGCATTTTTTGATATCATTTTTTATTAAAAAAGCAATTTACATGTGAATATATACAAGTTGAACTTTTTTCCTATTTCCTTATATTCAGGCTTTTAGTTTTTTTCCCTAAAGGAATATTCAAAGTTTGGGGGGTCGTCTTATAATCAGGGTCATCTTATAATCGAGCAAATACGGTATATAACATTATGTACAGGAAATGGAACAATCAGTTTAACCAATCAAATAACATGATTTTTTGACTACAAACATGTCCTTAGGTCCACAGTCATGCCCCTCTTTCTAAAGGTTTAGACGAGCGGTCAATATAAATGACCAACACAACCAATTGTTGACCTCTGGCAAGGACAGTCTCAGTTTGGAAATGATGTTACCCTGTGCCATTTCCTGGGACATTGGTGTAAAAAAGAGAGTGTGCGTAGACTAAATGATCACTGCTCACACGATGCACGGTTGGGTGGCAAGTACATGTATGTTAGCAGCATCTGTGCAACTTGATACCGCTTCACATGTCAATGCAGACGCATGCACGGCTTCATTGACACAACCCCTCTGAGGCTCCTTCTCCTCCCAATGCCCCACCAATACAGAGCTTTCTAATAATTTTTCTGGTAGTAATTTTTGAAAATTTAACTTTCTCAATTGGTAAAGTTATTTTTATAATCAGGAATTAAACCTATTTCAGTCTGGTTTCTTCCCTTTAAATACGGTTGTAATTTGATAACAGATCACCAAAATCACTTGTAACAATGGCACACACGTTGTTCAATTTGATGCTCTTGGATCTTTTATGCTCTTGCTTATTTTGCCAGTAACTCTCTTAGAAATCTTGGCAACGTACAATGAATAGATTGGAAGTCTGTTTATTGTCTCACAAGCCAGCGCTTAATGGCTTTGACTAGAAATCAGTCATCTGTGTACCAATTTATTTCTATCAATATATAAATGCAAAAACAACATGCACGTGCAAAGTACTCCTGTATGTATGATGCAAATCATTGTTCCATTTTATCTATATCATACTCTGTTAACAGGTGACCTATTGGTCTGTTTATTGAACTTCTTTATTTGCTATGGCTTTTAATGAATCTATGTCACATGTGTTTTCTTTATCATACTGGAGAAGAGCCTGTTGCATGATTATATTTTTAACACTATTGCCATATGGGTGATTATTGAATAAACCGCCATTTTTGGTGTTCAAGTACACATGTGCCAAATCCCTGGGATTGGACGTTGCAGTGTGGAGTCAAAGGTGGGTGGGATTACGTGCTGCAGCTTGATCCCATAGGATGACCCCCATCCTACCCAGTAAGGTACTGTGTATATGGACCTCGTTTCCTGCTCTTTTAGACTATCTATGCATGATATACATAGTTTAAACTCAATGCTGCTTGTTCACAGTGCAAAGAAAAGAAATGGACTGTTGGCAACTGATATTAGTACACTTTCCACTCTACATCTACTTAAAGGTGCTGTTCCATGTAAAGGTGCTGATCATACACAATTTAGTAAATAGAATTCCAAGGGTTAGTCACCAAAGAGAAAATATGGTTTGAAAGTGACCACAGACCAGTAAAATCAGAACAATTAGAGAAGAGGTTGGATAAGTACTGCATTGTTCTCCCATTGTTCTGTCTTTACTGGTCCATGTAGTTCTATATGACCCCTTCACAGTACTACATCATGCTTCAGTGCTCTAATTTATCATTGAGTGTGCTGGACTGCAAGTCAGCCCTGCAAGGTCAGTGCTGACAGAATCACAAACCTCCTGCTCCTCTCTTGGCTGTACAAAATTGATAGTGTTCCTCTTAAGCACTTTTTTTGTGTGTATGTAAACCATAGTTGCCAACGGTCCAAAATTTTCAAGGACAATCCTGTTTTTTGGGGTCCTGTCAGGTCAAATTACTGGTGCCAATGTATAATAAGAGACTTGTGTATAGAGTGATACAGACTTTAGCACAGTATAAGAGATTTGTGTATATTGTGCGTTAGAATGTGCACCTGTTGCTTGTTCACACATGTAAACATTAAAACAAATCTAAATGTGTGTGATGTGTAGGTGATGGGACCTTCTGGTGGGCCAATAAAAATGTCTTGTATCCTCCTCTACTAAACCACTAAATTAAGCCTGCTAGTTGAGACATATCAAGGAACAAGACAGACCAAACAAGCCAGAAGGTGTGCTTTTCCCACAGAATCACACATTTACAATGCTACCACCCGTGCAAGGGATTCTGGGTAGGCATACCTGCATATCATGTCAACAATGACCATCTTTTGCCTCTTAATCTATTATAAACATGGACCCTTTGGAGCATTTGCACTCTGTACAGGACCGACTTTAAACACAGCTCAGGCCAGAGGTGCAACATCCAGAGAACCACTTGTGAACAGCATGTCGTTCTGTAGTATACTAAGTATACTAGTATACAAAGCTTGTGGATGGGAAAGCAGAATACAGTTTCCATATTTGTCATTCTGATAAGCTATAACTTATTTATTGATGCTGTGGCCTTGAGGCAAGGATTTTTCTCTTCCATGTGTTTACTCCATCTCTGGAGATGTTCCAACTTTTCCATCAGCAGTACATTGATTTCAAATTTATTTTATTCAATCACAAATCATTAACAGTCACAGTTGTTCTTCGCATGATATTTGGCTACGGAGATAGAATGCTAACAGAATGAATTTATTTTCTATTATGACCTTTGTCATTTGTCAAATGTATCTAAGGTGACTAAAAATTATATACATGAACTTACTCATAATATGGACTGTATAAAGAGTGACGGAATGGGCTGTCCTAATTATTAACCATCAAAGCTAAAGCTAATTAAGTGGAATCAAGCCTTCAAGACTAAGATTATAATACCCTTCAATATTTAGTATATGGCATGTGTTAACTTAAAATAGGGACTAATCACAGACAAACTGTCTGCTTTGAAGACTATCATTTGTATAGTTAAACTGTGGTTAAAGCATTTGCAATGTTCATATATTTATTTAAATAAGAATATATATAAGACCTGGTGTGGTTCCCTAATAGTTAGGGAACCAAACCATATATTATACATATTCTAATTTATACACAACGGGGTAATCCCTAAATCCTGGACCATTGGTGGTCCTTGAGGACAGGATTAAGAAGCACTGACCTAAACCTTGTTTGCCATATGAACGTAGAGAACAAAAAGTAACAACAAATGATCTCTATACATTGTCTTAGCAAAATAACAAGAAGATGCATCAGTTAGGACATACATTTATTTTTAATTTGTCGTGTCCCATGTTTTTTTTTTTTACACAAAACCTGTTGCTTGAAATGCAAATTGACTACTTTCAATGGGAAATGTGTAATCTGCATTTCAAACCACAGATGATGCCATAAATAGAAGATAACACAAACCTTTTTTTTTCTAATAATGGACATGTTTTCCTGAAAATCTGCTAACACAATGCATAGATACCTTTTCATTCTGTAAACCATATTTAGGTGAGGGAGTCTCTTAACCGCAGCATAGGTCCATATATTCCTTATGTGATGTTGACTAAATAAGCAGAGTTTAATATGAAGTACCCACTAACACACTTAGCAATCTCACGGTCACCATTGCAGGAAAATCTATGTGTGTTGCTGACTTTAATAAAAACTAGGGATTCCTAGGTTAGTTGGGACAACCAGACAGCGAGCTACAGGTCCACTAGAAACATAGAAACATAGAAACATAGAACCTTAAATTACACTAGTGGTACTGGCCATACTAAATCAGAAATGTTGCCGTTTATGTCTAGATTTAATGTGCAAACCTATGCATCATGAGGTTTGCATTACTTTCATGCCTCAACTAAACTAGCATTCCACTCTCGAGAGCACGCTACACGGAGATACTTTTCAGGTGAATCCATGATCTTCAAGGTTAAAGACCAAGACCTCTTTCTCCTTGTTTCTCTTCTGAGTAATACATACTCTACTGCTTTTAGCCATTCATTCAAATAGATTTCCCTCAAGAGGAGTTGTGTCTAGTCTTAGCTTCCTCCTTTGTAACATTTGTAAATTCACAAGATGAAAAGAATATATTGGGGTTATGCACCATCGTTCTTGTGTGCCTCTGTGTATAAAATGATTTTCACCAGAAAAAAAAGCCACTTGCTTGGGGTCTAGGACACTTCCGCGCCGCATCTTCATCGCTGACAGTTCAGCGCGGCAGTTAGAGCGCTGAACTGTCAGCTCTTACAAATGTAAAATGTAAAACGAAAATAACCCTCCTGTAATAAAAAAGAAACTTACCTGCCGCCACGAGGTCCGCGCCTCCGCTGCCGCTGCCCCTGCAGGCAGGGTGGACGGACAGCGAAGGCTCCGTTCAGCGTCTGCAATCAGTGTTCCAAGTCCTGGGTGGTCATTTACCTGAGGCTCAACCGTAGGGTATAATACCATTCAGGTGAATAGACACTGTCCTGCCTCCAAACCTGTTGCAGTAAGATACCAGGTCTTCGCATCGCGGATCCAGTCTTCAGATCCTACTCAGTCCGTGACATTATCTCAGGCCTATTATGGATCCCGCGGACCTGGCCCGAGTCTCAGCCAGACAGGAATGCCATGACAAGATCCTGACCACACACGCTTCACATCTTCAATCCCTTGAACATAAACTGGATACTGTTACCGAACTATTACGGTCACTCACCACTCATATGAATCCAGTCTCGACCGCTCCTACCATGTCTGATCAAGGGTTCTCTGTCATGGGGGCTCGTAGTTCTTCAAGACCACCTAAGATGCCTATACCTGAAAAGTTTTCCGGTTCTCCACGTGAATGTAGAGGGTTCCTAAACCAGTGTCTACTACATTTTCGCACACAACCTGACGCCTTCTCCTCATCCACCGCAAAAGTGGCGTTCATAGTTAATCTCCTGAAAGGAGAGGCCTTGAACTGGGCATCCCCTTTGCTGGAACAGAACTCTCCCCTGTTAGAAGATGCTGACGCATTTATTTCAGCCTTCAAATCCGTCTTCGATGCTCCAGGAAGAAGGGAGTCTGCGGAGACTCACCTAATGGAGCTGCAACAAGGCAAAAGATCAGTGGGTCAGTATGCCATAGAGTTTCGTACCTTGGCATATGAGACAGAGTGGAACTAGAGCGCATTAAAGGCGGCATTTCGCAGAGGTCTTAATGACACCCTTAAAGATGCTTTAACCTATAGAGATCTTCCCGAGGACCTGGAATCCCTTATTACATTGTGTCTTAAACTCGATGCTCGTGGCCAAGAAAGGAGGTTGGATAGTGATAAGAACCCAAGACACTTCCAACCTAAATACTACCAAGCTACCAAGACTCCAGAGCCTGAGACCAATCAAACTAGTGAACCTATGGAGATTGGCCCTATACTACGACTTTCTGATGAAGAAAAATCTCGTCGCAGGAGATTAAATCTATGCCTGTACTGTGGTCAAAGGGGCCATTTTGCTCTGAAATGCCCCCAGAAATCGGGAAACGCCAACGCTTAGTGGAAAAAGGAGGAGTCCCACTGAGCGTTAACATCATTAATTCTCCTTCTAATCAGAGACTTTTAATACCGGTCTTGCTCCAGTGGACAGGCCACCAAGTGGCCACCCAAGCCTTCATAGATTCCGGAGCAGCTGGAAATTTCGTAGACCAATCTTGGGTAATTCAACAAAATATTCCTCTGAAGTCTAAAGCCCTGACTATTTCTGTGTCTGTGTTGGATGGTACCCCTGTAGGCACTGGTATAATTTCCAAGGAAACCATACCTTTGGGTTTAAAGATCGGTCACAACCATTACGAAGAATTAAGCTTTGACGTCCTTTCCAGTCCCCACATCTCCATCATATTGGGGCTACCATGGTTGAAAAAGAATAACCCTTCCATTGACTGGTGTTTGGGACAAGTTGATTCGTGGGGTCTAGATGGCCAGGACCTTAATGACAATCTGCCTACACTCAACTCAGTTAGTACTCTTCCTCCTGAGGACCCTTGTTCCCGGGTTCCACAGTTATATTGGAACTTCCTAGACGTATTCTCTAAGGCCAAGGCCGAGGTTCTTCCTCCTCATAGGAGCTACGATTGCGCCATCGATCTATTACCTGGTTCCTCCCCTCCGGTGGGGCATACTTATCCTCTCTCGGCACCTGAGAATCAAGCACTCGCTTTGTACATAAAGGATAATCTTCAGAGGGGATTCATCCGACCATCTTCCTCTCCAGCAAGCGCTGGATTCTTTTTCGTAGCCAAAAAGGACGGTACCTTAAGGCCTTGCATAGACTACAGGGGACTGAACAAAATCACTATAAAGAACCGTTATCCACTACCACTCATCACTGAACTATACGACCAACTCCAAGATGCCAAGATATTCACCAAACTAGACTTACGTGGTGCATATAATTTGGTCCGCATACGAGAGGGCGATGATTGGAAATTGGCCTTCAATACCAGATATGGGCATTACGAATACCTAGTTATGCTTTTCGGATTATGTAATGCACCAGCAGTCTTCCAGAGTTTTATTAACGATGTTTTCCGGGACATGTTGTTATCCCATGTCATGGTCTATTTGGACGATATACTTATATATTCCAAGAATATCTCCGATCATAGAAAGTACGTTCAGCAGGTGTTACGTCGTCTTCGAGAAAATCACCTCTTTGCTAAGGCCGAAAAATGTGAATTCGAATGCTCAAAAATCAAATTCCTGGGTTATATTATCTCCTCTGACGGTCTAGAAATGGATCCTGACAAAGTTCCTGCTAACCAAGACTGGCAAATACCACTCAACCTCAAAGGGATACAAAGGTTTTTGGGCTTTGCTAATTACTATAGAAGATTTATCAGGAATTTCTCTAAAGTCACTGCACCCATTTCTGCTCTCACTAAGAAGGGAAGTGATCCGGCTAAATGGTCTACCCAGGCTCTCCAAGCCTTCCAGTTCTTGAAACATGCCTTCATCTCTGCACCCATTCTTCGTAGACCCAATCCAGCTCAACCATTCATTTTGGAGGTTGATGCTTCTGAATCTGGCGCTGGGGCTATTTTATCTCAAAGAGATCAAATCTCCAACAGAGTCCATCCGTGTTCATATTTCTCTAAGACATTTACCTCAGCGGAACGCAACTACGATGTAGGCAACCGTGAATTGTTGGCCATCAAGATGGCCCTTGACGAATGGCGTCATCTCTTAGAGGGTACTCAAATTCCCATCACGATTCTCACCGACCACAAAAATTTGTTATACATAGAAAAAGCTAAGAGATTGAATCCCAGACAGGCCAGATGGGCCTTATTTTTTACCCGTTTTAATTTTTCCATCACATACCGGCACGGGTCAAAAAATGGCAAGGCGGATGCTCTGTCTAGACGTTTTGACATTGAAACGGCTCCTCCTGTGGTTGATTCCATTATACCGGCCTCTCGGATCATTGCCTCGGTGTCCACCTCCCTCCTGTGGAAGATTACCAGATCCCAGTTCCCTAGACCCACCAATTGTCGCCCTCCTGTCGGTCGTTACTTTGTCCAATCCAACCTTCGGAGACAAGTCTTGTCCTGGGCTCATGCTTCCTCTGTCGCGGGTCACCATGGTGTACGCAACACTAAGTTTCTCATTGACCTGAAATTTTGGTGGCCTTCCTTGCAATCTGACGTTCAGGATTTTGTTCGCGCCTGCACCGTCTGTGCTAGATACAAAACTCCGAAACATAACCCTGCAGGCCTGTTATGCCCTCTTCCTGTCCCTAAGAGACCTTGGACGAATATTGCCATGGATTTCGTCACAGATCTTCCCTTGTCTCGATGGTTCACGACCATACTTGTAGTAGTCGATCTATTCTCCAAGCAGGCTCATTTTGTTGCTCTTCCCAAACTGCCCTCGGCATCTCAGCTTGCAACTGTTGTCATGAAGGAAATCATTCGTCTACATGGGGTGCCCCAAAGCATTGTTTCTGACCGTGGTTCTCAGTTTGTGTCCCGGTTCTGGAGATCACTTTGTGCTCAGCTGGGTATTTCTCTAAAATTTTCTTCCTCTCACCATCCGCAAACCAATGGTCAGACGGAGAGGACCAATCAGGTTCTGAAACAATATCTACGGTTATATGTTGATGAGGATCAATCTACTTGGTCTTCTCTCCTCCATCTCGCTGAATTGTCATATAACAGCTCCTTTCATGAGTCCTTGCAGAAATCCCCGTTTTGTGCAGCCTTTGGCTACGAGCCTACTCTTTGGCCAGACTTGGGATTGCCTTCAGAAGTACCGGCTGCTGACCGTCAGGTCCAGGATCTCAAATCTCACTGGGCTTCTGTTTCTTCGCAACTATCCAGGGCCAAGGTGTTGCAGAAAAAATTTGCCGACAAACATCGTTCTCCTGCCCCCGTACTTCTTCCTGGTGACAAAGTGTGGCTTTCTACCAAGTATCTCCAACTTCGTCATTCCTCCAGGACTTTAGGTCCCAAATATATCGGTCCTTACATAATCTTGTCCAAAATCAACGATGTGTCCTATACCTTACGCCTCCCTTCCAGTATGCGCATCCACAACTCCTTCCATGTGTCCCTCCTCAAACCAGTTGTAACTAATCGTTTCTCTGACGCCCATACGGTTCCCAAACCTGTCCTCGTTCAAGGGCATGAGGAGTATTTGGTACAGTCTATTTTGGATTCTCGGCTGCGCCGTGGTCTTTTGCAGTATTTTGTCCATTGGCAAGGTTACGGTCCGGAGGAGAGATCTTGGGTACCAGCATCCGATGTTCATGCTCCGTCCAAAGTTTCCTTATTTCATCATAGATTTCCTCTCAAACCGGGTCCTGAACGCCGGTACGGCGTTCGTAAAGAGGGGGGTAGTGTAATAAAAAAGAAACTTACCTGCCGCCACGAGGTCCGTGCCTCCGCTGCCGCTGCCCCTGCAGGCAGGGTGGATGGACAGCGAAGGCTCCGTTCAGCGTCTCAGCCCTCCAGGGCTGCAGACGCGCTCACCACTTCCCCTCGACGAACGCGCAAGAAACCGAAACTGCGCGCATGCGCAGTACCGCTACACACAGAAAATTAGCATAGCCTTAAAGGGCTATACTTATACTTTTTTGGGGACCTATTAGGGGCGGGTTTTACCGCCCAAATTGTATTTAAACCTTCAGTTGCTACTCAGACCTTGCCTGAGATAGTTCCTTGTGGCTTGATCTAGCGTTTATTCTTGATTCTTGATTCTTCGGTTTTTGACTCCTGCTGTGATTTCTGACTCCTCCGTTTGCTGCCTGCCCTGATCATTTTGCCTGTTTTTGACCTTGCCTCCTCCATACCGTCTTTGTACCGTTGCTCCTGTTGTGTTTGACCCGGCCTGCTGACTATCCGTTTATCCAGTATTTCCTGCGTATCCCTGCCTCAGTATGCGGTTGCAATCAGTGTTCCAAGTCCTGGGTGGTCATTTACCTGAGGCTCAACCGTAGGGTATAATACCATTCAGGTGAATAGACACTGTCCTGCCTCCAAACCTGTTGCAGTAAGATACCAGGTCTTCACATCGCGGATCCAGTCTTCAGATCCTACTCAGTCCGTGACACCTCCCTAATAAATGTTTCCCAAACCCCAATACTAAAATTAACCCCAATACTAAAATTAACCCCCGAACCCTAATACTAACCCCCGACCCCTAATAGTAAACCTCTAAACCCTAATACTAACCCCCGACCTCTAATACTAACCCCCTAAACCCTAATACTTACCCCCGAACCCTAATACTAAAATTAACCCCCTAAACCCTAAATACTAAAATTAACCCTGAACCCTAATACTAAAATTAACCCCCTAAACCCTTATTCTAACCCCCTAAACCCTAATTCTAACCACCCTTACTAAAATAAACTAAAATAGCTAAAATACTTACCTTTAGCGATGAAATGTCCCGCGATGAAATCTCCAGCGACGAGCTGTCTTGCGGTGAAGAGTCGGAGGTAAAGCGGCTGCGCGGAAGCAGCCGCGATGAAGTGTCCCATCCCCACTTGCTTGTTGCACCAAAATAAAAAAGTGATCGAATTACTGTTTAAGAACAAATGATGTATAAAGTCGCATATTGAGATTAAAAGGTTGCATTTTTGGATCGTTTTTTCTTATGTTTAAAACCTATGCTCACAGTTTTATACATACCAGTAGCAAGGTGACATTGGAAGACGTTGTGTATCTTTTTTATGTTCTCTGGAAATAATCACTGAACTGTAGATGCAGTACATGCTTCTCGTCATTGTACTAGTGTAGCCAATTTAGAGTAATTGAATACTGAGTGATAGATAAGAAGCAATACGATACTGAGAGAATACAGAAGACAGAGCCAATTTTACAAGTGTGATGTCATAGCACAATTACTTTACAGTAAAAAAAACAAAGGGAACAACAAATAACAGCATCTGGGGGTCTGCAATCTCTCCAACACGTACAGTGACAAGAGGCTTTCCCAGGGCCTGGCTAAGCTATTGTGTTGCCTGGGGCGGTGGAAGAAATTCTTCCCTCCACCCCCCCCCCCCCTCCCAAAAAAAAAAATGATGTATATATAAATAAAATATTTTTTTCCAAGCGCTCACCCACAGGGTGAAAAAAAGGTTAAACATTATTGAATGGGTTAAAGTATTATATACATCATTATATACATTATTGTTTCCACACACACTGTCACACACACAGTGCCACACACTGTCTCACACACACAGTGCCACACACACTGCCTCACAAGCACACAGTGTCACACACACGTCATGTGACACCCAGCTCTCCCACTGACGGGCAACAGAGGAGGCAGAGCAGCAGTGCGTGAGGCTGGAGTGCGAAAATACAGCACTATGTATAAATCATATTTCATATTTTTTTTATTCTCTACATTCACTGTGTATAAGAAACATTTATCTAGAGAACCTTTAGGAGCGTATTTGTCCTGGGTGGTTCTATCATTTAAGCCAGGATCTGGTGTTTTTATAAGTTAATTGTTTTGGCCAGGTTCTGTATTATTTGAAACAAGGAGCGAAGCCAAGTTAAGCTTAGAAAAGCCATGGTTTACAAATGTTTCATGCCAAACTAATTTAAGTAACTTGCAAATAAACGACAAACAGTCCTTGGGAAATTCTTTTCTGCAAGGTTTATTTTTGATACACCTCAACATTATCTCCTCTTTCTGTATCAGTTGTACAGGAAAGGTTTGTCCTGATAAGTAGCAGACACAAGCAACAGACAATTTAAAAACAGATTGAGGATCCCTTATCCAAAATGCGTGAGACCAGAAGCACTTTGGATAATGGGTAGTTTCGGATAATGTATTGTTTTCATCAATAAAATATAATAAAGCCTCTCGGCGCTCAGCAAATACTGCATAGAACAAATAAATCACCTTTACTGTGATGTAGCTGTGATATGAGGCATTATTGGGAACCTGCCCTCGTTGCTTCGGGCCTACACATGTGCCATTGTGTTACCCTTTGTAGGTGTGTGGGTGAATCTGAGAATGTATGGAAAGACTATATCACAGCTTAATGGGGCTGGAAACTGAATAAACTGTTGTGCACTTGCATTCTGACAGGTGTGTGTGTGGAATCTGCAACTTGTGTCAAAATCTGAAAACGGCTGCATCACTTTTCACTAATTAAAAGTATAAATGACCTGGCCAGGTACAAATGAGATGACATATTGTAGCATTTCATTTCTACCTGGCCAGCAAAGAAAGAGGTATGTATATTTGATGTTCACATATTTTGTATATTGGTTTATTTATGAATATCTCAGTGGGGTCTTTTTCTACATATGTGTTTTGGATAGTATTTTTACCCCAAGATTGTCTGTGGAGTCTCCTGTTTATGACATCACATGTGGCTTGTGAACTGGTTTTCAATAGAACTTTTGCATATCAAATCAGAGGTGATGTCATCAGCAGAAGACACCACAGACACATTTACAACACCAGTTTCTCCTATTTTAGGCATTTGCAATTCTGCTAACACAACGTGTAGAACATGTTCAGTCATTTTTTATTATCTATCTTCACAATATTAGCAATGTTTAGGTGAGACAGTCCCTTTAATAGCTGATTTGAAACATTTTGGATAACATTTTCCCAACTCAGCTTTGTTTGTGCTGTTAAAATGCCTTAATACAAATAACAGTTTATCACTCAACTATTTCACAACAAAGCACTATTTTAATAACAAAGAAAAACCATGGCAGTCTTCATTCAATAATTGGTAAAAAAAAAAAATATTTTAAAACATTGTTAATACATTTTAAAAGCATTTTTTTTTTAATGCAGAGATTAACATAAACCTTTTTTTTTTTTATCAAGTGCCAATTCTTATGGCCGTAGTCATCAAATTGTATAAATTTGTGTAAAACATAAATGAATCCTCATCCTTTTTTCATTAATCTAGGCTTAAATATTAATGTGCATAAAAGAGCTGTTACATAAATGTCTGTGAGATATCATGATCAAGAGGGAACTTTAAATACATTTCTGGCTCTGGTGCAATCGAATTCCTGAAAGATATCGAGACAGGCCGCCTTGCTGTACAGCTTCCATTAATTCATGGAGCCGTTAGATGCATTTGGACGAGGCTGAACCGTCCTAAAGTCTTTCTCATTAGTATGTGATCTATTTCAGAATATTAGCTAAGGTCCTTACTTACAGGATAATGGAATCTCTTTCATGTAGAGGTTACAATGTAGACTTTTTATTTTTTTCATCTTTGAAAGGATTGAAAAAGATCTTGTGAAACATAATAATAATGTAATAAAACGTAATCAGCACTTTCATAATTAGTTATACACCCTCTCATGAGATTACAAGCACAAGTGTATTCAATAAACACTGAACTGCACTGAACTCGGAAAAATCGCACTTTATTAGCAGAATTTGATATATTTTCCAACTTGCCTATGTTTCTGACTTAGTAGAGTTGAGCGGACACCTGGATGTTCGGGTTCGGCTGAACTTCGGAAAAAAGTCCAGGTTCGGGCTCGAACTTGACCCCGCACTTGACCCCGAACCCGAACCCCATTGAAGTCAATGGGGACCCGAACTTTTCGCCACTAAAATGCTTCTAAAAAAGTCCTGGAAAGGGCTAGAGGGCTGCAAAAGGAAGTAAAATGGGGGTAAGAGTAGGACAAGTGCCGTGCAAACAAATATGGATAGGGAAATAACTTCAAATAACATTAAATACATACAAATTAAAAATACAGCTGAGCCATAAAATAGCACTAGATGGAATCTTTGATTTTAGTTTTGGAAGAATATAAATCTAAATCTAAAGCATGGCTGCCAGGAGGATCAACAGAATTATCCATTTGAGAGAGGTTTGGAGTGCAGGGTATTCTCTTTCAGTTTATACTAAGTGACCTATAGGTTGAGGAGGCGGTGACCGTGGCGGTGTAGGTGGAAGCGGCGCAGGAGGAGGAGGAGGTAGCCAGAATTTTTCAAAGTGCGCTGTAATCACAGTATTGGACTGTTCTATTTGACTATCAGATATGAAGTGCACCGCAAGACGCAAATGTACTATTTACCACCCAAAACTATTAGAATTTTTCAAAGTGCGCTGTAAGCACAGTATTTGACGGTTCTATTTGACTCTCAGATGTAATACATGTAATGCTATTGCTATTTTATAAACCGAAATAGAGTCCCCATTCATACGAATAGGTCAATTGACCTATCCGTATGAATGGGGACTCTATTTCGGTTTATAGAATAGCAATAGCATTACATGTATTCCATAAACCGAAAGTCTATAAACCAAAATACATTTTTATGGTAGCTACTGGGGATATTCATATTTTAATGAAGTTAACATCGGAAGAGAATTTTAGTGTTTTTGAATTTACCACATGGGGGAAAAATTTACTCCAAAAAGGCAATTGTATTTCTCCTTGGATTATCAAGCTCTAAATATTAATGTTGAGTCGATTATTTATATATATAAAAAAATAAAAAACAAGCATCCATACCTTTTATAAAAGGCATCTATTAATTTGCTAGCACCACCCCCTTTGGCAGTGAATTCAAAATCTTTACTGTTCCTACTGTAAAGAATCCTTCCGTTGTTACCTATGAAATCTTTGTTCTTCTAGTCTCAGAGGATGGCGTCTTGTTTTTTGTACATTTCTATTAATGAATAGGTAACTTTATTTTGGCCCTGCACATATATATTAAGGCAATAATATCCCCTCTAAGACTCCGTTGAATAGGAGGTTATTAGAGAAATTCTTCAAAGAAACCTAAGTATGGCCACAAATAAAGAAAAGCTTTAGTATGCTAAAAAAACATCATAGTTGCTGGCCAATACCTCACTTTGAAATGAACTATTTTTAAACCGTTTATCAAATTAGTTATAAAATTCTTTTCTGTGCAGTACATATTCATAGCAAATATATACAGGATATACTCGAGTATAAGCCGAGTTTTTCAGCACATTTTTTGTGCTGAAAAATACCCCCCCCTCGGCTTATACTCGAGTCAGCGTTTGAAAAAAAAATAAATCTAAAACTTACCTCTTTGCTGCTCCTAAGTACTGGGGTCTGGGGAAGGGGGGGAGGAGGGTGGCATAACGAGCATACTAAGGGGAAATATCCTGGAATATTAAATGGAATATTGGGGGCAATATCGTGGAATATTAAATGGCATATTGGGGGCAATATCCTGAAATATTAAATGGCATATTGGGGGCAATATCGTGCAATATTAAATGGCAAATTATGGGGCAATATCCGGGAATATTAAATGGCATATTGGGGGCAATATCCTGGAATATTAAATGGCATATTGGGGGCAATATCCTGAAATATTAAGTGGCATATTGGGGGCAATATCCTGGAATATTAAATGGCATATTGGGGGCAATATCTTGGAATATTAAGTGGCATATTGGGGGGAATATCCTAAAATATTAAATGGCATATTGGGGGCAAAATCCTGGCATATTGAGAACAAAATCCTGTAATATTAAATGACATATTGGGGGAAATATCCTGGAATATTAAATGGAATATTGGGGGCAATATCCTGGAATATTAAATGGCATATTGGGGGCAATATCCTGGAATATTAAAAGGCAGATTGGGAGCAATATTTACCAGTAGCTGCCTCATTTCCCACCCTAGGCTTATACTCGAGTCAATATTTTTTCCCATTTCTTTGTGGTAAAATTAGGTGCCTCGGCTTATATTCGGGTCGGCTTATACTCGAGTATATACGGTATATGTTTTTCATGCATGTTACAACACATGACGTCATCTGAAGTCATTTAGGTCATCCTCAGTGCCCAATCTCTTTAATACAATCAAGTGAGTTTATTTTGTGAGATAATCAAACCGCCCTGAATCTGAATCAGATACTGATTTACTCTCTACATTTTCCCATGAAATGTTCAGTTCTAATAAACATTAGACAGTACTCAAGGTAATTGAATTAAATTCTCATTTGTTTAATGTCTACTGAATGGAGTAAAGGTCATCATATTTATTTATGATCTTTTATCTTGTTAAGGAGATAGTCGTAACTTTATAAGCTATGCCGGGACTGTGGAATTTTTCATTTTATGGTATTGACATAAGTCATATGGAACTTAGCTTAGGGAATAGTAAATACACTATTTCTCATGCTATTTTAGATGCATAAATTAAGGTACCAATAATGGATGTTACAGATTGTATTTATACTGTTACCAGTAGTGTATCTTCCACAAAACAAGCAAGGCACTCGCCTAATGTGGCACTTTGCCAGATGGTGTTAAAGCACACTTCTGGTGCTTCAAATATTTTCGCTCCTTCCCCCACCATTCAGCAAGCTTTAGCTCCTTCCAATCAATCGGGGTGATGGGGGCATGTAATGGACGTGGTGGGGCTATGAAATGAGGGAGATGGTAGCATGTAATGGGGGTGATGGGGCATTTAGTGTGTGTGCAATGTGGGTGATGGGGCATGTAATAGGGTGATGGGGCATGTTGTCGGTGTGCAACATGGGTGATGGGGCATATCGTAGGTGTGCAACGTGGTGGTGGTGGTGGTGGTGTTGGGTGCCCGAATTTTGTCTGCCTAGGGCAGCACAAAAGCAAGATACACCACTGAATGTTACCTTAACATTTATCATGTAGAATATTTAGAATTGACCAATATCTCTGTCACCAAAATAGTACAATGATTGGGAATTAGTGGGATCTTAAATATTTACACTACATTAACAGAACAGAAAGTAAGTCCTAATCAATGTAAAATATGATCGTGTTCTATCATTTGTAACATGATCCCAAAATGATCCACTGGTGCAGCGGGAGTTACTATGTCAACCTAACTGCTTGTATGTTTGTGTAGAATTCATTCTGTTCCGGTGTCCCAGAGAATCAGGCAATTGAAAGGTAAAGTCAGGACCACAGCTAGGGACCCAAATTTGAAACTTTGAGGGTAAGTTCATCTTGTGGCACCATATAGAAATGAATTATACTTCATTGCAGTTTTTATTTTCTCCACTTTTGACTCAGATTTTGAGACAAAAATATATATAAATGACCCACATGCACAGGTTTCTTTTGATCTCTTGCCAGAAGGTTGTCCTCCGTCTGCACACAGTGAGGGGGGAAGCAGAGACACAGTCTGGGAAAGATCTTACCCCCACAGAGTCTCTAGACTTTTTTGAGACAGGGTTGAGATGGGGCTTTTCTAATTCAGGAGATATATCGTTTTTTCTACTTCAACTCCCTTTTTTCCATTTCTTTACTGAACCACATAGCGATCCCATAGGGTTTTTTGAGACCATAGCACTGTCAAACTGACAGCTCTACTCACAGAACCACAGAATGGCAATCCTGAATCCTACTGTCCTGCCGAACTCTACCTCTGTCGGTCCCACAGAAAGCAGGACAGTTAGAGGATGTGTATATACATCCTCCTGGTCCCCAAGAAACATGCTCTGTGATATGTCCAAATAGGTGACGAGATTAAATAAAACATGGCACAGAACACAAACATCTTTCAGAGCTTTAGAAGAGTAACAGATCACCAAGAAACTTAAAGGGACTGCATCACCTAAACATTGTTTTTCTAATTTATGCATTCAGCTAACACAATGTACAGATCATTACTTTTTTATTCTCTACATTCACAGTGTAAGCCCTGTGTAGGTGATACCGTTCTTGTAACAATATTTCAATTAAGTAAGGGATACTTATTCTTTACTTGTCTTGTATGTGTTATGGTCTTTAACTGGTGTTATCTGCCACAATGTTACAAGTAGGAGTTATTTAAAGGAACAGTTCCACCTAGCTCATTTTCTGTGTATATGTATGTTTCTTGTATACACACACACACACACACACACACATATATATATATATATACATACATTATACATATATATATATATATATATATATATATATATATATATATATATATATATATATATATATATATATATGAAATGCACTTATTTTTACTTAAAACATATCATTTTGTATTGAAAATAATTTTACAGAAGCCTCTAAATTCAGTGATGTCAGTGCGATGAAGTAGACAAGAAGCAGTGAACCTAATTCTGTCACAATATTTTTTTTTCCTCCCCTCTGAGTAAGTGCTATTATAAGTCAATACCACGCAATTTTGATTCTTTCTGTTAAACTCAGCTCTTTCAAGTGCTTGGAATGCAAGGTAGCATGGTGTCAGCCATCTTTGTGTGCTGTAACAAACGAAGGAGTTTTTGGGGAGAGAGGCGGGACTGTTGCTATGGTAGCAATCATAAATCTATTACACGTTTTTTCATACTCGGTAGGGTGAACCTTTAAGGCCAATAAATTACATTTAATACCGTATTTGCTCGATTATAAGACGAGGTTTTTTTCAGAGCAAATGCTCTGAAAAATCCCCCTCGTCTTATAATCGAGGTCTCTTATAATCTGACCTCAAATTGAGGTCAGATTATAAGACATGGATCCAGGTCCCCAGCAGAGCTGCAGGGGACCTGGATCCCCCTCTCTAGCAGCAGGGGATGTCTGCGCAACGAGCGCAGACTCCCCTGCTTCCGCCCGGCACGACCGCCGGGGCTTCTGTGAAGAAGCCGAGTACTTCCGCTTTCGTCACAGAAGTCCCGGCGAGCGTGCCGGGCGGCAGCAGGGGGGGTCTGCGCTCATCGCGCAGACTTCCTCTGCTGCCCCACTAGGCACCAGGGACAATCGGGCAGCTGTCCGTCATAATAGACTGCCGTGTCGGGCAGCATGGAGGATATCTGCACGTATCGTGCAGACATCCCCCGGCTGCCCCCACTAGCCACCAGGGATCAAGGTAAGGGGAAGGGAGGGAGGGGGGCAGAGAGAGGGGGGGAGGGAGGGAGGGGGGCAGAGAGAGGGGGGGAGGGAGGGAGGGGGACAGAGAGACAGGGGGAGGGAGGGGGACAGAGAGACAGGGGGAGGGAGGGGGACAGAGAGACAGGGTGGACAGAGAGACAGGAGGGAGGGGGGCAGAGACAGAGTCAAGGGGAGGGAGGGGGTTAAGAGACAGAGACAAGGGGAGGGAAGGGGTTAAGAGACAGACAAGGGGAGGGAAGGGGTTAAGAGACAGAGACAAGGGGAGTGAGGGGGTTAAGAGACAGACAAGGGGAGGGGGGAGAGAGAGAAAAATGGGGGCAAGGGAAAGAGAAAGGCAGCATTGGCACATAAAAAGAAATAAAAACTAGAAATACATTTTTTGATATCATAATTTTTTATTAAAAAAGCAATTTACATGTGAATATATACAAGTTTAACTTTTTTCCTATAGGGTAGTCTTATATTCAGGCTTTTAGTTTTTTTCCTAAAGGAATATCCAAAGTTTGGGGGTTCGTCTTATAATCAGGGTCGTCTTATAATCGAGCAAATATGGTATATAAAAAGTTAATTAAAAAAAAGAATTGAAAAAAATATATAAAAAGTCTGTAAATGTTCTTTCGCAAGAAACACTGAACTTGCAGAAATGAAAAATGAAAAACACTTTTTGCTTTGTGCATTTGTGTATTTCTTGTCCAATCCCTCATCACTGTTGTTAGTCTCCTCATAGAGGATTTCAAAGCCTTTACTTGGATCAGAGTAATGCAATGTATGCCAAATTAAGATGCGTGCATTCTGTGACAGTTGCCGGTATCTGTTTTCCAATCTGTCTTTCTTATTTTTATCTGCATGCAGATCTAGAGAATTACTTAACAGATGACAATGTGTTTCACCCATACTGTCATGTTTCATTATTCGATACAGGCTGCTACAAACCAGGACATCATGGTCCTGGAAGCCCAGGCACAAAATGGAAAAAAACAAGCACACTATAATATATTTATTATCTTTACAGCTCCACATTAGTGTCTTGTTTAAGTTAGTGGGTCACGGATCTCAAAAAGACTGCATTGCAAAGAACTGGTTAGTGATTTAATACACTGTAACCTGGTAATCCAGAAATGGACCACCAGGCAGAATGCTTAGTATAGAGCACTGCACAATATGTCCAGCTTAGCGTTTTAATACTCAATAACCAGTAGCTGTCACCTGAAAATTGAGACATCTGTTCACCCTGCCATTGTGTCTCAGTGGTACATAAAACAAAACTCAGCTGTGGAAAGGGCAGATTCAGACGATTCTCATCTTTCCATGCATGTAAAAATATATCAATGTACACACACACACATTAATCCAGCTTTTCAATATTTTATTTATTTTGTATGATTTTTCAGTATTAAAGTATGCTTATTTAAAAGACCAATGGGGCTATTCACTAAAAGGTGAGTTGAGGTGAGTGTCAGATGAGTTGAAGTGAATAGGAGGTGAGCTGAAGTGAATAGGAGGTGAGTTGAAGTGAATAGGGGGTGAGTTGAAGTGAATAGGGGGTGAGTTGAAGTGAATAGGAGGTGAGTTGAAGTGAATAGGGGGTGAGTTGAAGTAAATAGGAGGTGAGTTGAAGTGAATAGGGGGTGAGTTGAAGTGAATAGGAGGTGAGTTGAAGTGAATCTCACCAATTCAGCTAGAAATTTTGCAGGAACAAACCTGATGATTTAGTGGGTGAACTAACCAGGTTTGTTCCTGTTCAGTTCAACTCACCTGCTACTCACCTTAACTCACCTTTTAGTGAATAGCTCCAAGAGTGGGCCATTAGTGTGTGCTGTTCCTAATCTTTATCAATATTGTTGATACAGGTCCTTCTTCTCAGGACTGGGACACTTTCTTTCCTAATCATAGTCGGTCCTCTTCTAGGCCTACCTGATACATCGGTTTTGGCACATATCAAACTTACGTTCTGTTACAGTTGTTTATTCTCTATATCATTTCCGTATCGTTTTCCCCTACCACAACTTGAGGTTCAGTATACAGTAAGTATGGATGTTGAGACGATGTAACCCGAAGGCTGTTGGTACTTATTCACACCTTCAACAAGAATTATAATTAACCTGAATACTGTGATAGGCATCAATAAACTTAATAATAGATCCAATATAATACTTTCAATAATACTTTACAATGATATAGTGTTTAGAGCTTTATTCTCAAACATGTGTGGTCACCATTGTTACTCTGAACCGAGATGCACTTCTGCCAGGTTACAATAATATTCATTGTTACATCAGTTTTCACTTGGGTTTTTCTGATATGTATGAAGCCAGCTCAGTAATACAATGGAAGATATTTCTACCCATGTTACACTATTAAAATTCTTCACAAACAAGGACGATAATTATTCTTAAGGTCAGTGCGGTGCAGATGGAAGATTTGTTTTGGCAATATACAGTATCTCAGAATGTATGTGCGTTCAAATGGACATAAATGGCGTGGAAATTTCATTCGCTGTTAAATCATGAGACAGACAGTCTTGAGCAATGTTTCTGGGTTCTGCCTCTCTTCCAAACTGACATGTGAAAGCAAGGCTGCAGAGATCAGACGTGGCCTCAGGTTTGGTCTATATTTAGCCGTGGAACTTCTGTACAATGTAAAAAGGATATTTTTGTGGAAGGGTCATGTTTAAATACAGCCTTTAAAGATCTCAGAGCTGAAATCCTTTAATGCTTAGGCGATGGTATTTTTTTCGTAAATTTTATTTTTTCTCCTTGACAGGATATTATGTCTTGCAGACAATTAATGGGCAATAAACCAGAACAGTTAATTACTTATTTACGCACAGCCTATTTGTCATTCAGTTTCTTGTTATATAAACTTGCAGCTATGTATTAAACAGGGCTTTGCAGAAGGTAGCCTTCCAGCTGTTGCTTAGCTACAAACCCTAGAGTGCTGGGAGTCGTCGTTCAAAAACAGCTGGGGGTCTGCGTGTTGACCCACAACTGAACACCACATAGGCACTTACTTTTGGGAGCATGCATGAAAACACATTGGGGGTCTATTCACTAAAAGGTGAGTTACAGGTGAGTTGAGGTGAGATTAGTTGAGGTGAGATGAACATTTCATCTCACTATTTTAACTATACATTGTGCAGTGACAAACCTAGTGGGTTTCCCCTGCTAAGCAAACTCACCAAGTTTGTCCCGGCACAATGTATAGCTAAACTGGTGATTTACTGGGAAATTTACATCTCAACTCACCTCATATCACCTTTTAATGAATAGACCCCATGGTCTATCACCTCATCTCACCTCAACTTGAATGCAACTCAGCGTTTAGTGAATATCCCCCATGGCCTATCATGGTATCTCTGGTGTGCTCTGTTTTTGACATCGCCTTGTGCCTACAATCATTTCATCTGCATATGATGCCACAACATTATATCAAAAACAGGAGACACCACTTATCCTTTTAAATACCTTTTCCTCCATGTAATCTATGCATTTGGCTGCCATTCTGCTCACACAACCAACAGATCATGTTTTAGTGTTCTACATTCACTGTACAGACAATGTTCGGTGTTCATTTAATGTGTATGCCTGCTGTAGAACTATCTCTCCCAGGATTTGTTGAAAATTTCTGGTTGAACAACAGCTGATGTGCTACCTATTAGCTCCCTCTCCTATGCATAGAAGCACTTTTAATATTAGCGACGGCTATCTTCAAGAAGAATAAAACTTAAAAATAAAAACATGCTATAGTAAAGAGTTTATTTAATACATACCTTTTATCCTGGTTCAATTTGCAGAAAGTACTGACCTATGAATCTTCAGCATTGTATGTGCTGCCTTTTGCACACCAGCACCAACATCTTGTGCAACTCCTCTGAGCCTTTGGTTACAACCTGTCCACCTGCTCCCTCCTACATAACTATCATTCTTTCTAACGGTTCAATTTCACATGTGATTGACACGCAAAACACCAGTAGGAGCAAGTGATGTGTGCTCAACCAGTTCAGTAAAGCAGCAGCTTGACACAATTATTTCTTCCAAGACTTTGTTTTCTAAAGAAAGACTATGGGATATCTTTGGAATAATAGTTCACAGAAGTGACATTCAAAAATAAGTCAACATGGAGACATGACCTTTAATAGATGGAAATAATTGGTGGGGGTTTAGTTCCTCTTTAAAGGACAACTGTCTGCAAAAAATTGTTATGTTTATTTGAAAGATCAAGTTTAGGCATTTTTTAAATTTAATAAAATAATAGAAATAAAGTAACTCATTGAGCCCTTTTTGCTTGTAAAGCACTATAAGGGGGCAGACATCTTGGGTCAGATGGGTCAGCTCTTCCTTCATCTGACACAAGATTCTTGTCAACATTTCTGACCCCAATAGAGCTATACAAGCAGAGAAGGCTCAATTAATGCTTTAATTATATTCTTTCATGAAACCATTTCTATTAAAATTGACTACACTTGATGCAATCTTTCAATGAAACAGAACTTATTGTTCTTTTTTAACTTTTTTTTTCATTTGTACAAGAGCATAAGTAAAAATGGAATGCCCCTAGTATGGCATGTGCTTTTGTTAGTACACGCCAGTTTATCATCTGACTGGCTGGTGCCATGCTTTCCTGGGAAGTAGGCAGCCCTGTCTGGCAGGGCCACAATCAGGGGGTGATGGGCGATACACCCGTCATGGGCCCAGGGGGGCCCAAGGTGCCCGCTCGGCCCCGGCCCTTTAAAAAAAATGTAAAAACAAAAATGCAGGCAAACGGGGCATCTGCCCAGGGCCCACTCATTCTGCCCCATGTGTTTTGCTGTAATTGTACAGAAATTGTATTTCTGTCTCATTTAGTGTATCCGCACAAACTATATATCGTTTTTATCGTTATAAGAAGGGCTTTCTTTTGATACCATTATTTTGATAATAGCATATAATTTGATGTAAAAAAAATAATAAAATATGGCAAAAAAAGTAAAAAAAAAATTTTTTATGACTTTTATTTGAAAAATCGTATACTCATGTACAAGAGACAACAAAAAAACACTGCTAAAAAATTTCTAATATATGTCCTGAGTTCAGAAATAGCCCATGTTTTTATGTTTTTGTGCTTTTTTATTCATGTTACAGGGCCAGAACTATAAGTGGTGCAAAGCTATTTTAAAATCCTTTCTTTCAAAATTAGCGATAGTGACATTGTAACACTGATTTCTGTACTAAATCCATGAATGACCCCCAACATGTACATATTTTTGAAAACTAGACAACTCAGGGCATTTAACTTGGGGTATTTTGACACATTTCATGTAGCCATTTTACCACCAATCTATGCCAAAGTTTGCAGCAAAAAAACTTTTTTTTTAATTTTTCACATATATTGCAATTTAGGTAAACATTACCTTAAAATGTGAAGGGGTATTTCCAAATAACACCTCAATATGTTCAGCAACATCTCCTGAGTACAGGAATACCACCCATGCATAGGTTTGTTGGTTTGTTTTGGGGCTAAAAGGCCACATTTAGGGGGTGCGCATTTTGGTTTTCCAACTTGGAATTCTGACATGCAGAAAACTTGTGCCCATGTCCCATTTGGGACATTTTTGAAGCCAGAAAGTGTATTCTACCCCACAAAACCATATATTTTTTTAAACTAGACACCCTAGGGTATTTAAAATGGTAGTATTTTAACACTTTCCATGCACTAATTATACTACCAGCCTATGTCAATGTTTTGGGTAGTAATTTTTTTTCACATACATTGTACTTTGGGCATGAATTCACAGATCCTGTTATATGTCAGTGCCAAACAACACCTCAATATGTGTTCAGCAACATCTCCTGAGTACAGGGATACCCCCCATGTATAGGTTGGTTAGGTTATTTGGGGGTTAAAAGGCCACATTTGAGAGGTGCGCTTTTTGGTTTTCCAAATTTCATTTTGAAATTATTTTTACAGGAAAAAAAAACTGTGCTTACTTAAAAAGGAAAAGCGTAAACACACTAATAACTCTTGGCTGGGGATAACAAGAGTTGCAGTCCAGCATTTAATGGCTGTGGTTTAATGAGACTGGAGCATCCAATTGATACATGGACAGCCCTGATTTGGAGGCTAAGCCCCATCGAGCTTTACTTCTGTCCTGCTTTTTGCAACAGAGGTAGAGCTCACAAGGACTGCGGGATTTGGGACCACAATTCTGCAGTCCCAATTTCATTCTCCACTGTTCAGTACCGTGATACTGCATTTACCATCAGTAGCATGGGAAATGAGGTCCACAACAGCCTATAGCCATATTACTCCTCTTACCTCACTGTGAAGAAGGTGGAAGCTAGGTCCTCTTCTTGTCCGTCAGCTGCAGGATCCACTATGTGTAGGTCAGCCTTTATTTTTGGTGAAAGAGTGAAAGTTAAGTGCTGCTGAGGGGGGCAAAGGCTGCATTTTTGGTGAGGGGTGGATCAGCCTGCATTTTTTGAGATGGAGGGAGGCTTGACACTAGAAATACAGTCTGATCCCTGCTACCCTATTCCCCCAAACAGCTAGCATAACCCACCAAACAGCTTATCTCTGCCACATTAGCCATCAAAACACCTTCTCTATGACATCCTAGCCCCCTAAACAACCCCTCTCTGCCCTCTCTCTGCCTCCTACCCCAAAACTGTCTCAATATGGCACCATATCCCCCCCAAACAATCTTTCTCTGGCACCCTAGTCACCCAAACAGCCTCTCTCTGGCCCCCTAACCCTCAAACAGCGTCTCTTGGCCCCTTAGCCCCCAAACAGCCACTCTCTACCCCTTAGCATGGGCATTTAGCCCTCCAACTTGTCGTTTTTGTCTTTTTGCACTATTTCTACTGTTTTTTGGTGCTACCTTCTTTTATCTATTTGGATTACAATATAGTTACTTATCTTTTATGGAGTATGTGTAAAGGCTTCTTTCCCTTGGATTTTTCTACCCCTTAGCCTCCCACCAGCCTCTCTCTCCAGATCCAGCATGCAGATCCATCATGCAGGTAAAGGCTGTTATATGTTACTTCTTGCATGCCGGATCTGACACTGTGCAGGGAGAGAGGGAGAGACTAAGAGATCATGTGATCTGTGCCGATAGCTGGGGAAACACCCGCAGCTACCGGCATTTAAAGGGGTGGTCTCCGAGACAGGTGGCAACCGTAGCTGACTGTCAGATGTATAGCATTCTGTTAGGCGGCATCATAGGTAGTGATACTTCCTGCCAAACTTAGTTTGATTACTTCTCTGAGGCACAGACATGTAAACACAATGTTGCGTAATTTAGACACAAATTGTTATCACCTGTTATCATAATCAACTAGGTTTTTATGTAGACATTTTTTTTCTATTTTTTTAAATGCGCCAAAGCCATTTTTTGATGACAGGCTCATATTAGGCCGCACTTTTTATGTTAATATTCTTCTCGCTGTATGTCTGTACATTTACTGATCACATGTATCTTAGGGGGTTTATTTACCAAACAGTTAGTTGTGGTATATTGAAAGTCAAGTAACAACATATAAACCAAAATATCTAAGCTGTAAAACTAGCTGAGATTAATCTTTCCCGCTCAGCTGTTTTGACCTAGTCGTAAGAAACGTTACTAACTTAAAAATAAGTAAAACATTAGAGCAGGGGAATCAGACGACACTCCTGATGGGAAAATAAACAGCAGACAGTTCAATGCTTCCATAATTTGGCAAACAAACAGCAGAGACAGATACTTAACGGGACAGACACCTTACGCGTTTCAGGCTTCCACATAGACATCTATGATTAAGCGCTCTGTGGAAGCGCAAACCACGTTTGCTCTATTTGTATCTGTCTGCTGTTTGTTTGCCAACGTATGGAATAAACTTTCCAAGCATCAATGTTTATTTTCACACCAGGAGTATCTTGTGATTCCCGTGCTCTGATGTTTTGCGTATCCTAGCGGGTTGGATACCGCTGACGGACTCTCCAGTTTTACAGTCTGCATCTTACTATACGACATTATACCGTTGTGTATTTTTTTGTAATTTATTAAAAGGTCCCATGAATAAGTCTGGTGATTGTTTTCCTCAAGGATGGCTCTTAATACACATCAATAGTTTATACAAACTTATACAAACAGTGTTTATGTTGAAAAATAGTAAAAATGTGTTTATCTATTTAATTATTATTTTTCCAGGTTTTGCAATATTTAACTTGAAACCTTGACTTTTGCAGGATTTTTCCTGGTGATTGACCCTCCCACAATGAAATCTCCTGCATAGTCCAATGAATGGGTTTCTAGATTATCTCACGGGAGCCAATCAGAGCTCGTATAGAAGTGTATAGGAATGCCCCCTCCTCAAATGCAGGACATCAGTGATGTCACTAGTGACATCACACAACAACTGCTAATGGAAAAACAATATATAAAAAAAGCATTGAAACACAGGGAGATATCTTGCAATATCACAAAAGCAGGTGAAGGGGTAGAGCAGGGATTTTTAAAAGGAAATCCTCATAAATCCATGCAATCTCACTGTATAATGCACAGGTTTGATACTACCACATGCATCAAACTTGATCTGGTATATGGTGTGTCCCTTTAACATATAGCCACATTTCTATGCTTTAATTAATGTCAAAACAATTGTTTCAACAATGCTGTGGAGGTTAAAAGGATCATTTCTCCATAGGTACCTTTAAAGATATTTGGATTCAATCTAAATATGCCTTCTTATTTACTTTTTCAGCCTAGACATCCTCACCCAGACTGGCGTTACTCTGCGTCACTAAGAGCTGCAATGCAAGGGTGAGTAAAGAAACATATGTATTTTTTGTTGTTGTTACAGTAAATCATTTTTTTCAATTGTTGTATTACATATTTTCAATATTTTTGCCAAACCATTAAACTGGTCAGTACATACTAATGTGGCTAATGTGTTTTGAATATTGAAATTCCCTCTCCTATTTACAGAAGAAACTTAATAAAAATGTTTAGTATGCAGCTGGTGTTGCAAAAGAGTCCTGTCTTTCTTTCAATTCGCCACCCTGGATGGCATAACTGCAAGCAGCCAAAGTCCAGTCTTATCAGTTCACATGACTTATCAGAACCCGAACAGACAGAACTAACAGAATCTTAAGTATACACAATAGAGGCTTACAGTCTTCCTATGATTCTGATAGCCTTCAAGGTCCAATATGAATAATCCGATCTAAGATTATGCTGTTATCAGAAACATTAACTGGCATCACTTTGGTGATCCGAGAAGCCCTCAAATTCGGGATACTCAGAGACCATTGACATGAGTTTGGCTGGTATGGAAATAACAGAAGTCAACGGGAGAACTTCACCTGTTGCGAACATAGCTGAAGTCCTCCCAAAACTGCCTGAAATTTTATAAATGTGTAATCTGTAAAATAAATATAAAAAAAAATAAACACGATACATTAATTAAATAAATTAAAATAAAGTAAATGAACATAAAATAGTATATAATATATTTTTTATTAAAAATGCTTATATTAATGCAAATATACTATTATATGTAACATTAATATATTATATTAGAATATACATATTTTTAGTGTTTGAAATATGTTTACTTTAATTCTTCTATGTTCTTCTGTTCAATTCTCCTGCTAAAACTGCCCAAAATTGGACAATTTCCACCTATTTCGGACCAACTTTGGGGGTTTCGGCCCTTTAGTAGTAAGAGAAATCCACAGGATTTTGCTGTCTGACCCCCTAACTGAATGTGGACGAAAGTCGGCAAAGATCAGTGGAAATTGCAAAATTCATGCCGAAATCGTCCATTTTGGTTAGCCGAACTGCATATGTCTCCGCAGTTAGGTTTTATGCCATAATCTGACCTGACTTCAGGCCTGATCGGGACATACTGAGTTGACTCTTTAGGGATTTTTACAAATACATGCTTACGTTGTTCCTAGCAAGAAATACATGTTTTACTGGTTTGTTATATAAGCACATCTATATTGCACCAACATACAGTGCAGCATAACACACAAAAGAGTGCTGAAGACAAATAGGTATAAAAATCTAAGCGAAACATGTGATGAATGAAATGTAAATAAAGGCCCTGCTAGCTATTGATTAGTGTCATGGCATTCCATAAACATATTACATATATGCTAGGTTTGCACCATATACTTTTAGTGCTGGTCGAATTAGCAACAGAGCGAGTGACTCTGTTGCAGAATTTGCAGCTGCCGTTGGCCCCTCGGATGTATCTCGTGTATTTCCTGGGTTTGTGTGCAGTCTGTTTGCAGTACACAAACCCTTGGACATACACGAGATACATCGTGCCAGGTGTGCTCCGGACTGGCAGCACACCTGTCACTCAGGGGCACGATACGCCCCTGCTTACACATTTTTCGTGCTTAAATTATTTTCAGTAAGTACAGAAATTGTACTTACATCTGTACTTTGTGAGATATAGGCATTATTTTAGTACAGGCACATGCCATGGGTGCTCCTTTTGATAAGGATGCCAAGGGGATGCAAGAGTGCTGTCTGTGTCCAGATGCTGCTTGTTTGGGACATGCTTAGTCAAATGTTCTCCTAAGCTCAATCTACAACCTTACAACATTTGTGTAGAGCATTGTGATTGTTCAGTCTCTAGGAACACTGTATACTGTGGGATAAAGGTGAACTGACATTAGGCAGCAAGGTGTTTTTTCTAGACCTGCAAATACAAAGCCCAGTAATAGATGTTTTATCTCTCATTCATCCCAATCTACTTCTGAGTACTATCAGTGCTTTGCTTTGGAGCAGACGAGTTATACTCTTATCTATCCACATTTTTGTATTGTGTTCGCACTATCCACATTTTTGTATTGTGTTCGCACAATCCACTTTTTTGTATTGTGTTCACACGATCCACATTTTTTGTATTGTGTTTGTATTTTTACCAGGAGTGGAACACTGGTTGTGTTTTGGTGCTGCTGCTCTAATCACAAAACGCGCAGTGTTTTCTTATAATTTACTGGGTTATACTCTTATACTAGATACATTACATTGTGGCCCTTTTTTGCTGTATATTTGATGTTTGGTACTCTAGCCTGCTGACTTTGGCAGTGATGTAAAACCTTCTCTTGTTTGTACATGGTAAGATTTCAGTGATTTTGCCCGAAAAAGTAAAGATTAAAATAAACCTACGTCATTGTGGGACTGCACATTAGGAATATGCCTGTAGCACAATAGGCTACATGGTAACAGTTATAGATTCTATCGGTATTTCTATGCATAACAGTGTTTACCGTATTTGCTCGATTATAAGACAAGATTTTTTTCAGAAAAAAAATTCTGAAAACTACCCCTCGTCTTATAATCGAGGTCTTCTTATAATCTGACCTCAAATTGAGGTCAGAGTATAAGACTGGGATCCGGGTCCCCCGCAGAGCTGCTGGGGACCTGGATCCCCCTCTCTAACAGCAGGGGATGTCTGCACGATGAGCGGGTACTTCCGGCTTCGTCATAAAAGTCCCGGCGGTCGTGCCGGGCGGCAGAAGGGGAGTTCTGCGCTCATCGAGCAGACATCCTCCGCTGCCCCACTAGCCACCAGGGAGAATCGGGTAGCCAGGGGATGTCTGCACGATAGTCCGGACCGGCTGTCCGTCATAATAGACGGAGGTGTCGGGCAGCATGGAGGATGTCTGCACGTATCGTGCAGACATCCCCTGGCTGCCCCCACTAGCCACCAGGGAAAGAGAACAAGGTGAGGGGGGTGGAGGGAGGGAGGGGGGACCAGAGCAACAAGGGCAGGGAGGGGGGGCAGAGACAGAGACAAGGGGAGGGAAGGGGGGAAGACACAGAGACAAGGGGAGGGAAGGGGGGAAGAGAGAGACAAGGGGGGGGGAAGAGAGAGACAAGGGGAGGGAGGGGGGAAGAGAGAGACAAGAGGAGGGAGGGGGGCACAGGGGGGAGAGAGAGAGACAAGGGGAGAGAGGGGGAGTCAAAGGGAGGGGGAGAGAGAGAGAGAGACAACACTAAGGGGGGGAGAGAGACAAAGTTCGGGGCAAGGGAAAGAGAGAGGCAGCATTGGCATATAAAAGGAAATAAAAATGCATTTTTTGATATAATCTTTTTATTAAAAAAGCAATTTACATGTTAATATATACAAGTTGAACTTTTTTCCTATAGGGTAGTCTTATATTCAGGCTTTTAGTTTTTTTCCTAAAGGAATATCCAAAGTTTGGGGGGGTTGTCTTATAATCGAGCAAATAAGGTATATAGCTATACACTATCAATCTGACTAGCACAATGTCTAGGTGAAACATATTCCTCACTGATGCATGACAGGAGCACTTTAATCTTTACGATGAGTTGCTCTGCAGTAGGTATTAAAGCTTATACTGCAATACTTAGCTCCAAATGTTTTCATGCTGGGCTGCATATTTTGCTTATTTGCATCTCTTGTGTAGAAAAACAGGGTGTACAATGTTATAGCTGGAAGAATGTGCTTTGCAAATCATCACGGGAAAGTTGTTTGGGGATGGGCTGTATGTGTGTGAGTTGTAGTACTGGGCATGTACTACACAGATGACCCCTATGCATTTTAAATGCTTTTCCTTTTATCTTCAATGAGGGAAGCACTTAGCAAATCTTTCATTACAGTAAATTGGGTTTATGTAGAGTTTATGTAAGAATTGCATTTCCTTTGCATGTAAACAGAAGTGGGACAAATAAATGGAAGGGATAACATTCTGGCAGAATATCCTTTTAATGTAGAAATCTACACACTAAAACATTATTATTATAACTTTTTTATTAGGAAAATATCAAAAATACTAAATACATAAATATATTATGTTTGATTACATTTTCAGAATAATAATCTATACATAGAGTTTTGATTTGTAATCCAACGCATTTAAAAGACATACAACATGACATTCCAACACTTGTACATAGTAACATAAAATATCATATGGATGGTAAATCTGTACAATCTCTACAATCAAGCTTGATCCTCAAGCTCTCTCTGGGTTTTTGATGGTCATTCCCTATTAATGCACAAGAGTAAAGGTCTTTTCTCCCCAATATTTCAATTGACCATTCTGTTAGCTTGCTGATCCAAGTCTTCCAATCTCTGAACCCTTTATTATTGCCTTCTACTTGGAATAAACATTATTATAGTATGAAGCATATGCCTGTCCTTCATTATCATTTGTATCATAATGCGGCATTGATTAATTTTAATGTTATTTATTGTAAACAAACCTTCCATTGACATCATTCTTATGTTTTGTATTTCATTATAGAACAAAATGAATTGGACATTTCTTTGTGATATAGATTAGTATATCTTTGTTCTTCTAATAGCATCATAAAGAATTACTGTACTAAGAGAATAGTGGGTGAATGCAGTGGTGTATCTTGGTTTTGTGCTGTCCTAGGCAGACAAAATTGTGGCACCCCCCCACCCACGTTGCACACTCATGACATTCCCCATCACCCACATTGCACACACATTAAATGCCCAATCACCCCATTACATGCCCCATCACCCACATTGCATACACAATAAATGCCCCATCACCCCCATTGCATGCCACCATCACCCTCATTTCATACCCCCACCACATCCATTACATGCCCCCATCACCCCAATTAATTGGAAGGAGCTAAAGCTTGCTGAACAGTGGGGGAGGGAGAAAAATGTTTGAAGCACCAGAAGTATCCTTCAACACCCTCTGGCAAAGTGCCGCCCTCTGGCAATGTGCCGCCCTAGGCGAGTGCCTTGTTTGCCTTGTGGAAGATACACTACTGGTTGCATGTAGACTCCACAGACACATTTAAACCATTTTTTCCCTCCTAATTTAGGCATTTTCTTGCAATTTTGCTAATATAATGTATAGATCATTTTAAATCATTGTTTTATCATCTACATGCACAGTAAAAACAATTTAGGTTATGCAAACCCTTTAAAAATAACCCCAAATGTGTTACTGTTATTTTGGATACATGGTTGCCACTGTATTTGCCAAACCTCAGTTTAAAGGACATAGTTTTTGCTGGTAATAATAGTATAAAGAGCTGCATCCACTGCAAGTGTTAGAGTGACAGATGTGAAGATTTACTGTTCAGTTTTATGGGTTAATGCACCCGGGAGAGTGCAAATACTCATTCACGTTAATTGGAATCAATACTAGATTGTTTGCATAAAACATAATGACACTTTGTCAGGCTAATGGATCAGATTTCCTCTAAATATAAATATGTGGCTGCATTAAAATGTGGTGGGCCCAAAACCGAAAAAGGGAAGTGGGATCAGTTATTATAATCATTTAACGCCAGCTGCCATTTTATTGTCTTCATTGGAATATTTGCTCTCCCAAAATAAATGCCCATTATAACACACTAGCAAATATCAGAGGCAGCATCGTCCCTGGATGATACATGTTCTTATAATGTGTAGTATGAACTGTGGTGAATAGCAAGAAAATTACAAAAATCAAACAAAAATATTATTGCCTCATTTTACCTATTCCCTTATCAGTTCACCACAGTTCACTGTTTACTGTGTAGGCCTCACTGCCTGCCTATAAGTATAGATGGAAGGAAGGACCTATATGTATTCTGACAGCCACACACCTACCTCTCCAATAAATCAAATGGCTGAAGAGGGACACTAACGGTAGTGTCTTGGCGGTGTGTGTGATCAGTATAACTTAGAGTAGTGCCTCGGGGGGGGGGGGGGGGGGGGCATGATCATTTGTGATTCAATTGCAACGTTAACTATTAGATAAATATTTATGTAATTAGTGACGTCAATAAGAACAAAGTATTTTATTTACACTGCTTTGTTAACTCATTTATTAGTTTTTAAACCCAGTTTTATTGCAGTGAAGCTCTGTGATATACTTATATTAAATAAACATTCCAAACTCTTAAAACATATGAGGGTGTACTCAGCAAAGCAAGAATAGCTGGGAATCGAGACGGAAATTTCAAACTATAGGCCAATGTAGCCGGGTTAGAGAAAATATCCAGTGCCTCTGAATGGGAGACATTTTTCAACTCAGCTCCTTTGGCCTTAGAGGGACACTAAACTTACATATAGAAGCACAAGTGAAATGTCTGTTGTTCCCACAGTGAGGATGAACTGGTGTGTACTTTTGATAGTACACGCCAGTTTATCCTCTGACCGACAGCTGCTATGCGTCCATAGGAAGCAGGCAGCCGCAGGGGCGGGCTGGGCCGGGGGGCAGGGTGGCAATTGCCCCCCAGGCCGCCCTAAGGTTTTTAAAACACGGCCGCTGGGCCAGTGTTATTAAAAAAAAAATAAAAAAAAACGCGCTTGAAGGCAGAGACGGAGGTGAGAAGGGATCGGAAGATCCCCTCTCCTCACCTCCGTTCTGCCTGCAAAGCTGCACGGGGAGCCGAACAGGCAGCACAGAGAAACCTCCGTGCTGCCTGTTCGGCTCCCCGTGCAGTGTTACACGGAAGTGCCGACAGTCACGTGATCGGCGCTCTGACGTCAAACGCGCGCCGATCACGTGACCTGTCGGCACAACCGCCGGGAGGCCGAACAGGCAGCGTGGAGGGACCATGCTGCCTGCCACCAGGGAAGTCCTCCTGCCACTAGCCACCAGGGAAGTCCTGCCACTAGCCACCAGGGAAAAAGGTAAGGGGGGGGGGGGTGGGCAAAAAACACTGGCATATTATTGGGCAAATTGGCTGGGGCATATTACATGGCAAATAAGACTGGCATATTATTGGGCAAATTGGCTGGGGAATATAACATGGCAAATAAGACTGGCATATTATTGGGCAAATTGGCTGGGGCATATTACATGGCAAATAAGACTGGCATATTATTGGGCAAATTGGCTGGGGAATATAACATGGCAAATAAGACTGGCATATTATTGGGCAAATTGGCTGGGGAATATTACATGGCAAATAACACTGGCATATTATTGGGCAAATTGGCTGGGGAATATTACATGGCAAATAAGACTGGCATATTATTGGGCAAAATGGCTGGGGAATATTAAATGGCAATTAACTCTGGCATATTGGGCAAATTAGCAGGGGCATATTAAATTGCAGATAACCTTGGAATATTATTGGGCAAATTTACTGAGTCATATTAAATTGCAGAATAACACTGGCATATTATGGGACAAATTGGCTGGGGAATATTAATGGCAAATAATATTGGAAATGCGTATGTAATGGGGTGATGGATGCATGTAAATGTGGTGATGGGGCATGTCCTGGTGTGCAACGTGGGTTATGGGTCATGTCGTAGGTGTGCAACGTGGGTAGGGGGGGGGGTGCTCAAATTTTGGGATATTTGGTGTCTAAATCCTGGCATGTTGAGGGGCATAATCCTGGCATATTGAGGGGAAAATCCTGGCATATTGAGGGGGCATCATCTTGGCATATTGAGGGGAAAATCCTGGCATATTGGGTGTCTAAATCCTGGCATATTGAGGGGCATAATCCTGGCATATTGAGGGGCATAATCCTGGCATATTTAGGGGAAAATCCTGGCATATTGAGGGGGCATCATCTTGGCATATTGAGGAGAAAATCCTGGCCTATTGGGTGTCTAAATCCTGGCATATTGAGGGGCATAATCCTGGCATACTGAGGGGCATAATCCTGGCATTTTGTAAGGGAAAATTCTAGCATATTAAATGGCAAATCCTGGCATATTGTGGGGGAAAATCCTGGCAATATTCGTTATAAAACAAGGAAGAGATGGCCGTGGATGGGGAGGCGATTCGATGGTGCAATGGGCCACTTGACTGGATTTGCCCCCCAGGCCTAAGGCTGCCAGCCCTCCCCTGGGCAGCCGTCTGGTCGGCAACCAGCTCTTTCTGCTAGCATTGAGGGAGACCTTTATTTTTGCATGAGATCAGCTGGGGGGACATTAACTAAATCCCCCAAGCTGATCCCATGCAAAAACAAGGGTCTCTCTCTGCGCTAGCAGAAAGAGCTAGTTGCCGACCAGACGGCTGCCTGCCTGCTTACTATGGAAGCATAGCAGCTGTCGGTCAGAGGATAAACTGGAATGTGCTGGCATGAGACCCTCAAATTCGATAGTCAGAGCGGGCAAACCCCAGCTCTGATTGGCTGTGCGCGTGATGGTGTTTGTCAGCATGTGACAACCAGGAACTGCTGTATCTCGCATGTGAGACACAGCAGATAGTAAACCTGCATGTTTCTATTGAGATACTCATCGGGTTTACTCTTAAAGTGCGGGACATGTTTTGTTTAACCGTCGCTTCATTGAAGGAGGCAAGGGTTAAACAAGTTGGAATGTCCATTTAAGTATGACATTCCTGTCTCAATTCCCTTCAGTTCTTCCCTTTTTGAGTAAACCTTTTGGCCAATAAAGTAGGAAAGAGTCACAGTGGGATCTGGGTCCAAAATAGCAACACTTGGGAGGTATGACAACAACATGCTACTTAGTAATATTATTATTTATTTATAAACCACCAATATATTCTGCAGAGCTGTCATCAAGTAGGTTCATTTTTAACAGAAGAGGAGCAAGCTGATCTATTCACTTGATCCATCAGGTAGAGTAAAGTATTTAGTGACTTACTGTTAGTAGAAATCTAGCCCAAGTTATCAGTATGGTAAGAATTAAAAGTTGTGCTTCAAACTAAAAGTTATTTAAAACATACCTGTCATGACAAAATCATATCCAGTTTGCTTGTACATGTAAAAAAAAAAAGCTTAGCAGTCAAAAGAGATACAATGTCAGCACGTGCATCCACACGCCCTCTGCAACATTAGCATCCAACCATGCTTCTTGCTTACTAAGCACTGTGGTATATCTACATCAGCATTTGAAGGTGGGCAGGTGTGATTGCATCATTGCCTTCCTCCATTGTGATAGAAGGATCCAATATATTAAAGGTGGCAGTTTCATTCAGGTAGGTATTATTCTTGATCTCCATGTTTGCTGGCTATTTTGAAATATACCTACCATATACCTTCTTAGATAACTACCTGCATCTTAACTTGTCATCCACAACATTGTTTAGATTACCAATTCACAGATTTAGAGAAAGTGTGTGTTAACATGTAAACATGGCATATCTCTAATCTAGGGACAAAATTTAGAAACAGTTTGTGTGTAAAGTGTGTAAAATATTTTTCAAGTCAAGAAAATGTGGGGATTTTTTCAATTTGTTCATTTTTTTAATTACTTTTTTTGTAGGAAAATTACAGCTAAACACAAATACCGCAGACATGTTCAAACAGCCCGTGTCACCAAGGGTTTGACATGGCCAAAAGGTCATGTCACTAAGAGGTTAAAAATGTCCAAAGTGTCTGTTTATGATATCAAATTGCACATTTATCATGCTTCATCATGATGTCATAAACTAGAGACACGTTTGTATCTTTACAAACAAAGTAAACTTTTTTCCCCTGACCAAATAATATAATGCTTGTCTATTATGAAACTATTTTTTTTGCCTCCTGTTCTCTTCATCAGATAGTCTGCCACAATAATTTTTGCAACGATCTAATCAGAAATATCCAGGGTTAAGAAGTTGAGCTTATTTACAAGAGAAATGAGCCATGTAAATGTGCATTTTCTGATTGGCCGCAAGCATTTTCTCATCAAAATGACTGTCTTATGATTAACAACCTCTTAACAACACTCAACTTTATTGGAAAATCACTTTAAAAATACTTTTACCAGTAGTGAAACGGATAGGTCTTTATTTTTATAAATATAAGAAAATATAGCTAATAAAAAGATTTGGAAAATATTTGGAATCTTTTTTTATGTTAGAACTCTGTATTCAAGTTTTCAAGCAGTTATATAAATAAAGTATAAATGGTACACTATACATACTATGGGGAATGATTTAGTGTACAAATCAATTATATTTCTTCCGTAAACCCAATGAATTTCTGGAGGTGCGAAATGACCATTCTAAGTTGACACTTCATTCAATTCATCTTTGTGATATTTTCCTTGTAAAAATTAAACTTTGTGGATTTTCTCATCCCACTACGACACCTGTTGAAATCTTCAATAATGGACATCCCCAGAAATTCTTTGTGAGCCATCGAGCAAGCTTGCAAAGAAATGAACAGGGATGTCCAATGCCCAAGTACGGCATCAACTTATTTCTTATTAGGTGCCCCAATGGAGAGGCATGTCTGTACTGCTTTGTTCATGGAGCATGCATCTTACATCACCGTTACCATTGCCCAATGTTCCCCCAATTCAGTAAACTAATTCCTGGCCATACTAAGTTATAAAAATAAACCCTGACTCTGCACAATTTAGCCCGGTGGTGCATTACATGTCATGTTACCTGTATTTGATTAAACAGACAGTTTTTTTAATATAATGTTTAACTTGGTTAATATATATTTTTGTTACAGAGCTGTGCATGTGGAAGGGGCAGCAATCTTACGTGGCGGACCTGTTGGATTGGAACAACAATGGCCAACAGTGTCAAGTGCAACACCAGGTGAGAGGGCAATTACATAATTTCCATGTCATCCTTAAAGGTACAGGAATAAAAATGTAATGGAAGCTTATGTATTGCCAATAGGAATGTTGATTTTGCGGAAATCTGTTTTTATTTGGTCTATTTCCATTACACTTGTCTTTGCACGTGCAAAATGTACATATACAACCCGAGGCCATTACACTGCTGAGTGACTCGCCATCTGCATTGTGTCCTAGAAAATGTATGGCATTCTACATATATTCATTATGTTTCCATGTGTGGATTCAGCTTGAGGATGGAGACATTTAAAGAAGCGGGCCTGGATTTATATACACATTTTAACCCACTTTACAAATATATGGTAAAATTTACTTTGTATATAATAAGACAACTGACCGTCATCTAGGGCAATGTTGTTCACCTTTTATGGGTGAAAGTCACTGCTATTATATTAGAGGGACTGTATCACCTAAACATTACTTATACTGTGAATGGTCTGCAATGTGTTTGATGAAGGCATGTCCTGGGGTCCTGGGTGTGCACTGTGAGTGATGGGGCAAGTCCTGGGAGTGATGGGGCAAGTCCTGGGTGTGTCTGAGTGAGTGTCAGAATGAGAGTGGCAGGCAGGGCCGCCATCAGGGGATGACAAGTGATAGATATCAAAAAAATTGGAAAAAAAATAAAGTGTTGACAAACGAAGCAGCTGCCCAGGGCCCATTCATTCCTGGGGGGCCCAAAGCAGCTGCCCGTGGGCCTCTGCTGCGCGCATGACTGTCTCACACGGAGACAGTCATGATTGGGCAGCTGGCTTCCTGTCACAGCCACCAGAAATAACAGAAAGTCACATCAGGCAGATGTATTTCCTGCATGCAGCGTGCATGCAGTAAGAAACACTACGGAGGAGACCTGCGGGGACGAGCAGCATCCAGGTGAGTACTGGGGAAGGGGAGGAGGGGGATTTTGTGTGAAGTGGCAGAATGTGCAAGTGAGAGTGGCAGGATTGCACATATGTGTGTGAATGAGTGGCAAAATGTGCATGTGAGAGTGACAGTATTGCACGCGTGTTTCTGAGTGAGTGTAGAATGTACATGTGACAGTGGCAGGTTTACAAGTGTGTGCGTCTGAGTGAGTGACAGGTTTACATATGTGCGTCTGAGCTTATATATCAGAGGGGAGGGCTATTGCCATAGAAACATGAATGTCTAGATCTGACATTTGTGAAGAGGAGGGGTTAATAATATAACCACACCCACCTAAGGGGCACCCAAAACAAACCTGCACTCAGGCGTCTGTGACCCCAGGCTTGGCCCTGCTTTTATTAGTCCCTGGCCTTCTCTTTTGTCTAAGATAGCCTTATGCCTATCCCTAGGGTTGCCACCTGGCCGGTATTTTACCGGCAGGTCGGTAAAAAATTGGCATCAGGCCAATGTTAAGTCTATGGAGACAGTACCAAGGCGCTATTTTTCTGAAGAAAAGGTGGCAACTCTACCTATCCCATGCGTGTGTGAACTCCTTCACTGCTCCTACAGTAAAGTAACATTTCCTGATATTACTTTAAACCTTTGCCTCTCTAATTTAAGATTGTGCCCTCTTGTTGTGGTAGTTTTTCGTATTTTAAATATATTCTCCTCCTTTGTTTGTGTGGATTCCCTTTATGTATGTAAACGTATCTATCACATACCCTCTTTCACATTCTTCCAAACTAATTTTCAATGGGAAAGGTGAATTTTGCATATCAAGCCACAAGGTTATGTCATAAGCAGGAGCCACGATAAACACATTTAAAACCCACAGTATTACCCTTATGTTATGCATTTACATGCAATTTTGCTAACACAATGTACAGATCATTTTTCACCCTTTTTTATTCTCACAGAGAATATATGTTCACAGTATAAGCAGTGTTTAGGATGACAGAGTCCCTTTAAAAATCTTGGTGATTATACTATTGGTTACAGAATGTAGTCAAACAAGGGGCACCGGATTTCACTAGAACTTTTGCAATAAAATGAAAAGTATCCTGAGAACTCAGGACTAACCCCACTTAGATCCCGATATTAGTCTTTCGATACCAAGCCCCATGTTATAGCATGGTTTACTTGTAATTAAATGTAAAACTCTGCCTTTGCATTCTTTCTCCTGTGGATTTACCCTTCCCATTGTGAAATGTCCAGCTCAAGGAAAACATGGAAAAATGTACTATGCACATGTGAACTGTCCTGGCCTTTTAATTACTGCTGTAAAAAACACAGGTCGGCAGATACCACCCTTTGAATAAAGCTGTTACTGCAACATTGCGTGCAAGTGGAGCCAGTTAATTTGCACTGATGCTCTTGCAATGTAAGCAAAAGGAGAATGTAAACCATAGAGGGCTAGAGAATGAAACCTTAAAACATATTCTCAATGATTCTCTGAATTCATTATGTGGCACAAACTGCACAGTGTACAGGTTAATGACTGCTAGATACATAAATGTTTGTTTGATGGCTTTGAAGAGCTACTTCAAATCTAGTGATTAACCTGTACATTGTACAGTTATTTTTTTTCCTACAAATGCATATTTGGGAATATATTCCACCTACTGGCCTGCATTTCAACACCATGAGCATACAGTTGCATGCTTAGCAACACTTCATACCCACTTACAACACATGTATAAGCATTAGATATTGACGATACTGTCACTGTGTGAGTTTTCATCCCTCACTTTTATGGAAGTCCACTGACTTGCTCTGAAAAGAAGACTTGAAATGGTCATTTCAGAAATACTTTTTTTTATTTGAACCAACGTGTATTAAAACTATTTTGGGAAGTTTCCTCTCTAAAGTGGATATGTCACCAACAGAGGTACAAATCTCCATCTCTGCCGACGTTTCTTTAACCTTTGCTAATTTACACACCTTTAAAACTATATATTACAGATTTAAGTCAGATGCTAGCACTGCTAAGTGATATGAAGAAGAACCTGGATTTAATCATACCTCCCAACATTGCCCCCTGGCGAATCGGAATGCCAGGCGACGGAGTTTTGGGAGGTAACTGACAGTGCTACTGCGAATGTGTGGAAGCACTTTCCAGTGTTGGGAGAAGGCTTCAGATCCTGGCATCTGAAGACAGGATCACTACTGCGCATGTGCACAGTGCTGCGCATGAGCAGTAAGCATTCTCCAGAGTCTGGGACACTGGGGCGTGTGATCAGGAGCGCGGAGTACCGAAGACCCACTGAGATCTCAGCGGGAGAGCCTGACAGACTTCCCAAATCAGGACTATCCTGCACTAAGTGTGACTGATGGGAGGTATGGCTACATGACTGAGCACGTAAAAGGTATTACATTATACAAAGTGTAGGGATTATATTTTTAAGACTAGTAAATTGTCCTCAGTTAAATGGGGGGTAGTTGTGTATTGCACATTCAATAACAGCCCTAGTAGTAAGCATTAATAAAATGGCTGCTTTAACTAAATGTATAATATTGAAAAGGTTATTAACATACAGTATGCAGGTTTGGGTTCTTTAAATTTGGGCTAAAGTCCTGAGTGGGTTATGAGGAGTCCCCAGACCCAACCATTGGAATAGTAAACAGTATAAATGAAAAAGAGTTGGTCAGGAATTGCAGTATCCTCAAAAATGATGACCAAGTGGATCACAATATAAATCGTAACATTTAATTTAAGTTATAGTTGGGTCCTTCATCTGATCCATTATGTCCACCTGATTAGGAGATTCTATGTTGGCTGTCTGTGGATTTTATAATTGAAATGCATGTTATGTTGTTTTTTTGCAATCCAGCACTTGATCATCATTTTGGAGGATACTGCAATATTTGGGAAACTCTTTTTCATTTATACTGTTATGGTGAATGTAGTCCACCAACAGCTGGGGGGCTGCAACTTCACCCCCTTTCATTAGAAAATGGCACTGGACATTCCATTTAAAGGAAAAACATCAGTTTTTTTTAATTGAAAGACTGAATCAAGTGTAGGCATTAAAAATAGTAACGCTTTAATTAAAGAGTAGAAATAAAGTACATTATTGAGATTTTTTACCTTGAGTAGTACTAACTGGAGACGAACATCTTGGGTCACATAAAGGAAAATCTGACCTAGCTGACCTAAGATTTTAAACAACCCCCAGCCCCTGATAGATCTACTTTATTAATGATAACTTTTTTTGTCGACAGTTGTCCTTTCACTGTTATAAATGAGAAATATAATTAGCCTGAAACCTTTGATGTTTTCTCATTATGTCTGTTGCATTTGCCAAAACACATATGCCACCCGGGGCTCCAGTTTTGCAGAGTGACTGGCCATCTGCGTTGCTTCCTAGGAACTGTACCGTTCCTCTCTCTTATTTACTTTTTTATTTATGCACAAATCTGAATTGTCCAGAAATTTAAAGAGGTCATGTATTTTTAATATTTATCTGACTGTTTTCTCAAAATAACGAGTTGTTTTCTTGATTTAACAAGTGTTTTATTGTTTTTTCAAGTTAACAAGTTAGGAATATATTAAAAATACATGGCCTCTCTGGGATTCTGTGGAATTGTGTAGTTCATTATCTCTATATTATCGTGGGTGACTTTTAACATTATAAATTCAAATTGTATTAGAGCTCCTGATCCAGAAAGTGTTTTATTATTTTCTTTATTAACACTTAAAGGTAATTAACATGTAATACCAACTAATAAACTGACATATCTCTGGCCCAATCAGTTGAACAATTATACTTCATTGCACGTTAAATTCATATCTCTTGTGCCATGTCCTCTAAGTTTCAATGTTGGTCCGCTAATGTTGCTTCTCTTATAGATTTGAGTATATTTAATATTAACATTGAGAGATTCTTCCATCCTTATAGGACATCTTAAAGCCAAGGCATATTCCATCCTTTACATCACTGTTATATTTTGGGAACTTCATGTTAGTGATTCCAACGGACTGTGATATTGATACTATGAATTTACAGGTCCTATAAATACTAAAAATCAGTGAAACTGAATGAGAGATTGTATTAAACAGAATTGTGAGTCAAGAATCATGCAGTAAATAATGTGCAATTATTTTTTCATTCATTGAACCATATCTTTTTTCAAAACTTACAATAAAGTGATAATATACATAGCAACATCAATAATGAAATCAATCAGACCAGCAAAAAAGAGAGTAGATTTTGGACAGATCTTAAAATTACAATATTTATTAATCACATTCATCAAAAACACTCATTTATCATGAAAACTATCTCATCTGTGGAGATACATGTTGAGTTTACACCACAACTATGCCACTTCATTCTAAAGTTTCACTTCTGTTGAATGACAGATAAATAATAGAATTCTATAGAAAATAGCTAAAGACAATGATAGTTAAATGTAAAGATCGGTGCACCCGGGAATAGTGCAAATTGCGAAATTTGTTGGGAGTTACAGCCAAAAAAAAACCTTCTGTGAGGCCCAGAGGTCTGCTCCTGTACAGCGCCAGGTGTCTCTACCTCGGGCAGCATCTGGAGGCACTGGGTACCTCCGTGGTAGGGTTACGCCCCCTGTGCTTGCCACCTGTGCATGTTTTAGAGGTTGGCATCTGATGGCACAACATCACTTGGGAACCAGGGTGAATGGGGAAGGGGCAAAACTCTTTAAACACACTCCCTTGACTGCCTCACAGAGGCACTAGGGTTAGAAGACTCTGACTGCAGCTCTATAAAACCCCTGCACACACACCAGCCTGCACACACACACACACCAGTCATTTCTTGAATGGTGTGCAACGTGGGTTATGGGTCATGTCATGGGCGTGTATCGTAGGCAGGGGGTGGGTGCCCAAATTTTGTCTGCCTAGGGCAGCACAAAACCAAGATACACCACTGCATAGAGGATTGGTTTTTTGAAAAACAAAATCCATCAAAAGCAGTCTTGTAATGTTCTGAACCTGCATAATAGATTGCAGTTTGTGTTCTACAGTCATGAGATGTTGTGAAGCAAGACCACAAACTTATTACCCATGCCGTGTTCTTTCTTATTAGTATTACTAAATCTTGGCTCTGGCTGAAAGTTTTTATTGATTGATATCCCATATAATCTGATTATGCACAAACACTGGGCTGAAGATAATGCAGTTTGTGCATATCTCGTAAATGCTGAGGTATTAGTCTGCAGTGAGTACGTATCTTAAATCTTTATGAAACTATAACTCAGCATAAGATCAGCCCATCATGCATACCAATCAAGTGAAATTCATAGCGGTGAAATATTAAGTAAACCTATTTCCTTATATCATCAACGGAAAAGTCAATATCCGGTAAACATTTTCTAGTAAATAATTCAGAATCTGCTATTTATCAGAAGCGGCCAAATGAAAAAAAATAGATATTTCTGAATTAATGCAAAACTATGAAAACAGCTTGTAAAGTTTTTGAACTTGCAAATGTTTTAGGGGACCCGCCGTTGCCACTCAACTGGTATTTTACCAGTGGACTGACAAAATAAAATGGTGGAAACCATAGGCCCCACGTGCCTTCAGGGTGGGACGGGCGATACACCTATCCCGGGGCGGCCCCGGCCCTTTAAAAAAAAAAAAAAAAGTTAAAAAAATGTTTAGGCAAATGGGTCAGTTACCCAGGGCCTATTCATTCCTGGGGGCCCAAAGTGGCTTCCCCGTGGGCCCCTGCTGCCCGTGTGACTGTCCCGTGTGACAGTCACGATCGGGCAGCAGCTGGCAGATCTGCATCCAACGTTATGTCATATCCGGTGGCTGTATATCCTGCATGCAGCATGCGTGCAGGAAGAAACACTGCTGAGGGGACGAACAGCATCCAGGTAAGTACTGGGAAGGGGGGTGGAGAGGGGGATTGGCTATTAATGGACAAATTATCAGTGAGCTTATAATGGACAAATTATCAGTGGGCTTATAATGGACAAATTATCAGTGGGCTATTAATGGACATATTATTAGTGGGCTATTAATAGACACATTATCAGTGGGATGTTAATGGACAAATTATCAGTGGGCTATTAATGGCCAAATTATCAGTGGCACATTAATGAGCAAATTATCAGTGGCACATTAATGAGCAAATTATCAGTGGGCTATTACTGGATAAACTATCGAAGGGAGGGGCAGAATGTTTTTCAGTAAGGGGCCCTGAAATTTCTGATTCCCTGCTTAAGCATACCCCCCAGCTGTCCTTCTTTGGGTGGAACAGTTCTTATTTGGGGGGGTCTGTCACACAGAGCTCAACCCCTCTTTGTCAACAGAGGTAGAGGCTGTTTGCGGGTCTAGGGGGGCAGAGAACAGCTATTTAGGTGGCTAGTGTTGAAGAGACAAGCTGCTTGCGGGGGAGGGGGCTAGGGTGGCAGATAAAGTCGATTTGGGTGGCTATGGTGGCAGAAACCAGCACCTTATATTCCCTTACACATACTGGTGAAAAAAAGCCACCTTAGAGCAGTGGCGACCCGCGGGGGGTGCGGACCGCACCGGGTGACACCTCCCGTGACACCAATGCTGCCGGCACCCCCGCACCGCCCTCGGGATGCCACGGCTCTAAGGTGGCTTTTTTCCGCTGGATGCGGCCGCCAGGAAAAAAAAAATCACAGTGACCGGATGTGACGTTAGGAGGGAAGACTGCACGGAGGAGGCGTCCGTCCGGGGACACAGCCATTCGGTAAGTGATGGGGAAGGGGGGGGGGAGGAGGGTGGTTGAAAACGAGCACTTTAATTGCACAATATTCCTGGTATCTGACTGGCACAATATTACTGGCCTCTGACTGGCACACTATTACTGGGCTCTGAATGGCACAATATTACTGGGCTCTGACTGGCACACTATTACTGGACTCTGACTGGCACACTATTACTGGGCTCTGACTGGCACAATTTTACTGGCATCTGACTGGCACACTATTACTGGGCTCTGACTGGCACACTATTACTGGGCTCTGACTGGCACAATATTACTGGGCTCTGACTGGCACACTATTACTGGGCTCTGGCACAATATTACTGGCATCTGACTGGCACATTATTACTGGTATCTGACTGGCACAATATTACTGGGCTCTGAATGGCACAATATTACTGGGCGCTGACTGGCACAATAGTACTGGGCTCTGACTGGCACAATATTACTGGTATCTGACTGGCACAATATTACTGGTATCTGAATGGCACAATATTACTGGGCTCTGACTGGCACAATATTACTGGGCTCTGACTGGCACACTATTATTTATTCTGACTGGCACAATTTTACTGGCATCTGACTGGCACACTATTACTGGGCTCTTACTGGCACACTATTACTGGGCTCTGACTAGCACAATATTACTGGTATCTGATTGGCACAATATTACTGGGCTCTGACTGGCACAATATTACTGGTATCTGACTGGCACAATATTACTGGTATCTGAATGGCACAATATTACTGGGCTCTGAATGGCATAATATTACTGGGCTCTGACTGGCACAATATTACTGGGCTCTGAATGGCACAACAGTACTGGGCTCTGAATGGCACAATATTACTGGGCTCTGACTGGCACAATATTACTGGGCTCTGTCTGGCACAATATTACTGGTCTCTGAATGGCACAATATTACTGGGCTCTGAGTGGCACAATATTACTGGTATCTGACTGGCACAATATTACTTGGCTCTGACTGGCACAATATTACTGGTATCTGACTGGCACTATATTACTGGGCTCTGAATGGCACAATATTACTGGTATCTGACTGGCACAATATTACTGGGCTCTGAGTGGCACAATATTACTGGGCTCTGAATGACACACTATTACTTGTATATGACTGGCACAATATTACTGGGCTCTGAGTGGCACAATATTACTAGGCTCTGACTGGCACAATATTCCTGGTATCTGAATGGCACAATATTACTGGGCTCTGACTGGCACAATATTACTGGTATCTGAATGACACAATATTCCTGGGATCTGACTGGCACAATATTACTGGGCTCTGAGTGGCACAATATTTTTTTCGACACTGGCACAATATTACTGGTATCTGACTTGCACAATATTACTGGTATCTGACTGGCACAATATTACTGGGCTCTGAATGGCACAATACTCCTGGTATCTGACTGGCACAATATTAGTGTGCTCTGAGTGGCACAATATTATTGGTATCTGAATGGCACAATATTACTGGTATCTGACTGCCACAATATTACTCCGCTTTGAGTGGCACAATATTCCTGGTATCTATAATTGTACAATTGTAACCTTGTGGGGCTCCTGTGTGTTGCATAATTAATGGCGGTCTCATGTGTGCATAATTATGGGGCGCTTGTGTGTGGCATATTTATTGGGCCCCATGTGTGGCATAATTAAGGGACACTTTTGTGTGGCGTAATTAAGGGACTCTTTTGTGTGGCATAATTATACCTGTGTGTGTGGCATAATTAATTGAGCAGAGGTGAGGCATAAATAGTGGGGCTCTGGTGTGGCATAATTTATGGGGCTATGGTGTGGCATAATTTATGGGGCTCCTGAGTGTGGCATAGTTATGGGGCTCCTGTGTGTGGCATAGTTAATAGGCCATCTAACTGGCATTACTAAGGAATCTGTTTGGCATTGTATTGGAGGAAATCCAGGGGGGTGACACCGTGAGTTTCCGCACCGGGTGACACCAACCCTAGTGACGCCCCTGCCTTAGAGCCATCGGAGCACATGAAAGTGAGATCTCAGGACACACATGTTGATCCCGCTGGCATTGTGATGTGAGTCCATGGATCCCAAGCTCTGTTATTGCAGGGTTCAACAGTAGTTTCTTTGATACATTATCAAATGTTAACCCTTTTAATTTTATTTACCTTAAACAGAATGCCTTTTCAGTTTTTTTCCCTGTTATGATAGTAATTCCCTGTAATATGTGAATAGAATGATCCACTCTGTCTCTTAGAGCCAAATCACCATCATTCATGAAATCACTTAGATTTTGCTTAAATAGACTCTGACACCTAAATCTTGTCTAAATGGTGAATGTAGAGAAGAAAAGGTAAGAAGAATATGAAAATGATCTGTACATTGTATTAGAAAAATTGCAAACAAATTAATAAGTTAAGAGAAAATGTGTTTTACATGTCTATGTGGAGTCTCCCGCTTATGACATCACCTATGGCATAATATGCTAATTACACAATTCCCAATGAAAAGAAGTTAATTAGCATAGTAAGCCACAGGTAATGAAAGAAACTGGAGACACATTTAAAACACATTTTTCTCTTTGTTTATGCCTTTTTTTTTAGTTTTTTTTTAGTAATTTTGCTAGTACTGTGCAGTTTCTTTTTGCCAGTAATGTGTAGATGTTTAGATTGTGCCCAAAGGTCCTTTCTAGGGAGCCTGTGATGAATAGTCTATGATTACACTATGATGTCACTGCCCCACAAAATTGTTAACACCACTAAAATTAAATAGCTAAAATACAATAAAGCTGTGCCTTTGTTTAAATGACATCTATCAATAATAATAAACTACAGAACGCTGTTTAAAAAGAAAGGATTCTGCACAGTCGCTTTTAAGTAAAAGTAATTGCCATTTATAAATATATACAGTATTTGCAATAGATTATATCTAACGCTTTGTGGTCTACTATATCAATGTGACGTACACATGTTTTTGTCTGTCTAAACAAAAAGCTTTCTAATTGAGAGAAACAGAACCAGGTCAGCTGCCAGATATAGTTATGTTACTTAGTAGGTCCTTGTTAGCCTTGGGGTAATGCTGAGATGTATAAACTAATTTAATGGATAGAATCTCGACCTTAAGGAAACGATCGGAAGCCACATTCCTGTAAATCTTAGATATGCAGATAGATAATCTTCACCCAAGCTTTTGTCCGCTAAACATTAATTAGATGCATGACACTGTGTGGTAGCAGAACAAGCGGTGAGATTTACAGTGTGAATCTTAAGAGAAAACAAGAAGCACTTTGAACATTTGTTTAGCAGGCAGAGCAGCTCCCATTGATTACGTGTTGTGCATTGTAATGATATCATAATGTGCTTCAGTCTGCTATGTTCTGTATTTTGATTGATAATGATTTTTAATCAGAATATATTATGTTTGATCACAATGACATAATTATAGTTGAATAGCGCTGGATGATGTAAAAAATGTAAAAAGAAAAAAAACCAATAGTGCAATAAATGTATAAACAAGTGTAATATCTAGCGGTGTATATGTTCACTCACAAATATGTTAACTCCAGACAAATTAGATGACATCACGAGGTTCATTTAAGATCAGTTTAATATCCAAGCAAAAGATAAAACAGATATGCAAAATTGGCAGCCACTTACAGGATTTTATAGACTCACTCAGTGAGTAAATAGCGCTAAACAGGTACAGGGAGTCCAGAGTCCACAGATAGTAGTCTGTGGGTCCAGGAGAAGAAACACTAATGCCTTTTGACGTAAAAAAAAAAAATGTTACAGCTTCCTCAGGAGAATCTGCATTATTTAATCACAAGCAAGCTATAAAAAAGTGTGCTGGACATTTTAAATTCATAAGTCTGGGAAATTTATCAAAACTTTGTGCTGAGGACTTAGTTAGAAGGGAGGTCGGAAGCAAGACTTTGGCGGCCTCAATAATTTGAGACGTGGCCATGGTCATCATTAAAGCAAAATCTTGTGCCAAGAGCACATATATAACTTAGTATTACATAATAGTTAACATTATTAATTAACACAAAATGTGTGTTTCTTATTCATAATCATTTTGAGACCATGGCCCATTCCAACTTTCATTAAAATCTTTTGCATTTTGAGCCACATTTAACCATTAAATATAGACCCTCTAGGTGTTTCTGTTCTCAACATGCACTTAGCCCCTTCTGTTTGTGAAGCAGTAACTAGAACAAAAAAAGTATACTGCATATACACACATCGCCTGTACTTTGGAGACCCCAAAGTTTGGAAGCCGTATTTTAGCGGTTAGTCTGTCTAATTTAAATATGTGTTTTACAAACGACCAATTAAACAGGATGGATCTTTTGTACAAATACACACAACAATGTTCAGAAAGAATGAATTCCCATATTGTAAAAGGTTCTGTGAACAAATGAATGGTAATAATAATGTTAGTTTAGCTAGTCACTATGTAATTAAATTATTGTGCTACAGTTGAATTATCTGTGATTAAAGCACAAGCAAAATAATGATAAATTATTAAAATAGAAAATAGTCTGTTTAGAAATATCAATGGAATGAAACATACCAAGGCAGCTTTCTATTGGGGAACAATTAAGACATTGCTTCACTACAAAGAATGCATGCAGTATACTCTATTCCTTGATCTTTATGTACAGTGCTAATTAAAGGTACAATAAAGCAACATGACAGATATATTTGGGCCTACATACCTCGGAACTGACCTCCTGTGTTTGGGACAGTTCCAATTCATGACTGGTTCTCTGATACACAGGCGTTAATAGATTCAGTGCGCCTAGGGTTGCCCCCTTTTCTACAAAAAGATACAAGCCCTGCTACTGCCGCCATAGACTAAACATTGGCCTCAAACCAATTTTTTACGGGCCTGCCGGTAAAATACCGGCCAGGTGGCAACCCTAAGTGCACCCGCAAACAGCATGCACAGTTGGCTGCAATGCTACATTCCACTCAGCGATGTCCAGATTATTATTATTAACTGTCCCTGGATGGATCACGCACATCCTGGTGTGAAACTATAGACACTATGGATTGTGTATTTTACTGGCAGGCCGGTTTGACACCAATGTTAAGTCTATGGAGGCTGTGGCATGGCCGGTATTTTTCTTGAGAAAAGGTGGCAACCCTATAATCCGTTCTGTAAATCCATGTCTGAATTTTAGTATAGAATATAAAATATGCATATATAGTATATAATATAAAATATACATATATAATATAGTATATAATATATATTGTACATTACATATAATATTGAATAGATATGTGTTTCTTTCTGGTGGTGAAAAACATTATTTATCAAAATAATTATAATAAAACGTTGAATCTCTATCTGTTTTCCAGCTATACAATGAGTAACATTGGTAATTTCATTTTCTAGCCAGCTGCATCCCTTCCAGACCTCCTAATTATAAGGGCGCCATTACTATGTAAGAAAAGCAGTACGCACACAGATGTGAAAGGGGTCACTGGCACTGCGAGCAACAGTTGTCTAATAATTCTTGTTTATGTCATTCATTGTTAGCTGGAGACAGAACACGTTTCACTTACATTAAAAAAACTAATGCAATAATAAATCATTTGCCATTACTAATGCAGAACAAGTAGCTAAACATCCAAGAGCTTCTTTGCGTATATAGCCCAGTACAAACAAATAGAGCTTTAAACATGAAAGACAGAATTGCCTGGCAATGGCAAGGGAATTAAATCTAATGGCCAAAGTAGCCCATTTTGAAGAATTCAGCTGAGATAATTGTAGCCTTTTTTCCAACTTGGCTACTTGGGCCTGCATATGGATGTAGTTTAAAATGCATGGCTTACATCTTGCATTGCTTAAAATATAAAATATAGCTAGATGAAATTTTTTTTTTTTTTTTTTGCTGCAGGAACCAATGAGAATAATGCCATTTAACCCCTTAGTGACAAGACATTTTCACCTTGACTTTCCCTTGGTGACAATGGCTGTTTGACATTTCTAGGGTGTTTGTGTTTAGCTGTAATTTTTTTCTTTCTCACATACAGTACCCACACAAATTATATGTTGTTTTTATCGTCATAAGAAGGGCTTTCATTAGATACCATTATGTTCATCATATCTTATAATTTACTACAAAAAATATCATAAAATATGATGAAAAATTTAAAAAACCCCACTTTTTCTATCTTTGACCTAAAATATAATTTATACAAATAAAATCATTAAAAAAGACCCCATCTAAATAGTTTCTTAATGTTGTCCCGACTTTAAAAATATGCATGATTCCATATTTTTCAGTATTTTTTTGCGAGTTATGGGGCAAAAAACAAAAATAGTGTTTTTTGTTTTTTTCCTATATTGACCTTTTGACCCCAACCCGAACCCAAAATGTAACCCTAACACTAAATTTAACACCAACTCTAATCCTTATTATATCCCTTAATATTTTTTAATTTTAATTTAATTTTAACCCTATCCCTTATGCTAAAAAATATTTAATTTTAACGCTATAGGCTAATATAGCTATATAACCTGTTTTTAATTAATTAAATATGTATTTTAGATATTTTCCATTGCAATGCTACTTAACTACCACTAGGGGCAGTCAAGTAGCATATTCAGAGCGACGGAAGTGAAGTTCCTTTCACTTCCGAAGCTCAGACCGGCAGAGGGCTTAGCCATATTGACGGAGCAGCATGCTCCGTCAATATGGCTCCCCACGATCGCTCCGTGGGGCGATCGTGGGTGCCCCAAAATAGAAATTTCGGTGCTGGCTATTGCCTCGACATCGAGGCAATAGACCAGCACCGTTAAAGCGTTGATCGCGAAAACCGCTTGATTCACCGGAGGACGTACCAGGCACGTCCTTTGTCGTTAAGGGAGTTTCTCCCAGGACGTGCCTGGCACGTCCTTTGTCACAAGTGATGTCTAGTGATGTCATCAGACAGTTAAAAGATCCTAGTATGTACAAGAGCAATTTGATTACAGTCCACACAATGGATCCTATTCCAGGACACAGGAAGTGACTAAATGAAGCAAAACTTTATATGCTTAGTGTCTATATAATCAATGCTTCACCTGTTGTATGCAGCATACCTGCATCAAATCACACTGGAAAAAAGCCTGTGCACTATACAAGCAATACTCTTCATCTTGCACCAAAGTGACTTTGGTAAATAGACTGTCCCTTTAAGAGGGATATTCCCTTGACAATTCCATGCAATTCCCTCTTTCGGGAAAAAAGCCCTTGGTGCACACAATCAGGAATATATAAGAAGTTTAACAGTGGTTTCGGAGTGTCCCAAAGTGCAATGGGAACTCCTAACAATCGCGTACATAGATTAGACCAGGGGGGTTAGGGTAAGGTTTAGAGTTAACTCAAGAAGGGTTAGCATAACCCCCCTGTTTGAATCAATCTACAAGGGTTTTAAACAGTGATTCAAGTTAACCCTTACCCTAACCCAGGGCCAGCCCTTTAATGTGGCAGAGTGGGGCAGCTGCCCCTTGTGGCACCCTGGCAGAGGCGCCACTTTGCTGCTCCATGCAGCGGTCTTTTTTTTTTTTTTCCCCTGTGTCCAGGGGAGCTTGATAGAAGGAGGTCTCAGCCAATCAGGTGAGACTTCTCAACTCTCCTGATTGGCTGAGAGTTCAGGAGCCTCCCATCATTGGCTGACACCTCCTTCACATGGAGCTCAAAGCAAAGAGATGCCTGCAGCAGGTAAGTTAAAAACTGACAGTGTGTGTGTGTATGTCAGTGTGCGTATGTATGTGTGTGTGTGTATATCAGTGTGAGTGAGTGTTTGTATGTATGTCAGTCGGAGTGAATGTGTGTGTATGTCAGTGTGAGTGTGTATGTATGCCAGTGTGAGTGAGTGTGTGTCTATGTCAGTTTGAGTGCGAGTGTGATGTATGTCACTGTGAGTGAGTGTGTGTATATGTCAGTGTGAGTGTGTGTGTAAGTGTGAGTGAGAGTGTGTGTATGACAGAGTGTGTGTGTATGTCAGTGTGAGTGAGTTTGTGTGTATGTCAGTGTAAGTGAGAGTGTGGTGTATGTCAGTGTGAGTGAGTGAGTGTGTGTGTATGTCAGAGTGTGTGTGTGTGCGTGTGTGTATGTCAGTGTGTGTATGTCAGTGTGAGTGAGTGTGTGTATGTCAGTGTGAGTGAGTGTGTGTGTATGTCAGTGTGAGTAAGAGTGTGTGTGTTTGTGTGTGTGTATGTCACAGTGTGTGTGTATGCCAGTGCAAGTGACAGTGTGGTTTATGTCAGTGTGAGTGAGTGTGTGTATATATCTTTGAGTGTGTGTGTGTGTGTGTGTATGTCAGTGTGAGCGAGTGTGTGTATGTTAGTGTGTGTGTGTCAGTGTGAGTGAGTGTGTGTATGTCAGTGCGTGTGTGTGTGTGTGTGTGTGTGTATGTCAGTGTGAGTGAGTGTGTGTGTATGTCAGTGTGAGTGGGTGTGTGTACGTCAGTGTGAGCAAGAGTGTGTGTGTATGCCAGTGTGAGTCATACTGTGGTGTATGTCAGTGTGAGTGAGTGTGTGTGCATGCCAGTGTGAGTGTGTGTGTGTATGTCAGTGTGAGTGAGAGTATTTGTTTATGTCAGTGTGAGTGAGTGTGTTTGTGCATGTCAGTGCAAGTGAGAGTGTGGTGTATGTCAGTGTGAGTGAGTGTGTGTGTGTGTGTATTTCAGAGAGAGTGTGTGTGTATGTCAGAGTGAGTGTGTGTATGTCAGTGTGAGTGAGTGTGTGTATGTCAGTGTGAGTGAGTGAGTGTGTGTGTATGTCAGAGTGTGTGTGTGTGCGTGTGTGTATGTCAGTGTGTGTGTGTATGTCAGTGTGAGTGAGTGTGTGTATGTCAGTGTGAGTGAGTGTGTGTATGTCAGTGTGAGTGAGTGTGTGTGTATGTCAGTGTGAGTAAGAGTGTGTGTGTTTGTGTGTGTGTATGTCACAGTGTGTGTGTATGTCAGTGCAAGTGACAGTGTGGTTTATGTCAGTGTGAGTGAGTGTGTGTATATATCTTTGAGTGTGTGTGTGTGTGTGTGTATGTCAGTGTAAGCGAGTGTGTGTATGTTAGTGTGTGTGTGTCAGTGTGAGTGAGTGTGTGTATGTCAGTGCGTGTGTGTGTGTGTATGTCAGTGTGAGTGAGTGTGTGTGTATGTCAGTGTGAGTGGGTGTGTGTACGTCAGTGTGAGCAAGAGTGTGTGTGTATGTCAGTGTGAGTCATACTGTGGTGTATGTCAGTGTGAGTGAGTGTGTGTGCATGCCAGTGTGAGTGTGTGTGTGTATGTCAGTGTGAGTGAGAGTGTTTGTTTATGTCAGTGTGAGTGAGTGTGTTTGTGCATGTCAGTGCAAGTGAGAGTGTGGTGTATGTCAGTGTGAGTGTGTGTGTGTGTGTGTATTTCAGAGAGAGTGTGTGTGTATGTCAGAGTGAGTGTGTGTATGTCAGTGTGAGTGAGTGTGTGTGTATATGTCATTGTGAGTGAGAGTGTGATATCATAAGCAGGAAACACCACCAATATTTTATGTACAACATTTTTTTTCTCCTAATGTAGGCATTTGCTTGCAATTTTGCTAACACAATTTATAGATCATTTTCACTCATTTTTTATTTTCTACATTTCCAGTAAAAACAATGTTTAGGTGATATAGTCACTTTTAACCCCTTGGCGACACAGGACGGACTAGGTCCACGTGCATTAAAAAAACGAGCATAGGAAGCGAATTTTTCGCTTCCTATGCTCAGTAAGTGTTCCTGATTGCCTGAGTGACCAAGATGGCGCTGCCCTTCTAAGGGCAAGAGCACAGGAGGCAGGAAGTACCTGCTTCCTGTGCTCTCTGGCTGTCACACGATTGCCTCTTCACAGAGGCAATCAGTGACTGCCAGGCACACTGACAGGCAGTGGGGATGTTCTGCTGAACATTCCCACTGACTGGTCAGATCAATATTAACCCAATTTTGATCTGACCAGTTATGATCTGTCTCCTTCTCCTCACATTTTTTTTAGTGAGGGAGAGAGACAGATCAAAGTAAGTAAAAGTAAAAAAAAACAATAAACACAAAACACAAAAATAATAAAACAATAAAAAATGTTTTATTAAAGCAATTCCCTGCGTTTTTGCTGTTTGTGCATTTTTTAGGGGTTAATTTTTTTGTACTGTGATTTATTATAGTACTACAAAGGCTCTTCTAAGAGTTATTAACCCCTTCTTTGCTGTCGATCACTGCTTACGCAATGATATTGACGCCAAAGCAATTTTTATCTGTCTGCATATTTTTTTTTATTTTTATTTTTTACACATACCCGCTAGCGGATTACATGTAAAGTAAAAGTATTTGAGATTTTTTTTTTTAAGCTGTCTGAGCGCATAGCGATCAGTAACAGCGAATTAGTGGCAAAGGCGGTTTGGTGATTTCTAAATTATGTTCACCATTCGCCCTGGTCAGATCAAAATTGGTCGGATCAATATTCACAAATATTGATCTGCCTCCCTCTCCTCACTTACATTTTTGTGACGGAAAGAGACAGATCAGTATTAGTGATATAAAATAACATTTTATAAAATTGGCAGGTTTTATGAAAGTCTTTCACTGTGTATTAACCCCTTCCCTGCCATTCATCACTCTATAAGCAGTAATCTTGCACAGCAACAGTATGTTTTGCTGTCTGCACTGTTTTATGGATTAATTACTTTGTACTGTAATGTATTACAGTACTAGATAGGCTCTTCTAAGAGCTATTAACCCCTTCTTTGCTCGAGATCACTGCTTACGCACTGATTCTGAGGCCGCGGACTCAGGGATTTTGACCCTGGTCAGCTTTCTGATACATCATCTAGTGATGTATCGGTGGCTGCTGAGCCCTTGCCACAAGGAGTGATGGGTGTCTACCGTTAAAAATTATATGGTTTGGTGGGGGTAAATTACATTGGCTGGCTTCAAAGATATATCCCATATAGAACACGGACGCAGGTTGACTACATGTCAAAATTCCAAGTTGGAATTTTGAGATGCGCATCTCACAAATGTTGCCTTCTAGCCAAAAAACAAACCAACAAACCTATGCATGGGTGCTATCCCAGTACTCGGGAGATGTTGCTGAACACATTTTGGCAGTGACATATACCAGAATCTGTGAATTCATGCCTGAAGTACAATGCATGTGGGAAAAAAACTCCCCAAAAAGTACTACCACAAACTTTTACAAAGGCTGGTGGTAGAATTAGTACATATACAGTATTAAAATACCACCATTTAACATACCTTAGGATGTCTATTTTCCAAAAATATATGGTTTGATGGGGTAAAATTCATTGGACGGCTTCAAAAATGTTCTAAATGGAACATGGGCGCAGGCTGACTACATGTCAAAATTCCAGGTTGGAATTGCGCCCCCCCCTAAATGTGGGCTTTTAACCCCAAAACAAACCAACAAACCTATGCATGGGGGGTATCCCTGTACTCAGGAGATGTTGTTGAACACATATTGAGGTGTTGGTTGGCAGTGGCAAATACCAGAATCTGAAAATTCCTGCCTGAACTACAATCTGTGTGGGAAAAAAATTACATCCCAACTCTTTGACATAGGTTGGTGGTAGAATTAGTACTTGGAAAGTGTTAAAATACCACAATTTTAAATACCCTAGGATGTCTAGTTTTCCAAAATATATGGTTTGATGGGGTAAAATACTTTGACAGGCTTCAAAAGTCTCCCAAATGGAACATGGGCGCAGGCTGACTACATGTCAAAATTCCAAGTTGGAAATGCAACCCCCCTAAACGTGGCCTTTTAGCCCCCAAACAACCCAACAAACCTATGCATGGGTGGTATCCCTGTACTCAGGAGATGTTACTGAACACATATTGGGGTGTTGTTTTGCACTGACACATAACAGGATCTGTGAATTCATTCTCAAAGTACAATGTATGTGGAAACAAAACATTAAAAAATTACTAACCTAAAATTTGACAAAGGCTGGTAATAGAATTAGTGAATGGAAAGTGTTAAAATGCTATCATTTAAAATACCCTAGGGTGTCTAGTTTGCTAAAATGTATGGTTTTGTGGGGTAAAATACACATTCTGGCTTCACAAATGTCTCAAATGGAACATGGGCGCAGGTTTTCTGTATGTCAGAATTCCAAGTTGAAAAACCAAAAAGCGTACCTCTCAAATGTGGCCTTTTAACCCCCAAATAATCTAACTAACCTACACATGGGTGGTATCCCTGTACTCAGGAGATGTTGCTGAACACATATTGAGGTGTTGTTTGGCACTGACACATAATAGGATCTGTAAATTCATGCCCGAAGTACAATGTATGTGAAACAAAATTACTATCCATAACATTGACATAGGCTGGTGGTAGAATTAGTGCATGGAAAGTGTTAAAATATTACCATTTGAAATACCCTAGGGTGTCTAGTTTTCAAAAATATATGGCTTTGTGGGGTAGAATACACTTGTTGGCTTTAAAAATGTCCCAAATGGGACAAGGGCACAGGTTTTCTGCACATCAGAATTCCAAGTTGGAAAACCAAAAAGCGCACCTCTCAAATGTGGCCTTTTAACCCCCAAATAACCTAACCAACCTATACATGGGTAGTATCCCTGTACTCAGGAGATGTTGCTGAACACATATTGAGGCGTTGTTTGGCACTGACCTATAACAGGATCTGTGAATTCATGCCCAAATTACAATGTTTGTGAAAAAAAATTACTACCCAAAACATTGACATAGGCTGGTAGTATAATTAGTGCATGGAAAGTGTTAAAATACTACCATTTGAAATACCCTAGGGTGTCTAGTTTAAAAAAATATATGGCTTTGTGGGGTAGAATACACTTTCTGGCTTCAAAAATGTGCACCCCCTAAATGTGGCCTTTTAGCCCCAAAACAAACCAACAAACCTATGCATGGGTGGTATGCCTGTACTCAGGAGATGTTGCTGAACACATATTGAGGTGTTATTTGGAAATACCCCTTCACATTTTAAGGTAATGTTTACCTAAATTGCAATCTATGTGAAAAATTTAAAAAAAAGATTTTTTGCTGCAAACTTTGGCAAATATTGGTGGTAAAATGGCTACATGAAATGTGTCAAAATACCCCAAGTTAAATGCCCTAAGTGGTCTAGTTTTCAAAAATATGTACATGTTGGGGGTCATTTAGTACAGAAATCAGTGTTACAATGTCACTATCGCTAATTTTGAAAAAAAGGATTTTAAAATAGCTTTGCACTACTTATAGTTCTGGCCCTGTAACATGAATAAAAAAGCACAAAAACATAAAACATGGGCTATTTCTGAACTTAGGACATATATTAGAAACTATTTAGTAGTGCTTTTTTGTTGTCTCTTGTACATGAGTATATGATTTTTCAAATAAAAGTCACACATTTTTTTTTTTTTTTTGCCATATTTTATTATTTTTTTTACATCAAATGATATGCTATTATCAAAATAATGGTATCAAAAGAAAACCCTTCTTATAACGATAAAAACGATATATAGTTTGTGCGGGTACACTAAATGAGACAGAAATAAATTACAGCAAAACACAAACACCTCAGAAATGTTAAAACAGCCCATGTCACCAAGCGTCGGACAAGCCAAAAAAGTCATGTCACTAAGGGGTTAAAAAGGAGGTAATCTGATATGCATTGTATGCAGTTGAATAGATGTGAGAACTCTCAATTAGTATATTCTGCTATAGCTAGTGTATTGCCCACTAAAGATTGTTTAGTACTACTGTATAAAGCTCAATTTTTATATACACTGTGCTAGAAAAACTGCAAGCAGATTCAGACTCCTAAATCAGGAGGAAAATGTGTTTTAAACATATCTGTGGCGTCTCCAGTTTATGACATCACCTGTGGCGCGATATACAAATTAACTGGTTTTCAGTGGGAAATTTGTAATTTGCATTCCAAGCCACAGGTAATGTTTTAAACAGGAAATGCTACAAACATTTATCTACTAATTTAGGCATCTGTAAATACAATGTATAGGTCAATTTCAATAATGTTTTATTCTCTAATTTTCACAGAATAAGGAAAGTTTAACATATACAGTCCCTTTATGGTTTACCAACCGTTATATATTCTATACAACTTTGAAGTTGAACAGTGTTTCAAATTTAGTTACACCTAAGCGCGTGAAAAATAAATTGTGTGAAATACGTGTGAATATGTCTGACTCTCTACTCATTGGATTGCAAGTTACTCTAAATTGCTAGTTAATGGCATTCAGCTGCTAATAGAGATGTATAACACAACATGTGTAGTACAATGAGTACATCTGGAGAAATAGTACAATAGAACAACTGTATGTTATTCAGGGGCGTTGCTAGGTCTCCAAATTATCTGGGGCTAGAGCCCATGGCAGATGGGCTCTCTCTCACACACATGCACACACAAACAAACCCACACACTGTCTCTCTTTCTCTCTCTCTCTCACACACACACACACTGTCTCTCTCTCACACACAGTGTCTCTCTCTCTATCTCACACATACACACACACACACACAAACTCTGCTTCTCCCTCACACACACACACTGTCTCTCTCTCACACACACACACACGCTGTCTCTCTCATACACACATACTGTCTCTCACAGTCTGTGTCTGTTACATTGTCACAGACCATGTTTGAACTCCAGCGGTGGCTCTTCTGAGCTCACGTGACACCTGGAGATCTAACCCGGAAGTGAATCAAAGGAGGCAGAGCGTTAACCAGCCGCTTCACCACTCCCTCTCGTGCGATGGCCAGTTCATTGCGCGAGAGGTCATCGTGGGACATTTCATCGCTAAAGGTGAGTATTATTAATGTTTAATAGGGGTATTAGAGTCCGGGGGTTAATTTTAGTGTTAGGGTTTGGGGGCTAGCATTAGTATTAGGGTTAATTTTAGTATTAGAGTTCGGGAGTTCATTTTAGCATTAGTGTCTGGGGGGTAGCATTAGTATTCGGGTTAATTTTAGTATTAGGATACAGGGTTAATATTAGTATTAGGGTTTGGGGGATTTCATTTATTGGGGGTGGTTAATTTATTTGGGGGTGTATGTTAAAGAGCGTTAAACCAGCCGCTTCACCACTCCCTCTCGTGCGATGGCCAGTTCATTGCGCGAGAGGTCATCGTGGGACATTTCATCGCTAAAGGTGAGTATTATTAATGTTTAATAGGGGTATTAGAGTCCGGGGGTTAATTTTAGTGTTAGGGTTTTTAAGCGCTGACAGTTCAGCGCTGAACTGTCAGCACTTTCATTGCCACAATGAAGAGACCACTTTAATCTTCACCGATGACAGTTCAGCATTCAAACTACGGTGCTGCAAGGAGCTTAATATTTAAAAAACTAAAATTGTAGCAGTGGCAGTGTGGGTGGCATGCTGCCCCTTAAAGTGCCAGCTCTGCTCGGAAACAGCCGTGGAGTCTCTGGGCTACTTTAATCCCAGTAGACCACCCCTAGCAACGCAACTGATGTTAGTACAAATAGGTCATTCATAAATACTGGACTATTGGTGGAACCTCAAAACTGATTTAACCTCTTTGCAATGCTGGGAAGTTCTATGCCATCCCAAAAGACACTAGGACAACATATAACGTCCTCCATTTAACAGCTAATTGTGGCTCGCCTTGGATCCCACTATAGGCACTTGCAGTGGAATCTCACCTGTCAGATGAGGCCACTTCACCCCTAGCAGGGCCATATTTAACATTGTTTGGACCCTAGACAAGAGTTTGCTTGGGTCCCCCAAACCTTCCCTTATCAAAAAATACAATTGCTGCCTACAATATGTAAGTGCTCTCTAATATCCAGGTATACTTTTGTAATAAAGGCACTGAGTACTTTTATTGCCGTGTATAAAATGTGTAGAATAAGTGTGTAATTGCAGTGTATAAAGTGTATATAAGGCTGGAAAATGTATACCTTCTTATCATACAACACTGCAATAAAAGTACTCAGTGCCTATATTACAAAAACTTACATACGGTAGGCAACTGTTATTTTGCCCATTAACATGCCACTGCCAGTTTTCCCATTAATATGCCACTGTTAGTTTGTCCATTCATATACTACTGTTAGTTTGTCCATTAATATGCCACTGCTAGTTTGCTCATCAATATGCCACTGTTAGTTTGTCCATTCATATACCACTGTTAGTTTGTCCATTCATATACCACTGTTAGTTTGTCCATTAATATGCCACTGTTAGTTTGCCCATTAATATGCCACAGCCAGTTTTCCCATTGATATACCACTGTTTGTCCATTCATATGCCACTGTCAGTTTATCCATTAATGTGCCAGTGTTGGTTTGCCCATTAATATGCCACTGTTAATTTGCCCATTAATATGTCATAGCCAGTTTTCCCATTAATATGCCACCGTAAAATCATTCAATAATATGCCACTGTTAGTTTATTCATTAATATACCACTGTTAGTTTGCCCATTCATATGCCACAGCCAGTTTGCCCAATAAAAAAATGTCACTGCCCTCCCCTTCCCCAGTACTTACCCGGGTCCTTCTTGTCCCCAACAGACTCCACCACAAAATCTTCCCTGCACACATGCTGCGTGTAGGAGGGGGGAATACAGCTGCTGGATATGACATGCCATCATATCCGGCGGCAGTGACAGAAAGCCAGGTCCACTACTGCCCCAGCATGACTGTCTCCGTTTGAGTAACGCAGGCAGCAGTATAATGTTGTGGCCAACAAGGGCCAAAGGGCAGGCATTTTGGGCCTCTCAGGAATGACTTGGCCTGGGGCAGCTGCCCCTTTTGACCCACATTAAAGATGGCTCTGTACACTAGCTTTGCACTCCCCAACCCTGGTGTTCAGAGTGCAGTGCACCTACCTGGCTCGGCTCTTCATTGTGGCATTAAGTTGCCTCACTATCAAACTGCTGCCTGGGCATTTTGTTAAGACTGGTTAATACATTTTGCTTTTTATGTGCACATGCACAGACACATACAGTATTATAATACCAAAATAAAAAGGTTTTTTTTATTTCAAAACATTGGAACATAATAACAATAGGCTATTTCACCTTAAGATGTAAAATGACAGATGAAGCCTTCAAAAGGAGATAATACTTTTATACATGGGATATATATATATATATATATATATATATATATATATATATATATATATATATATATTCATTTTCTAATGAAGAATATGCCCTAGGAGGATTAATCTAAATATAATCCTGCTATGAACTTGTGAACTTGAGCAGACAGAGCTTAAATGCAGGGAGCTAAAGCTGTTTTGTAATTCAAATCTCCTTCCAGATCACTGCCTACCCGCTGTAGCTTTTTGTGTTACTTAACTGTGAAATGTTCACATTTTCAACACCAAGACAGCAACATCTGCAGCCCGTGTGCCAAGTTTACAGAGACTGTGTAATCAGGTTAAGGAGAAAGTCACAGTATTAATTAATTCTAGCTTTTCTTTATAATAAGTGGTCATGATGCTGCAGGATGAACCAAAATAACGTTATAGGGACTGTATCAAAAAAGTCTGTGGAGTCTCCTGTTTATGACATCACTTGTGGCTTGGTTTGCAAATTAGCTGCTTTTCAATGGGAAATGTGTAATTTACATATGAAGCCCCAGATGCCTATGATTACGCATAGTAATTTGCAAAACGCGTAGGGCATGTCTGTTTTTTCCCCCTATATTCTGTGTTGCCTTTACTTTTTAATCGGATCCACAGTGAAATAAAATAATTTATATTTTCACTGGAACATGGAGTGCCCACCTTTTTCTTTTGTTCACATCTGCAGCAGCTTCAACAGCTTTGTGGAGCACCCGCCATCCACTGTCTTTTCACGGGAGGAATAAATTGCCAGCAAGTGGAGCCGGCTTATTGACCTTTTTGTGTTAAGCCCCAGATGATGTCATAAACTGGAGACTCCATAGACACATTTAGAACATAATTTTTCTACTAAACTAACAAAATGGGGGTCATGTATAAAATCTCCCACACTGACAAATGCCGGGAAGGTTATAAAAAAAAGGCACAATCACAGTTTCTTATGTATAATGGCAATTGCATCTTTTTTTTTTTTTTTTCAAACACTTGTGAGTGCGGGTGAGAGACCTTTGCCAAACTATTTTTGGTGGAGGTTCAGACACTAATCAGGTGTTTTTTAGTGACTGATTTTTTCATACAGCGCAATAAGTGTTGTCACAAACAGAAAGTACTTAAAAGGACAGTCTAGTCCCCAAACTTACTTTGGTGTAAGATGCAGATTACTGCTTGTATAGTGCACAGGCTTTTTTCCAGTGTGATTTGATGCAGGCATTCTGCATAAATCACATTTTTAAAATTTGACTCAAGCCCTCCCCCCATGATTACTCTGCATGTTCACTGCAGGTGCAACAGCACTGATTATATAGACACTGAGCATATAACGTTTTGTTTCATTTAGTCACATCCTGTGCTCCTGCAATAGAATACAGTCTGTGGACTCTTAAGTGACTTTGCACACGGTAGGATCTCTTAACAGTGCAACACTTTGTCTGATAACATCATTATTGAGACTCCATTCATTTGAATAAAATTATTCTCATTGGTTCCTGCAGCAGAAAAAAAAGGAAGTTGACTTTTACTCAGCTAATGTGGCAGTCCTGGTTTCTTGCAAACTGCTGTAATTTCACAATTTGATCTAGTGGTAAGTATTATATATTTTAAGCAATGAAAAATGTAAAACATGCATTTTAAAGTACTCTGAAAGCACATTAATATGCATTAAAATTTGGAAGATACATTTTCGGGCACTAGACAGTTCCTTTAACCAACGGGAGGTGACACTGACTCTCAAATATTGCCAAGGGTGTGCTTTTCACATGGACGCACTCGCCAATGGCCCCATTATTTGGCGCTCTCTGCATTTGCGGCATGTTTGTACATGACCCCCAATGAATAGATCATTTTTTATTCCTTAAATTCACAGTAAAAACAATGTTTAGGTGATACAGTCCATTTTGACCCTACAAACATCCTAGTGTACTAGCTGTGAGTCGGGTTATGTGACAATCCACTCACTTTTCTTTTTCTTTCTATTTTTTTTTTATTACTCTTAGTTTCATCAGCATTACCAATAAAATGTATATATTTTACTCTGACATACTAACGCTATTTTCTTAGTAGTCTGTTCTTCAGTTGCACCATGTTATATGTCCTGCTGTGATGCTGCCTTTGATCAATGTGAAAAAATGGTTGTGTTGTGGATAAAGTGGTAGATTTTCATGGATTTGTATTGCGCTGCATCACCAAAAAGGTACTAGAATGTATTTATTTGTTTGCAGTACATCTGTGATGAAGGCTTGCATCAGTAACAACTGCTTTCATTGAGAAAGTCAGCAGAATGTTATAAACAAGAACATTCCAGTGAATGAACAGTGGGTGGGGCATCTCTCCCCTGCAAACCTATCTGCAGCCACATCAATGGAGAGGAAGACAGCTGCATTAATAGGAGCCTTCTATTACAACGCTGTGCATCTGTTTTCGAAATCTGTATTTTGTTACCGATTGTCAAGGGGCGGACAGCACAATAAACCATATCACACGCAAGAGCTTTCTTTTCTTAGCAAGGACGTAGTAAACAGCAGATTGTGCCTTTGTTCGCTGCTGCAGGATCGGTGAATACATTGAATATATTTGCATAAACGCAATGTGTTTCAGGTTAAAAATAGACAGCATCCCCAATGTTCTATATGTCTAGATTTTACCTATATAATAAGAGCGTGCATTCAGAATAGGCAGCTTACTATATAATTAGAGCAAAAACAGTATGTGTTGAAGCATGTTAAAATGCAGTGATTAATACTGTGTGTAAAACCGTGTGCTCCACAGCTGATGATTGGTCCACGTAGGACTCTTATTCAGTTCTGAAGGCTTTTGACATGTATTTTTATTAAGTTCGATTGTGGTCAGCAGGAAAGCCACATTGGAAGTGATTTGATTGGAGTTCTAAGTGTTCTCACAAGGGTTACAATTTCTAAAGAACTGTAATTTTCCATGGTAAACCAGGCAGGAGTTTAATTTCCTGAAAAGGCAGATAAACCTCAGCTCATAAGCAAATCTGGTTAACTCGCGAGTTTAGGATTAGGATTTACTGTGTCCTCTTTTTTTTTCCAGTACTGAAAATAATACACTTTACATGCCCTTGTAGAGTAAATCATTTTGTTATAATTGTATTAATTACAGATTTAAATGCCCATAGTTCAGCAGTCATATCCCTGACCTCCTTTTAATAATGACTGCGAGCAGGGGCGTTGCTAGGCACAAACATGATCTGGGGCTATAGCCCACAGCTTTAATAATACTTAAAATACAATGATGTCTCATGATCGATAGGTAGACAGACAGAGGTACAGAATGCATAGGTATAGATATAGGATAGATGTAGATAGATATAGGTACACGATGATGCATGAGTACATATATGATACAGATGCATATATAGATAAAGATACAGGATGCATAGGTACAGATTTAGGCTATATGGACAGGTACAGGATCCATAGGTATGGATATAAGCTATTAGGACAGACACAGGTGCAGGATGCACAGGTATAGATATAAGATACAGGTATAGTAATGCATAGGTAAAGGTATAGATATAAGATAAAGGTATAGGATGCATAGGTACAGGTGTGGTCAGTCTTAAATATCCTAATATCTAGGATAACCTTATACCTGTCCCACGCATGCTTAAACTCCTTCGCAGTATTAACCTCTACCACTTCTACTGGAAGGCTATTCCATGCACCCACCACCCTCGCAGCAAAAAAATATTACGTTTATAATCACAAAACAAAACCTGTAAAATATTAAATATTTCCAGCCTTTTCAAAAGCTTGATGTAGACCCCAAATAGATGTATATAACTAGTTGCATTTATGCCAGGGCTTGACGAACTTAACTGAGTTTTAGGAGCCAGTAAAAAATCTAGGAGCCAGACAACAGCACATACACACAATCACATGCAGTCATATACAGACACACATACACACTCATACATGCAGTCAGTCACATAGACACACACACTCGTACATACAAACAGTCTGTCACATTCACTCGTACATGCATACATAGTCTGTCACATACACTCATACATACAGTCTGTCACATAGACACACACTCATACAGTGTCAGATACACACTCATACATACAGTCTGTCACAGAGACACACTCATACATACAGTCTGTCACAGAGACACACTCATACATACAGTCTGTCACAGACACACACTCATACATACAGTCTGTCACAGACACACACTCATACATACAGTCTGTCACAGACACACACTCATACATACAGTCTGTCACACAGATACATACATACAATCTGTCACATAGACACACACACTCATACATAGTCTATCACATACATACGTACAGTCTGTCACATACATACAGTCTGTCACATACTCTCATACATACACACACACATACAGTCTGCCACATACACTCATACATACATCAAGTCTGTCACATAATCATACAAGTGGTGTATTTAAAAAAATTTTTAAAAAAATGTTGCTCAATATGTCCCCCCTCCCTGCTGCTATATCTCACTGCAGGGAAGGGGGCATTTCCGTTCCGCACAGACCATCACTAACCATCATTTGTAAGGGTTAATTTCTCCATCATTTGCCAGGGTTAATTTCTCCATAATATGCCAGGGTTAATTTCCCCACCATTTGCTAGGGTTAATTTCTCCATCATTTGCCAGGGTTAATTTCTCCATCATTTGCCAGGGTTAATTTCCCCACCATTTGCCAGGGTTAATTTCCCAACCATTTGCCAGGGTTGAATTTCCCCACCATTTGCCAGGGTTAATTTATCCATCATTTGCCAGGGTTAATTCAGACATCATTTGCCAGGGTTAATTCATGCATCATTTGCCAGGGTTAATTCAGACATAATTTGCCAGGGTTAATTCATGCATCATTTGCCAGGGTTAATTCAGACATCATTTGCCAGGGTTAATTCAGACATCATTTGCCAGGATTAATTCATACATCATTTGCCAGGGTTAATTCATATATCATTTGCCAGGGTTAATTCATATATCATTTGCCAGGGTTAATTCATATATCATTTGCCAGGGTTAATTTAGACATCATTTGCCAGGGTTAATTCATATATCATTTGCCAGGGTTAATTTAGACATCATTTGCCAGGGTTAATTCATATATCATTTGCCAGGGTTAATTTAGACATCATTTGCCAGGGTTAATTCATATATCATTTGCCAGGATTAATTTAGACATCATTTGCCAGGGTTCATTCATATATCATTTGCCAGGGTTAATTCAGACATCATTTGCCAGGGTTAATTTATCCATCATTTGCCAGGGTTATTCTGCCCATTAATGTCACCCTCCCTCCACCCCCTTCCCCAGTTCTCAGCTGTTGGTGATATTTATATAAAAATACATGGAGATCCTACCTTGTGCAGCCTGTTCCTGGATGGGAGGTAAGTGGCAGGTCATAGAGGAGGCTTTTCTGCAGCCCCTGGAGCAGAGAGCAGAGAGCAGCCTCTCCACAGCAGCACAGCATCCCTCGTGGTCTGTGCTGTGAGGGAGGACACGTGGGTTCCTGCCGGTCACATGGGTTGGGGGCGGGGTTATCATAGTGACAGAGCAGGAAGCAGGGGAAGCTTCACAGACTCGGGGCTATGGTCAGGAGACTCGGGGCTCCAGCCCCAGTAGCCCCCCCCTAACGACGCCTCTGACTGCGAGATTACGTTGGTGACTGTAAGAGAATCTTGTTATAATGAATCGTGTGACCGAGACACTGTCATACTTAGTTATAGTTTGTTCACAAAGGAGAAGCGACTAAGGGGATAAGATATAATTAAAATCCTGCCACATTTGAAACCTTCACATCATCTTTGTGCTGCTGATGCGACATTTTTGATCATGCAGAAGGGGTTAAAAAAAAAGTAGTCTATTAAAATTTTTGTACGTTCTATGCTGTCCTTCAAATGCATGCCTTCCTCAATGCCCAAATGACCTTGCAGGTGGCATAGCACGTCATCCTAATAACAGTGCAGCGTAGCCCTCTGCGACACACAGCCCTTCAGATCTAGCTCCAGTTCGATTTTAGCCACTTTAGTGACGTTGCGTGACATTTAACTCTTCAGTAAATGAACTGTTTATAAAATGTTGTACACTTTGGGACGATGGCTGTTCTAACACTTCTGCGATGTTTGTGTTTAGCTGTAATTTTTCTCTTTCTTATTAAATGATATATAGTTCAATTCAGCATAAGAAGGGCTCTCTTTAGATACCAGAATTTTGATCTTAACATACAATAAAATAATAAAATATACTTACAAATTTAAAAATGAACACTTTTTCTCACTTTTACGTGAAACACATCTATAAATACTAAAAAAAAAATCCTGCTAAATAGATTGTAATATTTGTCCTGAGTTTTTCTGTTCTTTTTTTGCAACTTATAGGGTGACCTCTAGAGGCAGTCTAGTAACATCAACAGAGCCGATGGAAGTGATCATTGAGCGCTTCCGAAGCTCTTGCCCACAACAAGCAGCTCCATATTTGAATGGAATGCTACCATCCAATTTGATTCTTGCAATCGCTTTGGGAAGCAATCGCGGAGACTTGGGGAAGGGGGTCAGAATTTCATGTTGCAGGATGCCTCGATATTGAGTGACTGATAACAGGCAGCAGCACACATTTTCCATTACATACCTGGTCCGTCCATTGTCGTGAAGGGGTTACATTTTGTGTAGGGACCCACATGGTCTGTAAAGACACTGAATTGGTCTCTGCTACTTTGTCCCTGCAATATGACCACTATGTGGTTTGGCCCAGGAGCACAAAATAGCTGATTTTTTGCCCCCCTGCCCCCTAAAAGTAAACCAGATAAACTGAAAAAAACAAAGCATGAACCCCCTTCGCACTTGTAGGACATTCCATGCCGTCCTAAATTACAGGTGCCCAGATGCCTGTAGGACAGCATAGAACATCCTTACTATAACAACTTATCGCGGCCCCCTGTGATGAGCTGTGCTGTGCATCCCACCGCAGCAGGATCCCCTCAAATGTGAACTGGTTAATAGTCAATTTGAAACAATTTTCAGGTCTATCTCTCACTATGACCTGACTTTTACAATATGCCTGACACATTTCACTTTTTAAGGAATAGACTGCAGTGATACATTTTGGTAGTAATGTAAACTGTTTGTTAATATTAGAAATATTTGTATTTTTTTCCAGAGCCCGAAGGAGGCGAGGTCTCTCCCCCAGTAGGGGCTGGTGTGAACTGCAACAGCTGGACCTTCAAGTATGGACCTGGCAATCAAAAACAACCAGTGCCACAAATCCCCCCTGATTTCCCAGAGAATTTCATCATCCCGGGATCACCAGCCATAATTTCGATCCGTCAGGATCAGCCGTCTAATCAAGGTCACAAAAGTAACTTCATAACCTTCGGTAAGAAGGAGGAAACTAAGAAAAAAAAGAAAAAGAAGAAGGGGAGCAAGAACCAAGAGAAAGGAAATGCCGCTGACAATAGTGATCAATGAGAGGATACTGAAGCCAATTATTTACCCATTTTTGTAAGAAATAATGTAGCAACTCCTAAATTCTTCCTACTGTTGATGCACCTTCCTACGAGCAAAGACTTTAACATCCGAGCCTGAAAACCTATACAGTCTGTCTATATTATTTACCAGATTATGTCTTAAAGCTTTATTCTGTCAAATGTTAGTCATATCCAGCAGTCGTCTCTCACATCCAAAGAACACTGTTGCAGACGTGTGCATATAAATACAGTAGGTGACTGTTAAGGGCAATGTCTCTGTAAATAGATGGCGTGTATTGTACAGAATAACGAGTCATATTCAGGCATTCATATATTAGCGGGGTTACATTAAAGTACAGATTATGGCCGCTTAACGATAGCGAGTGGTAAATCTGTGCAGAAATCAGGTAAAACAGAGGGAATACAATGGTTAGCAAAATCGTTCAAATAAAAGAATAAAAATGGTAGAAACAGAATTTTTAATTCCAAAATTCTCTATTTTTGATTCCATATTGAATTATTAAAAGTAATCGTATTAGCATATATATATATATGTATATATAGCGACATAGGAATATATTCACTAAATAGGGATCTGGGGTGAGCTGACAACAGAGTCACAAAAATCAAGCCAAAATCACAGAAGGGATAAAAATAAGGGATTTTGAGACTTTTTCCAGTTGAGTTGTTTTGGCCTTATTTTTGCAACTGGGTCATTAGTTGCCTGCAGTTCACTGTTTATAGAATAGACCTCATATATAATGTGCATTTTAATGTGTGTGAATGTTTATATGCATATATATATATATATATATATATATATATATATATATATATATATATGTAATATATACATAAATGCATCCATACATAAATTTGAAGGCACAGGTATATATATAGAATTAGCAATTATGTTTTATCAAACTCTTGATCACATTTTAATACACTGATCAGATTTTACATGTGAGAAAATTCCTCAGGAATCAAAATATTAAATATATCAACATATTTATGTTTTTTAATAACCTTCTGTTATACATAATTTCTGCAAAAATAATGAATGCACCATTTTCTACACATGAGCAAATGTACAAAAAATATTTGTTACTTGGCATACATTATATGAAAAGTGCATATTTAGTAATACACATGAGCTCTTCAGAACAGGACACTACAAGCCATTGGGAAATAACTGCTGCTATTAAACTGCTTAAAGAGAAATTGCCTGTATCGTACATATTGTATTGGTCACCCACCAATCACAGCTTTACTTCTACCAGATCACGATGTGGCTGGCTGTTGCATGTGTTATCATAATTGTAAAAACCTTCTTTAATGTGCACCTCAAGTACACGGACATCTCTGAAATCGTCCAAATATGTAACGGCAGAACCCAAATATTGCAGAAGAACTACTGAATTAACTTCATAACAAAGTTGTGTGTCGTTGTTGTTGCATAGCTCACCTGGAATCATTTTGCCTTTCTTCTAAGATCATAAACTGCTAACCCTATCGACACACATGTGAAAATATACTTATGTATGCCCTATACTCCTATAAACAACCCAACATATATTTATTCTGTGCTTGTGTATGTGAATGCAAATGCAACAATCAGTTATAGTTGACCTTAACTGTTGAATGTAAACCCATATATATTTATTTTCTTTTTGTACACTTGTGAAAAAAGTGAAGTAGTGTTAATTTTTAATTCACTGCTGTTTATCTTTTTTTTGTTTTAAAACTGCACAGTAAAAACTTTTTCTTAAGTCAATACATTTCACCTTTTTTATTGATGTTATAATTTAAAAAAAGACTTGGTACACTTTTCTATCTCTAGGTATATTCAAATCCAAGCCACCACTGCTTTTGAATATGAACAAAGGTATGGTATGTATGACATTTTAATGTGATCAGATCTTTATCAGTCTAAAAGTTTGGCAGGGAAATGTGGGAGATGCTGTCCAGCAACAGGTGGCAGGCAAAAGATGGGCACCCGTCATTTAAACCATTATGTACAGAAATTATATTACATGTAAGACAGAAAATCTGTGTGTCTGTTTGTCTGAAGCAGAAAAAACTCTTGAATGCTGAACTCTGTATCATGACATTTGCACAGCTGATTCATGCTGGAATTTCTAGGTCAACACATTTATTTTAATCTCCCTACATTGTTTTTTTCTTGAGTTATGAGTTAATTAAGTTTTGAGGTGATATGACATCACCTAATAAGCAAAGTTGACGGGTCATTTTTCTACATCACCAGTGATGTAATAATATCCTTTTGTCCACACAACCCTTAGAACCTTTGAAACCTATTATATAAGATCTTCAGGATAGAAATCTAATTTGCTGTTGTGCTACTGTATTGGTAGAAATATGGAGGACCCTATACACATTTCAGAAATTATTTTTTATAGATATCAACATGACTGATCTGGATGCTGACAGTATGGACATAGGGAATGAACAAAAGGAGATTATGACATCACTGGTGATGTAGAACATTTACCCATCAACTTCACAGCACTTGCAAGATTTCTAAGCTAATTGGTCCGAAGTTCAGAAATATTTGGGGTACATAGGGTTCATATCGGAAGCCGAATTTCAAGCTACACAATTTCCTCCTAATATGCCCCAATGTGACCTCACAATTTGACCATCATGGGTGAATCCACTCTGATGGCCAAAACCTAGAGCACATTGTTATACACCAGACTGAGGAGCTGCAACAAAATCTAAATCCCGACAAAGCCAGGTAGTAAAGCTAGTATTAAAATAAAAATCACAGTCTATTCAATAACCAGGGAACTGTGGTGAACTGACAATGGTAACTACAATGGCTAGCTAATTGTACTCAGAAAGGATAAAAATGGAATTTTAAATAACGGTAGGAACATAGAATTTGTACTTCCAAAATCTTCTATTTTTGATTCCATATTCAAATATAAAAAATAATTATGTCTGAATATGTATAGCGACATAGGAATCTATTCAATAAATATGGGTGAATAGAATTGCAATAATATGTCAAAATAGCAGAATGGAAAAAATAAGGGATTGCGAGACAATTTTGCCTGATTTTTGAAACTGGGTCATCAGTTGACTGTAGGTCACACTATATTGAATTGAATGCCCGATTTTTGCAATACCTTTATCAGTTCATCAGTGTTTACTGGCTAGTTTAAGGTAAAATGAAAGATTATACTGAAAATAGAATCTGAAAAACTAAACATTCCTTATGCGAAATAAACAAAGGCGTATCTTATCTAATCAATTGTATTAATCTGATCATACCTATATTTTTCACTATTTTGATGCAAAGAATTGACTGAATGCTAGAGGAAACATTATATATTTTAGGCAACATCAAACTAAAACGATGGCCACTTATTTATAGATAAATTGAAAGAGAACGTCTGTACGTCACTTCATGCAGAGCAACAAATTCACGGGCAAAAAAAGTTACAAAGCCATCGAGAGTGTTATTGGCAATGAACTTACATTTCCACATAGTACATTTGGTTTTTTCTCAAACACGATAAGTTTTGCTTAATTATCTTCAATAAATGTATAATGATTTCTGAATGTAACAAGCTCTGAAAAGCCAAACCAAAAACAAACAAAATAAATATTGGGAGAGCGTATGTGCACACACGTCTTGAATAATAAACACCATTCAAAGTAGAATTGTGTTGCCTATGTTTGGAAATGGAAATGTCTGACCAAGAAGGAATTCCCTGTATTTGAAAACCAAACAAAAACAAACATCAGAGCAGATCAGATACTTCTCTATGCCTTCCAAAATACACAACATAAAACTAATAAAATAAAAAAAAAGATCCTAATAATGTAATAAACTTATATATTGTGGTGCAGTAAAGAAGCATTTTAACTCTTTGCCTTATGGTTTTTATTTTTTATTTTTTTAATAGCATTATACACATCCTATAATGTTCCTTATTGTGTTAAAAGTGTACCCACCGTAAATGTTTATGTGTCATCTAATCGCTACACAATCTGTGATCACGTGACCTAATCTGGCAGCAGGGCACACTTCAGCATCATGTTCCAGCACCGTCTTGCACTAACTCATGACGCAATCCTCATTTGTACTCAGTGGTGCACGGTGATGCTTTCCTGAATTGGCGATGGTGGCATAGTTGAGTCCAAATGAGGATTCCTTTATCCACCAGATGGCGCTTTCATATGATGTTGTAGGGATGCACATCAAAGCATGTCCTGCCTACATCTTTAGTTGGCTCATAGAACTTGATCTTTGCAGGAGCTTTACATCACAAGTAAGTAGAAAACATATATTTGTCATTGAACATTCACCTTTTATTATGACTAAAAGAAATGGATGACATGTTTATGCTATTTTGTTAATAAGAATACAGTTGCCCATACTAACTTGCAGTAGAAATTCTGAGCATGATCTATTTATAGCTTTTGTTTACCTATATTGGCCACCCTCATTTATAGTGGATTGCTAAGAATCCCTTAGCATTCAATATGAGAAAACGGCTAGTATAAGCCTACTTGACTTGTGTAAACAGAAATGCATAAAATCAATAAGTATAAACTTATGAAGTGAAAAAAATATAAGAAAAAACAGTGACTCGAAAGTTAACGTCAACAGACACAGTAGTGATTAAGCTCTTATAGTAGATGTGACCTATCTTCTTCTGCAGAAGCACAAATAGGTAATGAACATATAGTTTGTAGTCCCAGGTCTGGTGGTGGTATATGATGTAGCTGCCGAGATAGATAAATAAAAATGCTCAACATCCAGGTAGAAGTCCAAACACACCAAATCGAAGTCTGTCTGCGTTGTCTTAGTCTTAGTACTATAGAAGTATGAGCTGGCTTGCTTCCTCCACTCAGGCGGGTGAGGGGAACTCCGCCTTTTCCTTTGTACTATGACATTTTTCTTTGCAGTGACTTTTAGAATCTGAGGATGGACTTTGAACAAAGAAAAAAGAACATTTTCTGTCTCACTGTAAAGAAGGTGGAAGCTGGATCCTCTTAAGCCTGGAGGCTTGCAGGCAGTCAGCTGAAGGATCCACTGTCTGGTGGTCAGCCTGAAAATAATCCGGAGATCCTAAAACAGTTATCTGATTGGTGAGGAAGTACTTAACTTAGATGAAATTGCACATTTGCAGAGGTTCTGGATTTTTCAGACGGACTTTTGTTTTTATTATTACTTACAATCCATATAGGGTTTATATAGTGTTTGTGCGCCTCACCTGCACGCAAGTTATTGTGTGCTTTGTTTTGTTGTTCTACGTAGTCTTGTTATTCTTTTTTATACTACATATCTGAAAATGATAATAGAAAAAAACAAATTGTAATTAAACCTCAATTATGTTTTGCAGCACAGTTTCCCTTTACACAAGGAATAATAGAAACCTATTCAAATACAATCTGCTAATCTTAAAGACAAAAAAGCACAGTGGATTTATTTAAACAAAAGTTTAATCTCTACATTGATGTTAACATTAACATTGATTTGCAAAGCATTAGCCTTAAAATAAGCCCAAGGGCTCTGGCTGAAAGAGCCTGTTAATTAATTATGCTTTCTCTGACCAATTAGTCATGCTAATTGAGGAGCTTTAGGCAAATCCTTTATTAAAAAAAAAGAAAGAAAGTTGCAACTGATTACATAAATGTATTCAATATGTTCCAATATTAAATAGCCAAACATATATTTGTTCTTTTTTAAATTAAGATATATTCACTAATCGCAGAAGGACACTGATTCGTTTCATATAGTTTGTCCATTACATTTGGGTTTCACTAAAGGTTGAGAATAATGTGAGGAGGTAGACTTGGGAAGTCGAATTTTACTTTAAAAGTGAAAAAAACAAAAACAAAGGGAAGTTCATACTGGAAGGCAAGTTTGACTTTGACGTCCATCCCCCTTCCTGCAACTCGCTTTTCTTACAGGTGAAGAGTTGCATTAAAAATAAACAAATACATTTTTTTTTTAAACTTCCACCCCACTGACAAAACCAGGAACTGGGGGCTCTCCATATGGCCCCCAGAGTCCTTAACACATATGGGGACCGTGTCCCCTATAATTAAAATGGTGTAAGGGGCTGCCAGTGCTTTCTGGCACTGATTGTAAATACTCTACCGTTAACAATTCTGCCAAATGGCTCCGAGCCCCCCAAAAATGCATGGGCCAGGAACCGGTAAAGGCCCTGACAGTGAGGGTACATGATACAGGGCCCATTGAATTCTACCAGCAGGAAAAATTCACAAGATTTCTACAAGCACTATATATTGCTAATGCACTGTCCATGTTTTTATCTGTCATAACCAGAAGTCATAATGAGAAGAATATCACACAAAATCAGAGATTATGACAAGACAGGTGAGTGAAAAGGGAACCTGGTCTCATATTGTCATATTAGTGTACAGAGTTGCATTTATAGAATTAAATCTTAAATCTTGTACTGGCTACAATATCTTTAAAGCCTGCAATTTAATTCCTTTAAACTCGATGTAAAAGCACTTCTAAGGGCATTAATGTACAATAAATATGTTTGTCCTGTTCCACTCCATTGACTAAAAGTGAACTGCAAGAATCAGGCATCAACAGTCTAGTTGAAACAATTCTGCATTCTGCAAAATTCTCCAATTTTTCCAGCTGTTTTTCATAGTTCAATTGCCAATGTACTTTTAGTCAAGAGCCCCAAATAAAGTGGGCAGTCAGGCAAGACATGGTCAGGACCAGGAGAGCGGATATTCTCCAAGCATCAAGGGAATAGGACCATAAGTGAGTGAATAGTGAGAAGAATGCTGGGCTCTTAAACTGCCTAGTAAAAAGAAATGCACGTCCCAGCACGAGCTAGACTATCAGTGACCGGGAGAACCGGTGACTGTGTTCCGACGCACATTGGAAGAGCAGAGATTCGGAGCACGAGTCGCCGATATAACAGGCATCAGAAAAAAATTACTTTTCCAAACCATTCATCACAAGTGGCAATGGGACCATGTAGACATGATAGAGTCACTAAATAAACTAGCAGTTATTATAGGAGGTGATGGTCAGTGTGAAAATCCTGGTTATGGTGCAAAGCACTCTGCCAATGATGGGCATTGCAAACAAAACAATTGTTAATTTTGAAGTAGTCCAACTTGCTCAATCTTCTTCATCACTCAGAATAGAAAGGAATGTATTTGGAATTTGTTTAGACAGGATTTTGGAGGAAAACATTGCTATTCATAAAATAGCCAATTATTGTCACATACGTACTAGAACGTTGATGAAAGAAAAATACTGAAGCACCAGTTTGATGTATGGTACTATGTGAAAAGTATCAGTAATAAATAACTCCACCTAGTAAAAAAAAATATTGACAAGACATTAAAGTATGGATTTATTCCATAATAAAACATTTTTGAAGGATTATTAAAAACTTGTGAAAATTATGAAAACTGTTACATACATTCATAAATGGGATTTTGGAGAAAACCTTGTGCACTAACTATAGAGTCACCAATGTTTTTTTTACTAGTCACATATAACTTTTACATGCTGCCTTGCAGAGTACCCAAGTCGTATATGATGAGCAGGAAATCGATTATTTAATTAAAAAGGTTCTGTGGGACAAGATACTTGAGATTAATTAATTGATTTACTTCTGGACACATATCATTTTTTTTTAAACATATGTGTAATGGGTTGGGGGGGGGGCTGGGAGCCATTTGGGCATTCAGGACTTTTCTACTTTAGCTAGCATTTATGCGAAAAGAAGCCTGGATTCTATGCCAGCTGCTAAGGCCGGCAAAAGTTACAGTATTGACATTGCTTGGAATAGTGTGTGATTTAACTAATATGGGGACCGTAGAAGTGATAAAGCAAAGGTACAACATTACGGGAATAATGGTTCTTTAATGGAATCACTGTTATCCCTTATATCTCTATTTTCCCCCATAAAAAAAAAAATATTACACCAACTGACTGCGGGCAGCACCATGCCAGTGGCCCCTTAATAAAATAAAAGGCCACCCATGGGCCTTTAGGGATCACTGTGCCCCAAATCTCCATGTAAAAAATAAAAATAAACCCATCCAACCCCTTAGCACATGTGCCAGGGACTTGCCAAATGCCCCAGGCACATTAAATACATAAGAAATAACTGAAATACTTTATCAAATTGGAATATAGTAATGGGTAACTGATGTAACTGATGTAAAAGAACACACATTTGTTTTGAATTGTAGCTTTTCCATTAACATACTGCAGTAATTATTCCCACACACCAAGATCCTTGTGAAAAACTTCTGTTACCCTGATTTGTAAATGTTGGTTGTTTACCTTACCCAATTTCAAGGACTTCCTTTTGGGAAAAAAACTCTCCCCGTTGGTATCACCCTTGAACCAAACACCAGCATAGGGACTGCACAACTTTGACAGTAACTTTTCTACTCTCAAGAACCTGTCTCAACAAAGTTCTTGTTTTCTGAATCTTATTCATAGGTAAGCTGAACTCAAAGTTAACTGTGCCAATCGAGCTGCCTAAAAACTGAATGGCTTCCGTTGGTGGGACAGTATTGTCTCTTGGAACCTTCTGGAAACTGTGCAACATCTCGCCACATTCCTCAGCAGCTTTTGGACCCACAACCAAGATGTCATTCAAATAATGCCTCATATTACCCACCCAACAAATGTGGCAAAATCTTCAAATTATGAGCATGATATAAATAAATAAATAAATTGAAACATTCGGGGTGTATACGCAAGATCCTTAACTTTTGTACTGACGTTGCTGTCCGTTTAAACTGCCAAAGGCCTTGCTGCAGCTTCCTGAAGAGCCCACCCCAACCTAGAACCTTATATTCTATAAAAATGGACCCATTAACCCTATCTTAACCAGTCCCCAACAAACCCCATGCCACTGCCTCTGTAATATTCCTGTCAGTGTCACACTAGTTGCTGGCCACAAACTCATATTGATGACCTATCCTCATTTTTATATCTTCTATGATGTCATAAGGACTTGATGATGCTGTGTTGTGGCAACAACTATATACGAAAGCATTTCAGCTCTGCTGCCTCGCTAGTAAACTTGGAGTGAATTGGAGCTCTTTCCTTACTTCTGATTCGGTACTTCTATGGTATATACTAATTCAAGAACATAACCTAAAGTATTTGGCCTGACAAAGTTATTATATTTGCTCTAGTAGAAAAGCTGTAATGATGTAAGTGCTTGAAGGGGCACTTTTTAACTTAAGCTTCTTTCAATGAAAAAGGTATTTTATATTTTAATCTTTATAAAATACATGCATTCATAATTTGATAGATACATATAAGTATATATATATATATTTATATATATATATATATACACACACACACACACACACACACACACACACATATATATATATATATATATATATATATATATATATATATATATATATATATATATATATACCGACCGTATTTGCTCGATTATAAGACGACCCTGATTATAAGACGACCCCCCCAAACTTTGGATATTCCATTAGGAAAAAAACTAAAAGCCTGAATATAAGACTACCCTATAGGAAAAAAGTTCAAATTGTATATATTCACATGTAAATTGCTTTTTTAATAAAAAATTATGATATCCAAAAATGTATTTCTAGTTTTTATTTCTTTTTATGTGCCAATGCTGCCTTTCTCTTTCCCTTGCCCCCATTTTTCTCTCTCTCCCCCCTCCCCTTGTCTGTCTCTTAACCCCCTCACTCCCCTTGTCTCTGTCTCTTAACCCCTTCCCTCCCCTTGTCTCTGTCTCTTAACCCCCTCACTCCCCTTGTCTCTGTCTCTTAACCCCTTCCCTCCCCTTGTCTCTGTCTCTTAACCCCCTCACTCCCCTTGTCTCTGTCTCTTAACCCCTTCCCTCCCCTTGTCTCTGTCTCTTAACCCCCTCCCTCCCCTTGACTCTGTCTCTGCCCCCCTCCCTCCCCCCTGTCTCTCTGTCCCCCCTGTCTCTCTGTCCCCCTCCCTCCCTCCCCCTGTCTCTCTGCCCCCCTCCCTCCCTCCCCCTGTCTCTCTGCCCCCCCTCCCTCCCTTCCCTTTACCTTGATCCCTGGTGGCTAGTGGGGGCAGCCGGGGGATGTCTGCACGATACTTGCAGACATCCTCCATGCTGCCCGACACGGCAGTCGGCAGTCGCTTTTCCCTGGTGGCTAGTGGGGCAGCAGAGGAAGTCTGCGCGATGAGCCGGGACTTCTGTGACGAAAGCGGAAGTACCCGGCTTCTTCACAGAAGCCCCGGCGGTCGTGCCGGGCGGAAGCAGGGGAGTCTGCGCTCGTTGCGCAGACATCCCCTGCTGCTAGAGAGGGGGATCCAGGTCCCCTGCAGCTCTGCTGGGGACCTGGATCCATGTCTTGTAATCTGACCTCAATTTGAGGTCAGATTATAAGAAGACCTCGATTATAATTTTTTTCTGAAAAAAACCTCGTCTTATAATCGAGCAAATACGGTATATATACTGTATAACTTCATATAAAAGTTTGACTCGGGGGAGTATATGGAGAATTTACTATTAACATAGGTACAATATAAGGTGGTGTTTTAAATGATACATAGTCTCAGACCACTGTAAAGATTGTTATGGATTGCAAGGATGGTACCAAACTTAAGACGGGAACAAGCCTTTATTATTTACCAAAATAAATCACATTTCTTTATTGTCCTTACCATAAATAATCCCTTCCGCTGTTGTAGACTAAATCTCCTAGAACATGGATATATTTTAGAGAATATTTCATAAAATGTTCGGATATATTTGGTTTGCTATTTTAGAATATCTATACTTCACAGGAAATTCTTGGGGCAGACATATTTGTTAGTGTTATATCCAACGATTTTCTTTAAAATTAATCTATTCTCGCTAGGTTTTCAGTGAGCCACCATCAAAAGGCATTTGATAGTGACACATGTTGACCTAAATATCTCTGTGATGAATGATTGGATTGCTTTGAGGCTGTGTTCCGGTGAAACTTCTTCTGAAATAAATGATTATGTACTTTCTATCAGATGAGTATTGTGTAAAATAAAGTGATTGCAACAGTTATTTTAAGAGCAATTTGTGATACTATTGTGCTGAAAAAAGTTGCGATGTTACATTAGAACATGTTTTTTTTAGAGGACATTTTAAAATATATTGTGATATGTTCGTATATATTTAGTTTGCTATTTTAGAATATCTATATGTTACAGGAAAATCTTGCTGAAGACCTATATGTTACCGTTGTATCCAACGATTTTTTTTAATATTAAACTGTCCTCGCTTGGTTTTCAGTGAACCACAATCAATAGGCATTTGAAAGTGATACATGTTGACATAAGTATCTCTGTTAAAAAGGTAAGTGTGAGTATCCAGGTGCAAGTGCTTGTCAGGTACCGTGCGCCTTCCGGTCTCCACCTGGTTTGCAGATACGCCTCAAAGTTTCCGTGGAAATGATGAGGTTGTCCTGTGGGGTGCATTGTTAAAGTAAATGAAACTTCAACAATGGTGGATTCTACTATGTGCAAATGTCTCATGGCACGACACTAGGAGACAGCAAAATCTTTGAGACGATTCCATACCCCCAAAATAAGAGCACAGCATAGAATGGTGGTGGGCTCATGGGCTGTTCTTTAAAGGATAAGCTTCTTTTTACAAACAGAAGTTTAAGCATTACCATCCTCCCTTCCTATCTGTGCCTTTTTGTCATGATTACATGTTTTCCTTTTTTTTTCTATGGTCAGATACACACAGATCTGACTGAAGATTCTATAATTTTGAAAGCTCCCATGATGAGTAAGAAGCGAGCATTAGGTTCCATATAGACAGTTCCATATATACCTGGCATTAATAAAGGATTCCATCCATACGTTTGAATAAACAGTATATATCCCCACATTATGCAGAATTTCATGGATAAAACAGAAGTTAGAAGTTAACATGCTGCAATAGTGCAAACAATATGAGTGTTTGCACTATTTTTCATGTTATTTTTCCTTAAAACACAACTACATGTAGTGAGCGTTAATCAAGATTTAACTGTCTGTATAGAAACATAGAAACATAGAATGTGTCGGCAGATAAGAACCATTCGGTCCATCTAGTCTGCCCAATTTTTTTTTTTTTTTAATACTTTTATTAGTCCCCCGTTCCCGGTCTTATAGCTAGGATAGCCTTGTGTCTATCCCACGCGTGCTTAAAATCCTTGACTGTGCTTACCTCTACCACTTCTGCTGAAAGGCTATTCCATACATCCACTACCCTCTCAGTAAAGTAATACTTCCTGATATTACTTTGAAATCGTTGTCCCTCTAATTTAAGACTATGTCCTCTAGTTGTGGTAGTTTTTCTTCTTTTAAATATACTCTCTTCCTTTACTGTGTTGATTCCCTCTATGTATTTAATTGTTTCTATCATATCCCCCCTGTTACGTCTTTCCTCCAAGCTATACATGTTAAGATGCTTTAACCTTTCCTGGTAAGTTTTATCCTTCAACCCATGAACCAGTTTAGTAGCCCTTCTCTGAACTCTCTCCAAAGTATCATAAATCAAATATCATATAGGTAATAAACTATTTATTCTATTGCCTTGTATATTAATATCATTCATTGCACTTCTGTTATATTTACCAAAATTATGTTTATGGTGTCCCTAAGGTGTCATCTAAATATATTATTTTGGCAACTGTTGTCAACTCCTTAAATACGGGCCATTTGGGACATTTTTGGTCAATAGCTGTTTAAACATTTCTGGTGTGTTTGTTTAGCTGTAATTTTCCTTTTTCTCATTTAATGAATCCACACATATTATAAACTTTTTTATTGCCATAAGTAGAGCTTTCTTAAGATACCATTGTTATCATCATATGATATACTTTATTATAAAAAAAATGCAACGTAAACACTAACTTTAACCCTGACCTTAAATCTAACCTTAACTCATGTGTAACCCTAACTGTACCTCTAACCCTAACCCTAATTATAACCCTAACCCTAAATCTCGGGTTATTTCTTTTACTTAATGTAATGTTGCTGACTTCTTATCACTTCTTTTTTTAATATTTATAAGTCTTTATTTAATTATTATTCTTCAACATACATATCAAAAAACAAACATACACATATCCATAAATACACATAAAAAGCAATTTAAAAAAAGGCACAGTTCTGGCTGAAAGTGCAAAATACAAATCAGCCACACCAGGGTAATTGCAAGTTTGTCAAACACCACAAAGGAGAGAAAGAAAAGAAAGGGAAAAAAAAGGAGAGGGGAAAGGAAAGAACCCCGCCAGGATCTGCCGCATCCGTCCTCCCCCCAGCAAAAACCAGTATCCAATTAGTGACAAAATATTTAACCCAAAGGTCTCCCCAGAGTCCAGATCTCCTCAGATCTCTGCTCTAGCCCCCTTGAAAGATAAACCAACCTCTCCGCAGATAACTGGAGTTCTATCTGTTTATGAATATCCAGCCATGTGGGGAGATCTTGCTTCCTCCAGAGGCGGGCGAGAGATAGTTTTACTGCCATAAGCAAATGAATTGCAAAAATTTGTTTTGGTGATCTCCTAGAGCCTAAATTTATATGAAACAAAAATGTTTGAGGTGATAATGGGATGGTTTTTGGAAGATGTGAGACTTTACTTCTAACTGGGATCAGATAGTCACAGGACCACCAAATACGAAAATGAGTGCCTTCCTCTTTGCCACATCTCCAACAGAGATTTGTGATGTTAGGAGAAAATGTATTGCGTCGAGATGGAAGTGCTAACGATAGAGCAACTTGTAGAATAACTCCTGTAAATTAATACCATGTAGGGCTCCTTTGGTGTTGTGGCATATCTGATTCCAAACTTCCATGGGAACTTTTTTCCCTAGGTCTACTTCCTAATGATGTAATGAATTGGGTTTATCATGTATCGCTGAATCCTCCAGCAGTACCCGCATTCTGGACACAGCTCCAGACCTCTTAGGAAGCTGCAGAAAAGTGTCCTCAGTATAAATCTCCACCAGAGGATTAACAGCTTAAATGTTTTTGATTCTAATATAGTTAAACATTTGAGATCTGGGTAAATCTGAGATGGTGCGTAGGGTTTCATAGGGTATAATTTTCCCACAATCATAGAATCAGACATTTTTGACAGTCCCAGGAGGGGCCACTAAGTGATATCCAATTTGGGGATTCCAATCATGAGAGCCCCCAGAGGGGCCAGGGTGGTTATACCCTGTGCCTCAGAGAATAACCTCTTGAACTTGAGCATACCTCTGACAACATCTAAAATTATAGGATTAGTTATTTTCAGTTTGTTAAAGAAGGAAGTTTTTGTCCAGGAAAAATAGTAGGGCTTGAAGCCCAAACATTCCGAAGTCTCAATTTGACACCATACCGGATCAGAAGGTGACTTATGTTTCCAGGCCAAGAAGTTTGTGAGTAGACATATATCTTGAAGTTTATACAAATCTGGGAAACCTAGTAGCCCCATCTTAAGGCTGCGCTTCAACATTGAGTTAGAAATTCTAGGTCTTTTAGAGTCCCAAACATAGAAGGAGAATAATGATGTTAATTGGTTTAGAGATACTGTGGGAGCATAGTAAATGATCTCATTAGGTACAGAGCCACAAGGGGTTCAATACTAAGGCCATATAGGAGGGGCGCCAGTGGAAACCCCTGTCTTGTGCCATTAGTGAAACTACAGGGACCCAATCGGCCCTAACCCGATGCAATAGATTCAGAACCATCCTGATGCTATCATCCCCCGAGCGGTTATGTATAAAACCTGTCTGGTCCGGATGAATAAGGTCGGGAGAACACACCCAAGCCTCTCTGCCAGGATCCCGGAGAAAGCTTGACGTCTATGTTTATCAAAGATATGGGTCTATAGTTAGGGATCAAACAGTAAAAGAGCACTGGAGGACCTCATGGTCAGATAAACCAAACATAAGTAATCCCTCCGATTTCAGCCTGTTGAAATAACAAAGTGGAGCTTCCTCAACGCCAGGCTATCCAGCCCGTACAATAGGAGAAAAAAAAAGGAAGCAAAAACGGTTTGCGGAAGGAGCTCACGATCAAAGCAGGTATGTGAAAATAAACCAGAGTTTAATGCTTAAGTAAAACAGGCTAGTACAAAAAAGGAAATGAACCACACAGTGAGAAAGACGCCTTACGCGTTTCGGGCTTCAAAAGCACTTAATCATAGGCTCTTAATCATGATTAAGTGCTTTTGAAGCACGAAACGCATAAGGCGTCTTTCTCACTGTGTGGTTCATTTCCTTTTTTGTACTAGCCTGTTTTACTTAAGCATTAAACTCTGGCTTATTTTCACATACCTGCTTTGATTGTGAGCTCCTTCCGCAAACCGTTTTTGCTTCCTTTATTTTTCTCCTATAGTTATGGATAAGCAATGGGTCTTTACCACTTTTAAGAATTGGAGAAATAGAGGCTTTCAGCATCTCTGGAGGGAATGTGCTAAGCTGGGATGATTTAGATAAAAGAGAGATGAGAGTTCATGGGGTCCCAGAGCCTTACCCTTCTTGATGACTCTCAAAGCCGAAGTCAATTCTGTTTCCGAGATTGGCTGATTCAAGAGCGTCAGTCTCTTACTGGGAATTGATACCAATTATTCATTTAATAACTTCAAAAAAAAAGTTGCTCAGTTTAAACAGGGAAAGAGATAGATCATCGATACATAAAGAAGAAAGAAAACAAACCTCTACAAAGATTGCTATTTGTCATCATACGGTAAACCCCAATTTAACAGGCACTCTCTGGCCTTTGTCTGATGTTCATAGATATAGTTCTTGCCCTGGAAATAAATTGTCAGCTTAGTGGAGAATTCCCAATTATAGAGATTTCCGTGGCATGTAAGATGGTAGTGAGAGAATTAAATTCTCTTCTCTGGAAATATCTGCATATAGAGCTATATGGGAGTAAGTTGGGTCCTTAATTGGATTCTGGTTTGTTTTACAAGAAGATCTTTGACTCTTGCGTTATGAAAACAAGCTTTAACGTCCCTTGGGGTGTCTTGAGAAAGAGTCTTTGGCCTAGGGAGCCTGGGTACTCTTTCAAAGGGAAGTGGCCCAATCAGCCCAGGATCAACATATAATTTTAAAAATTCTGTAATTAAACTCTCCAGATCAAGATTCTTAACAGTCTCCGATATTCCCCTAAATGTAAGGTTTCTTCTCCTTGAGCGATCCTCCAACTCCAGAACTTTTTGTTTCAGATTATTAACTTCGGCCATAAGCTTTTCGTTATGCATCTGGATCTGTTTAAAGCTTTCCTGAAGAAGACCTATTTGAGTCGACTGATTTGACAAAGTTGTGTACAATTGTGCAATTTCTGTTTTAATATCAAGTGAGTTTTTATCAGAGTCTGACTTGATTTTGACATAAAGATTTTTAGGAGCAGAATTCAGCGTGTCCTGAGAGATAGAAGATGCAGATGAAGAAGAGTCCAAAAAGCTTCCCTCAGTAGATAAATTCAGGCCAGGTAGAGGGAGTCTTTGAAGAATAAAAGATGTTGATTCCAGTAGGTTTCCTTGGCTTCTCCTTCTTAGGAGCCATGTTGTCTCTAAGAGGAAGGGGGACGGGAGGAGAAATATATATATATGTGAAATCCGTTATCTGCCCATTATCTGTGAGTCCTCAAAATTTAGGTCGAGGTTACATGCTTGTGTGAAATATTCCAGAGTGTTGGCAAAATACAGTAAAACGGGTATTAACCTCACAATAATAATATAGTGAAAAGGTATAGATAATGCAACAGATAGAAGCAAGATGGACAGAGCTTAAGGTGATATTTTCAGTATGCGAGATCTACTGCTTATGGTTCATCAGATGTAGTATCGAAAGTTGCTTATGGTATAGATTATTCCTGTAGGTGTTAGCCGGGATGACTGGGCTGGTAAAGGTAAGGTGGTATCCAAACCCGATAAGTTCATCTGTATTTCGACACACGCAGATAAATAAGCAACGTTTGCCCTGTGATATAGGAAATATCGGTCCTGTTGCACTTAAAGGCAAGGGGAAAGACCACGACTCAAAACAGGTTTAGCTGTGTACAAGTTTCACTGTCTATAGAACGTCAGATATTGAGTCAAAATTACATAGACTTGTATAAGGTATTCTAGTGGACACTTCCACAACCCAGAGTGTTTTTAGCAGAGTAAAAAAGTCCACAATTTAAAGGTCCTTAGATAATAGGTCTACATTTTAGCAGTATATCAAGACCTCTTTTTGTAGATCATATATCATTATATATTGCATCAAGGCTGTATAATGTATAATGTTGTGTGGGTTTATTCCATAGGTGTTGGCTGAGGTGACTATACTGTAATATTGCAGGTAGAATAGAGTCCAGCTTTTTAGGTAGACAGCGTTTTTCCTGTGTTATAGATAATGACGATATAGATGCATATAAAGACAAAAATAGAGCTTTTAGGTATATACAAATCCCTCTACCCGCTATTAAGTTAAAGTTGCTTAGACTTTCATAGGGTATTCCAGTAAATATTTGCAGAAGCAGCCACACCAATACAGTTAAGGTAGAGTCTGCTTGGGTTTGTATACGTGTCCCAGCAGAGGATATATAGAGGCAAAGCACTTTTGCTTTCTAGTGCGGGAGGCAGAATAAAACACAATTTTCACCATAAAAGCAGCGTTCTGTGTTGCTTGTCCTTTGCATGGCTCTATTGCCTTTTGTTTGCAGAAACAACTATATCGATACCATTGAAGTGGGGGCCACTTGGGTTTGTATAGGTGTCCCTACAAGAATATATAGAAACAGAGCACGTTTGCCTTTTACTTAGGGTCGAGAGAATAGAGCACAATTTTCCACATAAAACCAGCGGGCTGTGTTACAAAAAAAAAAATAACACTTTTACATTTTAGTGCAAGGGGTAATATAAAGCCCAATATTTACCATAAAGCAGCATTCTTTATTACCTATCCTTTGAATTACTCTGTTGCCTTTGTTTGCAGCTATAAGAGTACAGTTGAATTAAAGTCCGCTTGGGTTTGTACAAGTGTCCCAGGAGGAATATTTTGAAACAAAACACTTTTGCCTTTTGATTACAGGAAAGAAAATAGAGTTTTCATCACAAAGAGCAGTGTATTTTTTATCATAAAGAGCAGCGTGCTCTATTACTTATCTTTTGCATGACTCTGTTGCTCTTTGTTTGCAAAAACATCTATATCAATACAATTAAGGTGAGATCCTCGTGAGTTTGTATAAGTGTCCCAACAGGAGTATATAGATACAAAACATTTTTGCCTTTTACTTGCAGGAGGGAGAATAGTCATGAGAGCAACGTGCTATATTACTTATCTTTTGTGTAACTCCAATGCAGTTTGCGAAATTCGAGCTAGGAACAAAAAAAAATATTAAGAGGGGTTTCGGCTTTCCTCGCCCACCGGAGGAGAAAATAGCTACAGAAAAGGAGGAACACCTCTTCGCCTTCAGCTCACGGTTCCCTCTGTACTGGATCTCGGTAAGTGAAGGGTAGATCTCCATACAAGTCGTCTATCACCGCTCTTCAGACATCAATGGCCGTGAGACAGATTGTCCTCGCCCGCACCCAGGAACACATCTCACACGTCCGACGTCACTTCATCATCACGCAAGGGGGTCGTCTTATAATCAGGGTCGTCTCATATTCGAGCAAATACGGTACTATAAAATCACTCTACATCATAACTGCATTTTGAATATAAATTACACACACATATATTTTTTACCATGCCTTAATGGACTCCCATGTTGGATAAATTCCTCAACAAACTCCTTTCAGAAACTCTTCAAACAAATTTCCAGAGCAAACCCCACAGATAGGTCACACATGTAAGCTTTGGAACTCACATTTCTGTGTGATTGTGTCTGTTTGACATAACATATATTAACATATATTATTAGTGTTTAATGCATTTAATAATGCATTTAATAAACAAGAAAACATTGATAATTGCACTGCAATTTTCATTTTAAAACTAAATTGGGGACAACGCAAATAATGAATACAAATCTGGCTTACAATTGTCTAGACCTGAATAATAATATTACTCATACAGCACAACTACTGTGCAATAATGTGAATCAGTCTAAATAAATATGGCCTTTCTATCTTATCAGTCAAGATAAAAGCAAAATGCAACTCCAAATCAATAGACATGTTCACTTAAGGTGCGTATTGAAACCTTTTTAAAGGCTATTACCTTACCAGACATTTTCATATAATGGTTTCAAGATTTATTCTTCTGATAATATTAATTGAGTTTTACCTGTATCCATATGCAGGGACTATAGATAGATAGAATAGGCAAACAAGTTTAAGTGGAAGAAATATACTTTTTAAAAGGGATGAAATGGAGGAGGCGTGACTCCTGACTGAAATGGCCACTTGAGTTTTCTGCTCTGATGTGCCAGCACCTACAAAAGCTTATAAAAACGCTTCCGATTGCAACTTTCGATTGGCACTTACGTGAATGTCTCATGAGATAACTGCCAAAAGTGGCACATCTCTTCAAAAAACAGGCTGCTTCCTCCTGCCTCAGGCCAACTGAGGAAATGGTGTCTCCGCACATTCCACTAAACACAATCTCCAATAACTACTCCAATCAAATCTTCACAAAAAGAACTCAAAGGGTCAACTGAAGAAATGGGACAGGTAAAAAAAGAAGGAAAACAAACTTCTGAAACATAAAGGCCATGATATCTGCTTGTTAAATACCCAGACTACTAGGCCTGTACCTGTTGTGGTCCTCTGGAAACATCCTGGTTCTGAAAGTGACTTTGAAGGGTAATTTGAAGACCAAGAATCACACCCTGGCAGCAAACCCAACCTTTCAGAAACAGACTCCAATTCTGACCATGCCCCCACCACAAAAGGGGATATAAGGGTGATACTGAGAGAATAGAAGGAAGTACAAATGAACTGGTGGCTGTGAATCAAGATATTTCTGCTTTAAAGGCCAAGGAAACTTCTGCAGACAATTTCACAATTGAAGCAGGAGCTGAAAACTACATGCTCAATGAAACATACCTGGGACATACATCAACAACTCTTATCTGCATATGCCAGAGCCAGATAAACACATCTCGTTTTCGAGTACACAAAAACCTTAAAAGCCCCAAAAGCTGCTTCGTGAGATGTGATATTGAAATATTTACTCTCAAAAACAAAAACTGCACTGTCAATATGAGAGTGCCGACATGCAGATTTCCGATTATCTGACTCTCTCCCTAACTAGTCGGAAGGACGAAACAATAAGGTCGTTGCTAAGTCTTCAGATGATCTGGGGGTAGAGCCCAGATGAGCTCTGTCAAACACACTTCGTCTCTTTCTCACACACCGTCTCTCTCGCTCTCTCTGTCTCTTTCTCACACACACCGTCTCTCTCTGTCTTTTTTACACACACCCTCTTTCTCTCTGTCTCTTTCTCACACATACAGACTCTCTCTCACACACCGTATCTCTCTCTCTTTCTCACACACACCATCTCTCTCTCTTTCTCACACACACCGTCTCTCTCTTTCTCACACACACACCGTCTATCTTTCTCTTTCTCACACACACCGTCTCTCTCTTTCTCACACACACCTTCTCTCTCTCTCTCTTGCTCTCTCTCTCTCTCTCACACACACACAGACCCCCTGAGACACACTTACACACATACACTTCTGCAAACACCCTTAAACACACAAACACATACACTTACGCAAACACCTACACACACACCTAGACAACCTGACATACACATTGAAACAGCCAGACACACACTTACACATCAAGACAACCTGACACACACACCTAGACACCCTCCCACACACAGTCACACATTTCTTACATATTTTTTTTTTACCTTAGTGTCGGTCACCCTCACTGCTAAATTACGTTTACTTGCAGGGAGGAATGGGGGCCGAGCTTGCACCCGTCACGTTGTGCTCTGTTTGGCCAGGAGGTGTGGTCACCGAGGTGCGGCCCATGGGCCTCACCTCGAGGAGGAGGGACTAGGGAGAGAGCTCCTTATAGCACCCTCTCCTTCCAATCGGCCCTCACCCCTGCGTGAGGTTAATCCTCCGATTCTGGGACCATGTCCCAGATGGAGGAAATCTCAGCGGGGGATTTTTTTTTTTTAAACAATTATCCTGGAGTCTTGGGGCTAAAGTATACTTTAGCCCCAGAGTCTCCATTCGGGGCCATGCAGCACTAGCGACGCCACTGACCAACAATAAGCAACATAGATGAAGCCTCAGAGCGTCTGACAGCACTGGGATTACCTGGGATGGAAAAGCAACCAGTGGCGGATGCTTCATATGTGCTAGGTGTGCGCCGCACACCTAACACGGAGCACCCGCGCTGTGTATTTCTGGGGGTTTGTGTGCTAAGAGGAGAGAGCACACATACCCCAGAAATATATCCGAAAGACGGTGCTGCATTGAATTCAGCAACAGAGTCACTCACTCTGTTGCCAATTCAACTAGCACGAAAAGTATACAAATTTTCGTATACTTTTTGTGCTTGTTGAATTGGCAACAGAGTGAGTGACTCTGTTGCTGAATTCAACGCAGCGTCATCTTTCGGATGTAACAACGTCTCTTGGGTATTTCTGGGGGTTTGTGTGCTGGCTGTTCTCACGATCTCTTCACGATATTGAAAATATTGAAAGCAACAGGATGGAACCGGAGAAAACACCAACTGGAGCCCATCAGTTTTAAACAGCGAGCCTACCTGCTGATATTTCTACACTGCTTCCCATTGTACTGTCTCCCTTTATCATGTAGCCCAGGACAGATAACACTGTCAACTTGATGACACCTCCAGTCTGCATATTTGAGTATTACATGTACTGGCAGCCGATGTGTGCTATGAAGGCTTTGCACACTTGATACAAGTTGATATACAGATCCTGAGTAGAGAATGTTGAAATGTTTTCTCACTGCATTTTGGAGGGGTCTATATTGCCTCATGCTTCATTTTTTTATGTATATTTACAGGAAATATATGTTCCCAGCTATTGAAAGCTATTGCTATTGTTCCCAGGCTGTTACAAGGGTAACACGCCTGAACCCCCCTCCCCTGGGGCACATGCACTTCGATCCCCCCCCCTCCGTTCTGGATTGGGAGATTGGAGGGCAACCTCTGCTAACACAATTGGACAGGATGGACTTTGGGATCACCACATGTTTTTCCAACAGCACCTGGATGTGTCTGCCAGCGGTCCCTTCCTTGGGCTGCTTCTCCTTTCCCTTGCCTTTCCCTACACTTATAGCTCCTAACGATCAGATTCTTATCTCTTTTCACTTTTCTTTTTTTCTGTGTGCACTATTTTTCGTCTCCATAATCTTCCTTCGCTTCTCCAGATTTTACTATAGTTTACTACATGTATAGAGAGCAGAATGCATATCTGACCACAAGAGGGCGCAGATACAATGTGTTTATTGAATTTAATAGTAAATGGCTCTCTTAATGCTTTCAATTAGTTCAGTATTTGTATGTTCATATATCTTAGACTTATAGATCTTTTATTTTATACCTAGGTAATCATAGTAACTTTAGATGTGAAAATGCTTGATATGTTTTTCCTTTTATATGCTAACAGACTATTGTGATTTTATTGGGCAAATTGGCTGTAGCATATTTATAGCAAAATAATACTGGCATATTATTGGGCAAATTGGCTGTGGCTTATTAATGGCAAAATAATACTGGCGTATTATTGGGCAAATTGGTTGTGGATTATTAATGGCAAAATAATACTGGCATATTATTGGGCAAATTGGCTGTGGCTTATTAATGGCAATATAATACTGGCGTATTATTGGGCAAATTGGTTGTGGATTATTAACGGCAAAATAATACTGGCGTATTATAAGGCAAATTGGTTGTGGATTATTAATGGCAAAATAATACTGGCATATTATTGGGCAAATTGGCTGTGGATTATTAATGGCAAAATAATATTGGCATATTATAGGACAAGTTGGCTGTGGATTATTAATGGCAAAATAACACTGGCATATTAATGGCTAAAGTAATACTGGCATATTAATGGCAAAATAATACTGGCACACTAATTGGCAAATTGGCTGTGGCATATTAATGTAAAAATATCGCTGGCATATTAATTGGCAAGCTGTGCCACATTTAATGTACAAACGGTGGCATATTTAAATAGGAAAACTGACTGTTGCATATGTTAATGGCAAATTGACCATGACATGGTAATTGGTATCTGACAGTGGCTTATTTTAATTTGCAAAATGATGCTGTGGCATGCTCTGTGGGGCAAAATAACATGTACTATGGGGGAAAGTGACACTGTGGCTTATTCTGCAGGGGCAGTTCTGTGGGACAAAGTGACACTGTGGTATGTTCAGTGGGGCAAACTGACGCTGTGGAATGCCAAATTGTGTGGGTGAAATATGAGTGCTGTGGGTAATTTATGGTGCTATGGTAAGCAGAAAAGGGGAATGAAACCAAGAAATGCAATTTTACAATAACATTTGTATTACATTTACAAATAGTTGAATGTGATATGAAAATAGTTGAATATAATATTAAAAAGCTTACATTTACATTTTTGTAATGTAACTTTAGAAAAATTGGATTGGGGGCCCACTGTTAAAGACTTTGGCCATACTTCCCTTTCTTTTTCTCACTTTCCTCTTTTTCCATCTCTTATATTTGTTTTCTATTTTAATTTGAGTGCACCTGAAACATTGTCTTAATTATTAGTTAAATGGTTCCTAACTGAAAATGTTAGGAAAGCTCATGGGTGTTTAACACAAAGATGTTTGTAATAATATTACCAGGATATGACATGTTTAGAGATATGTCAACTCATTAGATAAATGTTAGTTATGAATTATTATGGATAACCATTACTATGTACTTCTAACATTCTTGCCATGCTTCCATGAGTATATGTTTTTGTTTATGTTTTCTATTTGAAAATTGAAAAATTTAAAATAAAAAAGGGGATGAAATGCTTGAAAGTAATGTCCATTTTCACTGTTTTGTATCATTTTAGAATGGTACTTTGGTAAAGTACCATTCTAAATATATCCTAAAAAACAAAGACATGTGAGAAATCAGTTTGTGAATTGCTGCTTCACTGAGCTGAGTAAGCTACCATCGGTTTATCCCAGTGGTTTGTCTATTAGGTCTATTCACTAAAATCTGAGAATAGCTCGAGGAGGTCGACTTAATTTTGAGACTAAGTCAAATTTGGCACCCAAAAAACCCAGATCCGAATCTTCCCCACTGAAAGTAATGGGAACCGAAATGATCAAAGCTATTTTTGAGACTGAGTCAAATTCTATACCTTTTAGTCACTCTTCCTGCTGTTCACATTCTCATTCTTCTAGTATTCTCATATACGTAATAGTGAAAAGACCTCATGAAAACCAGTTAGGCCCATGTTAGACCACTGGCTTGCAGTCGTCAGCGTGTTCTGGAGGACCATTCTTAAAAGATACAGGAAGCTATTGAACAACAATAACTCTGCTGCTTGACACACTAAATACATTGCACCCGGGAACTTACTATCTCATGTAATTCATGCAGCAACTCAAAGAATCACAGTTGATTGTCACTTTAGTGTCTGGAAGTGAAATTCAAAAACGTTGACACTTGCAAACAAAGTTTGCTTATTTAACTTGTTAATTATCTGGGAAAAAAAATCAATTACTATAAAAATGGGATGACTACATCCTTGTGCTTTTTATATTACAGCAACACATTCTTATCAAGTAACTGAAGACTTTTTAAAGTTTGCAACATTAGAAGAGAACATTAGTGATAATGTTCATAAATATTAAAAATGTATGAGGCAGTAAGTGCATAGTTTAAAAATATAGATTTGCTGTGTATGGTAAATCTGAAACTGTTAAGACAATATGCATACCATTTTAAATATTTATTTTATCTGTCTTTATTACCTTTTGCATTGTCAGCTGTTTACTTAATCGTGCTTATATCTGTGTATATATATATATATATATAGAATTAGCATTGCAATTATCTGCAGATCTTGTGTCTGAAGGTTGTATGTATATAGTCCTTTAGAAAATTAACAAACTATTTCTCCGATCAAATAATATTTAAAATCCAGAAAGTTTGGCGATTGGCATGAATTTTCTAAAAACAAATGATTTAGCCTTAAAAGAGTCATTTAGCATATTTATACTAATGTATTTCATAAGGGCTGAGAGTCTTATTGGTGAAAATGATCTGTTATTCGAAACAACCCTTTATTTTTCTGTATTATCTCATTAGGTGTATAATCATGAATAATTCTGGACCTTAACAATAATATTATTATAATTTAAAAAATAATTCCAATTATTTTCAAATATAATGTTTAATTGTATTTTTGTTCACTGCTTTATGCTATTATCGCATACAGTAGCATAGGTTTTATATATGGGAGATACAGTCAAACAAGGAAAAGAATATTGAAGGACATTTTAATAAAGGAACAAAAAACTATTTTATCACTGATTTGCAGGGCAAAGGGTGAATTAAAGAACATTTTGGTTCTTGGCACAGTGTGCAAGGGGTTTGATCATGCTCTGGCACTAAGCTCTTAGGGTATAAAGTGTGTCATAATTTGTATTATAGTTTTATCTCATAACAAGTAAACAAGTCAACATTACATTCATATTATTTGATAATGATACATACAACAGGCAACTTACACATCGTGATTCCTATGTATATTCAGAATTAAACAATACCAATAAAGTGCTTTGTGAATGTGATGATTAGTTTCTATGCTTAATATCTACAATAGAACCTCCATTCATACCCACGCAACTATCGTATCTCAATGGTTCCCTGTGCCCTCTGGCTCTTCCACTCTGCCTTCCGATACCATCAGGGGGTATGGCTATTGGCTCATTATTTATATAAGTTATATATTTTTTTCCATGGTTTCCAAATTCCGGTATTCAGAAAGAATACAAAAATTTTAATATGTCAGCCTCTCCATTTTATTTTATTTTTATGTTGGTAATTTTTTTTTTCAAATATATTTTATTAAAGAGATATTTTTACAATAAAAATTACTTTTAAAATGAAAAAGAAAATACTATATGTTGTACAGAAAAAGAGTAAAAATCAATGTACCCAGTCCATATGTAAATAAATTATGGAAGTATTGAACAGGCATTGTAATTTTTCATTGTGATAACCTATTGGTATGAATGAATTATGAAATTAAATTACAATGTTATTAAATAAAACAAAAAACTGAAAATTGGGAGAGGGGGCCAACAAAAGGAAAAAAGCGGATGAGGAGTGCATCCATCCACAATAGTTTTTTTTTTTCAAATTAAATTCTAATGACTATAATCAATTCTATTATACATAACATGACACAACAATACCTCATTCTGATAATCGCTTAATAGAATAAAAATGTTTGTTTTCAAAAAATTTTGCAAAAACATTTCTTTATACAAACAATCAAAACCTATATTCTCTTTTAATCTTTGTTTCCCATTCATCCCAGTAGTGTCTAAGGTTATCTAGTTAAAAAGAAGGTTGTCTAAGAACCAGTTCTTACCCCTTATTTTATAGTATACAATTAAATACTTCTTTAGTTTAAGTTGGGGTTTAACCAGATTAAACTGAATGGGTCAATATCACCACACAATTGTCTCTCTATTTCATACCAACTCACATTTGCATATTTTTTTAAAGTCCCAAACCAAATAATATATGAACATACCGGCTTCATGTTAATTATACAAATCTGACCATCTGGTTTTGTACTCTTCTTTAATATGGCCTAACCTATTCTGTGTCTCCTTTTACCCCAGATATAAGAAAAAATATTATCCTCTAATTTCTTTAATATTGAGTGGGGAACTCATTCTAAACAGGTATGTATTTTTTGGCAAAATATAGGTCTTGATTATGTGGAACCTCCTCAGCCATGAGATCTCACGTTCGCATAATGATGTTAAAAACTTGCGAACCTAGATGCGGACATGAGCTCTGTCTTACAGAGAGCTATGGAAAGCCATGGTGTGATCCTTAAATTTCCCTTTTTATGCCAAAGCTTTCCAAGGCCTCCGACAGGAAAGACCAGCTAACCCTATCAAATTGCCAATCTTCTATTATCCTCACCTGATTGGCCTGGTCATAATGCACCAGGTCACTCATCACTTTTTAAACCTTTCTGCTATGATTGTTGCATAAATCTTTACATCAAAATTTATTAGTGAAATTGGTCTGTAGCATGTAGGAAAGAAACCACCATTAAATACTTAATTGAGCAGTCTTAATACTAGAGGAGAAATGAGAGGTTCCAGTGATTGGTAGAAAATAAAGGAGAGAGACATATAGTGCAATGCTGGTAAAAAAAAGAATAATGCACGCTTTTAAATAAAACCACTCACATCCACATAGTGCAATAACAGCATAGGTTAAAAGGCCAGGTGTATAGGATGTTGAAAGATGAACTGGGAAATCCACCAACCTGGAGCCAAATCAGAACAATATAAAAATAAAACAGCAACACCTCCACACCCAAAGAGTTTCTTCGGTCTACAGCTGACTTCCTCAGGGGTAGCACAGATAGGTAAATGAAAAAACAGTAAAAAAAAACCACAATATATATATATATCCTCCCTCCCTAACTCACTGTCCAATCCCCATGAGTCCAACAGGTGAATGAAAATGAATTAATGTGCTCAAATCTTGATTCAATCAACAGCCATATGGAGAGTAGGTTGCGTCATGTAGATTTGACCAATAACAAATAGAAATTGCCGGCAGTGTCACAGAGACAAATGACATGGAAGTTACCGACAGCATCACAGAGATGAATCTCATATTATGATATTATTTGCAGTTCAACCAATAGTGCTCCAGGAACAACATGGGGTATAAGCCAATTAGAATCAATAGGAGGACCTCTTCAACAAGTCCTTTTATCCTGTTGCTCATCAAGAGGGATATCTTTTTTGCCTACATTCTTCGTTTGGGACCTGAGGAGTCCTTGAAGCTATCCCTAAGGAGAGTATTCTCTTTTTTATACAATTCTATATATTGTTCTTTGGTAGAAAATAGAAGGAAATTCATCTTTTTAAAGTTTGCAGTTGTGGATCTCTGTTAACTTAATAGGTTCATTTAGGAATTCCAATGTACCTTGAAATAGCTGAGAGAGAGTTAACTTTTTTAGGAATTCTTTCATTTAGCCTTTATTTCTTTTTTTTAAAAATTATTCTGGATAATCTATAATGCTTGATAGTATGTCCTAAAAGCTTCATTTACATCCTTAGGGGATAGATAGGTTTTCCCAATAATCACACTCTTTTTTTATTCTACGACTCCTATTTTTATGTTTAAATTTACTAGTCAAATTGGTACCCACCCTATTATCACCATGAGACTAGGTCTGTTCAAATATTTAATTGCGTTATCAATTAATTTATTCTTAATATATAATTGAATAGATTTAATAGTTGTTACTAATTCAGTAGAAGAAGATATTTTATTTAATAGTTCTGTTTTTGCCAGGTTAATATATAAATCGTTAAGATGTTTCCCCAGATTTTTCTTAGCTTGAGAGCTTATCATTCTTAAATGTATACATAGAATCCTGTATGTATCCCCCACATCATTAATCTTGATAACGCTTTGTGCATTTTTTAAACTTTTCTTTATTTACTTCCAAGGCCAGGCGGGACTCCTTAGGTCTCCAATTATTTCTAATTTAATATTAAGGATTGTTTTTTATATTCCTTAATAATGGGGCAGGGTCTAGATATGATATATAGTACCAGTTGTGGAGGACTGATACATTTCTAATGATTTCTTATCCATCAGAAACATATCAAGCCAGGAGTACATGAACTAGGGATTAGAGTTAAAAGTAAAATCTCTCTCTGAAGGGTTATGTATACTCCATACTTTAAACAGGTTATTCTCTATGCAATTTGCAACACATTTGGATGGAGCACTCAACTTAGACTTAGCTGGAATGTTTCCGTTTTGGATCTGATCAAGGGTCAGTTATGCTGATGTGCTGGTCCAAATTACTTAGATATGATACGTGCACGGAGAGAAAAGACACTGACATGGCCTGTGAAGTCAAAGCAAATCTCTGGTTTATTGAGCGCGACACAGCTGATTATATACTACAAGGATATAGGGTGGGGATAGCTATTGTGTTACTAGTTGATTGGCTATAAGTGATGAACAATAGGCAAGCCCAGCCGTTATGCAAATGGATACGTTATCTTAACCAAGCTGCATAACAGGATACATATAACGTATAGCCAACTTCAGAAGGGTGACGGGTATAACAGAGTGGAATGAACCGGCACTTTCATTTTTGATGCAAACTTTTAAGGACACTCAAAGATAAGTTAGCCCATATTGGGGTACCAGTCTCTTTGGAAGAAACCATTACCCTTGTTACTCAAATGGATAGGAGATTTAGGGAGCGAAGGATGGAACATGCTTCCCTCACTCCTTATCATCCATGTCCTACAGCTCCAGAATGCTCTGCTATTCCTTCACCTGTACACTCAACAGAAGAACCAATGCAAATTGGAATGATATGAGGACCCCTGATGGAGGCCGAGAATGAGAAAGTGGATCCAGGGGGGAGAACAAACAATTGCCTCCCCCAAGTGTCTTAATGTAACTGGCAGCAGCAGTGACTTATCTAGGGAGGCAGACCATACCAGGTGCCGAGGTGAGTAGGGGTACCAGTCTGCACCAGTAATGTGTCATCACTACATGTGAGTAGTGCAAGCAGAGCTAGCAGAGATTTGAGTGTTTATTTTTTATTTTTTTACATTTATTTCAAAGAAACATATTCATATTCAATTAACATAAAAAATACAGAAGCAATGCAGATATATAATGTGTCAGGCAAATAGAAAAACAAATCAAGAAAATAACAGTGAAGAAGAAAAAAAAAAGAGTGAAGAATAAAATAAAAGGAAAAGTAGAAAAAGAAGGAAAATCCCATTTCCAGAGCCTAAATTTGCTACATTATCCAACTAATGTACCAAAAAAGTTTAGTTTATGACATGTATGCATCTAACCTGTCTGCTTCCAAAAGCTCAATCCACAAGTGGCACTTTAATGTATGCTTTGTTGGTTGTCCGTTTATAGAATTCCTCAATTCTTACATTATACGCAAGCTTTCCACTTTTTCCACCCACTCTAAGCAAGTAGGGAAGATTGTATGTTTCCGGTGTTTAGGAATTTGAGCCCTAGAAGCATTTAAAAGAAAAGGTAAGAGTATAAATGGAAACTGCTGTATCATGTCTGTACCTTGCACACTATATATTGATAGGAGCCCTGCTGTACCATGTCAGTATCTTGCACACCATATAATGATAGGAGCCCTGCTGTACCATGTCGGTATCTTGAACACTATATATTGATAGGAGTTATGCTGTACTTTTTCTGTACCTTACATGCTATATAGGGAAGGGAGCTATATTGTACAACTTCTGTACCCGGCACACTATATATTGATTGGAAATTTATAAACTCATATCAAGCTCCTTATAGGCTAGCTTCAAAATGCACCAATTCAATGAGGTTGGTGTAGGAGTTTAAAATTGTAATGTGAGCAAAATTTGTGCATGATTATGTATTACTAGATATTTGATTTCAGTGTTTACTGTATGGTGTAATAGGTATGCCAATGTTAGTCAGTAAGATGGTCTTGTAAAGTGTCAGAACATTGGACTTATAATGGTTCTATAATTTTAAACCTTCTGTGCTCATTCTGTCTGTGTAAACATTACATATACCCTTACTAATAAGAAAAGGAAGATGATGGGTAGTCAGACATGCACATTTTTTGTCTAAATTAGCAGACAGTGACGTCTCTCTTTGCCTGAATGTGTAAAAGACAAGGGAAAAATAAGCCCATTCAAAGACATTGAGTGAGACTTGAACATGATTATAAGAATCAAACAAAGGTTATTAATATTTTTTCATTTGTTTAAGCACATAATTTATATATTACACACTCATACAAGATTAGCTGTGAGAACCAAGAATTATATCCAAATCGTTTGTGTATTAATTATGATAAATATGATAATAATATAACTTTAGAAGCCATCTCCACGCATGTTGTTAAAAAAGCTGTGATAGTTCAACATTACTTTTTTTTAACAGAGGTACACTAGAGGGCATGAATGACACATTCTAAATTATAGTTGTATTCATAGACAGTCTGGAAAAGAGTTCTCCAAACCCTTTGAAGTTGACAGCTACATGTGATTAATGAGCCATAAAATATCAGAACTTGTGTTTTCAAAATCATCACAAATTGCAGTTAACCCTCTTAAAAACTTAATTTAGCTTAGAGATCCACCTGGTGTTATTAAAACTGAAATTACATCAAATTATCAGGTCACATGATGTAGATCTGAACAATGTAAAAGTAGACATTTCAGAAAGAGGGTGTGTACGACAGATAACATTTAGTTTATAACTGGTTTCCAGGAATTCACACAAATGGAGCAAACTACCACATAAGGAGTGGCAGATAGTAAAATGTTTTAAGAACATTTTAGGGTCTCTCTATGTAATGAGAGGCTCAGGACTGTGAAGGCCTCAGTACATGTGTTCCCACTAAAACAAAGAAACTTACTTACACACATGGATACTCTCATAAGACTCCATGTTAACCTAAGTTGCTACAAATAGCAACTTTACTTCCACAAACGTTTGCTAAACCTCAAGACTTAATCGGACTGCATTTCAACTTATCAAGTTCATCTGATAACGAATAATATGCTATTGATTAATTATACCACCTTTTCTGGTGGAAGAAATTAGTTCATCTACATTGACAAACATATGTATGTAACTGTATAATTTAGGACTGTTTATCCATCTATTTTCTAAACTGCAGATATCAGATAAAAATGCCTTTTATCAGATCAAGAAATGTTTGTTTTTTTTTTATTTATAATGTTAGCTCATTTGCCATGAAGACATAAAAATGGAGGGAAATTACTTTCTTTAAGCAGAGTTATTTGGGATATTTAGAGTCTATAGAATTGCTATGAAATACGGATCTGACCAGAGACCAGTTGGTATCCTATTTTAACTACATATGGTGTCTTGCTGCTAATTCCACATGCATATTGATATAGAGTCCTGTACAAGGTCGCATAAAATGCATACTACCATCTTGTGGTTAAACGTTTAACTGCATTGGTAGTGATCAGCAACTGCTATTCCATAATTCTTTTTACTACTTTCATAATAGATACACGTAAAGTATGATTTATCCCAATCTATATTTATACCGTGCTTTGTTTTATACTATTTCGCTTATTTCATGATTTATTGCTATTTTAATAAAAATTGGACATCCACGAATATTACTATAAATATGGTGTCATTGTGATTACTTTACAAAATGTCCTCAATGCATGACAAATTCTTCGTGTGAATACAGAATACCTTTATGCTCTGAATAACATGTCGGGGTCCAAGATGTCTTCCAATTCATTTTAATTAGATTTTTAAATTAATGATGCCTTTTCACAATGCATCATCCCCAACCAAAGGAATCCTGGGGAGTGGAATAAAAAGTATATTACAGGTTTATACCAACTGAAATGGGTTTTTGGATTTTTTCCTATATCTCTTATTTTTTTTGGTTGGGATCTAGAGCAGGGTCTGCCCAGGCATTAAAATCGACTCCTAACACAAACTATTCATGTTCCAGTTATTTCAATTTGCCACTATCCTCATGGAAAAACAATTTTTTATTGTGGGCATATATTTAGCAAAACAGTTCTCCAAGGTGCTGCTTTGGGGATCTAATTATAATGAATTTCATATGATAGATGTATATTTAATAAAATGGCTACCCCTCTACTTTTTACATTCAATGAGGTTGCTATGCATTCTGCTACCCTGTATCATCCCTAAAATTGGTATTTTCAAACTAACAAAATAACCTTGATGACATTTCCAGATTTGCCAAATTCCACAACATTCTTGAATAGATAATTCCAATTCACTTTATCAAAAGCCTTTTCATGATATCAACATTTCTTTTAACTTTGTGTCTTATTGTATCTGGAGCTTAACGATTCTGTATTAATCCAACTGGATCTTAATTTATGATTTTTTTAAAATAAAAAATAAAAGGAAAACCTCCACCGTAGCAGTCACATTATCAGTAAAGTGGCCATACACTTGTGTTAAACATGAGTCAGTGCAATAAAAAATATGATACTAGACGTGCAGATACCTTGGTCCTTCTCTGGGCATGAGAAGGACCAAGATATCTGCACATGTAGCTTTTGCTGTGTTACACAAGACCTCTGCATGCTTCAAAAATTGTCAGGCTTTTCTTCTTCAAGCAATATGTTCATTAAGATTTTTTGTAAGAATAATATTTTTATCGGTAGATATAAATATGCGTTTAAAGCAATTTTTAAAACTTAACATGCCAGATTAACATTTACCAACCATAAACAACCTGCCCTGCAATGTCAACAGCCTTGTAGACAGTTCTACCAAAGTGGTATGAACATGAGCGTCGCGGACCATTATTCATTGCTTCCCAAACCCAACTGCACAAATTTCCATTTCTGCATTCATGAATTCACACTGACCAGGAAAATACCACCACCGCAGACCACTGGCATATGAAGGCTAGCCAGTGAGCTGTACCCCACCTGAAGCCAGCACCAATCCAGTTCCCTGCTGCAGAAGTCATGACAATTTGTTTTCAGGTGTTGTTTTGGTTTACAACTTTTTTTAGGCACTGCACAGGGAAGCTGTAGAAAAAAACAGATTGCTGGGATTCCTTTGCTTGTCCCGGGCAGGAAGAGGGAATTCTGGGTAACTTAATCACCTTCATAAGGCAAGTATAGCATTGTAACAATAGTTCTATACATATTATTATTATTATTATTATTTAAATATTAGAAATATTTATGAGCAAGCAGTCCTGCCCCTTTTCCACCAGAGCCTATGTATCTGTGTGCAGAGCTCTTGTTCTATTTGAAGGGGGAGTAAAATAGTTGGGTTGTCAGCAAAAAAAAAATCTAAGTCTGCTAAGCAGCCAAAACAGACTCAACAGCCTACTGGTATAAATCCTGGTATCCTGGATCAGCTCTATTATCACTTTATGTGCAAGAGTAAGCACCAGGTGAGAGCTTCCGCAGTCTTCACTGTAACTATTCTGGCACTCTCCAGAGTCCAACGATTGAAGCTGCCCAGGACACAGGACTTAAGCTGCAAACTGCATTAGTGGGATTTTTTCCAGATGGTTGCGAGATACTTCTCACTGCAAAATTTCCGTTCAGCTATACATAGTTGAAATTTTTACACCTAATATAAGAGGGAGAGCTCATTTTGAATTTCAAATACAAGAAATAATATGATTTGTAGCTCAAATGAAAAATGAGCTAACATTCCCGTAGGGTATAGGATAGCCCTCCATGTTTTAATCTCATTGGTATGTCCATACCCTTGCATCTCTGATAAAAACATACCTGGCATTCATAGCTTCTGTGATGTCATAATATGTTTGTTATGTCACATTGTACAGCCCTATATGAAAAGGATTTCATTTCTGTTCCTTCACTAGTGTACTTGAAGAGACTCAGGATAGTACACTGGAATAAAGAGAAAAAAACTATTGCCTACAATTCAGAAGATGACAGAGCTTAACCATGTAAGTACTTTTAATATGTTAAATGCATTATCATAGGAAAGGTGGTTTGCAGCAGCAATGTGAGTGTATGAATTTATATTTACAGCCCCTTAAATATTTTTGGACCTGGTCCCTGAAACCCTGAGTCAATATCTAGAGTCTAAAGTTTGTTTTGATGGTGTGGGAAGTGGGAACCTATGCTATCAGGAGGTAGGACCTAGGCCCTAGGAAAGGGTGCTCACAAAACTAGTCATCTTATTGTCCTTGCCCAGGAGGATAAAAATCAATAAATATTGTACAGACGCTATTACATGGAGAAGAGCAAAAAAACAAACAAAAGAAAGTTTTAGTCACACTGTTAAAATCTCCTAATTCCTAGTTGGAACCAAGGACCATGGACGCATTACATTGCCAAGTACTGCTTAGTTTAAAGGGACTCCTTCAACCTATCTATTCTTTATTGTGTGGATAGAGTTGTTGCCTTTTCTACATAATTATATTGACTACACTACTGTATATCGACATTGTCCTCAAGCCAATTATTTACTGGCCTGTAAAATTCTGGCTGGGTGGCAACCTGAACTGTAAATGTAGACTATAAAAATGAATAACAATGATCTATTCATTATGTTAGTAGATTTGCCAGCACATTGAACCAAAGATAGTGTGTTATAAATGCGTCTCCATAGGTTTTCTATTCATGACATCACCTGTGACTTAATATGCAAATTAACTACTTTTCAGTGGAAAATGTGTAAAAGCAAGCCTCAAGGTGAGTCACCACAGACACTTTTAAAAGATGTGTGTCTCTTAATTTATGCATTTGCTAATTTTGCTTGCAATTCTGATAACTTGTTATTCTCTACTTTCAAAGTATAAATAATTCTTAGGTACTGAGTACCTTTAACTGTCTTTGATCTGATTTCCTTTCAGTTTTACATTTGTTTCAATGTCCTCTATTTGTGGTGGCTTATTTTTAACAGCATACCAATGTCAGTTTAATTTCATTATCACCATGTCCATGCGAGTCCTTGAGAAAAGGTTAAATGAAAATATTACAATTTATTTGCTTTTAGCAGTTCGTGCTGAACCTGTTTAATCAGTATGTATGACCTCACAGATCATAAATATTCCTTACCATGCAGAAATAAATATTTGAAAGAAGTTAAGATCCTGCACTGTACTTGCATTGTCAAAGGTAAGGCATTGATTTAAATGCTAAAATTATCCAATTTCAGCAGTCACTGCATAAATGATGAGACAATTACCATTGCTAAAAGATTTTGGGGGAAAAAAAAGAATGACAGTCCTTGTAAAGGGCATTGCACTGCATTTTGACATTGGGCATGTTACAGGGAAAAGTGATGCAGTTTTTTTCACTGTCCTGTAAGAGCATCACTTTAGGAGAATTAGAGGTTAATGTATATTAAAGTTACAATTGCTCTTTAATTAGTCACTTATTTGGATATGAAAAGCAGGATAGCAAATTGCAGTGGAAAAGTAGCACAGACAAAATCAATGCAGTACAATTCTGGGCACCAGTCCTTAAAAAAAGGATATTATGTAACTAAAGGTGTAAAGGAGGGCTACAAAATTTATAAAAGGATTGTAAGATATTTTTAATGAAGAAAGCCTAAAACAGTTGCATTTATACACACTAGAAAAAGGTGCCTTAGAGGGGATAGGATAACATTATATAAATATATGCATAGACAGCAAAGGAAGGAATTCATTACTGTAAGGACAATATGGAACTCACTGCCAAGAAAGGTGGTGCTATCAAATCCAATATTTGATCCCTTCCAAAAGGGTCTGCATATATATATATATATATTTTTTTTTTTTAGAAAAGCATAACATACAGGGCAATTATTAATAGAATAAGCATTAAAAATAGAGCTTCTTGATCCAGGAAAAAATATGATTTCCTTTTTGAGTCAAGAAGGAATTTTTCCCCACTAAGTGGCAAAATTCGAACTGGCATACATAGTGTTTTTTAACTTGTTTTGGAAAAAAATCAGGAATGGTAGGTAGAAGGGTTGAATTACTTTTTTGCTATGTTACTATGTAATGGACAGCTCTTGGTTGTATGGGGCCAGATGTATAATAATTTGCAGTTTTTACATTTTTTTAAAAGATGTGTGTTACTGTTACAGTGCTCTGTTACACACTCTCACACACCGCTTAGAATTGTACATTGTATTGCTGGAGAGTCCTTACGGACCTCTTCCCATAGCATTACAACTCCAGTTTTTCTTTGGGGCAGGAGGGAAGATCTCCTTTTCTTGCTGCTTACGGGTCCAGAAGAAGCCAGAAGGTCAGCCGAACGTCTCTTTATTTTTAGTGTGTCTTTTCACACCTCTACTTGCTGTAGATACACATGCTTCCTTTATGCTCCGCTTGGATGGAGTTAACACATGCTTTCTTTATGCTCCGCTTGGATGGAGTTAACAAGTGACTGACAAACGGCCATGATCAAAACCCTCAGTGTATTGAGAACTAGGGAGAAGTTTGGTTTTTTTTGAAGGCTCACGCTTTACTTACCTTTGAAAATCATTATCTGATGTTATCCACCATCACTGCTGGCAATTTCCACACTGCACTGCAAAGACACATTACCTTGGATCAGGAGCTACTGTATTTACTAAAATATTTTTGCACTGATTGGCCAATGTTTGTATTCTGTTTTTTGCACAACCTATCATCCTGTGCTTCCTTTAGTTTAGGGGTGCATATTTTTCTAATATAGAGTGGGTTATAAGGGAAAATGTTTTCTATAGTCTTTGCAATGCAGCTCAGTATATCTATAAGTGCAATTAGTTTTATTAATTATCCAGGGTTCAGGTCAAAGTGGTAGCTATTTGTTTATAAATTACTTTTATGTATTATTTTTGCAATTCCACCCGTAATATTTATATTTAATAAATCTTGCTTTAGATATATGCTTTTTTCTTTATGGCTATTATATAAATATCCAGCTTACAATCTTTGATGACATGGAAAAACATCATAGCACACCTCTTAACTCTGGAAGCTGCAGTCACGGGATGGCAAGTGATGTGGCCAATTGCACTGGCATGCCAGATAGCGGCCAACTGCTGCTCAGTGAATAAACACACACACTTATTGATGCAACCTAAACATAAAAACGTTATGCCCCTAAAACATGTTAGAAAAGATTCTGCTATATCAGAGTTATACCAAACATTAAAGTCTCACTAAATCTGGGGGTACAAAACAGATAAAAAAGGGACAATCATGTTTATATGTCACAGCCATTTCCCCTTTTGTCAACATTTTTGGGAGCAATTTTATACATGCTTTTCCACCCTATTTCTCTTACTTTATGAATTTGCATGCAATGAGAATTCTCAATTTTTTAAATTCTCCATATACAGTATGTTTATTACAAGATGCAGTCATTTTGTATAGACTTAAAATGTCTCCTGTTATATACTCTTCAGACTCTAGGTGTCACTGTTTATCAACAATGGTAACCAGTGCCTAAAGGATTATTTTTGCTATGCAAGAGAGAAGAAGCTATACTTTTAGGTTTAAAATGTGGTCCTTAAATAATAAGGAAATAAAATCAGTCAGAAGACAAAGGTAGCTGCAAAGGTAAAATGATTATTGTTATTATTTTGGCTTCATATCCATTGAAATTTTAAAACGATTCATACAATCATATGAAGGATAGACAGAAAAGCTGAGCCACACTATAATGTAGGACATAATAATACTGAAAATATGTTAGCACAAGGTAATGTGCTGCATTCAAGATACAGATCATGAAAACAATATTTTTTTTAAAGGACGGACTGTTTTTTTCAATGCTGCACCACACAAGACACAGGCTATTCTTACCCTTCTGCAGTGTTTGTGTTTTGCTGTAATTGTCCTCCTTCTAGTTACTGTACCCACACAAATAATTTTTTATTTTTTTTTGTGGGATAAGTAGGGCTTTCTTTAGAATTCAATTATTTTGATCATATATCATTTACTATAGAACAAATAATAGGATATGACCAGAAAACAGGAACAGAGCGATGGAAGTGATCACTGGTCACTTCTAAAACTTTTGCCTCAAGCAGGGCAGCTCAATATTGGAATGGTATATTACTTGCGAGTTGCGAGTTAATTGGGCAGCAAATTTCGGTGTTGCCTAATGCTTCGATATTGAGATATTACAGCAACACTGTCTAGGCAGTGGAAGTGATCATTGATTGTTTTAATGCAAGAAGTCCTTACGTCCTTAAGACATTAAAGGAATGTTTCTATATTATGTACAAAGAGAGTATGCATAGGCCACATTATGTGTGCATGTTTACTGCACAATCATTAATTATTAAAGCTTTTCTAGTGAATGAAAATTCACTGTGTAGAAAGGTCAGTCTTTCTGGAGTTGTGTGTAGGTTACCAGAGACAAGATAACAATAGTGTAAAAAGCAGTGATAACAGCACTTTGTTTTTGGGGCTAAAAGGCAACATTCGGGATGTGCACATTTCCAACTTGGAATTTTGACATGTAGTCTGCCTGCGCTCATGTTCCATTTGGAGCATACTTAAACCATATAGTTTTGGAAACTAAACATCCTAAGGTATTTCAAATGGTGGTATTTTACGACTGTATGCGTACTAATTCTACCACCAGCCTTTGTCAAAGTTTGTGGTAGTAAATTGTTTGAGTTTTGTTTCCACATACATTGTAATTCACAGATTCTGGTATATGTCACCGCCAAAAAACATGCCAATATGTGTTCAACAACATCTCTCAAGTACAGCGATACCACCCATGTATAGGTTGGTTGTTTTTATGGGGGGAGAAAAGGCCACATTTGTGAGGTGCGCATCTCAGTGTTCCAACATGGAATTTTGACACGTAGTCAACCTGCGTCCATGTCTTATTTGGGATATATCTTTGACGCCAGCCAATGTAATTTACCCCCACTAAACCATATATTTTTTAAAAGTAGACACCCACGCCTCCTTGTGACAAGGGCTCAGCAGCCACTGATCCATCAATAGATGATGTATCAAAAAGCTGACCAGGGGCAAAACCGAACCCTGTGGCAGCGGCCTCAGAATCAGTGCCTAAGCAGTGATCTATGCCAAAGAAGGGGTTAATAGCTCTTAGAACAGCCTAGGTAGTACTGTAATACATTACAGTACAAAGAGATGAATCCATATAAGAGTGCAGACATCAAAAAAAGTGTTGATGTGCAAGATTATTGCTTAAACAATGACCAAAAGCCCAATCTTGGTCACTATGTGACCAAGTTGGCGCTGCCCTTCTAAGGGCAAGAGCACAGGAAGCTGCTTCCTGTGCTCTGAGGCTGTCACACGATTGCCTCATCACAGAGGTAACCTGTGACTTCCAGGCAGTATTGTGGGAAATGGCTATATCTGAGCTGAGTTTCTAATTACTATAATATAGAGTGGTTCCATTGTGTCTCCTTTCCAATGTTTAGAAACAACACAGGTCCGCAGTAACTTTACAGTGCAAGATAAGTTATATTGGTAAATTTTTTAACATGTGCCCCCCCACAGTTATTACACAGGTATATTTCTTCCCTACAGGGGTTGATTGTCACTGGTTTTGGTAGGGGGGTAGGTAGGGGTTGTATTGATTTAATTGTATTGATTTATTTAATGCCCCAGGAGCATTGGACCAGCCCCTAGCACAACAGGGCAGCAGAGGAAGGATTTTATTTTTTAATTGGGGCTCGGTATATTGCTGACCCCAAGCCATCCGCAAGGTAAACAAAACTAGCATTATAAATAATTAGGAATCATACTTATATGAATCAAGCAGTGCTCTAGGTCTTAATAATATGCTCCAAAACATCCCAAAAAGGACATTACTTATCATTAATACTGTTACTTTATTTCACTGTTTTTAAAAACACAGCAGTGGTATAAAAATAGGAGTTGAGATTTTAATCTGTGTCCATCAGATGCCTTTTTTATGGCTGTGACAGCCTCCCTCCTTCCTGATTCTTCTTAGAGGTGGAGGGGTAGATAGTCATCTTGTATCAAGGGAGCCAGTCCCATTATGTTAAGCACGGGCCAGCAGGGGCATTTGCCCAGCACCAATCAGATTTAGGGGGCCTGCTACCATTTGCCAAACCCAATCCCCAATCACTTGGAGGGGCCACTTGCTTTGAAACTTCTATATTGTAACACACAGGGTCCAGGTGGCATGGGACACTTAGCGCCCGAGTTCAGGAGCTACAGTGCAGGGGTGGAGACACAGGTGCTGGGTAATGGCACTTCCCCGGTAGCTTGGTGCTCCAGGTTTTGTACCAAGGCCCTGTGGAGGCAGCTGCTGTATCCAATATATCAAGGCAGGAACTGAAGAAACCCTGCAGACATCATGGAGCAGGCATGTAACACAACTCTGACAGGATAGTAGGATGAAGCAGGCTGCAGACAAAGCAGAGCAAAAGCAGAAAAGCAGCTAAGGTAGAACAGAACTGAACACAGAATGGTGGGCTACAGGGCAAAGGCAAAAATAAGCAAGATAAAGCATAAACCAATCTGAGGATAAAAAATACAGGGCACAGGGTTACAGATAATAATAGTTATATACAGGGCATATATATAACACACAAAGGCCAGGGCTAAGGGCTAGGAAACAGAAGGAAACATAAAAATGAACACACATAAATACAGGAATTAGCCTAACACTGGAGATGGTAAATGGTAGGGGTTTGTTTACACACATTGGTTAATTGGTTAAACAGCAGGGAAATTACTAGATACAGGCTGGATAAGCCTGGGGTGAATTGTTACACATATCAACAGCCCCAGGTTTTTTTCATTAGGAAGTTTCTTGGGACATTTGATTGCAGTCACAATAAGTACCTTTGTGGTATTTTGATGATGTGAGGACGTAATGTGATGGAACCCTCCATCACTGGGGTTCTTGGAGAGAAATAATAGTTTACCCAATGGACTATGGACCCTGTCTGTGGATATTCTAGGTTTGGGGGTACAAACTTTGAGGGCCAAACCTTTGTCTCATTCATTGTGTTTCCCCATGATAAGATTGTATCCTATCCTGCAAACTCCTTGGGTCACCTTACCCATTGTCTTTATGTAAGGCATTCTATGTCCTGTACAGTGATGTCCTTCAGTCAAGACATTACTTTAATTAAGTGTACTCTGTATGAAGCTGCACTTGACACCTGTGTATCCTGAAAGGTGTGAGGCAGGATTTCCCCATTGTATGTCCTACTCTAATGTTGCGTTCATTAAGTGTCTGTATTTAAAGGTGTGATAATGTTATATCCTACTGTACTGTTATCTTACTGAAATTTGTGGAGTCCAGATGCAGGAGAAACACTGCACTCTCATACAAATGAGCACCATCCCAAAAGTTGGAGATGTGACAACAAAGGGAATGGTGATTCTGTGCACAAGAGCAACTTGTAATCCAATACCGTGGTACAGACGGGCAAAATTAGGAATGTGGTTATGATAGTATGCAGAGGTCGGGGTAGCTAACAGGCAGCTTTAACATTAATTAAGCACTGAGGCACAGAAGAGGTAAGGTTTTTATAGGCAGCAGTTGAGTGGCAATAATTGGGAATAGTGTTTCCAGGTGGTCTGTGTTGAACTGTTGCTATGGGATTGCCATAGCAACACAAACTCTTCTCAAACACTTCTGTGAAAAGGTCACACCCGTGAGGACGAGTGCTCAAGTGTAAAAGGGTGTATGTGGAATTTCTGAAGAAAGAGGTTGGATCCCACCTCGCAGACTTGAGGGAGTTTCCCACTTCTCCGTAGCTTCACCGCTCTGTGCTTCCACAGAGCAAAAAATCAAAACATGTGGTGAAGTAGAAATGGTGGGTGAAGGTACGGAGAAATAAACGATACAGACAGCAGGGAAATTACTCTGAAATAGGTGTTTTAATTCTCGAGTAGAGAGACAGCCTCACCGCCACTGTCCTCCTACCCGTTGTATCCCAAATGCCTACCTTTTCTGAGTTTCTGACCTACCCCTGGAGTCCAAGGCATGACATGTATTTAATTACCTGTTTTAAATGGGTCTTTCTATTTTTTGAGGCTTACCATGTTTTAATTAGTTTCACCTGTGCCTTCCCCCCTTGGTTGATGCAATATTTGTTTGTGTATAGATATCTTTGCTGTTTTCAAATACATGTTCATTCCCCTTCCAGTTCTATACTGGTGTGTGTCCATTACTGCGGCAAAGTCTTCGGATCTGTTAGCATTGAGCTTATTACTTGGCAGCCTTTGTAAAGGCTGCACTTGGAGGCAGAGGGGTTGATACCTGCCTCCCTATCCAGTGAGTAGAGGACCCTGGGCTTGCCCTGGCTTTGGTCACAGTATGCTACCAGCTACCACCCTTTCAGCCTCACTTGGTAAAGTGAGACCAGCATCCTGGGGGGGGATATAGTCAGCAATGTTCCCCTTCAGGACAATACACCTAGGGGAGAGGCTGCACTAGGGCTCTGTATCATCACAAGTAACAGTGTTTTTTTTTTTTAAGTTGGAGCTCCTCTTTTGAGTTGATTCACATGTTATTCTATTCAGAATAATGTGCAGTAAATAAAAAAAATTAATGCACTCAATTAATTTTTTTTTTTAAAGTTATCTGTGTTATAATTAACTGAAGTTGGTTTTTAATGCTGGCAAAATGGTGTAGTTACAAAATTAAAAACATTATTATGTGAATTTCAGCCTTGACCATATATCTAGTTTAAATACTATTTTCTAATTTGCTACATTTTAGATTCCTTTAACAGACAGATATTACTTGTATAATTACTAATTACTAAGTAAAGCACCTCATTTACAAAACATTTTAGTAATTCAGTACATTTCATTTAATAATTTTAATTGGCTAATAATTGTATAGCTATGTGTATATTTTGATGATTACGAGAACATGAAAACTAAAAAAAAAAGAATATCATCAATATACCTTTACCATGGCATTTACATCATGTATTGCTCTTAACGTCTGGTTCGTATGACCTATAGTATAAATTATATTTTAACCCCTTCATGACCGGACTGTTTTTGGAATGTTGTGTGTTAGTGACCTAGGCTGTTTTAACACTTCTGAGGTGTTTGCCTTTAGCTTTAATTTTCTTGTTTGTCATTTGCTGTGCCCACACAAATTACATAATTTTTTTTCAGGACAAGAAGGGCTTTATTTTGATGCCATTATTTTGTTCAAATACTAATTATAATACTAAGTTTTATGAAAAAACTGTCAAATATGGTGAAAATTTTAAAAAACGACACTTTTCCTGACTTTTATTTGTAAAATATTTTACTAAGCTCCAAAAGATAATGAAAAAACTTGCTACATAGATTCTAAAGTTTGTCCTGAGTTTAGAAATACCCAATGTTTATATGTTTTTTCGCTTTTTTTTTATTCATGTTATATGATAATAAATACAAGTAGCACATAGCTGTTTCAAAACCATTTTTTTAAAAAAATTTGTATTTGTGACATTGTAACACCAATATCTGTCATGAATCCTGCATGACCACGGTCCTATTCGCGGGCACAATTTTGTAGAGCCATATCCGTAATGGCACCAGACAGGGGTGCCCTCTCTCCCCACTCTTTGCATTGAACACCTAGACTACGCTGTCTACTTAAACCCAGACATCAGAGGCATACAGAAAAGAAGCAATTACTACAAACTCTTATTCACACAGCACATACTACTGTTCACCCTTGACATTGCTGCTTATCTTATATTTCATGCTTGACCATTTCACTTCAATCGCAGATTTTAAAATTAATATCTCTGAATGTGAAGCTCTCAACATCTCACACCCACCCCACACTGAAAAACTAGCCCTGAACTGTGACCTTACTTGGAAGCCCAAATCACTGACCTCCCTGGGTATAAAAATTACCAAAACTTTCCCCAGAATTTATGAGGATAACTACATTCCCCTAATCAAAACCCTCTTTGTGGACCACTGAAGATGGTCTACATTTCAAATCTCTTGCCTCAGCAGAATACATGCCATCAAGATAACATTACCCCCCAAAATGTTATATCTATTTTGAACCTTAATGCTCATCCTTCAAAAACACAGAGAGGTGAGATGAGGGGCTCTCATTACCACAATTATGGAAATGAAACCCTATGCAATTTTGTACTTGGCACAGACTTACTCTGAGAACCCACACTCTGCCCCAACTCAGTCTCAAACAGCCCACTTCTCCACCACACCTTAACTAATCCTATGGAATAAACAGTGCAAAAAAGATGGTCTTATCAACCTCCACACCTGGTGCGCCCACTTTATATTAAGCATGACCTATACTATCAATCTTATAGGTAATAATGTCTAATGCTGATAAAAAGCATAAAGCGTCTTGTGATTAATCAAAAAGTGCTGGCCAGCACAAACAAAATTAACAAACCCTGATGCATATGTAATCCATTAGAAAAATATTTATCTCACCAAATCATTGCTGTCTTTGAACGGTGGAAGGTACAATGTCGTACACACTGGATCAATACATGGAGATGATGGTGCTCTAATGGCACAACAGTACCTGCTGAAGTACATCAATCTAAATTGTAGATGGTCATTTGCTTTATCAGACTGGATGCTTTGGGTTCCTCACAGCGCCTATTTGGCACCAGCATTTCCCTTGTATTGAACCAGTATGTATCACACTGGATCTCCCTAATACAGCAATGCTTTGGTAACATCTAACCTTTTTCTAAAAGATTGCAGATGCATCAGAGTTTGGAATGTTTTTGTGCTGGCCAGCACTTTTTGATTAATTAAAATATGTTTTCTTCTTTTTCTTCATAATTAAAGGAGTAGTACTGTGTTACCTGTTGAAAACAGGAAACAAGTAGGGTTAAAATGATGTAAGCTAAAGGTTGTATGATGTAAGAGGTTGTTTCACGACCAAGTTGCTATGTACCTTCCACAGACATAAATCAGGGTAAAATCAAATTCCTAACAAAACATAGTTAACAGCTTTAAAAAAAAGGGCAAGAAAAACATAGGGTATTGATGAATGTTATCAGCGGGAAATCAGTCAGTTGTACAGAGATCCAACAAATAAAATCAGTTCGGTCAGAGCATCTCTGATCCCTCCACTCCCTGGTTAGGGGTGGGGGCAAAAAATCTGACACATGCCAGATCCATGAAGGTGTGAAATGTTTGTAGGATGAGATAAGTCCACTGCAGCAATGCAGGGCTTGTAAAAAGATAATTAATTAGTCAGGTTATATCTGGAGATGAATTCACTATGTCTATTGAGGCCAATGATTAAGGCCTTAAATCTTATATTAATTTGACCTCCCATATTTTTCTCTCCCTCTGTGTGCGAAAATAATGGACAACGAAACTATAACTACTTCAAATTTGGACAGGACATCATATGGACAGGTAGCGAAGAGGGACATCTCAGATTCCATGAAGACTATAATTCCTTCCATCCCAATATAAACTTGACACGGAGTTACTCTCACACAAACATTCACTTCCTGGACACCACCAAATACATCAAGACCAACTCCATTCAGACTTCACTCTACTGAAAATCAACAGACAGACCAACCTACCTGAAACACAACAGTTTCCATCCCAAACATATCAAAAACTCAATAAGCCATCAGATACACAGACCATGATGAACATCTTCAGAACCTCAGGAAGCACTTCATCAACCATGGCTACAGTACAAAAATCACAGACTCTCTAATAAACAAAGCCACAAATATCTCCAGAGAACATGAGTGGTGACCTGCAATCCACAAATGGAAGTCCTGTGCAAGATTTCAAGGGAACTACTACAAACAATTTTAGACACAGATGAAAGACTCCAGACAGTATTCCAACATCCCCCACTACTTTCATTCAGGCAGCCTCCCAAACTGCACCTCTCTCTGCCAACAAAGGAGACGTGAGACCTGTGCACACATCCACAGCACAGATAAAGTACCAATTCCAGGCTCACATGTGCACCACAAAATTAATGGCCACTTTAGATGCAAATCATCCAATGTGGTATATCTAATCACGTGTGTAAACTGCCCTAACGCAATGCATGTGGGGGAAACAGGACAAGCGTTGCACTAATGGTTCAATTCCCACATACTATTAATCAGAAAAAACAGATACTGTTGGAGAGAATTTCTGTCAACAAGGACACAGTATCCAGGATGTAAAACCTTTGGTACTGATGGGATTTTTTCACACACAGAGGGAGAAAAAAATATGGGAGGTCAAATTAATATGCCAGTTTAAGGCTTTAATCACTGGCCTCACTAGAGACAGTGAATTAATCTCCAGACATAACCTGAGTAATTAATAATCTTTTTACAAGCCCTGCATTGCTGCAGTGGACTTATCTCATACTACAAACATTTGAAACCTTCATGGATCTGGCATGTGTCTAATGATTTTATGGCCCCCCTGACCAGGGTGTGGAGAGATCAGAGATGCTCTGAGCGAACTGATTTTATCTGTTGGATCTCTGTAGAACTGACTGATTTACTGCTGAGAAAATTCTTCAATACCCTATGTTTTCTTGCCCTTTTTTTTAAAGCTGTTAACTATGTTTTGTAATTAGGAATCCAGTTTCGGGACCTAGCAACTTGGTCTTGAAAGCTTGCAATCAATCTCTCTGTGAGCCAAAAAATGGTATAATTTTAACTCTACTTGTTTCCTTCTTTTTCTTCAGCATTGGACATGGTGACATAAGACTGATAGCTGTACATTCCTCCAAATATACTAATTACACTTGTGTCTGCTAGAGGTGATTTATGATCTTAACTTGTACAAGAGACAGGGAGGTGCAGCGCACATTTGGAACTTATCACCTTTTTCACCGTTTTTTGGACTCTCATATTTGGTAGTAGGCAGAAGGAAATATTATTTATCTGGTGATTAAAAGAAAATGTTTGTATAACTGTGAGTACGCTTGTGACTAATTTATTGTTACTTTATATTGTGTTTATGTGCATCGGTTTCAAGAGTAATCTAATTATATGTTTTATAAATGTAGACTTTTTTCGCCATTTATCTTCTTAAAAAAATAGGAAGAATGTGCTAGTTATATTGTATACAGGGTGCTCAAATGAAATACAGTGCCTATGTTTGGTCACTAGGTGTCACTGTTGGTCAATCTGGAGATAAGCATAACACTTGTAATTCATTTGACTTTGTCTGCGTAGCAACTCAGTACTGCCAAGGTTTTTCCAAAAAGAGATTTATCATTTCTAGATTCTAACATTAGTTGTATCTGAACTTAAAATTATTTTTGTGATCCCATTTTCATACCAATGGAGCAACATTTAAATGGAGCTAAACTGTTGAACACATGATGTGGAAGATTATATGGCAAGTATCCCTTTTACTTATTTACACTCTATTACCGTGAATCTGTGTAGCTTCATTATTTTAAAGAAGAAATAAGAATCAGGTAATTATGGAAAATATTCCACTAGTGAGCTACCTTGTAGAATTTTATTTTGTAGTATTTCAATTGAGAACATGGATAAATAGGTTTTCAGTGAAAGCGCAGGGGACGTGGCTTTGTACATTTGTGCTCATTCTTCTTCTTTCCCTGGCAAATGACATTGAAACCAACCTTGAACTAGTACAAATGTCAGCTTCACTTTCAATAAGCGTGTCTCCTGTGTCCATTGCAACATACGAAGCCTTCTACCCAAAATTGATGAACTAAGAGCATGGTGTCAGGAGTGCAAACCAAAAAAATTGTCATCACTGAATCCTGGTTAAGCCCTTGAACCACATACTCTACAATAAAAATACAGGGATATATCTGCTTTAGAAAAGACAGAAATAAGATAGGAGGAGGTATTGTTTTATATATATATACAAGTTACTTAATTTCATAGACCTTATGTTATCAAGTACCCCCTCTACTTTTGAAGTTATAGCTGGCAGAATACTTCACCCCTTCTCAAAACCATTACTTCTTGTAGGGATCTACAGCCCACCAGATTCCCCTGCTCAGTATCTTACTAACATCAAGAAACTTCTGGGGTATATTAGTGCCCTTACTAAGAAAAATGAGCTGCTCATTCTTCGAGATTTCAAAGTAGACTGGTTAGACCACAAAAATGTTAAAACATGCTCACTGTTCAAATCCATGAACCTAACCCAGATTATTTCTTTTCCTACTCAGATGAATCCCAACAGCTCTAACTATACACTGCTGGATTGGATCCTTTCATCTTGTCCCCACTATTCAGTGATCATTGCTTAGTGTAATGTGTGCGTAAACTAAAACCCATCCAATCAACCCATAGAGTAATTGTTGCAAGATGTTTTATGAAGTTTGATCTACAGTCTTTTCTTTTGACTTGAGCAACTGTCTGTGGAGCAGGCTAAACTTGATACCCGATCTGGACTCTGCAATTGAATATTTTCAATCTGAGTTCATGCAGGTCTGTGATAAACATGACCCACTGCCAGGACCGTCCTTAGGGGTGTATGACCTGTGCGAGTGCACAGGGCGCAACACCCCAGAGGTTGCCACGAAAAAAAAAAAAGTTTGCCGGAAGAGGCACTGGCTGGGGAGGTAAAAAAATCTCCCCTCACCAGCCCTCTGTATGGCCGAACTGATTGATCCAGGGAGGGGGCGGATCTCACTGGGTGAGAGGTGAAGCTCCATCCCCACCCTGTGAAGCTGACCGGCGCCTGCTTCACGGGGAGCCGCGGGCAGCATAAGTAAGTGAGAGAGAACAGATTTGAGGGAGGAGGGGGAGAGAGAACAGATTTGGGGAGGAGGGGGAGATAGAACAAATATGGGGGAGGAGGGGGAGAATAGAACAGATATGGGGAAGAGGGGGAGAGAGTGAACAGATATGGGGGAGTTGGAGAGAGACAGACATGGCAAAGAAGAGGAAAAGGACAACCATGGGAAGAGAGAGACACATACATGGAGGGAGAGGAAAAAGACATGTGCGATTTTAACAGTATATCAGACTTGAAATAAGATTAGAATCTAAGAAATTAAAGAGAGCTTTACAAAATTTTGTGAATTTCCAAATCCGGATACTTAGAAAAAAGATCAATCAAGATGGATTAGGTCTTCCAGATCTGTTTAAGTTGCAAGAGGCTTGTAAATTGGCACATTGTTTAGCATGGGATTTGAATCAAAATAACAACATGGGCTGGTTTATCTTAGAGAAACACATAAGCAAACTGGATTACCCCTCCATCTATTATGGATAAATAACTAAAAAGCTAAAGAGATATAAGTTGGAAAATAATATTATTAATGATGCCCTAATTACCATTAAAAAAAATAAGGAAACTACTCCACTCATTAGGAGATTTAACTTTATATACCCCGATAGAAGTTTTGCATGTATATTTAAAAGATCTGAATCTGATGCTCTGGAGGATTAAAGGCATCAGACTCCTGGGAGATTTTATTTCACCATCTGGGATATTACACTTCACGGAGATTCAGTCTAGATTTGCCCTTCCCAATGGAGACTTCCTACTGTACTCAAGAATCAGATACTTTCTAAAAAAATAACCATATCAATCTAACTACTCCTTTAGATGATCTTATTCAAACCTACCGTAAATTAAACTTAGTCTCTAAGATTATGAAACTATTAGATAAAAATACAGTAGTTAATAGATCTATTTCTGTCATTAAGTGGGAAAACGTTCTTAATAAGACATATGCAAACTCCAGCTGGTACAATGCTTGGACTATTACTAGAAAATCAGTGCAATCTTAAAACCAATTGGATTGCTAGCAAAAAGTTATTCCTCAACAATGAAAAACCTAGTCCATGTTGTTTGGGACAAATGCTAAGATACTTAAATTAAACAATCCTCAAATAAACATCGTCTCCCAAAAAGAGGAATCGAAATTGGAGGAATGGTAAAGTAGAATAATGGAAGTCCCAAATTTAAATGTGCTTTTTTGGAAACTAAATAACAAAATTAATAATACTCGTAATAACCATAGGAGCATGGTATTAACACACTTAATAGATAACTGGAACTTAGTAAAAGCTAAAATCAGTATTAAGTATAAAATAATACGTGCCCTCCCACTAATAATGATTAATTACTTGATGGAAAATATTGATCTAACTAATTGGGTCCAGAAAGGTATTGAGCGGATCGATAAATAACGAGAATATTAAAACCTTTTCAGTTATCCAAGCAATTTGATCCAAGAGCAATTTGATCTCTCCCCCCAAGACCTCTTTAAATATCTCAGAGTTAAGGGTTTTCTGGGTCAATATTTATGTCACATAGACCCCAAAACTCAGGCATCGCTGGGGTTATTGAGCAAATTAATTCTGTAACCACATTATAGAAAACTCATAGCTAAATCTATGGATATCCACTGCTTAAACTTAGACATATGCAAACTCCAGCTGGTACAATGCTTGGACTATTACTAGAAAATCAGTGCAATGTGGTAATCCATGGGAACTATACTTTAAAATTCTCCATAGGTGGTATTTGGTTCCCACAGAATGAATAGAATTGACCCTACAAAATCATCCATCTGCTGGAGATGTAAAAAACTTCAGGGTAATATGTACCACATTTGGTGGGATTGTGAAAGATTAAATGAGATAAAAATAAAATTTGCAAAACTTTGTTGATAAATTATTAGGTTTTAAGATAAATCTCACACCTCAGCTGTTTTTACTTCACCTGGATATTCCCAAGATATCTAAACCTAAAAAAACACTTATTGATAAACATATTCCTAGCATATAAACAGTCTATCTCAAGATACTGGTTAAAATATGAGATTCCCTCCTGGATGCCTCCAGATACATTACCAATGCTCTATGGAGAAATATCACTATATAACCAACCACATACTAAACACCTATGAAGATATCTGGCAACAATGGATAACATACCGAAAAAAACAGTAGTATAATTAATAAACATAATCCTTCTGAAGATTTAGCGTTAAATAAAAATATGACAAACCCACTACACATACTGCAAAGTAACCAGACCCCTCCAAGAATGAATGATGAATGAATGAGTTGATATGTATATATAAAAAGAAAAATAAGGAAAAATCAAGAAACAAATTTAATGGTTGACATGGGAAATGTCTTTAATATTTTTATAATCGCATATGAAATGTATTGTTCTTGTACCTGTAATCATTTAATTATGTTTTTCTATGTATGAATTAACAAGATATGAATACAATATCTAAAACACAAGATCACAACGCTTATCGACACATCCACAATTGATGCAAGACTCAAACCAAACTTGCCAAGTCAACTTATTTCTCTGATCGGCTGATTAGAAATCTAGCCAATCCGACCAATTTTTGGAGTGTCATTAAAAACATGTATGACCGCCCATGCCTTTCAGAACCAACCACAATTAAAACACATAATGAAGTTCTACAAACTCCAGTGGCAATAGCAAATGAATCCAATAACTATTTTGTAGGATGCGCCACCGCTCTTATAGCAAAACACCACAGTGAAGATCATGGTACTTGTTATCTTGCAGACGAGTCACCACCAATAGCACCCCTGGCCAAACACCTTGCAGAATTAGAATTTGCTCCTATATCAGATAGTGATGAAGCAGCGCATCTCCTTAACCAAAAAATGAAATTACAGTGTGGGCCGGACCTACTTTCACCAATGCTACTGAGGCTGAGTGCCCCTTATACTGTGTAACCCATTGCCTACTAAATCAATGCATCTTTTCCCTCCGGTTATGATCCCAAAGCCTGGAAACAAAGCCAGAATTATCCCCATTAATAAAAATGGGGATGTAAACATAGTTTCAAACTACAGGCCTGTTTCACAAATCACTCCAAGATTACTGCTCTCTTAAAGGTGAGCAATAACATCCAGAGTGGTATGGAGAGTGGGGAACTTACAGGTGCAGTTTTACGAGACTTTTAAAAGGCCTTTGATATGGTTGATCATGATCTTCTGCTAAACAAGCTAAATTGTTCCGGTATAAATGAGAGGTCACTGGTTTCATTAATACTTGTCTGATATGTCCATTGCCAATATTGCCTTCCTCCCATTGCCAATCAAAAGTGCCTCAAGGATCCATCCTTGGGCCACTGCTATTCTCACTATTTATAAATTATATACCCTTGGTGTGTGACCTGGCTCATGTGCATATGTATGCTGAGGATACAGTAATTTTTACGAGCGGTACTAAACTATCACACGTAGAATCTGTACTACAGGGTCAGTTTTCTAAAGTTGAAAATTGGATTGCTAGCAAAAAATTATTCCTCAACAATGAAAAACCTAGTCCATGTTGTTTGGGACAAATGCTAAGATACTTAAATTAAACAATCTTTAAATTAAACAATCCTCAAATAAACATTGAGACTAAATACAGTTATAAACTAACCCGGGTAAATTCAAAGTATCTTGGTATGTTACTACCAAACTAATCTTTTGGTCTCCATATTGACAAGTTCATGTCAAAGCTGTATCCTAGGATTATCTCTCTATATAGAAACAAATCAAACCTAGATTCCTCAGTAAGGAAACATATTGTGCAGCAAATGTTAATAGCGATCTTAGACTATGGATGTGCTGTATACGATTCTGCATCACAGACTCATCTTGGTAAACTTGACGCTCTGTACAATACATTGTCCCATTTTGCACTACAGTGCGATTATAACACTCATCACTGTAAAATGTTAAAAGAGTTAAACTGTATGACGCTTGCCTCCAGGCGCACTCTCCACCTAGCATGCTTAGTGCATAACCACTTCTCTGGAAAGCTCCCCCCTACCTGAGCAGCATCACTCTTACTTCCTGCACTTCCTACAATCTCAGATCCTGCACCTACCCTTCACTAGTGCTCCCTCACTTCAAAAAAGGAAGCAGTTTTCTGCCAAATCATCTTCTAGTCTAAAATCCCTGAAATGAGTGTCTCCCAAATCCTCAAAACAGATTGTACCTGTTATTAGTTTACTAACTCCTTTTTATACTTTACATGTTGTTCTTTTTTGTATTAATAATGATTTACCCTGTATGTTTCTCTACTGTTAAATGTCGTCATGACATGATTGAAAATGAAATAACTATCAATGTATTCTTACTGATATTCTTCACTTTCTAAATAAATAAAAATAAAAATATGGAAGTGACAGGTGGAGAAATAAACGACTATAACATTAATATTGCTAAATCTGTTAAAAATCCTAAAAGCAAAAAAATAATGATCATGTATCCAATCTTTAGATAACAGACACCCATTTTGAAACTATTTTAACGCCTGAGCTTCTGCAACTGATGGTGGTATGATTATTAAATTAACATTAAAAATGTTAGAATAAATAATTTCAGTCACTATGGCCATCTCATCACTTGTATAAAATCGGTGATGCGTGTGACATGAAGACGTAGGGCAAGCTCATAGGAAGGAGGATTGGCTTCAGTTGATATGGTTAAATATCGAGGAAAAGTGGGTGACACTGAATTCTCTACAGAGGCTTTTCTTCCCGCTTAGCATTATATAATGTTGGAAAATAAGTTATAGTTGAACTGCTCAGAAATATAAAAACTCTTAAATACATGGATATAAGTGTGCTGAACATTTGTGAACTCTGTTCCTACCATGGGATTATTGAGAATATTATTGATGTTAGTAAAAGCAATAGAAAAACAATGAATGTATGTGCCTTGGTATATTTCAACATATCCTTATATATATTATGGATCGTTTTTCTAACTGACTATGCACAGATTTTTGGAAATTTTGACTTGCCCCGAATATCTGTGACCTCTAATAATTATTATCTAAGTGGAAGTGACTTGGAAGCAGTAATTACATTCTGCATCTGGATCTGTACAAGATTGATCAATGAGTAAGAGTTTTATTGCTTTGGGTTTGACAAACTTAAGGAAAAGGAAATTAACCCCTACACATCTATTGCAATTGTTAATTTTGCACCATTCTGAAAGGCAAAGAAAGAAAGCCTCTGATTTGAAATGATCTGAATTGTGCATTCATATTCTAAAACATACAGTACACTCCCAAAAGTGTTAAAGTCTATCTGAAATGCTTTGATTTATGATCATTTTGTGGTTGAAGGTAGTGATCCCTTTTATGAGAGAGTGTTCTAAAAGAAAGGATATAATGAGAAAATGAATCCTATCTGTGAACTGTTCAGTTATCCTCTATTCTGATATAAGTAGAAATGGATGGCAAAATAATCTGCACACACTTTGTGTCCTGATATAATTCCTAAGGGGTTTATTAGAAAAGTGAATTCCTTGGAGTTAAGCTTGAAAAGAGCTTAACACCCTTCTTTCTGCTAGCTTGGTTATGGTTTTAATCCTGATTAACAAATTTTAAAATTTGTTGCGGATGTCCAGAGAGTTATTTATAATCCTAAATTAGACACTTGAAATTTATATTGGTAAGAATCTACTTGCGACGTTAAGAGATCAGAACACCAGATATTCCAAGAAAAGCAAAGAAAAAACATTTTGAAAAAATTAATCTCATAGTATTCCACTCCTGATTCAGAAAAAAAATTAAAAGAGATTTTCCACCAGCACCCACTGAACGGAAAACAGGGAAAGATAAGGTTTACCCCCACAGTACATCATTTCTTCTCCAGGATATCTTCAAATGACCTTTTAAAGTTTGGGAGAACTTAACTACAGACTCCTGATGAAGATCCTGGAAGATCATTGGGACAAAATAAGCAAATAATATTCATCAAAACAAGATGAAATTTAAATGGAGATTGTGAGTTTAAATTCTGTTAACAGAAAGCAAGAATTTGATATAGTAAAGATCCAATACGCAAATACACTGCTGAAAAAATAACAGTTATGGAGGATCGCGCAAGGAGGAAAAATAAAAATGAACCAGACAAGAATTTTCCACATTTTCTGATCTTTATTACCTGAAATTTAGTAAAGAAGAATGAAGAAAGACAATTCAGGATTAATTGTCTGGACTGAATTTACCCTCTATGGAAGAGAATGAAATCTCACTTTTAAATCCTCCAGTAGCTTTGGAAGAAGTCAAAAATATTGTCATGACCCTGAAAAACAACAACTCTCCAGGCCCATATGGCTTTTAATTAGGATTGGTTTGCCGTCTATTGAAGGGATGCCTGGTCTGAGATCTCCACCTTGATCCCCGAATACACAGAAAATATACACAGGAGTCGGCACTCTCAGTGAAGGGGATAAAGATCCTGCTGGACTGAAACCTTGATTTTTCTTGGATATTGTATACGCTGTTGTATAGATGGTATCTTACTCGTGTAAAGCTAAATCAAATATATTTACTAGTACGTCTAAGCTCTGTTGGAGACGTGGGAACTGTAAAGGTTCATTCAAACATATTTGCTGGGATTGTAAAACTTCTATGGAAAGAATACACATTGCTGACAGAGACTTCAGAGAACATGCAACTATTTCAGGCACAATTGCATTATATACACCTGCAAACTCACTGGAAAGGTAATTTAATATGCAATCTATAAATTACTTCATATAACAACAGAAAGTCTCCACTTTCATTTAGTCATCTTTCCATCTAAAAATAACCAAGATAATTCACCAACAGCTGTTGACATAGAGTCAAAGAAGGACTGTGTCAACCAAGAATAGAGAATACATATCTTACATATATCTGGAATTATTTAAATACTTTGAAATTACAATTTGACAGCTGGATGTCAATATGAAGATGATGTTTGTAGGTCTAAATGATAAAAGCACTCAAACGGCAAATCATTTTCTTGATAATGTTTAATATAGTGTAATATTTTGTAACCAGAGTTGGAACAGTTTCTAGAAGTAATGCTTTGATATTGAATATTGTTATCCAGGTAACAAGTTATAGGTTATTTGACTGTCTTCATACAGTGGAAATTGGAATATTGTATCGCAAAACATGTTAATTAAATCTAAACTTGTAGTTCGGGCAAAAAATTGTGCATATCCTTCTGTTTCCTAACAATGAATAACAATGAGATTTTAATTACGGTTTGCATCCAAATTTAGTTTCAGTAGAAGATAACTGAAAAAATTAGCTATATCCAGAGAATGTATTTTATTTCTATTAATTGTAAGTTGGTAGAGTTATTAATGGTGCAGAAAAAATAATGTAGAATAGTATATTATCCATCTGCATTATTGTTTCTTTATAAGTAAGACATTGATGTAATTGAAATCATTACCAGTTTTACTATGTTACTGTGTTACCAAAATCACATATGAGAGACATTTTTGTTGAATGTTAAATTTGAAGCAGTTTGACTGTGCAGCCTTGCTGAATATTACAGATTATAGTGAACATGTCATTAATTATAATGAGTGCTAACAGCGAACACATATATATCTTTACAAAATGAAAATTGGTTTATTTATTTATTACCGTATTTGCTCGATTATAAGACAAGGTTTTTTTCAGAAATTTTTTTCTGAAAAATCCCCCTCGTCTTATAATCGAGGTCGTCTTATAATTTGACCTCAAATCGAGGTCAGATTATAAAACATGGATCCAGGTCACCAGCAGAGCTGCAGGGGACCTGGATCCCCCTCTCTAACAGCAGGGGATGTCTGCACGATGAGCGCAGACTCCTCTGCTGCCGCCCGGCACGACCGCCGGGGCTTCTATGAAGAAGCCGGGTTCTTCCGGCTTCGTCACAGAAGTCCCGGCGGTCGTGCCGGGCGGCAGCAGGGGAGGTCTGCGCTCATCGCGCAGACATCCTCTGCTGCCCCACTAACCACCAGGGTGAATCGGGCAGCTGGGGGATGTCTGCACGATACGTGCAGACATCCCCCGGCTGCCCCCACTAGCCACCAGGGATTATGAAACAGGTGAGGGGGAGGGAGGGGGGAACCAGAGCAACAAGGGGAGGGGGGGACCAGAGCAACAAGGGGAGGGAGGGAGGGAGGGAGGGAGGGGGGGGACCAGAGCAACGAGGGAGGGGGAACCAGAGCAACAAGGGGAGGGAGGGGGAACAGAGACAAGGCGGTGGAGGGTGGGGAAGAGAGAAACAAGGGGGGAGAGACAAGGGGAGCGAGGGGGGAGACAAAGGGAGGGGGAGAGAGAAAAAGCTGGGGGCAAGGGAAAGAGGGAGACAAAAATATGAAGCCTGAGCTTTGGGATCTTACAAGTCATGGATACTCCCCAAATGACCACATCCTTAGAAACGGTATCCAGTTGTAGGTTAATTGATAAGTTATAGTAGAGGTTACTAGATATATATAGGTTTTGTAAGCATCAGTATACATGTCATGACATCCAATATATTTCTTGTTATATATAAACACTATTAGATAATATAGAGTTCATATATGTTATACATAATTAAAAGTATCAATTGTTAGATCTTAAGTAGTAAATTATGTTAGATATCCATATGATTGTAGCCAAAGATCGACATGTCATTTTATGTAATTTCTTGTTATGAAATATATATATAAAATAAAAGCAAAAACAACAACAAATTTGTTGTTTAGAACCACCTGCTGATCATACTACATCAATACTGAGTATAAAATATGCTTTATACATTATCCACAACTGGAACCCAGGAATAGACATTATCCAGTAAAACATTGTTCCTGCAATTCCTCAGTTTAGCCTCTGAGCGTCACTGTTTAACAATAAGGAATAGAATCTGAACATTAGGATTCAATGATGGATTTATCACACACTGCAGAGATCTGCAAGGGAAAATGCAGCCATTTCTAGATTATCTTACCTAAGGATGCATTTTCTTCTGCTTTTCTATAAAAATGACATTTATCATTGCTTCTTACTACTGCAATATAATGTTTATAACATAGAAGAAAATGCTTATGCATTCTAAATGTTCAAATGAAGATGGAGATGTTCAATGGAATCAAATGGCAAGTAATATTTTTTTTCTATTTCAAAAGCTTTCTTATTCAGAATCTGGTCAGTCCCACTCTAACTGTTTTTAAAAACTGATTTCAAATACATGTTTAGATTAGAATATTATGGAATTCATCTGTAGACACGTTTGTATTATTTTCTGTATTTAAAGAAAAAATAGTCAGATAAACCCATATAGAAGCTACTCCCTGCAAACTGAGCTTTGATCTAAAGATTTAGAACATAAATAGCAATAGTCAAAATGTGTTTCCATTAGGTCAGAGACAGGATATGTTTTGCAAACATGTATAGATATTATTTCTGTATATTCATAGATAGATTCAATACTAATCAATATTGTATTATTGAGCAAAAGACCAATGATCCTGAAGGACTATTTCCAGAAACCAAGACACATATTTAGAACTCTATGATCAAATCTATAAAGCTTTTGATAGAAACATAGAATGTGTCGGCAGATAAGAACCATTTGGTCCATCTAGTCTGCCCAATTTTTTTTTAGCACTTTTATTAATCCCCCGTTCCCGGTCTTATAGCTAGGATAGCCTTGTGTCTATCCCACGCATGCTTAAAATCCTTGACTGAAGGAATGAAGAACTGAAGCAATCCTTGATGAAGGAATGTAAGTGCAAACTAACATTATATTGGTTAAGACTTGAATCACCAATGTTAATGGCGATATACAGGGAGGTCTGTGGTTTGTCTTTCTTACCAGTAACATTCTGCGGTAAACACACAAAGAAAGGTCTCCCTGCAAATTGATGCAAGATGTTTATTAGAAAAGATGGCGAAACGCAAAAGGTGAAGTGAGGAAGTGGTACATAGAAACATAGAAACATAGAAACATAGAATGTGTCGGCAGATAAGAACCATACGGTCCATCTAGTCTGCCCAAATTTTTTTTTTTTGAGTACTTTTATTAGTCCCCCGTTCCCGGTGATCTGTGGAGTATATAAAATTGCAATGTTTTAGGAAAAGCAAGTAAGAAATTTGAAGGCTGAATGGTTAATACTGAAACTAATGAAAAACTGGTAACATTGATATACACAGAAGACATAGGCAACCTCAAAGCCCATGCCAGGTAGAGAAGAAAGGTTGTGGGTAAAATGATTATGTACATAAGATATCTTTTACTCCAGTCTTCAAGGAAACCTTGTGAAACTATGATACCATGAACTAATATTTATGAAAATTCTCACGTGGACTTTCAAATTAATCAGCATCAAATAGATTATTGGTGTCCAACTGGTGGCCTGGAAGCCGGATTCATCTTTCTAGAGTTTTTGTGTGGGCCTTGTCCTAGCTGAAAATCCATAGTATCAATGTTATCATCACATGGAATTAATAGTGTGCGGATATGCAATCTTAAACTTCTGCGTGGTAAGTGACTCTCAGTATATAGATATATGATATAGATCCTCTGGATGTGCAGATAAATGCTACTAATACTTGTGATAAAGGATCTCTTTTACTGTCAAATAAATGAATTGAATTACAATCAGTCAGCCATTCCATTTAAATCACTTTTTTTCAATTATGGTTATGGTAGATAGTCTAGTAAATCATCCAAAAGGAGTCTCAATATACTGAATAATATTCAGATCTTCATGTTAAAGAAAATATAAAATGTCCATTCCTGGGCGTGACAGTAAAATATCAAGGGTTATCATTCTTGTTAATCATCAATAACTATGTTTTTAAACAATTGAGTGGTGTGCAGCATGTTTTATTATTATATCAACGTTGGAACCCCCTTATTTTACAATTTTGAGATCAGGAATCGGAACATGTCTATCTAATAAAATTAAATGGGATATTCAATATATCTCATTAACAACAAAGTCATAATATTTTGATCATGCATTATGCTACAGAATGCAACTCTAGTATATATAGCAATAATGGACAAAAATAAATTAAAGAAACGTTTTTATCATTATTGTACATCATTATTTAGTTATACAGTTTGTTTTTGAGAAGTTTGATAACTACAAATTTTACAGTGTGTCATAATATATAGTTAACATCCTGTTTAAGTAGGTTGCAACAACAAAATCTGTGAGAATACACTCAAAATTACCCCTCAAATGTACCTATTCGTGTCTGGTATTCACTCAGATACCTGCTTGGGACAAGAGATATCTGAAAGTACCGCCATTTTAGGGACTGGATGAAGGCCAGGGACCCTTTGTGGCCCAAATCTCAGAGCGGGTCTCACCTTTAGTTTGAGAGCCATCTACCTCTCCAACCAATCTTTGGTAGACTCACAAGCCTCATTTATAAACCTCCTATCAGGTCTTTCAAAATTCAGATGGTGGAGGTCTACATTTTTGGACTTTTTGAAGAATAAAGGGCTCCTTTCTCCCCCAAATCAAAAACTATTGATTTCTAAGGTGCAGTATAATTGTGCAGCCATACTTTTGCCACATTTTCATTGTGGCGCACAGTTTAATATGTGTGAGCTCACGGACCGGCATTTTACATTGGACTTTCAAGTATACCTTAAATGCAATCTGCATGTTATCTCAAGTGAGACTATAAGGGACTTGTACATTGATCTTTTATGCTTGCAGTCAACTATATAAGTAATAATGGAAGATCCAGTCTCAGATCAGTTACTTGGCTATTAAAAAAGATCCCCAAATGTCTTCGGCTAAAGAAAGCACCTACATTTATTAGGTCTTTGGAGACTAACTTAAAAAGCAAATCCTCTTTCTATCCAATTAACAGCAGATGAATAGAGACTGATGTATTTTAAAAGGCAATAGGACTTGATTTGTGAGAATTACAAGCTTTAATACATTTTTATATGCACTACAATCTTAGTAAATCTCATGAATTAGCTCTGAAAAAACTATGTTCAAATAATTACTTTTATAATCAAGAATGCGGATTGGGGGAACAGTTGTGGAGTTAAATAAGTCCACATAGGTAGAAGAAGAATAGAGACAACTCTTTGGTACTAATACTTATAAAAAAGAGCTTGCACAAAATCCCTTCTGATTGATTTAAAAGATTTACTGGATACTGGAGAATGTCTGGGTTTTCTTAGTGAGAGCAAGAGGATATCTATAAAGAGAAGACCTCTTAACACACACTTTTTATCACTTACCCAAAGACCATAAGGACATGATCAGTCCCGCAGCCAACCCATTGCTTTGGAAGTGGGGGATGTTTTCTAAATGGCTAGATATATATCTACAATCACAAGTAGCCATACAAAAGGTTTTATTTAAGCACCCTAAGGATGGGCTTATGGATGAGATTGAGTTGACAGAGAATTACAGATGGATTTCCATGGATATCTGCTCCCTATTTTCTTGTATACCACTATATAAATATTCTGAGGATATTGTATTTATTTTGGACATCACCATGTTTCTACTTACCCATAATTATTTTACATTTAATACACACTTTTTCCTTTATCAATGCCACTGTACAGCTATGGGAGTGTGATTTGTGCCCTCTTTCACAAATTTACATATCATTCATTCTAATCTCTCTTATGGATGTATCATCTGCTATGGTTGTTGTATTGATGATTTGATTTTTATATGGCAGGGCATAGCATTAGAAAGAAAGCTAGATTGTTCCCTTCAGCTGGCTAGAACTAGAGACTGGAAACAACTTATTGTGGTTAATTATAATAATAAAAAAACAACTACCCCCAAAAACACACAAACATGGTAGATAGGGTGAAAGAACAGGGGCCATGTGGACTAGTGTATACCAAAGGGTATTCTTTTGTATCCTCTCTTTAAGAAAACTAAGTTCGGAGTATAAAATCACACATTTCTTTTTAATATAGTGAGAAATGAAAACACCTAAGATTCTATTGTAGGACTTTTTTTTTTTTTTTTTACACATTTTTTATATGATTCACATATATGTATATCATTATAGTAGACATGTACCTTATGTTCTTTTCAGATTCGCCCAGTAGAAATGTCATGTACATCTGCATTTATTTTTATTTTTACTTTAAATTTCTTTCTACTTTTTTTTCTTTTTTTTTTTTTAATTATAAAAATGTATAAATTTGATTTTCCTATCTAATTTGTATTTGATTATAATATGCAGCTTAGCCCAATACAAGTGTTATCGCCTTTGTATGTAAGGACTCCAATTTGTTAATATTCGAGATACTACTCTGTTTCTAATTTTTGTGAACATATAAAATTATCAAGGAATATGAACAATATTTCCTTAAACATTCATTAACTATTCTCTTTATAATAGATTTTGGCTATGTTTCCCCATAAGCTTTATATATTCATTCATAAATAGTCTAGTTTGTAATGCAATTTTTATGTGATTTTTTTATACACACTTGTCAATGTAAATCATGAGTTATATTCTCTTACCATGAAGCAGCCCGGTTATCTTATTACTTAATTTATTATATTCATATTCATACACTTTTTTACACATTTTTCAACCAGTTATTTCAACCTAGTTATTTCACTTCAATTTATTCAATTTTCTAATTTCTTTTATTTGTGATACATATTATACCTTATTTAATTTTTTTTGTATATAAATTATTTCATTTTTTCATAACATATAAAAAAAGACATACCAACAACAACATACAATATATATTCCAAAAACACACTGTAAGACAGGGACTCCAAAATAAGTGTGAAAGAAAAGAGCATCAGCTTTGTGTGATTGTTTCATTTAAGGTGCACATCACTGTAGATATAGGAAACATTCTTTCCCTCTAATAAATATTCGTGGTGATCCCAATGTTTTAAAACATGAGTATAGCTTAAAGTATGCATGGAAAGTACACATTCTCAAGACCATTTTCCTTAGTGCAGACCAGTAACAATAAAAATAGCAGTAATAATTGCCCCTGGTGTAACAATGCAAAAATAGGAGCTTAGTTTAAAACTTATGGTAACTATAGTATCCCTCATTGTTTATAAACATTATTCATAATGTGAATTCTATTTGGGAAACACATATTCTCTTACACAGTCATACAAGTCTGGGGGTAGTATGAGGGTAGGGGGTCCATCTTGAAGGTTGGAAGGTCCTATTGATGATCCATAACTTTTGCCCAGGGACTCCAAATCTGATTGTAAAGTCTTTTTTTACCTAAGTTCTTATATATGGCCCTCACCATTAATCTTACATATGTCAGTCCATTTTGGAGATTGGGGGGATTTCCAGGTCCTTGTCATATAAAAGTTAACAGCCATAAAGATTCCATAGATTCCTGAAACCTGGATAACTTTTCTGGAACAAGGTTAGACCAATGTAAAATCTTTAAGTAGGTTTCATAAATGCATAGTTTAAAATAATATAATCTGCATATAATGTATGTTTTAATTCTTGATTTGTCATATAGATTCCATGGATGTCCTTTGATTGACTAAAAGATGCTGTCACGGACTGAGTAGGATCTGAAGACTGGATCCGCGATGCGGAGACCTGGTATCTTACTGCAACAGGTTTGGAGGCAGGACAGTGTCTATTCACCTGAATGGTATTATACCCTACGGTTGAGCCTCAGGTAAATGACCACCCAGGACTTGGAACACTGATTGCAACCGCACACTGAGGCAGGGATACGCAGGAATTACTGGATAAACGGATAGTCAGCAGGCCGGGTCAAACACTACAGGAGCAACGGTACAAGACGGTATGGAGGAGGCAAGCTCAAAAACAGGCAAAAGGATCAGGGCAGGCAGCAAACGGAGAAGTCAGAAATCACAGCAGGAGTCAAAAACCGAAGAATCAAGAATCAAGAATAAACGCTCGATCAAGCCACAAGGAACTATCTCAGGCAAGGTCTGAGTAGCAACTGAAGGTTTAAATACAATTTGGGCGGTAAAACCCGCCCCTAATAGGTCCCCAAAAAAGTATAAGTATAGCCCTTTAAGGCTATGCTAATTTTCTGTGTGTAGCGGTACTGCGCATGCGCGCAGTTTCGGTTTGTTGCGCGTTCGTCGAGGGAAAGTGGTGAGCGCGTCTGCAGCCCAGGAGGGCTGAGACGCTGAACGGAGCCTTCACTGTCCGTCCACCCTGACTGCAGGGGAAGCGGCAGCGGAGGCACGGACCTCGTGGCGGCGGGTAAGTCTCCTTTTTATTACAGATGCTGTCAGTGGCTCAATAGACAGGATATATAACAAGGGAGCCAATGAGCATCCCTGTCTGGTCCCGTTTCCAATATTAAACAACTCAGAGACAAATCCCCTCCCCGAGATCCTGGGGGAAGGTGATGTGTATAAACTTAAAATAGATCTCAGAGTGTCCCCCCATCCCCGAACACGGACAAAACCTCCGACAAAAACTGTCAGTTAACCCGGTCGAAGGCCTTCTCTGCACCCACAAAAACTGCTGGAACCACTCCCTCGTTAATCTCATGGATCATATGAAGCAACTTTCTCACATTCCTCCTGTCTTGCCTGTTATAAAACCCTCCTGATCCATGTGAATCCAGGAGGGAATCACTGATTTGAATCTATCTGCCAGGATCTTATAGAAAATCTTAATGTCATTATTAAGTAGAGATATGGAGCAAAAATTAGAGACAACGTTTGTATACTTTTCAGGTTTAGGTATGGAAACTATTAATACCTGCAGCATTTTTAGTGGAAATGAGCATCCACCCTGGATTCCATTAAAGGTTTTCAAAAGTATTGGAGTTATTATGGGTTGTAATAGTTTTTAAAAAATTTAATAATATCCATCGGTGGCCTGGAGCCTTTCCTGACTGTAGGGTATTAATACCTTCCTCGATTTCGGCTGAGGTGAAAGGTCGACTTAATTCGATCCCAAGTACCTTACTTATAGTGGGTAATTTCAATTTCTCTAAATAATCAACAATCTACTTTCTCGGTACTTCCTCCTGATCTAAATGATACAAGGTTTTATAATTTGAACTAAATGAATGCCTCGGCTATATCCATTCATTATTTTCCTAATCGTCTGTGTCAGTCCTTTGGAGTTGAGCTTATTAGAAAATAATTTGGATGTCTTATTATCTCCATGATACCATCTTTGATTTAGTATTCTAATAGTTATTATTATTGTGGATTCAAGCCTATTATTAATTTCCTTCTGTAGCTTTTTGATTTGGGCCAGTTTCTCCTCAGACAATTGTCGCTTATTCTCCTGTTCCAGTTTTGCCAAATTAATATTAAGATCTGAAAGTTCTCTACCTTTTATAGCTATTGTTCCCATCTTAATCAAAATGCCTCTCATGAGTGTTGTATTTGAGGTTTCTCCAAATATATTATATCTTATTTTTAATTATAGCCATGCTTCTTTATTTTTGTCTTTCATTTGTGGGTTTCTTTATTCTACTTAGCACAATGTGTGTATACGGATGATGTAACTATGGGACAATTAACTAGAAAGTGAGTTAAATAAGTGTTTGATCCCCTATCAATCAGCAAGATTTCTGGCTCCCAAGTGTCTTTTGTACAGGTAATGAGCTGAGATTAGGAGCACTCTCTTAAAGGGAGTGCTCCTAACCTCAGCTCGTTACCTGTATAAAAGATACCTGTCCACATAAGCTATCAATCAATCAGATTCCAAACTCTCCAGACCATCTCCAAGCAGCTTGGTGAGAAGGTGACAACAGTTGGCGCAATTATTCACAAATGGAAAAAACATTGGTGCTCCATGCAAGATCTCACCTCGTGTAGTTTCAATAATCATGAGAATGGTGAGGAATCAGCCTAGAACTACATGAGATGATCTTGTTAATGATCTCAAGGCAGCTGGGACCATAGTCACCAAGAAAACAATTGGTAACACACTACGCTGGGAAGTACTGAAATCCTGCAGTGCCCGCAAGCTCAATAAAGCACATGTACAGGCCGGTCTGAAGTCTACCAATGAACATCTGAATGATTCAGAGGAGAGCCGGGTGAAAGTAGTCAGATGAGACCAAAATCGAGCTCTTTGGCATCAACTCAACTGGCCGTGTTTGGAGGAGGAGGAATGCTTTATATAGAAACATAGAAACATAGAAACATAGAATGTGTCGGCAGATAAGAACCATTCGGTCCATCTAGTCTGCCCAATTTTTTTTTTTTGAGTACTTTTATTAGTCCCCCTTTCCCGGTGTTATAGCTAGGATAGCCTTGTGTCTATCCCACGCATGCTTAAAATCCTTGACTGTGTTAACCTCTACCACTTCTGCTGGCAGGCTATTCCATACATCCACTACCCTCTCAGTAAAGTAATACTTCCTGATATTACTTTTAAATCGTTGCCCCTCTAATTTAAGACTATGTCCTCTAGTTGTGGTAGTTTTTCTTCTTTTAAATATACTCTCTTCCTTTACTGTGTTGATTCCCTTTATGTATTTAAATGTTTCTATCATATCCCCCCTGTTACGTCTTTCCTCCAAGCTATACATGTTAAGATGCTTTAACCTTTCCTGGCAAGTTTTATCCTTCAACCCATGAACCAGTTTAGTAGCCCTTCTCTGAACTCTCTCCAAAGTATCAATATCCTTCTGGAGATACGGTCTCCAGTACTGCGTACAATACTCCAAGTGAGGTCTCACCAGTGCTCTGTACAATGGCATGAGCACTTCCCTCTTCCTACTGCTAATACCTCTCCCTATGCAACCAAGCATTCTGCTAGCATTTCCTGCTGCTCTATTGCATTGCCTACCTACCTTCAAGTCCTCTGAAATTATTACTCCTAAATCCCTTTCATCAGATGTTGAGGTTAGGACTGTACCATATAGTCTATATTCTGCTTTTGGGTTTTTACGCCCAAGGTGCATAATCTTGCACTTGTCCACATTAAATGTCAGTTGCCACTGCTCTGACCATTTTTCTAGTTTAGTTAAATCATTTGCCATTTGGCTTATCCCTCCATGAATATCAACCCTACTCCCGTTAACAATGATTGGTTAAATAAATCTGTTAACGGTTTTGCTAGTACACCACTAAGTTCTTTTAATAACTTTGGATGTATCCCATCAGGTCCCATCGACTTATTTGTCTTTACTTTAGACAGCTGAAATAAAACCTCTTCCTCTGTAAACTTACATGCATCAAAAGACTCATTAGTCTTTTTCCATAAATGAGGTCCCTTACCCTCATTTTCATTTGTAAAAACTGAACAAAAATATTAATTGAGGCAGTCTGCTAAGCCTTTTTCCTCTTCTACATAGCATCCTTCTTTTGTTTTTAATCTAACTAATCCTGACCCCCGAGAACACCATCCCCATCGTGAAACATGGAGGTGGAAACATTATGCTTTAGGGCTGTTTTCTGAGGGACGATGGACGGGGCCATGTACCATCAAATCTTGGGTGAGAACCTCCTTCCCTCAGCCAGGGCATTGAAAATGGATCGTGGATGGGTATTCCAGCATGACAATGGAATGCAAGGCAACAAAGGAGTGGCTCAAGAAGAAGCCAAACGTCAGCCTCGAAACCTTAATGACTTGTAGAGGATCTACAAAGAGGAGTGGGATAAAATCCCTCCTGAGATGTGTGCAAACCTGGTGGCCAACTACAAGAAATGTCTGACCCCTGTGATTGCCAACAAGGGTTTTGCCACCAAGTAATAAGTCAAAGGGATCAAATACTTATTTCACTCATTGACATGCAAATCAATTTATAACTTTTCTGACGTGTTTTTCTGGATTTTTTTTGTTATTCTGTCTCTCACTGTTAAAATACACCTACCAATAAAATGATAGATATATGATAATTTCTTTGTCAGTGGGCAAACGTTAAAAATCAGCAGGTGATCAAATACTCCCCCCCCCCCCCCCCCTGTATATAATAATAATAATGTATTCATGGTACTTTGTAGACCATTTGTAACATTTTGTACAATTGTTCCTGAAAACATCTATATATATATATATATATATATATATATATAGATATATAGATATAGATATGGAATAAAATCTATGCATCTACATATATGTGCTTAATACATAAAAATCTAATTCTAATAAATAAAAAATAATTCAGTTGCTTAAAAAGGTTCAAGAGACTGAACATTTACGCAGATATTTCTAAACCCAGTTTGTTTGTCCTCTTAATATTGTCCATTGATTACAATATTTATGCAATGTTTATTGCATGTGATAACACAACAAGCAATATATTTACTAGTGAACTTTGATCAGAATAGGTTTCAAATAATAGATACATGAATTTTTACACTACAAATTACTGTGACATCTGCAGTAATTTTGAAAACAAACTATTCCATGTTTTAAAAGTAATTTGAAAGCACGTGTTTGCAGTTAAAACTATAAAAACCTCATATTAATTATTCAATTATAGTACAAAACATTATGTACTGAACAAAAATGTAAGTTCCACATTTCTGCTAAAGAAGTAAAGAAACTAAACATGGACGGAGATGTCTTTTTTTCAATTTTTTTCATGCAGGTCTGTTGGGGGATAACATCACTTATTTTTAGATTCTGTCACAGATAGGATCAATCTTTTTATTATGGCTAGGTGGGTTACAACTTTCTTGAAATGAAATGAAATTTTGTAAGAATTTTTTTTGATAATGAAGTTAAATGGGCACAAGCAAGACAACAGTTACATGGTAGTTTAGGTTGAAAAATAAGACTTGTGTCAGTCATGTTCAACCTTTTTCCTATTCCTTCTATATTCCCCCAAAAAACCACATTATTTTAGTTATTTTAATTTCTGCTTTCAATTGGGAACAAATTATTTCTTGTTCCAACAAATGACAATCAGATTTCTCCACAGCTCAACACACACTAAATAAATATTACTGCCTATACTAGCATACACAGCCAACTTTAAGCTTCTTTAATAAAGCGTTGAGGCCCCTTTTAAAGGTATCTAATGTATTTGATTACACCACCTCTTCGGACTGTGAATTCCATACCTTATTTTATCCTTACCATAAATAATCCTTTCCACTATCATAGAGTAATATTCAATTTTCAAGTCTTAGAGAGTGACCTCTTGTCCTTTATACTATTCTGGTAATGAACAGGTCTTTGTATATATTTATATAACATTATCATATCCCCTCTAAGACATAGTTTCTCTAGCATGTTCAAATTAAACTTTTCTAGCATTTAATAATAACTAAAACGTTCCATTCCCATATTAGTTTTGTAGTCATCCTCTGCACTTTCTCTAATTCCATAATGTCTTTTTTTATAAAAGGCGCAGAATTTAACTGCATATTCAAGATGGGGTCTAACCATAGACCTGTAAAGAGGCACAATAATATCTTCCTCCCGTGACTCAATACCCTTTTAGTACATGCCAATATCTTTTTGACCTTTTCAGACACCAGCCAGCATTGCGCACTACTGCATAATTCTATTGTCTACAATTACTCATATTTTTCATTAGTATTTTCCCCAAGGATACATCATTAAAACTATATATCACATTTTTATTATTACACCCCAAATGCATAATTTTACATTTATCTATATTGAATCCCATTTGCCATGTATCTGCCCAGTTACCCAATGTGTCCAAATGCTCTTGCAATGAAGGCACATCTAGCTCAGATTGTATTTCCCTACTTAATTTTGTGTCATCAATAAACGCTGAGCCACTGAGACATGGCTCTGTCTGTCCACTGGGAGTTCATTAATAAACAAATTGAAAAGAAGAGGATCCAGGACAGATTCCAGAGGTACTCCACTTATCATATTTGTCAAATTTGAAAACTACCCATTTACCACCACTCTTTTCCAATTGCCAATCCACTCACAAATGCTTGCACCTATTTTAGTCAATTGGTACAGTAACCTGTAACTTCTTTATACAATTCAATTAGGTTAGTTTGACAAGATCTGTCTTTCACAAACCAATGTTGGCTCCAGCTAATAAAAATCTTGTTCCAGATGAAATATTGATATATATTGTATATATTCCCTTAACAATCCTTCAAACAATTTCCGCACCATAGGGACTATATTAAAGGAACAGGTAGGTATCAGCATTTAAATGGACAAAGAGCAGAAACCCACAGAATAACTAGACCCAAAGTCACAAAAGAAGAAAAATTGTATATTTACATTCAGATCATTTCAGCAAGGTAACAGGGAAAGACAGATATTATAAACTCATACTTTTCTTATTGTCTTTATTATGTTCAAGAGATATGATGAAGCAGAGATTTACCCTTATAAAAATAATGCCCCGACTTAAATATAAATGACCAGCATACAAACATCCTAGAAAATGGGTCACAATTTAGGTTCTGTTTATAATGTTGAATATACTTTTGAAAGATAGCACTTGAGCATGACATAAGGTGAATGTGTACACGTGGTAAGTGGTGTAATTGTAAAAGAATGTAAATAAAGTTTAGTGAATATAGTGTAACTCATAATGTAGTATTTGCTATGAATGTAATCTTTTTAGTTCTGCAAACTACAACCGCGAAAGGCCCGAAACATTGTAACATTTATGGATTAATACATGTTGTATATTGACAACACTTAAGTCCCGTGAGTTCAATTCCACTACTTTGAATATTATATAAGTGTATTTATAAATATATATGAAACTTGAGGGTTCAATACATTTGTGTAAATGTCTAAAATTAAAGGTTTTCAGGACCCATAATTAGTAGCTTATATATGAATGCCTATTGTTTTGGTTTTTGAAAAAAAAAATGTGATTGAAATATTTTTAGTTCAGCAGTTAAAAAAGTGCAAGGGTGCTATTTCCTGTCAAAACTTTGGATTCAAAAATTGGATTACATAAAGATTCTGTCTAGACAGAAATTACTTCACATGGAGTTCCACTAATACTATTTTTTAATCCTATATAGTCTATGGTATATTTAATATTCAACTCACTTCCAATCATGTATGCACTAACAAGGCAATATTTAGGAATTATTTTAGCAGCGAACAATTCATTTATGTTAAAACATATCTCAAATCATTATTTCTACCGAACGTCATTAATATCAAGTAATATTCTTCTTAGCAATACTATTTCAAGCAGACAACTGCAGTTTAGGTAAGAGAAAGTGGTTAAATGTCTAAACACAAAGATAAATAGTAATTTCTTTCAGTTAGTATTCCATAGATAGAACATTACAATTACAATATTCTGTTTATTTATAGAATACTAACTGAAATACTAATTGCAGCATACTTATGCTAATTGTGCCATCGAACAAAGTAAAGAATGAAGTTTCATATTTTAACTGAAAAATAAAAGAACAAAAATGCATATAACTGCAGTTCCTCATTTCTACCTCTGAGCGTCACTGTTTACCAATAAGATGAAGATTCTGGGAATGGAGAACCACTGATGCAGCAAATATACAGACTCACTGCAGATCTGTACAAAAGAACACAGCCATATTAAGCTTCTCTTAAACAAAGGACCCATCTGGATATTTCATTTTAAAGAAACTGCATTCAATAATTTTTGAGTTTTCTACTGAATTACAAATCTTTAAAAAAATAATAATCTGCTCTGGAATATTTGAAATATAAATGGCTAAAATGAAGAACCTACATTCCGAAACATCCAAAGGATTCACATGGCAAGTACAATTGTATTTCATATTTGCTTCACTTTGTCATTCAGTGTCAGGTCAAATTCTTTATTCCATTTTTGAAGAAATGAGAAAAGGTTCCCTTGTTGGAAACTTAGCAAAAGATATGGCACTGGATATTAAGATATTGCATGAGAGAAAATTTCGTATTGTGTCTCCTGTTTCAGAAAAATATTTTTCTGTTAATCTAGACAATGGAAACCTTTATGTTAGAGATAGAATAGACAGAGAGACATTATGTGCAGCTATTAATCCCTGTTTTCTTACCTTTGATGCACTAGTTGAAAACCCTCTGAATGTTTTGCATGTCAAGATTGAAATTCAGGATTTAAATGACAATGCACCTAGATTCTTTCTTGAAGTTATCATGTTAGAAATTGTTGAATTTACTTTACCTGGAGCGCGATTTGTTTTACAAAATGCAAGAGATCTGGACTTAGGTATAAATTCGATACAGTCATATAAACTTAGTGACAATGATCATTTCAGTTTGGGTGAAAAGATAAACTCTGATGGCAATAAGTATCCAGAAATTGTGTTGGAGAAATCTTTAGACCGTGAAAAACAACATTCCTATGATATAATTCTTACAGCTTTTGATGGAGGAAGTCCTGCCAAGACAGGAACTGCTCTGGTTAAGATCCTTGTTACTGATGCTAATGATAACTTTCCTATCTTCAGTCAGGAGACTTACAAGGTTACTATTAATGAAAATATACCAGTTGGTAGTGTATGTCTTTCAGTTAAAGCCAGTGATAGAGATGAAGGTTCAAATGCACAAATCGCCTATTCCTTCAGCAATATTCCAGAACATGCACTCAATATATTTACTATTGATCTCAACAGTGGAGAAATTAAAACCAAAGGAAATATTGACTTTGAAGTAACTAGGGGCTATGAAATGTCTGTGCAGGCTCAAGATGGTGGTGGCCTGGTATCTCATGCCAATGTAGTCATAGATGTAATAGATATGAATGACAACGAACCGGAAATAGCTATTACATCTGTAATATCACCTGTTTCTGAGGATTCTTCACCTGGCACAGTAGTGGCACTCATCAACATCTATGATAAGGACACTGGAGAAAATGGAGAAACTATGTGTCGGGTTACAGATACTTCGGTATTTAAATTGGTATCATCATCTGGTAATTATTATAAAATTATTACATCTGAGGCTTTAGACAGAGAAACAACAAAAAAATTTAACATCATAATTGTTGCTACTGACAAAGGAAGTCCTCCATTATCTACAAGAAAAACAATCAAGTTGGACATCTCCGATGTAAATGACAATGTCCCTATATTTGGAAAAAGTTCCTATGTTGTTTATGTTCCAGAAAACAACTTACCGGGATCATCGATATTTACTGTGCAGGCTACAGATCCTGATGCTGACGAAAATGGTAAACTATTATATGTCATTATTAACAAGAACACAGAAGAACTTCCAGAATCTGCCTATTTATCCATAAACCCAGTGACTGGCATTGTGTATGCACAGAGATCATTTGACTATGAGCAACAGAAGGAATTTTACATCAATATAATGGCTAAAGACAATGGGTCTCCAAGTATGAGCAGCAATACCACTCTGAGGATTTGTATAGAAGATCAAAATGACAATGCTCCGAGAATTCTGTATCCTTGGTTGGAAAGTGAGAGCTCACCTTTATATGAGATGGTTCCTTTGGCTTCCGAACAAGGTTTTTTAGTAACAAAAGTGGTGGCAGTGGATGCTGACTCTGGTCACAATGCATGGTTGTCTTATTATTTTATTCAAGGTACAGAACCATCTTTTTTTACGATTGACCAAAGTACAGGAGAAATCAGGACATCTCGTATATTTGAAGAGAAAGATAACTTAAGGCAAAAGCTGGTTGTCATGGTAAAAGACAATGGACACCCTTCTCATTCTGCTACTGTTACCTTAAATCTTGTTGCAGCTGAACACTTTCAACACGTTCTTCCTGAACTTACTAATCAACCAAGAGAAATGTACTCTCAAACTAATCTACAGTTCTACTTAGTAATAGCCTTATCCTTGATTTCATTTTTATTCTTGCTGACGGTGATGTTGGCCACTATATCAAGGTGCAAAAAAATAAACTCTTCCACTAGTTTCAATTCTTTGAATCCTAATATATATCCTCATATTGATCCTCGCTTACTTTCCAGATATAGCACTGGTTCTTTGCCGGTACCCTTCTCCTATGATGTTTGTGTTGCTCTGGACTCAAATGAAAGTGACTTCAGTTTCCTAAAGCCTAGTCAAAATGTCCCAGTAGCTAGTCTTATTGATGCGGATAATTCAGAACTTGGAACTGAAAATGTCAATGGAGCAAACATCATTGCAGAGGTGAGTGAATATTAATTTCTTAATATTAAATTAATATACAGTCAATATTCATTGCATAGAGTGTATGACAGAATAAAGTTGACATTAAAATGTGATATTTTGGATATGATACAAGTCACTGTTCTTAACTTGTCATACTTTGTTATTGAGATGTATCATGCTTGTCTTTTCTTTATATAAAACCAATGGACTGTTCTGTTGTAACACTGCTGTCATTTATGATTGAAAATTATTTCACATATTATTACCTTATCATTTTCTATCAAATGTTTTATGTCGTTTGTTTTTCTTCGACAAGTGTATGAATTAATGTTCCCACAATGGTGATTCTGCACCATGGAAATACATATTGGAGGTCACTTTATGCATCAACCTTTCTCTTGCTGGGTGTTATGGTGGAGCCTAATAAGTCAAAACAAGTTGTTTAACAAAATTGAAAAGCATACTACATACCTTTGCATCATGAAAATTAGAAAATAATATGGTGATACTTTTCAGTTTGTTTAATCATATTTGCTAAAAATATCTGTTTGTAGAAGATATCATTATATTTCACACATGAACCTGTTTTTATATTTAGATCCTGTGATCGCTACCTGGATAATTCTGTAAAAAGAATTAAATTGAGGATTTTTATAGGCTTGTTCTCTATATAAAAAAAAAAAAGATATCATGTCTCTGCAGGTTTACATTATTTTTAATTTCATTAAAATTTTAATTTATGTTATTTAACACTTTAACCCTTTTCATGCCATTGAAAGGGTCACTTGTGTTTTTAAGAAGTTTAACTTTTTTACTTGTCGATATTGATGTTGATAAATATGTACCTTTCATGTTTAAACAAAGGCCTTATTGTGTTTGGATTGAAAAGTAGATAGAACCAGTAGTAATAAATAACACTTGGGGCCCCTTGCATCATAAAACATACATTTCTCAATTTTAATGATTTTCATTTTTAACACATAAATTGTTAGTGAGACACTTGTCTAATGCATCTATGATGCATTCAGCTGTAGAGTCCTAAATGTAAAATACATAATTAAGCAATGTATGATTTATAGTTATTCTAAAAATAAATTAACGGATAACCTAAATTGCAAATACCAGACAGGGTGCAAAATATGATTATAGCAATATTCATTTAATTTCAGTAGGTGAACTTAAAATTTCAAAACATCATTGTGGTAATGATTCCTTTTGCAGCAGGTTAGAATATGGCATAAAAATTATGGTTGTTCATCATGACCTTGGTTGTGATTAGATATTCCATCATAACATCTAGTGAATATTGTCCTAGAAACCTCATGATAAAATTTCTTGGGTTCAATGTTCTAAGGTTGAAGCAATGTATGTTAAAAGGAATGTTTTCCATTTGATTGGTTATTCAAAACAAATAGGGTTGATGGACTGGGATTGTTGCTTTTGAGTGTAGTGAACTCAGGTATTCCAACTGCAAATAAGTAGGGTGGGGGTGGTGGTTGGTTTCAGAGGATGGGGTGTAAAATATTTACCCACTATGGAGTGTATGCAGATTTCTTCAATGAATGGCAGCCAACAAAACCAGATGAGGCTAAATTTTATCTTTTGGGTTTCAGACCGAGAGGCCAGTTTCTCTAGGGCCCGGGACACATTTTTACCAGCCTGCCATTCGAATACTGGCTGGCTGGCTTGCAACCCACCTGTAAAGCACCTTTACAGTAGATAATGTACCAATATGCATATGTATACCTATAGTGCAGTGTAGCACACTCAAATAACTTATGGATTTCATGTAAAGAATTATCAAATTTATAATAAATTTCCACTGGTTAAGAGATTGTTATGGCAGAAAAAAGTTGACTATTCTGATTTTCTCATAACATAAACTCAAATGTATATGTTCCTAAGCAACATCTGAGCCGTTCTTTGAGTTGTGTTCTGATTTTTAATGCTAAACAATGACAAGTATAATATTAAAAAGAACATTTTAAACCAAGATGTATTTATAATGTAGCAGTCGTACCATCCATACAATTAAAACATTTAAACTTTTTTCAACATGTCTCGGTGCAAGAATGTATAAGAAAAGTCAACATTTGTTTTTCTTTTTTTTTTAGATATGGATTGAAGATACTTCCGTTTAAAAAAAAAATAGATTCAGTTCCACATTTGTGCCTCTGAGCACCACTGTATACTAATCAGATGGTGATGCTGAAATTTGAGTTCCATTACTTTTTCTGCTTTCTTAAGTGTCTCTTAGATAAAGGATTTAATGGAATGTTATTCAATGCTGCTTGTTTTCTTGCAATGATGTACAAATCCATGTTATAAAAAGAGCTGAACTGGGGGATTAAAAATACACATGGCTATAATGAAACCTCAAAAGTCACAGGCTTACATGGGAATCATATTTATTAAGTGTCAGTTCAAATTCATTATTCCATTTTTGAAGAAATAAAAACAAGTTCACTAACAGGGCACTTAGCAGAGGATCTGAGCATTAAGGATTTGTCTTTTAGAAAATGTCGTGTTGTCTCTCCACTCTCAGAAAATGATTTTGTACTCAACCTAGAAAATGAAGACCTCAAAAGTAGAGATCGGATAGACAGAGAATAATTTTAGGAATTAGGAAAACATAATTAGGAAATCCTGTTGAAAAATGTCCTGCAATATTAAAATGTTCAATGACAATTATATTTTTCCCAAGAACTGAATAAAGTGAATTTAAGTGAAAATATTCCAAGTAGTTCTACAGGGTTCCATTTATCAAACTTTGGTTATCCCAAAAGAAGAGGTGCAGGTAAGCTAAAGGTAAATACTATTAACTTTCCCGGTAGGTTGGGCCTTCATGTTCAGGCAGCTGTAAAAGGTTGGAAATCCAACACACAGGACAACATCACTGGAATGGATACAAGTCTCAAAACAATACAAATCATATCCCTTAGGGAATATCCGGGCTCTCTAGACTTGTTAGGTGGGGGAATGCAAACAACTTGCCTTTTAAAATCACAGTGCTGCAGCTTCACCAGAAGGTGTATTGAAGCAATAATCCCAATGCTCAAATCAGTTACTAGGAAACATAAAAGTGCATAGTATGATATATAGAACAAGAGGAAAAACATGCCCCAAATAGTAATAAGATGCATGGTTGACATTTTAAAATATTTTGGAGAAGCAGAACATGATGAGGAGGGATGACAGACAATAGGAGAGATATGCAGACCACTGCTATAAAAAGTTGCACTGACCGTATATGGTACGCAAAAAGGGCGGAGCTTCATGGTGTCTCTGAAAACAGTATCTGCTACCTGCAAAAGAGACTTAAACAGAGGGAGCAAAGCTTCATGGCTTCTCTGAAAATGGCCTCATCAACCACTGGACAGAGGAGGATAGCGATTAAAATGCAAGTATTTAGTAATATTCTAGACAACGAAGTTCACATATTTATCATTGATGTCATGAAACAACCGCTGAGGTCCTTTAGGCTTTATAGATTTTGATACCATGAACTATCTTTTGAAAAGGTCTGGTCCTTTAAACATAGATAACAATACAGATATGGATGAACATGACAATGCAACTAAGATATCCATTGTAACTGTGACCACCCCAATTCCAGAAAATGCCCTATGACAAACAATAGTAGCATCAATATAGCTTAAAATAAAATCTCAGAAAAAAATGGCAAGGTTGATTGTAAAATTATAGGTAGGATGTCATTTAAACTAACATCATCATCTTAAACTATTATAAAATCATTATCCCCACTGCAATGGACTGAAAAGAGCAGCATTTTAAACAAGGATCTCTAGTTACCAATGTGGTTGCAGTGAATTCAGACACAAGACAGAATGTTTAGCTCTCCTATCACTTTAAATAGCTAACTGGAACATTTCTTATTATAATCAATCACTGTAGCAGAGAAATCAGGATAGACCGCATCTTACAACAAAAACATACTGTGACAAAAAGTCCCTATCTCTCAACTTCGTTACATTAACTTGTAGTTCCGGAACTCAGCAACATAACAGCAATCCAGATTCACAGTCTAATTTACACATGTATTTCACGATATAGCTATCACTGTTTTCATTTTTATTTATTTGAACTGTTATGCTAGTGAGCTTATCAAAATGCAAATAATTACAAGAATCAGTAAGTTTTGGTTCTTTCAACACAAATCTACATTTACAAATTGATGCTTCTGTAACTATAATAATAGAACTTTGCCTCTGCCATACTTAATCAATGTTTGGATTCAACTGACAGTGACTTAAGTTATGCATTTCCTTAAAACTCTGCTTGAGTTAGAAAAGTCTTTTGATCGGGAGACACAACCTATAAGATAGCCAATTATGAGATGTCTGTGCAAGCAAAGGATGGGGGTGGTCTAGTGATACATGCCAATGTATTGATTTAAATACTAGATGGAGGATTCTGCACCTGGAACTGTGATAGCATTGATCAAAGTTTTTGATAAAGACTCTGGACTAAGTGGTGAAGTGGACAGTAAGATTATAGGTGCAGTACCTATTCCATTTCCAATGTAATCTTCTTTTACTTATCCATTAACCCATCAACTGGAGTTCTCTATGCTCAGCGTTCCTTTGACTATGAACAACAGAAGGAATTTCACATTGAAGTCATAGCTAAAGACAATGGATCCCCATCTATGAGCATCAATACAAGTGTAAAGATGTGTGTGGTGCATCAGAATGACAATGCATCAACAATACTTTACCCATCACCAGATTTGGACGGTGTGTCTTCATATGAGATGATACCATTTACTGCAGAATACTTTAGTCGCTAAAATAATAGCAGTAGATGCAGACTGTGGGCATAATGCATGGCTTTCTTATCATTTTATGCACATATCTGAATTATCTTTTTTTTAGTATTAATCAACGTACAGTTGAAATTAGAACATTGCAAACCTTTCAAGAAAAGGATCCATTGAGACAAAATGTCATCATTATGGTGAGGGACAATGGAGATCAGCTACCGTTATATTACATCTAGTTGTTGCTAATAATTACCAACACATTATTCCTGAACTTAACAACCAATTTATTAATTCAGAACCTCCCAATATGCAGAAGTACCTTATAGTAGCAATTGGTCTCATATCCTTCCTTTTTATACTGAATGTGACACTGGTGATAATATTCAAATGCAAAGAGTCACAGCCTTCTACACCTTTTGATTCTCTCAATATATATCCGCAAGTGGACCCTAGGTTCCTTTCTACATACTATAATGGAACACTTCCTTTCCCTTACTCCTATGGTGCCTGTGTGGCAATGGATTCAAGTGAAAATGAATTTTTAAATCCCAACCAAAATGTTCCAGTTGCAAGTCTTATTGATGCTGATGATTTAGGAACTGGGGATGAAACTGAAGGAGACTCATCTACCAGCAATATAATGAAGGTGAGGCCATTTTCAATTTTCAGTATTGTATTCTACATGAATGTGGTACAGGGCACACTATTGCAGATAATGAAATACTTGAACAAATATGTGTTAGCATCCCCAACATAGCCAACTAACTTGAATTATTATTGAATTGGAAAAAGCATCAATGGGAATTATGCAATAATCTGTACCTATGTCTACTAAGTTGCAGTTTACTGTGTCAGTTTCACTGTATAATACAAATTATTGGCAACGTTATAGAGGTAATGTTATGCAATGCATTAGTAAATTTACGGCTTGTGTATATATGTGTCTATAGTTTCCAGGCATATAATCAAATGTTTGCTAATAGAAAATGGACACCTCGAACTCCATGAGTCTTTTGATGCTGAAGCATGGCTAGCAACTCTGACATATAACGTAACTAAAAGAAGCAGATATAAATATTCAACTAATGTATGAGGTTGGTTGGTTCTGGGACATTTGTAAGATGTTATTTATGTAACATTGCAAAAAAGGTTAAAATATACCTATGAAGAAGCCGATTAGGTATGCTAATAAAGGATAAAGGAAGTAATTGCAAAGGAGTGTTGTCCACTGAAGAAGCTGAAAGATGTGCCAATGTCACTGTGTAGAAGTAGTTTTAGAATTCATACACGGCTACAACAAATAACAGACAAGTCTGGAGCTTCACGTTATCACAGGATAATATATGTATTTAGTGAGCTTACAATAACTTGTGTAAGTTGATTTTGAGAATATAACATTTTGCTATGGCTCTCTACTGTTCTTCACCTTCCATTTGTATACACTGTGCTGATTGAAAAAGCCTCTCTGGAGAGGTGAAAAGCATTGTGAAAGAGGAGGATTATCCACTATTGAAAGCAGTTTTGCACCTTGCACTGAGACTCTTTTCAAGGATTTTCTGGACATTGCTGTTTTTGCTTTAAGATTTGATTATGTTTTATACATGTATGTGAATAAATTTTGGTACTTATATTCCTGCCTCCTCTTCCCCCTATGTGCTACTTTCTGGAGCTATCAAGAACAGAGGATATTATTTTCCCCCACTGTGGGTCTCCACAAGCCTTATTCCTAAGCAGAGTACTGCTCAGGCAATTGTGAGTGTGCACTTCATGTATATTTTTTGGTGTGCCTATGCAAATTGTCATAATATATTGCAATATTTTTTTTTTCATATATTTTTTCCGTTTATATAATACTTATGAGAGACATCTCACCTATTATGGCGAGTGTGCAAAGTGATTGATTTAGCACAGTTAATCACTTTATTTTGATTTTTTGCACATTATTGCTAGGAGTGAAACACTAGATGATCACATATAGGCGCAGTGTATTATCTTTGTATTAGATACAACATTGCATGTTCTGTGCATAATTCCATATGGAATACTATGCTATTTTACAGAAATACCAAGTGCCGAACTAATGATCGCTAAATGTTAACGGACCCATAAGTAAAGGAACATCTCCAAGTCAACAACGCTTGTCAACTTGCTAAAGGAACTAAAAAAGTGTGCCAAATAACGGAGCCATTAGAAAAGGAAGACACCAATCAGAGCTAAATACACAGGATTCACAGAGCCCAATCAGGATCAGGATCAAAAATAGGCACACTCGCAGCCACACCCATTGTTCCACCCAGTTACAGGGAAGATATATATATATATTGCTGGCTGATCCTCCTGATCTCATAGTACATGCTAGACAGGGACAGCTGGAAAAGGTACTCAGCTTAGGCTGTCCTGTGCACCCAACATGTATTTATGTCAGCACATTGATCTGGATCATCTGACTGGAAAAAAAACATTAATTACCTGGGATGGGGAGATTGTTAGCAGTACTGCATCATCTGGGGCCCTAAACACATATGTCAACAGGTATGTTCAATTATTTTCAGTGGTTTTATTATTGAGGGTATAGCCACTCAGTTGGCGCTAATTAACTACTTATGAAAGGCAATCCTATTGGGATGGATCTACTGGATGGTCAGTGTTGCAACTAACACAGATAAATCCCTGTGGATTATATGTATCTCCTGCAAGATGTGGGTCTAATACAGGTTTTGGGGAATGACTTGCGGGGGCGGCTTCTGTGTTTGAGTGGATTCTCTACCATCACCTTGAGCATGGTCAGCTCCTGATGCACAGATTGATCTAAAAGACAGTAGATTGGTTTCCTTTTACATCTACTTCATTATGCACCATGTGCATTGTACCTTACTTCTTTATATTGTTATTGATAATACATATTAAATCCTTATTTAAGTTTCTGAATTATCAAGTACTTTACAATTGTAGCTTTTGTAATTAGTTTTTGAAAACATCTATTCGTGTAGTGTATGTACCTGCTGGTGTACTGGCATCAATGGCCTTTTGAAATCCATGGTTAGTTGCTGAAAGCATGAGGTTCTAGAGTGCCAGCTCATATTGCTTGAGGATGGATGGGGGTTACTGTTGCACACCTGTCAGGGTTGTCTTTTTCATCTGCTACAGCATTGGTCTCTTGACATCTGAGTAACTGCAATATGACAGCAGAGCATGATGTTATGTGTGTCATAATGAACTACAGGTGTGTATTGTCCCTGTCAATGAGATTATAAATGTACTAACCATTTTTGTTGATCTTGGCTACCAAGCAGGTCACATTAGCAACAGTGCAAACACTTATGGCTATTTCATTCCATAGAGTTTTTCTGATACCCGGACTGGAATTTGTTGCTGTGGCTCAAATGTCTTCCTGTGACTCCAATGATGGTGACATTTGGCCAATCCCCGCATTGTTTTATCATATGATAATTCCCATGCTTGTTTGGAATTTATCATAGAACTAATTTTAATGTCCACACAGAGATGCAGCTATTTTCCAAATGTGGGTATTCTTTGTTGTATAGTGGATTCCATTGCTATGTGTAAATCTCAGACTGGTATTTTCTGACAGTACAGTGAAACCTTGAAAAGTAAATATTTTTGTATGAATAGCTGACTATCTGCATTTGTTCTAGTTTCATTTCTAATTTCTTCCATATATTTGGACTTTCTTTCATAATGTGTATTCATCCTGTGATAGTGCTTCTTTGTTTAACACTGTTTGAACTGTGTTTTCAATTTGATTCAGCAGTGCTAATGGTTAAATATGTGTGACTGGTTAATTTTGCCCATGCATGGCTTGTTTGGTATAACCTTACCATGTGCTCCAATTGTTAAGGCATGGTCTACCAGGCGTTCATTTTTTGTGCGACATTTCTCATTAAGGTACTCATTAATGATTAGCGCTTCTCAGATGACCACTAGTTATGCAGTGGTAAACATGCATTTCCAGCGTTTTCATGGTTTCACAATGGGTACGGTAACAATCCATTACAGGTATAGGGTTTTTTTGTAACAGTGTGTGGTGACTTTTAGTGTGTGCTATGATTGGTTTTGTGTGCAGTATTTTTTGCAAGTGATTTTAGTGAGCTGGTTGACCTTGTTTGCGGCTGGTATATAATCACACAAGCCCAGTAAATTCCTGATAACAGCAGTTTTCCAATTAACAAAAACTACAGAATCTGGGCTAATGTCTTCATACTGTTCATGAATAATTATTTTGTCCATATTTTAAAGTTTATTCACAGTGCAAAGCTGCCATTTATATTTAAATTATGGGTAGCTTGCAGAACATAAGTCAGGAAACGGGTTCACCAAGTTCTTTGAAGTCTAGACCATGACATTGACAAATGGGTAGTAAATATTGGAGCTTCTTATGTCAAAACCATCACAAATTTGAATTAGCCTTTTCTGGTGTGGACATTCATTAAAATCATATTTTAGCCAAGAGCTCCACCTGGTGATATTAAAAAGAGGAAATGTATATAAAAATACTAGATCAAATGTATTCAAGAAAAGAGTGTAATGGAGATAAGAATTTGTTTATAATATGTTGCAAGGGAATTATTCTGAGGCTTGGGATACAAAAAGAGATGAAGAAATGGCATGAATGCAGGGCATTATTTTAGTGTTCACATTTGTTTGATACTTATATTATTTTTTTTAGAGATCATTAATATACATAGGGTATCTAATTGTCGTTAAGATTTTATCTGATCTCTTTTATTTTATAACATAATAAAAGGTTTATTTTATAATATAATAAAAGTTTCTATATTTTTGTCAATATATTTTTATTTTTATATTTATATATGATTGTATAATCCCTTCTTTTAAAGGATTTTTAAAGGATTTTTTATGTTATGTATACCACTGTGATTCTTTATATAGTATTTTAGACATAGCACATATAGTGTTAAAAATCAGCTTTCTTTCATACACGTTTCCAGACATAGTAAACGTCCAACCATTCATTCTTTTTTTCTTTCATACTTTGAATATACATGCACTGCCTGTTAGCTATAATCCGAACTCGGTTTAACTAACACGCATGCGCAATTGGAATTCAGATAATACGAACTATGTCTCTATTTTCAACTCAAGTTTATACGAGCTGGCTTCGCATTTTGTCAATGCAAAATTGCCCTTGTTCGGTTTAACATATTCGGTTTTACAATCTTCGGCTAAAGATTCTTTATCCGAACAAGAGCACAACACTCATGCTCAGTACACATTTACTCAATGAGAGCGAGTAAAACATATGTTCCTCTTTCGTATTAAGTTAATACGAAAGCTTTTCCAGTTCGGTTTATGATTATACGAATTGTTTTTTTGAATGGAAGCATGTGTCATTGTCTTTTATTCGTTATAACCTGTATGGACATTAGTTCACAATATATAAACAATAATGAAGTTTCTAACACGGAAGTGGATATAAAGGTGATCAGATTCCGGCTTTCAATATCCCCTGAGGAAGTCCAAAGGACGAAACGCGTTGGGTGAACTCTGTTTCTCTATTCAGAAACTAAAAATTCAGTTTGTGTGGACTTATTCTGTTCATCAAAATCACTTGGACATTGCATCCAGCCCCGAGGCGCACGGATAACTGGAGCAAGTGACTGAGTGTTCTTCTGTTTTTACCTTGTGATGCATTTTTACTATGGATTTCTTACACCATATCTCTGTTTTGTGAAATAAATTACTGCTATATTCCCTGGATTCGGATCAAGAGGCTCTTCATTACTTTTACACATCAGATTGGAGTAGGCGATCCCTTGGAAGGGGGGCAAGTTTTCCACTGTCATATACAAACCTGATTCCATGCTCCTAGGTTTCTATGGAGCTATATATTGTGTGTCCATTTCCTATGACCATTGTTTTACTCATATGTGTACAGTACATATTGCACTATTTTGTTGTATTTTTTTATTCACAGATATACTCCTTATCAAGGTTATAAGTATATTTTTTTGACTTTTTTTCTTATTTTACGTATTTAGCACATTGGTGTTATTTTGAAGTGTTGCACATCACCTGATATGTGTATTCACATTTATATTTAAGTGTATTATTTATTTCTGTTCTGCACGTATAATGCAGAGACCTTGTTGATATTGTGTGTGTATTTCATGTGTTGTATCACATACTATCATAGAGTCTATTTTTTATCTAATATCTATATCCAAGTGTCCAGACACTAAGTGCCTTATTTTTTTCTCCTTTTTTGCACTTTCACGCAGTTTCTTGAAGCTGTCTGTTTTTTGAGTTGGGCTGCTGGCTATAGTGGACACCCAGTATATTTATAGTTTTATATATTACATCTGATAGCACTGCTTTTGCTCGTCCTTCCCCTTTTTTCTTTTTTTGGAATGCAGGGCAGAACTGATATTTGCATTTGATTGCTTAGATGAAAATTCCAGAAGAAATACATGATATTGGTCTTAATACAGGTTTCCTTAAGAAAGACTGAATGAAGACTCATCTGCACACATGATATTTGTCAAAGACTCAATCTTAATTTTATTGCTACCCGTAGTTCCAAGCTCACTTGCAAACACATATTCCAATTCCTAAGGAAATTCAGAACTGCATCTCAGTTTCTCAAGGTCCATCTGGTAATGTATAATTTGCAATTTATTCAATTATAATCTGATTTATTGTGGACATTAATTAGTCTAGTTATACAGGGGAATGGAAAAATCCTATAATTCAGGATATACCATTGGCTTGGTTTTGTATCTAATTTCTAACTGCAGAAGGAAACTAGATAAATGCCCTTTTATTATCAAGAACATATTTTTCTTGCATTATAGCTAATCTGCCTATATATTTAATAACTAATCCCCACATGATTTTAATTTATCTTTATTTTATTTTGTTGGGCCCATATGGTGAGCCACTTCTAAATGTTTTGATGATTAGCAAGTATAACATGTATATTTATAATTTTATCCGTTATAGAATATTACAACAATATATTTACACAAAGTCCAGTGATTCAGGGAATGTAATGTAACATTTTTTACAATGGTAGATATATGGTACCCCCAACACCCATCTGATAAAGACTATACCCATTAGTCTTGTCCACATGATAGATACAGCAGAATAGATTTCTTTATATTTAATCACACAGGAGATAGGACTTTAATAGTCAACAGTAAAACTGATACGATAACATGGAGCAAACATTCAGGTATTTTATTGAATATAATACTGGTTTACTTGGTGAGTAAATGGAGGTCTGTTATTAGAAGAGTCAAATTGCAAATACATTGAAACTTGTCTGAAAATTATTTTGAACAAACAATGCTAACAGTGGAAAATCAGTTCAATCATATTTGAAACTCATAAATCTGCAATACGAGGAAAAGGGATAGAGATGGATTCTAAAAATAAAAATAAAATTAGAAATGTATAGTATATTAAATAAAATATCTGAATTGGAAACAAACCAAAGGAAACAACAAAAAAATAAATACTACAAGACCTAACAATTTTTAAAATCTGCTAATCTCTTGAACAGAAATTCATCATTCTATAACGAACAACACCTATTACAAATTAGGGTTTAAACCAAGAAAACATACAGAAAAAGCATTAAAACAAAGACATATTCTATTATATGTCAAAATTTAGAAATGATATAAATATACACAATGAAAATACCAAAATGTTTTCAAAAGTCTTATGAAAAATGATACATTAAAAAACACAGAACAAATTACCCACATAAAAACATGGGCATAAATATTGACGACTACTCGAATATATTCCTAAGAATTCCGATTAATGAATGAAATAAAACAAATTGTCATAGAGAAAGTATTAAAGAACTAGCTATTAAAACAATACCAATAGAAAAAGTCCTGAACCAGGAGGACTAAATTATTTATTATAAAAAAATAAATAAATAAATAATGGCCCACCATTTTTTATCATTTTTAAGAAATCCCCAGAATGTGAATACTTTACCTGTCATTCTCTAGAAGCACATATAATGATATATCCTAAGCGACACAAAGGTTACTGACCAATATATGTATTAAACAATATCAACCTACTTGAAAAAAATAATAGCTAATAGGATAAAATGTATCTTACTACATCCTATACATAGTGATCAAACCAGATGTGTACCTAAAAGAGAAGAAAGAGGCAACACAATTAACACTTTGGATAAAATACACTATGCAAATAAAAACAAGAAAACCATCCTGTTATTGAGTGTTGTGGCTAGAAAAGCATTTAACAAGATCAGCAGAAACCTAATATGTAAAGTACTAGAAACACTAGAATTTTGTGAGACTATGATACGCTGGTCCAAATAATTATACAGATTACCTAAAACTCATATTAAGATAAATGGTGTATTATCTGATTTGGACAACTAGTTTAATGGAACATGCCAAGGATGTCTGTCTTCTCCTATACTATTTACTTTGACCTTGAAACCACTTCTAAATTCAAACAGACACAATCCTAATATTACTTGACTCAAAGTATATCAAAAAGATTACAAAATGTCAGAAGTTTCTGACAATGTACTCTTAACAATATCTTATACACATATTATTCATCCAAATGTAATAGAAACTTTTAAACATGAACAAATCAAAGATATAAATAAATATAAACTTACCTGAATCAAATGTGAAATGATTGAAAGAAAATGTTCCTTTGAAATTGAGCTTTTCCATAAAATATTTGAAACATTCCTGCCTTCTAATCTAGAATGTACTATAAAATGAGCTTTATACCACTGATAAAAAAGGAAATCTGTCCAGATCTTAAAATGGAAAAAAAACCTGCAATGTCTTGGTTTGGAAGAAGAAGTGCGATCAAAATGAAAATCTTATCTAGAGTACTATATATCATATAAACACTACCAAATTAGTATTGTTATATGGGGGTTTTTTCGTTTTTTTTCTCAAAAAAAATTTGAAAAACATGGAATTTTTGTGCAACAATCTTTTTTGAATGGTGTTCATTACTCAAATGAACACCATTCAAAAAAGTTGTTTACAAAAAATAGTCCTGAGTATCGAGTATCCAAAATATATGGATTATTAATATCTTTACAATCAGAAAATATATTTTGTTAACCACTGGGAGAAAGATCTAAAAATCAAACCAATTAGATAACAAAAATAAATGTTCTTTCTTTTAAGTGTTTCATGGTGTATTCCATACAGGACACATCCTACAAGATACTAATATGATAGTATAAAATCCCAAATTATATAAATTAAATAATAACTTCAGAACCAGTAAGGTACTGAAGCTGCCTAAAAGAAATAGGGAGTTGTATTCATATATGATGTAACAATCTGTTATTCAGGAACATTTGAATACAATAATAGAATCAATATCAAAATTATAACAACTCCAGAACCTTTACTTTTATATCACACCACATTTCAATAAAACCATATAGAACATCTCTCTTAATCATTGTAATTAGTGCAACTGATACCCCTTTATTGTATGAGAAGCACATCACCAGCCTATACAAAATTGATTGAAAAGGTAGAATTCATTAGAAGAATTAACTAGCTTTAATAGAGAAGAAAATACAACTTTTTAGTGGAACATTTCTCCCATTGATGGAATTACTGGAATCAGAATTCTTGGAATTCAGCAAATATAGAAATTTGATTTCATACCCAAATGTGAAGGGGACTACTTCCTTACTCTGTGCATCTTAATTTTTATTTTATCCTAATTACTTTATCTTAATTGTATTTGTATATTTATATTTACTTATTTATATTTATTTATATTAACATTTTTATGGTATAAGTTACAAATATATTACTACATACTTACAAAAAAAAATAAAACTTAACATTTTATTGTTTAAAATTGTAATGCATTATATTAACAAAATAATAGATAACAATGTTTTTCAAAAAATAGTATATCACAAAAAAAGAACATAACACAGTATGAGGGTTTAAAAAAATTAGGATTGGTAGAATTGTATTTGGAATTATCATGGCTGGGGCAAACTGGAGGTATATAAATGATAGGATATATATTGTATTGTAATTACATGATGTACAGAATTACTATATGCTAACAATTCATATTAAATAAATATATATAATTTAGTGTAAATGATGGTAAAAAAGGAAAACGTGTGTTAATGGCATAATCATATTGTATCTCTCATGGCATGGTCTCAATTATCATTTAATCAAGTTTAAATATGTAGTTGTAATTTTCAACCTTTTTAGAATGTAACAATTATAAAAAATCAACAACATCAATATACATTTAGTTTTTTTTCCATACCTGAAATAAAAAAGCTCTACAACACTTTGCATGTGATCACTGATAATAAATATTCTTATTTGAGCAGATTTTTATTACATTCCTAGTCTATTGCAGCATCAGGATTTATTTGTCCCAGTTCTTTCTTATATTGAAATAGTGGATCACCCACCCATTTTTATGATTGTTGTATGATTTGCAAAAAATCAATAATTTTGTTTTGTGATCTTCATTTACAAATATCCAATCTATGTAAGATCAGGTTTAATATCATGCTTATGAAATGTTTTTTTTTTTTTTTTCAAAGTACAAATGCACATACAACATATATAATATAAATATATTAGATACAATTCCAAACGTTTTACCCAGTCTTTAAAAAAAGAAAGAAAAAATGGTCTTTGAAACAGTACAGATTTGAATTTTTTACAATTTAGTTAAGTATAAAAAACATTTCTTATTATAATATGCTTTCATTGTTTTATGTAAAATAAAATTAACTTTCTATACAGTGACATACAGTGTATTTAATTATGCATGTGCATCAATTTTGTATGGTGATATGTAGGAAATCTCGGAAACCCTTGTTTACACACACAGGAAACATGTTTAGTTTAGCTATATACAAATCAACTATGTAAAACTAATTTATACATTTTTATTTATATAGATGTATACTCATAATGGGCACATGAGACCAATAGAGCTCAATTGTAATAACTAGATATTTAGATATTATTACAAACAAATCATATATACAGGGAGTGCAGAATTATTAGGCAAATGAGTATTTTGACCACATCATCCTCTTTATGCATGTTGTCTTACTCCAAGCTGTATAGGCTCGAAAGCCTACTACCAATTAAGCATATTAGGTGATGTGCATCTCTGTAATGAGAAGGGGTGTGGTCTAATGACATCAACACCCTATATCAGGTGTGCATAATTATTAGGCAACTTCCTTTCCTTTGGCAAAATGGGTCAAAAGAAGGACTTGACAGGCTCAGAAAAGTCAAAAATAGTGAGATATCTTGCAGAGGGATGCAGCACTTTTAAAATTGCAAAGCTTCTGAAGCGTGATCATCGAACAATCAAGCGTTTCATTCAAAATAGTCAACAGGGTCGCAAGAAGCGTGTGGAAAAACCAAGGCGCAAAATAACTGCCCATGAACTGAGAAAAGTCAAGCGTGCAGCTGCCACGATGCCACTTGCCACCAGTTTGGCCATATTTCAGAGCTGCAACATCACTGGAGTGCCCAAAAGCACAAGGTGTGCAATACTCAGAGACATGGCCAAGGTAAGAAAGGCTGAAAGACGACCACCACTGAACAAGACACACAAGCTGAAACATCAAGACTGGGCCAAGAAATATCTCAAGACTGATTTTTCTAAGGTTTTATGGACTGATGAAATGAGAGTGAGTCTTGATGGGCCAGATGGATGGGCCCGTGGCTGGATTGGTAAAGGGCAGAGAGCTCCAGTCCGACTCAGACGCCAGCAAGGTGGACGTGGAGTACTGGTTTGGGCTGGTATCATCAAAGATGAGCTTGTGGGGCCTTTTCGGGTTGAGGATGGAGTCAAGCTCAACTCCCAGTCCTACTGCCAGTTCCTGGAAGACACCTTCTTCAAGCAGTGGTACAGGAAGAAGTCTGCATCCTTCAAGAAAAACATGATTTTCATGCAGGACAATGCTCCATCACACGCGTCCAAGTACTCCACAGCGTGGCTGGCAAGAAAGGGTATAAAAGAAGAAAATCTAATGACATGGCCTCCTTGTTCACCTGATCTGAACCCCATTGAGAACCTGTGGTCCATCATCAAATGTGAGATTTACAAGGAGGGAAAACAGTACACCTCTCTGAACAGTGTCTGGGAGGCTGTGGTTGCTGCTGCACGCAATGTTGATGGTGAACAGATCAAAACACTGACAGAATCCATGGATGGCAGGCTTTTGAGTGTCCTTGCAAAGAAAGGTGGCTATATTGGTCACTGATTTGTTTTTGTTTTGTTTTTGAATGTCAGAAATGTATATTTGTGAATGTTGAGATGTTATATTGGTTTCACTGGTAAAAATAAATGATTGAAAAGGGTATATATTTGTTTTTGTTAAGTTGCCTAATAATTATGCACAGTAATAGTCACCTGCACACACAGATATCCCCCTAAAATAGCTAAAACTAAAAACAAACTAAAAACTACTTCCAAAAATATTCAGCTTTGATATTAATGAGTTTTTTGGGTTCATTGAGAACATGGTTGTTGTTCAATAATAAAATTAATCCTCAAAAATACAACTTGCCTAATATTTCTGCACTCCCTGTAAAAATAACTTGCTCCCTGACATTAATATTTTCCACAGCAAGTGTTTGGTCTATTTTTTCAAGATATATGAAATTAAAAATATTGATTTTGATTATTTGAGTATTTCTCTTGTATTATAAAAAAATATTCTATGGGTAGCAAAATTGTTCCATTATTATATGCATTGCATCTGTAATCAGTTTGCATTTACCATTTCTAACATTCCTGATTATATATGAAATTACTTAAATCACTATATTTATTATGCATATTTTCTTAAAATATAATGGTTTCTAGCTATTCCTGTCATCTATAAAATTATAGATTTGTAAAGTTCTTTACTGTTTTAAACATGTTAGATTTCACCTTGTCACTTTGCATTTTTAATTATTATAGCCATAATAGTATTTCACAGGAACACTACAAGATATTTAATTGAAATGGTGTATCACATATACACCCTTTTTTTTCTTGCATTCAGTTATATCAAAAGGAAAATAATATTTTCCAATATAATAAAAGCACTTTGGATCTGCTATAGTCATACAGTGTGTGTGGCTTAATTATTTTACTTTAATTAATATAATTAATGTTGATGACCTGGGTCATAATAATGACATGGGAAAACATTTTGTATACCTGGTTCAGGTAAGTTAGATTAAAATAATACTTATTGATAATTAATTAGAAACATAGAATGTGTCGGCAGATAAGAACCATTCGGTCCATCTAGTCTGCCCAATTTTCTAAATACTTTTATAAGTTCCCAGTTCCTTATCTTGTATCTAGGATAGCCTTGTACCTATCCCACGCATGTTAAAATCCTTGATTGTGTTTACCTCTACCACTTCTACTGGAAGACTATTCCATGCATTCTAAAATAATTTCACACACAATTTATGTTACCAACTATAGGATGAATCATGAAATGATCAGTTAAGCTAAAAACTCATTTAAAATATTGAGGATTACTACAAATCACTTCCTTCATTTTACTGGAATGAAAGAGACCCTTTAGTACATATACTCATAGTGTTTTGTTTTTGATGAATTGATGGTTATGGTAAGCTGATTTTAGCAAGGCATGTGTGATAAAATTATGATAACATAATTATTTGAGCAGTATACTGTCATTAAAAAATGATATACTGTTTTTTTTTTTTTAATAAAGATACTTTGATCATTTTTACACATGAACTTTATTTTTGTAATGTGAGCATGTAATAAAATAAACTTGATGTTATTGGCAATTTTAACCATATATATATATTAAATGCATGACACTTTTTACATGAGGCATTACTTTCCTTTGTGAAACAAATTTATGACATATATAACCAACCTCCAAGGATAATTGCTACAATGGACACAAGACTTTGGTTCTTACGGGTATTTTGAAGTAACTGGAGCCTGTGTATACACTGCATTACAGAGTATCAAAGCTACTACTGAAGGATGCTTAGTCCCACAATAGGTGATGAAAAAACCTTCATTTATTTCGTAAATACAGTACCCATGGCAAAACGTATAGGTAATTGTCTGGATTCTGAGTAGTTCATGCTCAGCAATGGGACAAGACAGGGTTGCCCTCTTGCCCCATTGCTAAATATCTTATCCACTGAGTCTTTAGCAGCTTATATCTCTCATTCAGCAGAGATTATTGCAAACCAGATTCACAGAATAACTATTTTTTTTTTTTTTTTTTAGACACTCAGTTTCTGAGACACGTTTGCTGTGTTTATTTTCCGTGTTTTCAGCTCATCCTTGTGTCTCCTGCTTGCGGCAATAGAAGAGAATAAAGAAAAAGCTTTAGTTTACCCATATAAACCTCCTTTGCCGTCTAGATTCTTCAGATCCGAAAAGGGCATTACCTTACCTTGATGCATTACATCACCTACTTTCTCGATCCCTGCGTTCTTCCAATTGGTCAGGTCCATGTCTATTATACAGGATGAAAAAATCTGTATTGGTGCTCCCAAGGAGATCATATTGCTGATATTTCGGCTTCTTTTAATCTTCTGTATATTCTGTGTAATTTCTCTTATTAATTTAGGTTTTTCCGAACTTCCTCTCCATAACTCCTCTGGTAACCACATCATTGTTGTTAGGTCTATGTTTTTGTAATAATTTTTTTTCTATTTCTTTCCAGCTCGTAGATTTATTCTGCGGTTTATTCCATGTCAGTCCATGTCCAAACACGCTTCTGCGATTCTTCGGCGGTCTGGATAACCCAATCCCGCCTCATTTAGGTTCAGTTTAAGGGTACTACTCGGTATTCTTGGTTTCCTAGTCGCCCAGATGAATTTTGTAAAAATTAAATCGAACTCTCTCAGTGTGTGGTTTGGTACTCTATAGGGGATCACTCTTAATATGTATGTCAATTTAGGGAGAATGTATGATTTGAGCACGTTCACTCGTCCCATCCATGAGATTTCAATCTTAGCCCAGCGGGATGTCAGTGCTTGGAGCTCTTGTGCTGTCTTAGCATAATTTATTCTTACTATATTTTCCAAGCGGGGTGTTAGTTTTATCCCTAGATAGTCTATTACTTCTTGATTTTTCCTTTTTTCTGTCCCAAATTTCTTTGTCCACTCTTTTTGTCCCTCTGTTAAATATTGGTGAATTATTTGTGTTTTCTCCAAGTTCAGACTGTAGTTCGATAAGTAGCCAAATAGATCTATTGCGTCCATTAGTGCATGGATAGATGTTTGTGGTTCCGACAGTGTCAGTAAGACATCATCAGCATATAATGTTATGATGTGTTTCTTTTGACCAATTATTATTCCTTGTATTTTTTGTGATTTCCGTAGATATTCCGCGAAGGGTTCCATGACTAAAGCGTAAAGCAGCGGAGATAGGGGACACCCCTGCCTCGTCCCATTTCTAATATCGAAAGGTTCAGATATCATCGCAGGGCCCCTTATTCTGGCACTGGGGCATGTATAAAGTGCCATTACTGCGTCATATATCAGCCCTGTTAGTCCGTATGCATGTAGGGTTTCAGCCAGAAAGCGCCAATTTACTCTGTCGAATGCTTTTTCGGCGTCTAGCGCCATTATGATAGAGGGTTTTTTTGACTGTTGAATGTTATGCATGATATCCAGGACTCTGCGTATATTGTCTGAACCTGCTCTTCCAGGCACAAAACCTGTCTGGTCTGGGTGGACCAGATCTGAAATGATGTTATTGAGCCTGCCAGCAATAATTTTTGAATATATTTTCACATCTAAATTAATAAGGGAAATTGGTCTGTAATTACTGACACTGGTCGGATCCTTTTCAGGTTTTGGAATTGGTGAAATAGTTGCTTCAAGCATCTCTCTCAAAAATCCCCCTTCCTCAGAGGCCTCATCAAATACTCTTTTTAAAAGCGGGACTATTATGGGGTTCAGTAATTGGTAGAAACTTGTAGTGAAACCGTCTGGGCCCGGTGCTTTCCCTTTTTTTAACTCCTTAATTGTTTTTGAAACCTCTTTCAGGGAAAATGGTTGGTTTAGTTTTGCCAGTTCTTCATTTGAAATTTTGGGGAGATGGAGTTCCTCCAGGAATTTAGAAATTTCCGGGGCTGTTGCCTTAGTTTGTGGTAGATTGTACAGCTCTTTATAATAATTCCCGAAAGCATTGGCTATCTGTACCGGTGCGATGTATATTTTTCCCTTATATTTAATTTTCTTGATCCTGTTTTGTTGGGACATCATTTTGAGCTTCTTTGTTAATTCCTTCCCCACCTTGTTATTGGAGTAGTACCAGTTACTTTTTAGTCTGGTGAGGGCTTGATCTGCTTTCCATCTTAGCTTGTTCTTTATCTGTTCCTGGATCTTCTGTATTGCCTCACTCCCTTCTTTTGTTGGATTTCTTTTGTTTTTTGAGTCTAATTGGGCCAGTGTTGCGTATAGCTCTGCTAAATTTCTGCCTCTTAGTTTTTTAATCCATGCTCCCTTCTTTATAAGATTACCTCTCATTACACATTTTAATGTGCACCAGAGCGTCTGATCCGTGACTTCTTCATTATCATTTACCTCTAGGAAGGTTTCAACTTGTTTAATTACTTCTTGTCTGTTCTCTTTTGTGCTCAGAGTGTTTTCATCTAATCTCCACAAACTTCTAACTTTATATTGGGAACTAGTCTCTATTTCAATAAACACCGGGGCATGATCTGACCAGTCTATAGGTCCTAGTCTGGAGTTGCCACATTTCTCCAGGGCAGGGCCCATCATCAAGAAATAGTCTATCCTGGAATATGACTGGTGTGCTCCCGAAAAAAATGTGAAATCCCTTTCTGTGGGATGCTGTACTCTCCACACATCGTATAAATTATGATAATACAAACATGCTGCGAATGTTTCCGCCTTCCCTTTAGCTCTTATGTCCCAATTACTTAATCTCTGCGCTTTCCTGTCAATCTCCCAGTTTGCTATAGCATTTAAGTCTCCTCCGATGATCATTAAGCCTCTCGAGATTTTCTCTATTATAGGCAGTGAAGTATTAATAAAGTTGATCACTTTGTCTGAAGGTGCATATAGGCTTATCAGTGTGTATAACTCGTCATTCAATCGGCATACTAATATTATCCTCCTTCCTTCTTGATCTGGTTCATGGTGAAGATATTCGAATTTGATCCTATTAGATACAATAATAGCCACTCCTCGTTTTTTTTTCCCTTGAAGGGATGATATATATATATATGGGTATTTACCGTACCTCCATTGGGTTTTTTGATCTCTTATCCAGTGTGTCTCCTGTATGAATGCTACATCGATTCTTTCTTTCTCTAGTAAGTCATATAGGAAGGAGCGCTTATGGGGTGAATTGAGACCCTGCGCGTTGATCGTGACCATTTTAAGGGTCATCTTATCTGCCCGCTTATCCTCCCCCCGTCCACTTCTCCGAGTGCCCTATACCAACATTCATTCAGTCTCGACCTCACTCGTACGCACAACCACAGCAACCATACACAAAAAAACAATTCATTATCCACCCAACGCGGGGATAATTTCCCCGTCTTGAGTAGGGTCTTACTTCCCCGTATCATCAGGGATAGGGGCGGTCGTGTCCCAATCCGGTGGAGCTGTGTATCTTATTGATCTTGACCAAGGTGGCTGCATATCAAGCGGGAAATATTAATAATGGGATGTGAGAGGGGCCGGTAAAAAAAAAAAAAAAAGAAAAAAAAAATCCCAAGGCTGGTTTTAATTATTTCCCTTCTCCTGCCTTCCCCACTTCCTATTATATACTTTTTATCTAGATTCTGTCAGTCTTTATATAAACTTACTAGTGCCTTTATTGTTTTAGGATTCCCTTTCTCTTTCCCTCTCCCTGTCCCACACTCCTCTCCCCTTCAGTGCCCTCCTGGGGACTTCCCATTCTCTATTCTTCCCTCCCCTCCAACCTACCACCTAATCCATATAGGTCGATCTTACTTATATTATATTATATATTTCAATATTTATATTCTGTGTTCCCCTTCTATTCTCCTTCCTATATACCTTATACCTTCCTACCAACTTATCCTTTTATTTGTGTGGGCATCACAATTAATTGCAAAAAAAATAAATAAAAAAAAAAATCTTTCTACCTTGCTATCTAAGTGTCCTCCCGTGTATATATACTACCTCTGCTACTTAAACTTCTCTTGTCTCTGTGTAATGCCTGTGTTTTGTGTACTATTTCCTATCTTGTGCAAATTTGTTGCTCCCTTTAACGGAGTTCTCCTCCTTACTCCTTCCCTTCTCTATTGTGTTCCTAAATATGTCTATAATCACTTAAACTAAATCTTTGTGGCATATTCTTCTTCTTAATTAGTGTTTCCCTTACACTTATTCCTCTCTACTCTTCCTTCCCATGTTCTGATTTGTATGCACTTTTTCCTCCCCCCCTCCCTCTCCCTCCCTCCACCTTCCTCACCTCCCCTCCCTTATATTTAAGCCCTCAGCCATACTATCCCGTTATTATGTGAGCCATATATATTGTGTGTGTGCTTCCTTACTATACCCCCTTATCTAAGTGTTAATGCGCCCTTTAAGTCTCTAATATGTCTACATCATTAATTCTCTGTATATGATCTTGATAGCGGTTGTTCCCCTATTTCGACCTTTCCCCTTACCTTGCAACTACAAACTTCCAATACTTATCAAATTCTGTGATGGAAAGGAGAGAGAGCAGGAAGGGGGGGAGAAAGGGAAACAAAAGAGGGAGAGAGAGAAAAGAAAGGAAAGAAGGGAGAAAAAAAAAAAAAAGACACGAATATTCAATATTTATATTCTGTATTCCCCTTCCGTTCTCCTTACCTATATGTGGTTCCCTTATACCTTCCTACCTACCTATCCTTTTATTTGTGTGGGGATCACAATTATTTGCAAAAAAAAAAAAAAAAAAACACACCCCAGACCCCTGTCTTTCCCTATATTGTTCTACTACACTCATTCTATCCCTTCAGGATTTCTCATTTTTTTTTTTTTTCCTTCTCTTCGAAATTCCGTTTCCACTTGGTTCAATTTTACTCCTTCATCAGGCCCCACATGATCAGCTTCTCTTTTGTTTTTTGCGGATCTAGGCACACATATGTTTTCTCTTTGTATATTATACGGAGTTTTGTTGGGAAACCCCAGGAGTATGTTATTCCATTTTCCCGAAGGCATGCTGTTAACTCTGTGTATTTTTTTCTAGCCATTCTAGTTGAGATTGAAAGATCTGGAAATGCTGTTAACGATGCAAATTTTTTATCCTTAGTGGGATTTTTCCTCATCTCTTTAATCAGGTTATCTTTTATTCTGGAGTTGTTAAAACGGATGATTACGTCTCTAGGACTATTTGTGTATTCGAGGTTTGTTGGTTTAGGGAGCCTGTGTGCTCTTTCAATTGGCATTGGACCCAGAGTGTTCACATCCATATAGGCTTCCAAAAACTCTTGAGCATATTTCTCCAGATCTGAATACTCCTCTGGGATTCCTCTTATTTTTAAATGTTGGCGTCTAGATCTATCCTCTATGTCTGTGAGTTTGGTTTCCATTTTAGTTAATGCCACCTGAGTACTTTCGTTTTGTTTTTTTAACTCATTAATTTTATGATTGAGCGAGCTTAATTCATTTGCTTGCGTCATCTGAGTAGCTCTTATTTGGGCGATTTCTTCCTTATATTCATTAAGGTTTTTATCCAGGTCTGCCTTGATTTTACTGTATAGTTGTTCTAGTGCTGTAACCAAATTTGCTTGTGTTATATAGCCAATGGGTTCTGTTGAGCTTGTTTCCAGTGAGATATCTGGGGATTGACTCTCCCTCTGTCTCCCTGACTGGATCATTAACTCAGAATGGCTTTTTGGGGAGTAAAATGCATTGATTGGGGTGGTTTTACTTCTGGAGCTTTTTGGTTTGTCTCCTTTTTCAGTTTTATCTTGTTTATCCCCCTTAGGCGCCATATCTGTTGTGCCTTGCGCCCTGAATTCTCTACACCCCTTTCTCTTTTTTTCTTTCTTTTCTTTTTTCTCTTCCTCCCCTCTCCCCCTCCTCTCTCCCTCCCCCTCCTCTCTCCTTTATACCTTCTAGATATGGCAATTTAGTGCAGTGTCTAACCCTGTTTGTATTTCTGGGACCGGCACTACTGCTTTAAACTATGATACATATAGTCTGACCTCCCCTCAGTAGTTATTTAACCAACCCCTGTGTCGGCCCTTCCTTCCCTCCCAGATCCAAACTAAACAGTTATTCCAAACTAATCAGTTACAAAGTAGCCGAGGATACTTATCGGTTACTGCTTCTCTCCACGCCCTCGAATGAGTCTCCGTCTTTTAACTGCGGATGGTGCTTCCCTGCCGCTGGATCATGGGTCCTTTCAGGGTGCTTGTGCTCTGGATTGCTGTATCGTGGGGCCACTGTAGTGTTCTCCGTTAGTGTTTTCCCGCCGCGGGTATCCTGTCTCTGCTCCGGCTCACATCGCTCGCCGCCTGGAACACGACACGCCCCTCAATCGCTACGTGGTGCGTATCACGTCATCAACCCCCCAGATTCACAGAATAACTCTTGATGCAGATAACATTTTACTATTATACTACTTTTATATGATCACGCAACCTTAAGAATTTATTCCTGCAATCTTAAATTATAGTAAAGGATAAATAGTTATTCATATTACAAATTAGATTTAAAAAAACTCAAATTATATCAACAAATACAAATATATGATATATTGCTAAATCTACAAATACAAATATACAATATATCTATTGGTGTAAAATTCAGTTTCGATCGGAAACAGATACTTATCTACTCCAAGCATTAATTAGCAACTACCGTATTTGCTCGAATATAAGACAAGTTTTTTTTCAGAGCATATGCTCTGAAAAAGACCCCTCGTCTTACATCCGAGGTCGTCTTATAATCTGACCTCAAATCCCCCTCGCTAACAGCCGGTGGATGTCTGCGCTATAGCACGACCTCCGGGAGGGACCGGCTGTCCGTCATAATGGACGGAAGTGTTGGGCAGCATGGAGGATGTCTGCACGTATACGTATCGTGCAGACATCCCCCAGCTGCACCCACTAGCCACCATGGAGCAAGAGAAAGACAAGGGGAGGGAGGGAGGGGGAGAGAATGACAAGGGGAGGGAGGGAGGGGGGGAGACATGTGGGAGGGGGAGACAATGTGGGAGGGGGAGAGAGAGAGACAACGCAGGTGGGGGAGAGGCAGCATTGGCACAGAAAAGGAAATACAAACAAGAAATGCATTTGTTTAATATCATAATTTGTATTAAATATTAAAAAACTATTTACATGTGAATATATACAAGTTAAACTTTTTTCCTATAGGGTAGTCTTATATTCAGGCTTTTAATTTTTTCCCTAAAGGATTATCCAAATGGGAGGTAGTTTTATATTCGAGCAAATATGGTAATATGAAAATGGAAGAGTTTACATATCACCTGGCTGAAGATCATGTGATCTTATTTGTTGCATTGAATTGAGTACTTATTTAGGATAATCCCACTGAGGGTTTCAAGAAACATTATACATTTATTTCCAGAACTTTTTTTAAACTACTAATTTGTAGGGTCTAAAAACCTCAGCTTTCATCATACAATTTACCTTCGAGGTTATCTAAAGGAGGAATATCCTTCCCAGATTTGTTTATTTTGCCCACTCCTGAACAATGTTGTTTCATTATCTAATTTGGCATTTTAAGTGGAGCAACAGGGGCTGAAGTGTCAAAACAGAAGGGACAACTGGGCAAAAAGAAAAGTAAACACCAGCACCTGTACTGGATTACTCCTCAAATACTCCCAGCACAGTGAAAATAGAATAAAAAAAGTGCTCATTAGGACGTCATATGAGGCCCGTACCCGAAAGTTAGCTTCTGCACTGCACGCTTTTCGTTTGAGGACTTTCCAACCTGGGACATTATTATTTCTCAACGGAAGGACTAGTGATATTCCTATGCTGTTTTTAATCTGTCTCTATGTAAGCTTCAGTATCCTGGAGAGATATTAAACACGTTGTATTATATGATAATATAATTGGTGATCTTTTATATTTCTCAGTTTTCCTGGTCTATACCACTGACGGAATTCCTGGATGAATATCTGATATAAGACATCTGCGTATCCTGCTTATCCCTGTGTGTTCCACTTCACTGTGGATGATAGGACTTGTAGTCCTTTTTGCGTTTACAACTTAGAGCCAATCATAGGCTCATCAATGTGTGAGTAAGATTCCATTGGGGGATTATTATTCATCTGGTCCCAACTCCTACTGTACTACACATTATATGTTTTTCTTCTCTTTTATGCATATATATCGACTGAGTACACATTTTTGCTTTGATATAAGTATTTTGATTTCTTCTTTTTTTATATTCTTTTTGCGCAACACTTTTTTATTCTATTTTCACTTTTTAATCCCAACACAGTGACAACATACAAAAAGATGTACAAGTGCTATGTCCAATGTCCATATGTCTGTATTTCCATTACAGTGATGGCAGAAATAAAAATGAAGGTATCCTACTCACTTTTAACATAGCATTAAACCTGCTTAGTTAATAAGCCCTCAGTGTGTAGAATAAGACCCCTATACGTAGGAAATCTGTAGGTAAAGGATGAAACAGAGACACTTTTTTATCAAATAAAATATTACATTAAAAACACGAGATGTCAGCTCTAGAATCCATCCATAGATAACGAAATATCAGTATCAACAGGATATAAAAATGAATGGAGCAACAATACATGTCCAAAAGGTACAATTCAGGTACAACAATTTGAAATTATCCTGATAAATATAGTCCAAACACAATGCATTTTTGTATTACTTGGTTACTTTCAATTGACAGGGAGTCACATAGACAACTTCCAGGTGGATAGTTTCTTATAGTGGACCTTACAAATAAATATAAAAAATTTCACCTAATATGATGCGTATATGGAGCAGGATTATATCGGTAAAAAATATGTACATAAAATGAGAAACACAAATGTCAAATATTGAACCTTTAGTCTGCCACTGCTCTCACACTTAATATGGATCTCTCCAGAATGGTATGCTAGATCCATCAGTGCATTTGAACAAACAACTTCATAAACACATCGCAAATATTAAAACATAACAGATGATACATCAAAACACATCATACAACAAAACGCAAAGTACTTTTTATGTCATGCTATATCGCAGCACCAAGTATCAGTATGTGTCTGGATATATCAAAATAGAACCTATTTAAAGACTGGATTTTCAGAAGAACATGGAAGTCACAATTGTTTTACAGACATTGACAACTGCTGTATTTCCTCCTTATGAAGCCATGTGGATTGATGTGAAACATGTTGAGGGTACCAGGGAGCCTGCAGGTGGAACTTTCTCTGATTGGAACATCTCAGGATCATATTGTGTCCTCCTTGTTTTCACATGCGACATTTGCATATTTCTATGTGCTGGACGGCTGAATGTTGCTATCACTGGGTATTTTGGAGTTTAATTTCTGATACTGTGCCATTATTTTGTGTTTTTCTGTTTACATTGCAGTTGGTGACAATTAAAAATGGAATTGATTTCAAAAGCATATCTTTTCTTGAGTGTTTTGTGAGTGCGATACTTACCACTTCTCCTGAATATGAGCTACACTAGTTTGCTTCCGTTTGTTTTTTCTCCTATGTGCGGGCGCACCATATTTTCTGTTGATTAGAGATATTCTTAACCAGGACAACTACAAACAGAAGATTGTTTCCATAATGAGCAAAGTCCTTCGTTCACATGAATATAGAGGGAAAAAGAAGACTATTGTTAAAGTAAATTATTCTACCTGCAGTCCTGGTTATATTCATGTGCTCTAGCATGAAAAGCAAGTCAATGTATTAACATCTAAGAATCATTCATAAAGTTTAGATGTATTTAGAACCATCGCAAATTAACAGATGTCACAGTGCTAATTCAAAAATGTATTGGAGATGCAACTGCGAAACAAAAACTTTCAAGCACATTTGGTGGGACTGTTTGAAGTTGCTAACATTGAAAAATAAGATAATTGACACCCAAGGAGAAATTATTTAATTTCCTTTTGAATCTGCCAATCCATTTATTTTTACCTTATTTAGAGTATATAGACCCCTCTAGCACTCAATTATACATGTTCTCATGGCACTTAAGCTATGTATTTCTAGACATTGGAAAATAGATATCTGCCCAAGCTGGACTGAATTAAAATGACAAATTAATTATCAGTTCTTTATGGAAAAAGCTATATAACTAACATGAATAATGTAAAGTTATATTATGATATCTGAAAACCTTGTACATCAACATTCAACCATATCAGTTAGGTTCTCTCTCCTATTATCTAGGCTACTATAACTTATTTGAATTGAGGTTTTATCTCTCTAACCTTACTCTCCCTCTGATACACGTGGGTGTGACTGATTGATATGATTGGCTATTTTACAGGTGTTTTAGCTACTTTGACTTTGTATTATAAAATTATTTGTTATCTTTTTTTTTTATGTCTATTGACATGACATTTGTTTGCTGATTTGTGTATTTGTTAATAATTATTCTAAAACTGTAAAAACAAATGCAAAGAACAAAAACCTTCCCCAGTCTTTGGCACATATCTGTATTCCCAATTTGAAATTTGCCTGTGGGTTTGGATTCAAGTGAAAGTGAATTTATATTTTTAAATGCAAATAAAATTTTTCCCATAGGCTATCTTATTGTTGATGACTCAGAAAATGGAAATGTAAGAGTGAAGAAGCATAACCAATCTCATGCAGATAAATGAGTACAATATCGCACAGAGAAAATACATATCATAAAGTTATAGATGTGTTAAATGTATAGTATGATTCATCTTAAAATATGTGTCTTTAAACAAAAGTGCAATACATAAAACTCCAGTTACATTAACATGTCAGGTGTCTTTGAACTTTATTTCACTCAAGAAAAAAAATCAACACATTGGAGTATCATAGCACTTAATCATATGAGTTCATATATGCCGGTATTTAAGACCCTTCCTGTAGACAGAGAATTTATTTCAATCTGAATGATCACAGAGACAATAGCATGAGTTGTTTGTTTTTTTCTTCTTTTTTTTATTGAAATTTTCATATATTATAAATAACAGTACAATACAAAAAAGAAAGATACAAATTGCAAATGTACACATCATGCGTTAAGTCGAGCGTTAGGTGCTGGAGTGGGGAATAAACAAACGAGAAGAGAGAGAGAAGGAAAGAAAGAGAAAGAGAAAGAAAGAGAGGGAAGAAAAAAAAAAGGGAGAAAAGAGGGAGAAAGAAATAGAAAAAAAACAAAAAAAACCTTGCTTTGCACCCTACCGTTCATACTACATACATTCATACACACTGATGGGGTTCATGCCTGGAAGGTGCCACCTGAATGGGAGTATCCCATGTCCGAGAAAAAAGCTACCCTAAAAATAAATTCAGAAACTTAGCACTCTCCTTTTTCAAGATATCAAATAAAATGCCAGTGCTCTTTATATTTGGTACTCAACAATGCAATAAACTAATTTTTCACATTTTAGATATGTTATTTTCGATGGTGTATTATATTGTTTTTTGTTGCTAAGACCATTAGTATTTAAGATCTTACATTGTCATGTGAAATTTAAAGTTCTTATATATTGAAATGTGCTTATGCTAGTAAGGCAATTTTTATAGATTCGGAATCCTGAAATATTCCAAAGTCTTAAAATTAATGTAAAAATTAAAAATATCAAGATATTTGTATCTAAAAACACCTTCCTCTTATATTTTACAGATACATTTTAATCTGTACAAAACATAGTCTGACTCTTGCAAGACATTGCAAATTACAGATTATTGCAACATCTCATTATTTTAAAGTGGTGTAAATGTTTCAATATTCATGCATTTCTCAAAGACAGTAGTGTATGTTTCAATATTTCAATATTCATCTCAAAAATGTTTTTCTGGACTGTAGTTCCAAATTTCCACCTCTGAGCGCCACTGTTTAACTACAATGGATATATTCATCACTAACACTCAGTGGATATCTGCAAGAAGGAATACAGCCATTTTTTTATTCTTTCACAAAGGAACACAGTGCATCTGACTATATTCTACCATTGAAGTGGATTTGTCACCCTATTTTATCATAACAATTTCATTATTTCTGAATATGAACTGCTCCTCAAGATTTCTGTAATTTAAATGTCTGAAATGAAAAGCCCGGATTCACAGAAATACAGAGGAATCAGATGGCAAGTAATATTTTCCTTCTTATTTTCTTGGCTTTGTCATTCAGTCTCTGGTCAGCTTCATTATTCCATTGCTGAAGAAATGAGAAAAGACTCTGTTATATCAAACATTGCAGAAGATCTTGGATTAGATATTAAGCAGCTTGAATTTAGACAATTTAGAATTGTTTCATGTTTTTCAGAGAAATATTGTTATGTCAGTTTAGAAAATCGTAATCTGAATGTTAAAGACAGGATAGATAGAGAGACACTGTGTGGGGCGGCAGCTACCTGCTTCCTAACCTTTGATGCAGTACGTGAAAATCTTTTAAATGTGTTCAGTGTTAAAATTGAAATTCAGGATATAAATGATAATTCTCCCACATTTTTCCATGATAACATCATTTTAAAAATTACTAAATCTACTTCACCAGGAACAAGATTTGTTTTACAAATTGCAGAACATCCAGATATTGATATTAATTCTTTGCAAACATACAAGCTCAGTGATAATCAGCATTTTACACCAATTGAAGAGATTAGTGCTGATGGCAGTAAAGTTCCAGAGCTTGTTTTAGAGACACCTTTAGATCGGGAGACACAAAATAGCTATAAATTAATTTTAACATCATTGGATGGAGGAAATCCTATTAAAACCAGCACCGCTTTAATAAATATTATAGTTACAGATACAAATGATTACACTCCCATATTTACCCAAGAATTGTGAAAATAAGTGAAAATGCCCCATTCAATTCTACTGTGCTCCGCGTGAATGCATCAGATAGAGATGATGGCATCAATGCACATATTGCATATTCATACAGTAAAACAGCAGGAAACATGTCTCATGCAGGTTTGTTTAGTATAAATCACACAAATGGAGTAATTAAAACTAATGAGATATTAGATTTTGAAACTTCAAAAAATTATGAAAAGACTACAGAAGCCCAGGATGGAGGGGGCCTTGTTGCCCATTGCAAAGTATTACTGGAAATAAAAGATGAAAATGACAATGCCCCTGAGATACCCATTGCCTCCCTTTCTACTCCTATCTCCGAGGATACCGTGCCTGCATCAGTGATTGCACTGGTTGAAGTACATGATCAAGTCTCAGAAGAAAATGGTGAGGTTTACTTTGAAATAATAGAAAAAGTACCTTTTGAATTGGTTTTATCGTCTACTAGGTTTTACAGAATTGTTACCACAAGTGCTCTAGACAGAGAGAAAGAAGCAAGCTATACCATCATAATTCTAGCTACTGACAGAGGATTCCCTCCACTTTTTAGTAAGAAAACTATCAAGCTTGATATTTTGGATGTAAACGATAATCCACCAACTTTTAAGAAATATGTTTATGTCACTTATGTCCCAGAAAACAACTTACTAGGAGCATCGATATACAGAATTCAAGCTTCTGACTTTGATTATGGAGAGAATTCTAAAGTTATTTATTCAGTTTCAACGAACAATACAGAAGATTTTCCAGTATCCTCATATCTTTCTCTTAATATAGAGACTGGAAAGGTCAAAGACTATGCTCAAAGGTCATTTGATTATGAACAACACAAGGAGTTTCAAATTACAATAACTGCTAAAGACAATGGGTCGCCTTCTCTGATTAGTAATACTACATTAGTTATCCATATAGGCGATCAAAACGATAACACATGAAGATTTTGTAACCATCACCATAAAGTAGCAGTTCAGCTTTGTTTGAAATTATCCCTTTGGCTTCTGAAGAAGGTTTGTTAATAAATAAGGTGGTTGCGGTGGATGCCAACTCTGGACATAATGCTTGGCTCTCTTATCATTTTATACAAGGATCAGAATCATCACACATTAGTATTAGTCAGCACACTGGTGAGATCAAAACATTACAAGTGTTTCAAGAGAAGGATATTTTGAAACATAAAATAGTAATTATGGTAAAAGACAATGGATTCCCTTCTCTCTTAACAACTGTTACCATGAGCTTAACTTTTGGAAGTGACTTTCAACAAGTCTTCCCCAAATTCATTGACCAACAAAATGCCCAGGACTCACCATCTAATTTACAAATGTATTTAGTAATTGCCCTTGCACTGATTTCCTTTTTGTTTATTGTAACTGTTATATTGGTTATAATATCAAAATGCAAGGAATCCAAATCCCCCCAAGCTTTTGGATCTCTCAGCACAAACCTGTATTCTCAATTTGATCCCAGAATGTTTTCCCAATATAACAATGGAACGTTGCCTCAGCCGTACTCATACAGTGTGTGTGTGGCTTTGGATTCAACTGAAGGTGACTTTACTTTCAACAAATCGAATGTTCCGACAGACAATCTCATTGATGCTGATGTTTCTGGTCTTCAAAATGACTCTTTGAAAAATGATATTCTCAGTAGTTGCCTTAATCAAGTAAGTTATTTTTATTATGGTTTCCTGGTTTGCAAACAGTGTCCTAAAATGTCCTAAATGTTTTATTAGCTTGCAGCAATCACATTAATGACCATTACTTTTTCCAAAATATACCCTCATGCAGTGGAAACTTGACATGTGCAGTCTTTCCTATACTAACTACTCATTAGTGGCACGAGCATGCAAAAAAATAATCCTAGGGGAGGCTACTATAGATCTATGTAAACAATTACTGATTTTAGATTCTTGTTCATATACTGATTTAATTTATGTTGGTTCATGCAGTTAGAACATACAACTGTTGCACCACATTTATTATAGATCTGTCCATCGTTAATTGTGATGGTTTCACAAACCAGTTTTCACCTTGTATGCTAAGAACGTACACAAATATATACATATGTACATGTTTTTTCTATTTTACAATGCTGTGAGAAGCGGCAACCCAAAGGGATTTCATGCAATTAATAAAACAAAAAAAAAGAAGTGTGGATTTTGCAGAAAGAATCAACTATGCAGATTGATATGCCAAAGTAAAAAATGTATATTTAATCTATGGGGAAAGGACACAGTGCAGGAACAAGTGAAATCAGCTTTATGCCGATCTCATGCAATTAGCCATTACCAAAATTTGAGGCACACTTGCACTTACTATATTTATATCATGAAAATAACATTTTAAGGAATATTTTGTGAAACTCACTAGGTTATTTTAAAACAATAAACTTGATAACAATAAACTGTGTTAATTCTGTACAAACATATAAGGTAAGTGATAATCAGCATTTTACACTGAGTGAAAAAACCAGCACTGATGGCAGTACATTTCCAGAGATTGTCTTAGAAAAAGACAATCGTGTTTAGATTGGGAAACACAATGGGTCCATGAACTCATTTTAACAGGAACTGATGGAGGAAATCCATGCCTCAATTGAGGCATCATGCAACACCCTCTCTGCCCCCCAGCATGCTCCTCTAATAAAGCGTGCCCAGCAGAGCGACGGAAGTTAGAAAACAATATTTTCCATCGCTCTGAAACTGTTGCTTGACTGCCCTAAAGGCGGTCATCAACATTACCGTTAGAAAAGAAAAAAAAGGAGAAAGCTAACCGTAGATCTACTAACCCTAGATTCAGGGTTAGGGTTACAATTAGGGTTAGGGTTACAATTAGGGTTAGCAATTATTGCCCTATTACTTGAAATAAAACATAGAAAAACATGGAAACATTGGTATTTCTAAACTCATGACAAATATTAGAGATATATAAATGGGGTCTTTTTTTTACCATTTGGAATTATTTTTAAAAAAATCAGGTCAAAGTAAGAGAAAGTGTTTTTATCACATATTTTCATCATATTTTATATATTTTTTTAATATTAATTTAGAAAATAATAGTATCAAATGAAAGCCCTATCCGTCCTTTAAAAAATGATAAATAATTTGTGTGGGTCTACTGAACACAAAGAAGGAAATTCACAGTTCAGCAAATGTATAACAAAAATAATGGAATTCTGGTCTTTAATGCACATCAAATGCAGCATAGAACTCTGTCACTAAGGCGTTAAGCGAAGATGTACACTATTGTCTGTAGTTGTTAGTGTGAGTTGCTATGGTAATTGCTAAACAGGAAGTCTGGATAGACATCCCTTCCTTACTTCCTTTACTTTGTAGTAATGTCTACTTGTTCAAATTAATTGGGCTTGTAATTTAAATATTGTATATAGGATTGATTTATTGTAATTTGGAAATGTATCTAATAAGTGTAAGTGCTTTTGTTCATTTAGATAACCAATGTTACAATGGCTGTTAAAGTTCAGTTGAAACCAAGCAGAGACTGATTGCCATGCATCCTCAAACATTTTGCTGATCCTTGCTGTGACTCGGGTACCAAACAAGAAATTATATCTTGAACTGCAGTCTTAAACCACATGTGAAACTCAAAAGTCCAAAATGTTCATCTCATCTGCACTTGTCGAGAGCAGTGGTTGTGAAGTGACTTTGATGATTTGCAAACATTGCTTTTTTAATATATTTAATATTTAATTTATGAGTTTCAACTCAAATGATTCAAAATAATATTATTTAAAGGTCATACAGTAGATTAATAAAAATAATAAAAATTAATGTATGGCGTTCAGAAACAAAACAAGAAAATAGTAACTTTTAAACTGGATAGAATACAAACACAAAGCCTGTGAATTATTTCTTCTGCTGTCTTTTTCATAATGTTTTTATGCAAATGAATATGTAAGATGTTTTCTTTGTCAAGCACTAGAAGAAAAGTAAAAGAGTAATTTTGACAATATACATAATGTATATGAATTATGTTCCTAAATATATACAGATGTAGTCTACAACCAAACACATGTGTAAAGTGCAATATAGACTCTGCATAAATCTTATTCATGAAAAATTAAGTTACATTATGCAATGTATAAAGAAAGAAATGGTCATAATAAAGTTAAAAAAACTGCAAAAAAGTTATTTCATCCCAAAATACTATTTAAACACTTTAAATTTGAGGTTGCTATCCCTGTCAAACAGAGGCACATTTATAAATTTAAAATAAAATATTATGGATTAGAAGAAATTACACATTGTGTTGTTTTGTTTTTACATTCTATTCAAAACATTTCATTACTCCTGAAATAAAAATGTTCAGTCATGCAATTCTACATTTACACCTCTGAGCGCCGCTGTTCACCTAATAAGAACATTATCCTGCTAGATACCGACTGATGTTCCAACACACACTGCAGATCTGCATCAAAGAAAGCAGCCATTTTGGGATTTTCACTAACAGCACAGCATATACTTTTTTCCCTTAAAGGACTGGATTCCCCACTGCCTGCATTCTCAAGTTATATATATCAAATACAGTAAAACTGCTCCAAGCAGCTATTGAAAATGACTAAAATGCAAACCCAGGATTCACAGAAATACAAAGCAATCAAATGGCAAGTAATATTTTCCTTCTTATTTTCTTGGCTTTGTCATTCAGTCTCTAGTCAGCTTCATTATTCCATTGCTGAAGAAATGAGAAAAGACTCTGTTATATCAAACATTGCAGAAGATCTTGGATTAGATATTAAGCAGCTTGAATTTAGAAGATTTCGTATTGTTTCACATGTTTCAGACAAATGTTTTTCTGTCAATTTAGAAAATGGCAATTTGTATGTTAGAGACAGGATAGATAGAGAGACACTGTGTGGGGCGGCAGCTACCTGCTTCCTGACCTTTGATGCAGTGGTTGAAAACCCACTAAATGTTTTTACAGTTAAGATTGAAATTCAAGATATTAATGACAATTTCCCAATATTTTTTCATGACATCATTTTAGAAATTATAGAAAATACTTCACCAGGAGCAAGATTTGTCTTACAGAATGCAGATGATCCAGATATTGGTATTAATTCTGTACAAACATACAAGCTCAGTGATAATCAGTATTTTACACTGAGTGAAAAGACCAGCACTGATGGCAGTAAGTTCCCAGAGCTTGTCTTAGAGAAACCTTTAGATCGGGAGACACAAAGTATTCATGAATTAATTTTAACTGCAATTGATGGAGGAAAACCTATTGAAACGGGTACTGTCATGATTAAAATTATTATTATTGATGTGAATGATAATATTCCAATATTTATGCAAGAGGTGTATAAAGTCAGTGTAAGTGAGAATTTACCGATCAATTCTACTTTACTTTATCTAAGTGCAAGTGATAAGGATGAAGGGTCCAATGCTCAGATTACATATTCATTCACCAAAATTTCTAAAAAGGATTTGGAAGTGTTTATTATCAATCCTTCAAGTGGTGAAATTAAAACAAAAGGAGATTTGGATTTTGAAATCACAAAAAAATATGAAATGTCTGTACAAGCAAAGGAAGGAGGTGGTCTTTATGCTCATTCCAAGGTATTTATTGAAATAACAGATGAAAATGACAATGCCCCTGAGATCTTCATTACTTCATTTACTTCTCCTATTCCCGAGGATTCAGAGCCCGGCACAGTGATAGTGCTAATTGAAGTATATGACCAAGATTCTGGTGAGAATAGAGACGTTGATTGTCATATAACAGAAAGACTTCCATTTGAATTAATATTATCATCAGATATATATTATAGAATTGTTACAACAAGTGCTATGGACAGAGAAAGTGTATCTTCATATAACATAACAGTCGAAGCTACTAATAGATGATCTTCTCCACTTTGCAGTAAGAAAACTTTCAGATTGGATATATCAGATGTTAATGACAATGCTCCACAATTTAATAAAGCCACTTATTTAGCTTACGTGCCAGAGAACAATTTACCGGGAGTATCAATTTACAGTGTGCATGCTTCTGATCTTGATACTGGAGACAATGGTAAAGTGGCATATTCAATTTCCGGCACTAATACAGAAGACTTTCCGGTATCCTCTTATCTTTCACATAGAGACAGGAGTTTTATATGCCCAGAGGTCATTTGACTATGAACAACATAAGGAATTTCAAATCAAGTTAACTGCAAAAGACCATGGGTCTCCATCACTGACCAGCAACGCAACATTGATTATTCATTTAATAGATCAGAACGATAATGCACCACAAATCTTGTATCCATCACCAAAAAGTGGTGGTTCAGCTTTGTTTGAGATGATCCCTTTTGCCTTAGAACAAAATTCTTTAATAACTAAGGTTATTGCAGTGGATGCTGACTCAGGACATAATGCTTGGCTGTCTTATAATTTCCTACAAGTATCAGAATCATCTCACTTTAGCATTAGTCAACATACTGGTGAAATCAGGAAAACCCGTATATTTCAAGAGAAGGATGTTTTAAAGCATAAATTAGTAGTTATGGTGAAGGACAATGGAATTCCCTCTCTCTCAGCGACAGCTACATTAAGTTTCGTCATTGGAGATCATTTCCAACAGGTGCTTCCAAAGCTTAATACGAGAAGGACTGATGAAGACTCTTCTCCAAATTTGCAAATGTATTTAGTAATTTCCCTTGCGTTAATTTCGCTATTATTTATTTTTACAGTTATGTTGGTCATTATATCAAAGTGCAAAAGATCAAAACCTTCTTCAGCCTTTGGGACTCTTAGTACAAACCTGTATTCCCAAGTTGATCCCAGAATGTTTTCACAATATAGCAATGGAACTTTGCCTTTGCCATACTCTTACAATGTGTGTGTAGCTGTAGATTCTATGGAAAATTACCCGATTGTCCCGATAGACAATTTAATTGATGCTGATAACTCAGGACTTGGAAAGGAGGATGCAAAAGAGCCATTGCCTATCAATAGTCTGGAAGGGGTGAGTTATGCCAAAATATTACATTATTGATGATTGCACCTAATTAGATGACCATATCTGGTAGGTAGTTGTGGCCTATGATATAGGGTGTATTTGGAATAATTTTGTTCCATACACATTTAAATGTTTTAATAAGCAACTTACTCATAACTGTGGATCTACTATGACTTTATATACATTTGAATTCATTAATACATCTTTCTTTTCTTCTGCAAAATAGAAAACCACAAATGAATGTGAAGTGTGTTTAATAAAGTTGAGGTGCCATTGATTTTGATTATAATTGTACACAGTTAGCGTTCCACCAGTATAAATAAAGTGGGAAGCTGTCTAAGTCAGGAAAATAATGAACGCAAATGTAATGGTGCTGAACAATAGCAGGTCACCCATTTACATGCCACTTTGATTCAGAGGCAAACCAAAATAATATATTACAATGAATATATAAATTTAATGTACTTTAGCTTAATAATATTTATTTTGTAACAAAGATTTGTTTCAAATTTTCAAACGAGCCAATAAAGGCGTCAATAAGGTAGCCTAAAATAAATCAACTCTAAAAAAAAAAGGTTATTGTATATTTTCAGCAGTAAATATTACTTTTCTTTCAGAAATATATTTTGAGTAAAAATGAGTATTTATAATTGAGAATGTTACATATTTAAAAAATGGAGCATATCTTACAAAAATATAGGAGGGCTAATTGCTAAGGGAGCCAATACAACCTGCCCTCTCAATGAATAGCAATTTTGGTAGGTACAAACATTTGTAGATGAGTTAGAAAATAAACCTCAATATAATGTGTGTGTACAGTAAATGAGAACAATGGAAATTACAGCTAAACACAATCACTGCAGAAGTGTTAATCCATCAAATAGATCAGAAATACAGTGTAGGAATTGTTAATGTTATAAATGACTATTGTAGGTGAAAATAGCTGATTTTTAATGGAATATCTACATGCAGAGACCCATTATCCAATAGCACATTTTGCTAGGTAATCCAAGTTTATTATTTTAAAATGCATATTGAACTGTTGTGCCGATTAACAAACCAATGCAAGTGGTCTTCATTAGACTAGTTGAGTATCTGTAGCCTCAACTTTTGTGGGTTCAATCACAGGCTCAGAATGGCCACAGACAAAGAACTTTCTTCTGAAACCCATCCATCTACTCTTGTCCTGAAAAATAAAGGCTAAATTGCAAAGTAACTGAAGATCCCGGAAACGCTGTGTACTACTGCCTTCACAGAACAGTGCAAACTGAATACTGCTACTAGAAATTGTGTAAAGTACAAGATATAGGTATTTTATTGAAACAGTAAGTGTGTATTTTGGTTATCTATGAAAAATAGTATCACTATTTGTTGATTCACGGACGTAGACTATTTTCTCAAATATTGTTGTAAACAGCTATGCGTATTACTGTGAATTGACATTTGATTTACAGGGAATATCTCTTCATGTTATAACACAACCAGTGAGATCTGTTATTTGAAGCTGATGTAGTTGTCATTATTCAAATGTTATGCTTTTTAAACGTAAGGAACATTTTCTGTTTATTGTTTACATAAGATATTGTAATATGATGTATAATACTTGATAACTGTATTAAGGTTATGCAATATTTTTACATGTTTTTAAGTTCCATTTCTCTGTTTTACACTTTGTAGAATGCACTGATCATATATATGTTTTATAGATTTTTGTCTGCACACAAAAATTATATTTTTGAGTAAATATAATTGTTGTATAATATCTCAATTTGAAGTTTACATTTTGGTCTGATCTACAAGAACTTAGGATCAGAGATAAAATAAAGGTTATCTATTTATACCAACAGTGTGATTGTCGACATACAGTAATTGATAGCATCATATGCATTAGTTTACTAATATTTTTTTATATTTTTGATAAAATATAATTTTTTATATTTTGATCATTATTATCAACCCTACTGAGATGTTGAGGAAATGACTCCAAATGTTGATCAGTAATGTATATTTTCTAGTTTTGCTTTAGTCATCTGTAACTGTGGATTCTTAGATAAAATAAAATATGTTTATTGGAAAATAAATAATTCTAAAGTGTCTTCCATTGGTTACTTTTTGAAGTAGAATAATGATGTGGGCTCGTCCCTCCCTCATGGCATTATCAGAAGAGGGCAATCGCTCTTGAAACCACAGATGATTTAAAAAAATGTTTTTATGAGTGTAATACACAATGTATGTTTGTAAATAAATAATACAAAGTTAAAGGATATCCTTATAACACATTGTAGAGTTGAACCATTGCTGATTATATCTCCGTTTACATGCCTATAAAACAGATATTTTGTCACTGGTTAGGATTGCCATTTAAGCATATCTATATGTTGTAGACAATATTGCACGATTGTACTTTTGTATATGTTTCCTCTTTATGTTTGTTTCTTTTTTGATCATTTTGCCACCATTCACCATTTAATGGTGGATACTCCCAAATTGGGCTTTAATTTTCAAAGTGGAATTAAGCACTACATTGATCATCCACTGGAATAAAGGAAAATGGCGTCCCCTCTTTTCCAGCAACAGCTATTTTAAACTTTAGTATCAGAGATCATTTTCAGCAAGTACTTATGAATTGGATGATGACTATTATTCTAATTTACATAAATATTAAGGAGTTTTGCTGCATTTGATTTCCTAACCTTACTTCAAAGAGATCCATTTCTACACACCAAAAACTGATTGAGAGCTGCATCAACATAGCGAAGTTGCAATATGTTAATTGATCTACTGTAAATAGTTAACACTTTTATTGTTCAATAGTCAACCAAGTAGTGGGCATTCACAGTGTTATTACAATTGAAGATGGATCAAATGGAGACACACATACATAATATAATATATCACTAAAGAAGCAGTATAGTGTTTTTTCCATCTTTTGAACTGCATGTGATTTAATTTTTAAATTGATAGTTGACAGTAATGTATATTGCATAAAATTAACTCAGGTGTAGCATAATAATTAGTGCAAAGAGGGACACAGTTTCAAAAATATTGTGTAAATGTTTACATTTTAAAGTCTTGGACAACATATTTATAAAAAATTTTGACATCACGTAAAAGATAAAAAAGTAGAAAAACTATAGAAACATAGAATGTGTCGGCAGATAAGAACCATTCGGTCCATCTAGTCTGCCCAATTTTCAAAATACTTTTATTAGTCCCCAGATCCCTAACTTGTAGTCATGTTCTTAGAGCAAGTGTATATTAAGTTGTGTCAAATTAAATCTGTTGCAGTGATTGTTAGTAGTATTCCGATGATTTGGTACCATAACAAAAATACATGTGTGTAACTAAATACAGAAATTATAGCTTTAAAAAAAATATTTCACAAATATTCAATGCTGGCTTAAACAATTTTATTAGTGCTGTAGTTCCCCAATTATACCTCTGAGCGCCGCTGTTTACCAGTTTGGAGAAAAATTACAACAAGAGATCCACTGATGTTTCCATTACTAACACATAGACTGCAGATCTGCAGGAAGAAACACAGCCATATGTGGATCCTTTCACAAACAGGGCACAGTATATCTTATTATATCCTCCTAAATAACAGCATTTAGAACTATCTACTGGATTATAAACAGTGTACATTTCAAAGCAAGCTTCTGTGGGAGATTTCAGATACTGAGGCTTTTTAACATGAAAATCCAGGATTTACAGACAGACAAAGGAATCAGAGGGCAAGTAATATTTTCCTTCTTATTTTCTTGGCTTTGTCATTCTGTCTCTGGTCAGCTTCATTATTCCATTGCTGAAGAAATGAGAAAAGACTCTGTTATATCAAATATTGCAGAAGATCTTGGATTAGATATTAAGCAGCTTGAATTTAGAAGATTTCATATTGTTTCACGTGTTTCAGGTAAATATTTTTCTGTCAATTTAGGAAATGGGAATTTATTTGTAAGAGACAGGATAGATAGAGAGACACTGTGTGGGGCGGCAGCTACCTGCTTCCTGACCTTCGATGCAGTGGTTGAAAATCCTTTAAATGTTTACAAAGTAAAGACTGAAATTCAGGATATAAATGATAATGCTCCAATATTTCTTCACAGTACTATTGCCATAGAAATAATAGAATCTACTTTACCAGGGACAAAATTTGTTCTACAAAATGCAGATGATCCAGATATTGGTATTAATTCTGTACAGACATACAAGCTAAGTGATAATCAGCATTTTACCCTAAGTAAAAAGACCAGCACTGATGGCAGTAATTTTCCAGAGCTTATCTTAGAGAAACCTTTAGATCGGGAGACAAAAAATATTCACGAGTTAATATTAGAAGCGTTAGATGGAGGAATCCCAACTCGTACTGCCACTGCTATAATCAAGATCACCATTACTGATGTCAATGATAATTCTCCAATATTCACACAAGAGGTTTATAAAGTGAGTTTGAGTGAAAATGCTCATGTTAATTCTACCGTGCTCGTTGTAAGCGCAAGCGACAAAGATGAAGGATCCAATGCTCAGATCACGTATTCATTTAGCAAAATGTCCGGAAATGTGTTTCATATATTTAGTATTCATGCTACAAGTGGAGAAATTAAAACCATAAGGAATTTGGATTTTGAGATTACAAGAAATTATGACATGACCATTCAAGCAAAGGATGGGGGAGGATTTGTTGCCCATTCTAAGGTTTTAATAGAAATATTAGATGAAAATGACAATGCACCAGATATATCCATTGCATCTCTATCCTCGCCTATACCTGAGGATTCCGCACCTGGCACAGTGATAGCACTGATTGAAGTTCATGATCATGATTCTGGGGAAAATGGGGAAATTGACTGTCAAATAATGGAAAGCGTGCCATTTGAACTATCATTATCTTCTGATAGTTATTACAAAATTGTCTCAACTAGAGTTATGGATCGAGAGAAAACTGTGTGTTACAACATGACAATCCTAGCTATAGATAGAGGATATCCACCACTTTCAACTAAGAAAACCATCAGACTGGATATATCAGATGTCAATGACAACCCTCCAGTATTTTGGAAATCTACTTATGTTGCATATATTCCAGAAAACAATTTACCTGGGGCTTCAATATACAGGATACATGCTTCAGATATCGATGATGGCGACAATGCTAAAGTTATTTATTCAATATCTGGCATAAATAATGAAGATTTTTCAGTATCATCTTTTCTTTCTATAAACATAGAGACTGGGGTTCTCTATGCTCAGAGATCATTCGACTACGAGCAACATCAGGAATTTGCAATCCAAGTAGAGGCTAAAGACAATGGATACCCATCTCTGAGTAGTAACACAACACTAATTATCCATATAGTGGATCAGAATGATAATGCACCCAAAATTTTGTACCCAATACCAGAATTTAGCGGTTCAACCATATTTGAGATGGTTTCTCTTTCCTTTGAAGAGGGTTCTTTAATAACCAAGGTCGTTGCAGTTGATGCTGACTCAGGACATAATTCTTGGCTTTCATTTTATTTTATACAAGGATCTGAACCATCTTATTTCCGCATTAGCCAGCACACTGGCGAAATCAGGACATCACGTGTATTTCAAGAGAAGGATTATTTTAAGCACAAGGTGGTGGTTATGGTGAAAGACAATGGGGACCCCTCTCTATCAGCATCAGTCACCTTCAGCCTTGTCATTGGAGATAACTTTCAACAAGCTCTTCCCAAACTAAGTAATAAAATCACTAACGAGGATGTCTCATCTAATTTACAAATGTATTTAGTAATTGCCCTAGCTCTTATTTCTTTATTATTTATTTTAACTATCATTTTGGTTATTATATCAAAGTTCAAAGAATCAAAGGCTTCTCCAACTATAGGTTCTCTTAGTACAAATCTCTATTCTCAGTTTGATCCACGAATGATAACACAATACAATAATGGAACTTTGCCTCTGCCGTACTCATACAATGTGTGTGTGGCTCTGGATGCAACTGAAAACGACTTTACTTTCCTAAAACCAAATCAAAACGTACCTGTAGACAATCTGATCGATGCCGATGTTTCTGGCCTTGAAAACAAAAGCTTGAAAGAGGATGTGCCTGCCAGCTGCCTTGTTCAAGTGAGTCATTTACAAATATTATACATTTTTATTTGGAGGTAGCTTAACTTTACTGTTTTCACATTTAATAGTAAACTCATTTGTCAGCCGAATTTATTTCTCAAGTTGTTCAATTACAAAATCTGACACAAGTGCTCACTTAGTGTCATTTCTATCTTACGTGATGGTTAGAAGGAGTGTTTTATTGGACAAAAATAACTGTATTATTTTTGCTATTGTAATGCAGACTTGTTAACTTTAAAAAAAAAAAAAAAAATTTTTTAAATCAATAGCAATGCAGATAAAATTGATGACATCCATATATCTAATACAAATGCTAATTAAAGTTGTGTTTACATCTACAGTATATTACATTTCTAATAATACATGCTCCTATAACATTTTAGAAGAATGTATCTATACATAAGTTAATACTATTTTTTGTAATAACAAAAAGTAAATAAACCAAGACATGCTATTTCAGCCAGATCTTTAATAAATGTTTAATGGTTCCTATAGACTTAAGAATACTGGTATACATATCCTGTAAAGGTTTCAATAATCTCTTAAATTCAGGCTCAAATAAAAAGGTTATTCATTGTGAAATTCTTTACAACTATTAAAATGTTAAAGTGGATGAATACAAACCAAAACACACAGTAAGGGTTGAGCTTAATGGAGTTAATTAATTTCATTTCACAAGGTATTATTGTCATTGTAAAGAGAATGCAACTGTTGACTATTACTATTACTACTATGATTATATGCAATGTAGAGATTCAAAATGTTTCTTTAAGGTCAGCATGGTTTCATTCAAGGTTCAAATGTTACGGGTAGACAGAAAAAAATTAGAACCAACCAGAGCTATTTAAGTGCTCAAAATCCAAAAACACATTAAAAGATGCAGGTGTGGTTTGGACTAAAAAGATTGTTCATTACTAGGGTGGATGTTTCTTACAAGTGAGGCTCATTGGTACCTGCTACCCACAGCAGAATAAAAACCTCACCATGAAGCCCACAACATGCTTCCGAAGACAACGTATCAATGTAATTGACTACTTAAACTCATAGGGGTCAGGTTCAGAAGTCAAAATCAAATAGCATCCCATCATTCATATACTTTGAACTATGATTGGCAGTTTATGAGCTTTCACAGGTGATCTAGATATAATTCAAACAGGTATTCTCATATATTGGTCTTTACAGTGTAAAAAATGTTGATGACAGTAATCATGTTTTAAAAAGTCTGGATGTGAGATGATGGGGCGCTTATTTGGGTGGTACACAAACTGAAAACTGTCTGCCAACTACTCCACAATACCCTGATAATAATTACAAAGAAACAACACAGAGTGACAGTGCGCTAAAGAGCAAGAAAAAGTGCAATCTAAATCACTTGATATTAATTAAACACAATATTCTTTAACTCATTGGGCACATATATACAGAAAGAGAGAAACACACAAAAATAATGTGGTACAATATGTTGAATTAGATAGGAAGTATGTGGTATGAAGCATGGAATAGGAAAAAGGGTTGAACTTGATGGACGCAAGTCTTTTTTAAACCTATACTACTATGCAATTATGTAACAAACATATATTACCATAAGGTAAGTTGGCTTAAGAATGGCTTCCAGTATTCCATACACAACAGCAAGTTGTGTAGCTCAATAATGTATTATCTAGCGAATGATATTGCCGGTCCACGAGATGTCAGCAATCCATACCCTCTTGTGGCCAACAATATTCAAATCCCTGTATGAAGGTATAAGTCCTTCACAAAAAGTGAAATACTCTTGTAAATGGAAATCAGTGACAAACCCCAAACAAGAGGGATAAAAGAGATTGAGTAGTCATGAAATAAAGATGAGAAGAAGAAAAAAGGTCAACTTAAGAAGAGCAATAACAAGAGAAAAAGAGAACAAAGGTGATTGGGAAGTATAAAGAGAAGAAGTAGTCCAAGAAAGGGACTACTGGTCAGTGCAGGGGATCACTGCAGAAAAAAATGGACCAAGTGGTCACAACAACAATCAAAGCTCTGGCTCACCTGCAAAAAAATGGCGAGTGTGGTGTTTCCTCTCATCCGAGGATTGTGATAGATCCTAATTGGACTGTAGCAGTGCTTTGTCCAATGCTAACAAGAATGAGTGGATGTCCTCTTTATGTTCCAGTGTAAGCTATCAATTTTCATTCTGGACAATTAGGTACTGGGGGGATCCCCATCTATATTTTACATCCTATTTGTGGAGATGTGCTGTCAGGTGAACCACATACCTTCTCCAAAAACTGCATTTGGCAGATGCTAATCAACTGATTTTCAAAAGTCAGTTGCTTCAATTTGCACAAAGTTGGTAGATAACCCTGTTTTTCTGATAATGGACACATTTAGGATTGTGTTCCTAGGAGCATCTTGGGGCATTTTTGTATTTTTTTCTCGCTCAAAATTGGTCAGTAAGTATTGAGGATCAATATCAGGATGAATGTGAAGTAATAGTTATGTGACAAAGGTCTCAAGGGAGGCGGGCCCACACTTGCAAGTTTGACAACCGGATTGTGACTTCTGAGGAAATCATTTGCCAGTGTCTGTGATATGTTTGTTGTGTCATTTGAGCCACTTGACTTTTCAACTCTTTATGGTGCTGCATTGCGGAGGCAGTAGTGCCCACCAGAATTGTCACCAATTTGGTGATACCTGACTGGACTGATGTTCAGTTTTAATCTGTTTTTGTAGATCATGGTAGAGTGCATTCAAGACTCCCATAGTAGGGGTGGCATTGTCCCGACCAAAGCCAACAAATATCTATTTTTATACAACTCAGCTGCAGAGCTCTCTGAGAGCATGTCTTCATGGTTGCTCTTCTGGCCCTGTCCCCCTGATACAGTTAATTATTTGGAATCTCTATTCTCAAACTTTTTTGAATACAGTACATCTTTTGGTTTGATACAGGATTTATACTTAAAGAAGTTCATATTGGTAGTGCAATCAACCTACTGCCTAGGCAAGCCATTTTCTTCTATTTTTATATACATTTACAGCCTATCTTTATATTATATTATATTAGTAAATAGGTAAACAATATCACTTTATCAGAATTATGTTTAGAAATTGATTTATCATACATAGTGTTAAAAGTAATATTTCATTTAATGTTGGGCTTTGTGGTCATGTGACTTAAGGATCACTTTAATTCTTTTTAATTACTGCCTTACTTATTTACAATCTTGCAAACCATTGTGTCCATCCCCAATTGTTGCCTTTTTCTACACATGTAAATAAACTCAAATCTATTAATTCACAAGTGGTGCCACAAACAGAGAGCAAGACTACAAGTCAAAATAAAAAATCTTAGTACAATACCTCAAATAGCTTTGAAGCTGTTGAGGTACAGGTATAATCTACCTGAAATAAGATTACCTTTTTAAAATGAAGATTAAATATATCAGAAACATATTTATATTGTGCTCTATGCCCATTTGATGCAATTTTACAGTGAAAAACACATTGGAAAACATAATCTGTAGCTATTTCACAAAGTCATGCAGTTCCACATTTACGCCTCTGAGCGCCGCTGTTTACCAACAAGGAAAGGAATGTGGAAGTGGAGATCCACTGAAAATTTTATTACTGCAGATCTGCAAGAAGGGATGCAGCCATTTTGGGATTTTCTCATAAACAGAGCACAATAAATATGGTTTTAACTACCTAAGGAAGACAATCTAGCACTATATTTTCTTCTATCCACTGCATTAATCATACTGTACATTTTAAAAAGAATCCTACTGAGAAGTTTGCTACACAAAGGATGGCTGAAATGAAAACCCAGGATTCACAGACATACAGAGGAATCAGATGGCAAGTAATATTTTCCTTCTTATTTTCTTGGCTTTGTCATTCAGTCTCTGGTCAGCTTCATTATTCCATTGCTGAAGAAATGAGAAAAGACTCTGTTATATCAAATATTGCAGAAGATCTTGGATTAGATATTAAGCAGCTTGAATTTAGAAGATTTCGAATTGTCTCTCGAGTTTCAGAAAAATATTTTTATGTAAATCTAGGAAATGGGGATTTATATATTAAGGACAGGATAGATAGAGAGACACTGTGTGGGGCGGCAGCTACCTGCTTCCTGACCTTTGATGCAGTGGTAGAAAATCCCTTAAATGTCTTTGATGTTAAGATTGAAATTAAAGATTTAAATGATAATGCTCCAGTGTTTTTCCATGAAACCACTGATTTAGAAATCATAGAGCATACTTTACCAGGAGCAAGATTTGTTTTGCAAAATGCACAAGATCCAGATATTGGTATTCATTCTGTACAAACATACAAGCTCAGTGATAATCAGTATTTTACACTGAGTGAAAAGACCAGCAGTGATGGCAGAATATTTCCAGAGCTTGTCTTAGAGAAAGCTTTAGATAGGGAGACACAAAACATTCATGAATTAATTTTAACAGCACTGGATGGAGGCAATCCCATCAGATCAGGCACAGCTTTAGTCAAGGTAATTGTTACTGATGTTAATGACAATACACCTGTGTTTACTCAAGCGTTATATAAAGTTAGTATACCTGAAAATATTCCAATCAACTCTACTATCCTACGTGTGAGTGCAAGTGACAAAGATGAAGGGTCCAATGCACAAATTACATATTCATTAAGCACAATTTCTGGAAATGTTCTTAGCATGTTTCATATTCATTCTTCACATGGTGAAATTGAAACAAAAGCAAATTTGGATTTTGAGGAGATAACCAACTATGAAATGTCAGTGGAAGCGAAGGATGGAGGGGGTTTTGTTGCCCATTCAAAAATAGTAGTAGAAATTTTAGATGAAAATGATAATGTGCCAGACATAGCCATTACATCACTAACCACACCAATTCCCGAGGATGCCACCACTGGAACAGTCATAGCATTGATTGAAGTTCACGATCAAGACTCAGGAGACAATGGAGAAGTTGACTGTCAAATCATGGAGAAAACACCTTTTGATTTAATACTATCATCACGCAGATATTATAGAGTTGTTACAACCAACACATTGGACAGAGAAGAAGTATCAAGCTACAACATCACAATTCTAGCTACAGACAGAGGCTCTCCTCCACTTGTCAACCAGAAAACAATAAGATTTGAAATATTCGATGTTAATGACAATCCACCTGTTTTTCAGAAATTAACATATTCAGCATATATACCAGAGAATAATTTGCCTGGGATCTCACTTTATAATATATGTGCTTCAGATCTTGATAGTGGAGAAAATGGTAAAATTATTTATTCAATTTCCAATATGAAAATAGACGATTTTCCAGTATCATCTTATTTTTCAGTTAATAGAGAGACTGGTGTTCTCTACGCCCAGCGATCATTTGATTATGAAGAACGTAAGGAGTTTGTATTCCAAGTAACAGCTACAGATAATGGATCCCCATCGCTGAGTAGCAATTCTACTTTAATTATCCATATAGTGGATAGGAATGATAATGCACCAAAGATTTTGTATCCAACATCAGATAGTGCTGGCCTAACTTTGTTTGAGATGGTCCCCTTAAGTTCTGAAGAAGGTTCTTTAATAACTAAGGTGGTTGCTGTGGATGCTGATTCTGGTCATAACTCCTGGCTCTCTTATCATTTCATACAGAAAGCAGAACTATATTACTTTAGCATTAGTCAGCACACAGGTGAAATCAGAACAGCACATGTCTTTCAAGAAAAGGATGTGTTGCAGCATACAGTTGTGGTTATGGTGAAGGACAATGGGTCTCCCTCTCTTTCAGCATCAGTTACTTTGAGCCTTGTTGTTGGCGAGAGCTTTCAAATGTTGTCTCCAAAACACATTAACCGAGTGACTGATGACGAGTCTCCATCTAGTTTACAAATGTATTTAGTAATTGCAGTAGCTTTGATTTCCTTATTGTTTATTTTAACCGTGATGCTGGTTATTATATCAAAATGCAAAGGTTCACAACATGCTCCAGACTTTGGATCCTTCAGTACAAACCTGTATTCACAAGTTGACCCCAGAATGCTTTCCCAATACAATGGAACACTGCCTCTGCCATACTCATACAATGTGTGTGTGGCTCTGGATCCAACTGAAAGTGACTTTACCTTCATAAAACCAAATAAAAATGTTCCTATAGACAATCTTATTGATGCTGATGAGTTAGGACTTGGAAATGAAAAGTCAACAACTCTTGAGCAGGTAAGTTATTATTTTTCTATTTCACAAATAATGTTACTTACATGATGACGTAACTTTATATGTATTGCCTATATCTGGAATATATATTTGTGCTGAATAAGCAAATATTTACTAAAATTTGGATTTTATTTATACATAGAAGACTTAATAATTTATTAGGACCTCAAGATTGTCTAAGAAACATTAAAGTATTTCCACTCATGATCATCCTTCCTAACATCTCTACAAGAGGGCTCGTAAAGGGACTCATGAATATGAATCCATGGTTTTATTTCTCAATCACTACATATTTCTAGATTTAAGAGTGTGAGAAAAAGTTTGGGATCATAAATGTGGAGCTGCAAATTGCTTCTTTGAATTTTTGGTTCTTCTGAAGGATTATATGAAGTCTGGCCTAAGCTCTTTAAGTAATCTAGCACCTCCCTTGTGTTATCAGTTGTTTTAGAAACTAAAAGCACCAAACTAAAAAGAGGCACATGTATGTGTGTTTGTAGTGCTCACTTAATGAAGACAGAATAATAGTTTATATTTTTATTTTTATCACCATGAACAAAAAATCATGCAAAAAAAATAATTGTATGTTATACATATGTGACATATCTGGAATTGATGCAAGGACACATCAGTAGTTTCTATATTAGGTTAAAACATTTGATCTGTAATGAGAAAAATGTTTTTTACTATTTCTAAATAAGATGGTCTCTTTCTAAACGCGAAATATTTTTTTCAAACCTATTTTTATCTCCAATTATTTTGTTTGTTTGCTGATGTCTTTAAATACAAATAGTGCATATACTTACTAGCGGGATTCACTGAAATCCTTGACTTGGTGAAATCTAAAAGAGAATTTGTATATAAACATGCTGTGGTTTCTTGAATTTTTATTTTTGCTATAATATATTTTTACATTATTATTTGTTGTAGATAAAGTGGACATTTATTAGCATATGATACCATATATTTCCAAGCATTCATGTTCTATAAACGCCTTCTCAAAGTGTTTGTTTTTATTATTTTTGTTCAGAAGGTTAACTCAAGTTCACTGGAAATAAAAACATGGGGAACTCAGGCCAATGTAAACAATTATACTTATTGTCATCGCTGGTTGGCCAAACAAACTGACCAATGGCTGTCACATGAAGAATGACCAAACAATTAAACATGTCCAATGCAAGAAACAAATGATACATAAGGCTTTATGTTGGGTGTCACACTGACCAGTATTAAAAATCTCTATGTTAGTACATGATTTCCTTTTGGCATTTTAGTTCCTTCTTTGCATTGTATCTACAATATCCACCAGAGCAGATTTCTACCAAAAGAAAACCATAGGAGATTTTTGGTATTTTCTCTCTTCTAGTCAAAATGAGGTTATTCATCATACGTATGCTTGTCTGTACCTTCATACAATATTTTAGAATAATGTTATTGGAACAATTATTTATTTCAATCTTAAAATGTAATGTTTTCAACACCATCTGAAATTATATTAGAAGAGTATAGCTACACATCTTAAAAAATGCTTCTTAGAGATGGCTTGGTATATATTTAATTTTCTAGAATAGAATATGTGCAATGTAAAGATTAATGTTTCTAGTATGTGGACTGTGGTATACTTAATATAAAAATCTTTTAAATGGCAGATATTGAATACTAGATACTTGGCAGTGCTTCTTATAAAAATAAAACATATTGCATCTTGGTTTGCGTCGTCCATAAAAATTTTTTATTTATAAATAGCTTATTTCAAATCACCCTATATCATTTTGAAATAAATGTTTATTCAATGTTGTTTTAAAGTATAATAAAAGGTAAAAATCCTACATTTTCAACTTACCAGAGGTGCAGTTCCATGTTTAAACCTCTAAGTGTCACTGTTCCCCAATAAGCTGAATAATACGAAGCTAGAGACCCATTGATATTTCCATCACTGCAGATCTGCAAGGAAAAAATACGGCCATTTTGGAGTCTCTTACAAATAGAACACAGCATACCTGATTGTCTCCCTCTAAAGAAGAGGATTCAGATCTTTATTGGATGAAACAACATCTAAGGAAACTGCCCTGATATTAGCTGAGATGAAAACACAGGATTCAAAGAAATTCAAAGGAATCAGATGGCAAGTAACATTTTCCTTCTTATTTTCTTGGCTTTGTCATTCAGTCTCTGGTCAGCTTCATTATTCCATTGCTGAAGAAATGAGAAAAGACTCTGTTATATCAAACATTGCAGAAGATCTTGGATTAGATATTAAGCAGCTTGAATTTCGAAGATTTCGGATTGTTTCACGTGTTTCAGAGAAATATTTGTATGTAAATTTAAATAATGGCAATCTGTATGTAAGAGACAGGATAGACAGAGAGACACTGTGTGGGGCGGCAGCTACCTGCTTCCTGACCTTTGATGCAGTTGTTGAAACTCCCTTAAATGTTTATGATATTAAGATTGAAATTCTGGATATAAATGATAATTCACCAACATTTCCCCATGACAGCATTAGTTTAGAAATTATTGAATCTACTTTGTCAGGAACAAGATTGGTTTTACAAAATGCAGAAGATCCAGATATTGGTATTAATTCTGTACAAACATACAATCTCAGTGATAATCAGCATTTTACACTGAGTGAAAAGACCAGCACTGATGGCAGTAAATTTCCAGAGCTTGTCTTAGAGAAACCTTTAGATCGGGAAACACAACATCTTCATCAATTAACTTTAACAGCACTAGATGGAGGAAAGCCTATATTGTCTGGCACTGATTTATTAAAAATAATTGTCTCTGATGCCAATGACAATATTCCATCATTTAGTCAGGAGGTATATAAGGTGAACATAAATGAAAATATCCCGGTCAACTCTACTGTGCTTATTGTAAGTGCAAGTGACAAAGATGAAGGACTAAATGCACAGATTACATATTCCATTAGCAAGTCTTCAGGAATTATACCTAACATGTTTACTATCCATCCAACAAGTGGAGAAATAAAAATAAGAACAAATTTAGATTATGAATCTACACAACATTTTGAAATTTCTGTTCAAGCAAAGGACGGAGGTGGCTTTGTTGCTTATTCCAAAGTATTACTTGATGTGACAGATGAAAATGACAATGCTCCTGAGATATCCATTACCTCATTATCTACTCCCATTTCTGAGGATTCTGCACCTGGCACCCTGATAGCGCTTATTGAAGTTCATGATCAGGATTCAGGAGACAATGGGATTGTTGATCTTCAACTCTTAGGAAAATCACCATTTGAGTTATCAGTGTCATCTACTAGATATTATGGGGTTCTCACGACAAGAGCCATGGACAGAGAACAAATGTCAAGTTACAGCATCTCAATTTCTGCTAAAGACCAGGGTACACCTCCACTTTCCAGCAAGAAAACCATCACATTAGAAATTTCAGATATAAATGACAATCCACCAATATTTATAAAACCCACTTATGTATCTTATGTGCCAGAGAACAATTTACCAGGTGGCTCAATATTTAGCATACAAGCTTCAGATCTTGACAGTGGAGATAATGCTAAGATTTTTTATTCGATTTCCAGCACTAATACAGAAGATTTTCCAGTATCCTCTTATTTTTCTCTTAATATAGAAACAGGCGTTCTCTATGCTCAGCGATCATTTGATTACGAGCAACACAAGAAGTTTGTGATCCAAGTGATGGCTAAAGACAGTGGATCCCCATCTCTGAGTAGCAATACAACATTAATTATCCATATAGTTGATCAAAATGATAATACTCCAAAAATATTATACCCATCTCCAGAAAGTGGTGAGTCAGCTTTTTTCGAGATGGTTCCTTTCACTTCAGAATTTGGATCATTAGTAACTAAGGTGGTTGCGGTGGATGCTGATTCTGGACATAATGCCTGGCTGTCTTATCATTTCATTTCAGTACCAGAACCATCTCATTTTAGCATTAGTCAGCACACGGGTGAGATCAAAACAGCACGAGCCTTTCAGGAAAAGGATGTTGTAAACCATAAGTTAGTGGTTTTGGTGAGGGACAATGGATCCTCCTCTCTTTCAGCAACAGTAACCATAAACCTCATTGTGGGAGATAACTTCCAGCAAGTGATTCCAAAAGTAAACAATCAAGCCACAGATCAAGAAGCTCCATCGAATTTGCACATTTATTTAGTAATCGCACTTGCATTGATTTCCCTCTTATTTATTGTAACGTTCACGTTAGTTATTATATCAAAGTGTAGAGAGTCCAAATCGTCCCCAGTATTTGGATCTCTGAATACAAACCTTTATTCTCAAGTTGATCCCAGGATGCTTTCCCAATATAATAATGGAACTTTGTCTCTGCCATACTCATACAATGTGTGTGTGGCTCTGGATTCAAGCGAAAGTGACTTTGCTTTTATAAAACCTAATCTGAATGTTCCTATTGACAATCTTATTGATGCTGATGATTCAGGCCTTGGAAATAATACCGCAAAAGAAACAGCCACCATCAGCATTAATGAAACTGTTGCTTCCAGAAGTCTTCAGGAGGTAAGTTAAATTAATGTTATATTTGATTATTTCCAGAGGGCTGTGAACAAAACATTATGGGACTACGATACAAACTATTTGATGGGGAATCATTTTTTTTTCTGTTTATACCAAGGAAGACTCGATGGTCAAGGATTTACAAGATAGACAAATACCTGGGACTGGATAGCATACACTCACGGGTACTTAAAGAGCTAAACCAGGCCCTGGCCAGACCACTATTCTTATTTTTTCAGTGATTATTTAATTTTGACTATGGTGCCCATATATTGGCATAAGGCAGATGTGGTGGCCATATTTAAGAAAGGATCAAAATCGGAGCCAGGCAATTACAGACCTGTAAGCTTAGCATCAGTGGTGGGAAAAGGGAAAATATTCAATAATTCATCTATAACAGGAAAATCATAACCAGAAGTCAACATGGTTTTTTGAAAGACAAGTCTTATAAAAATTATATCTATTTCATTTTATGAAGTGAGTAAAAATATAGACCTGGGCGCTGTGGTGGATGTGATCAATTTAGACTTTGCTAAGGTGTTTGATTCAGTTCCACACAAAATGTTATTATCAAAATGACTGATATACATTTAGGGGGAAATGTTTGTGTGTGGATTGAAAATTGGTGGAAAGATAGAATGCAGAGAGTGGTGTTAAATGGGAAGTTCTCAAATTGGACAAAGGTGATAAATGGAGTGCCTCAGGGATCTGTCCTGGGTTCTATTCTTTTTAATTTATTTATTAATGATCTCCCAGTGGGCATGGAGAGTCATGTCTCGGTGTGTACCCATGACAAAATGTATTTCTTATTTCTCACATCTCTTTGGAGATTACTACTGTTAATTTGTATCATTATTTACTTTACTTCTAAAAGGTAGACAAAAGAAACACATTGTTTATGTCTTGCAGTCTAAAGGAATATGTTTATACAATCAAAACTCTATAATACAGCTATTTATGTTAGCATTTTAAAAAATATATAAAGGTATTTATGATTTGATTTGTTTATATAGCACAAACAAAGTGCTAACAATCACATTTAAATAACTTAATTTGAGACGTTATTCCACTGACATCTTCACGCATCTTGTATGTCAAATGGTTTTACGGCTTTTGTAGCCAGCCTGTGGACTGACCTAAGAAACTCTGACTTAGCTGAGCATATCAACAGGGTCATCATAGACTGGTTATTTTACTGTTTGGAAAAATGAGGAAGAAGCTTTCAGTGTCAAGAAGTAACATAACAACATAACAAGCCTGAAAGCTTGAAATTCTTTGTCAGACAATAAAGGATATCATTTACCTCAATGTTGTTTCTTTTATAATTAAAAACATTATAATTTCAAAAGTATTTAAAATATAATGATGCAAGGCTAGACACATACATGTATACTGTAGGAGCAAAACAGCCCGATTTAGGAGCCATTGTAATGGTACATATTATATGAGTCAATGTAAAACATTTCAAGTAAGGTCAGTAGGCATTGAGTATGTTCTAGTAGAAAGATAGTTAAAGCAACTCATGATTGCATCATCACAGGGCTTGACAAATCCCAGGAGGCAGTGAACTCCTAATATCTCAACACTTGTTATTTTAAAGCAGGTATAGGCTGCATCATTAATTTGTCCATCACAAGGTCCTCAATGAACAGTGTTGGTGCCTTGCTCTGCTTTAAAACCTTTACCTTTATTTGCATATGTGCATAAACCATTAAAGTGATGAAAAAAATAACAAAATTACACTATTAGATATACCAATAATCCAACTAGCTGTAAATTATTACAGAAAACAAACCTTATGGAAATCCCAGGTTTACGTTAGCTGTAATAATGTGTTAAATAACACATTTGATATATTTTCCTGTCATTTAAACATGTTTCATTATTCATAAAATCAAATGCATTTTCTACTGAATAGCAAAACTTTACTTAAATCAAGAGAAAACTATTCATTTCACATTCTGTGAAGTGAACACTGAAATTATAATATTTTTTAACATTTTTTAAATATAGCATATTATATATATATATATATATATATATATATATATATATATATAAACAATGCTATTGCAGAACATTACAGTTTTTATAATTACTATTTATTTTTTAAAAGATTTTCTAAGATATGCAGTACCACATTTACACCTCTGAGCGCCGCTGTTCACCAATAAGGAGATGAATTTGGAATAGAAGACAACTAGCATTTCTATCAATAACACACACTGCAGATCTGCAACAAGGAATTCAGCCATATTTGCAGTGTGTTGCAAACAGAGCACAAAACATCACAATTTATTATCTAACATAAGTGGATTCTACACTGCAAATTCTGGTCTACATTGGATTACAAATGAGCTACAGCTGAAAAGAAACTGTGAGGCTTTAAATACAGAAAATGTCATTGATAAAGACCCAGGATTCACAGAAATACAGAGGAATCAGATGGCAAGTAATATTTTCCTTCTTATTTTCATGGCTTTGTCATTCAGTCTCTGGTCAGCTTCATTATTCCATTGCTGAAGAAATGAGAAAAGACTCTGTTATATCAAACATTGCAGAAGATCTTGGATTAGATATTAAGCAGCTCTTAATTCGAAGACTACATATTGTTTCACATATTTCAGAAAAATATTTTTCTGTCAGTTTAGTCAATGGCTATTTGCTTATTAAAGACAGGATAGATAGAGAGACACTGTGTGGGGCGGCAGCTACCTGCTTCCTGACTTTTGATGCAGTGGTTGAAAATCCTTTGAATGTCTTTGATGTCAAGATTGAAATTCAGGATATAAATGATAATGCTCCAGTGTTTGTTCAAGAAATTATGACATTAGAAATCATAGAATCTACTTTACCAGGAACACGATTTGTTCTGCCAAATGCAGAAGATCCAGATATTGGAATTAATTCTGTACAAACATACAAGCTCAGTGATAATCAGCATTTTACACTGAGTGAAAAGACCAGCACTGATGGCAGTAAATTTCCAGAGCTTGTCTTAGAGAAACCTTTAGATCGGGAGACACAAAACATCCATGAATTAATGTTAATAGCACTGGATGGAGGAAATCCCATCAGATCAGGTACTGCTTTAATTAAAGTAATCATTACTGATGTTAATGATAATACTCCTATTTTTACAGAAGATGTATACAAAGTGAGTATTAGTGAAAGAACGCCCATTAACTCTACAGTACTAAATGTAAGTGCGAGTGACAAAGATGACGGGTCAAATGCACAGATCATATACTCATTCAGCAAAACCTCGGGAAATATACCACAAATGTTTAATATTCATCCTTACAATGGTGAAATAAAAACCAAAAGAACTTTGGACTTTGAGATGACGCAGAGGTACGAGATGTCTATACAGGCAAAAGATGGAGGGGGATTTGTTGCCCATTGCAAGGTATTAGTAGAAATAACAGATGAAAATGACAATGCACCAGAGTTAACAATTAAATCGCTCTCTACTCCCATTCCTGAGGATTCCACACCCGGAACAGTCATAGCACTGATTGAAGTTCATGATAAGGATTCTGGAACACATGGAGAAGTTGACTGTCAAATAATGGAAGCAGTACCTTTGGAATTAATATTATCTACCAGTCGATATTATCGAATTGTGACTACTAAGTCCATTGACAGGGAAAAACTCTCCTCTATTAACATTACAATGTTAGCTATGGACAGGGGATTGCCCTCACTTTCCACTACAATATCCATCAGGTTGGATATTTTGGATGTTAATGACAATCCCCCAATATTTCAGAAATCTACATATTCAGCTTATGTACCAGAGAACAATATGCCAGGAGCCTCAATATTCAGTATTCATGCTTCAGATCTTGATGCTGGAGACAATGCTAAGGTTATTTATTCAATTTTTAACATAAATACAGACGATGTCCCAGTGTCTTCTTATTTTTCCATTAACATAGAGACTGGAGTACTCTATGCTCAGCGATCATTTGATTATGAGCAGCATAAGGAGTTTCTTATACAAATAAATGCTAAAGACAATGGATCCCCATCTCTTTCTAGCAATACCACATTAATTATTAACATAGTGGATCAGAATGATAACTCACCAAAGATTTTGTATCCATCACCAGAAAATGATGGTACAACTATTTTTGAAATGGTGCCTTTTTCTGCAGAAGAAGGAGCATTAATTACTAAGGTGGTGGCGGGGGATGCCGACTCTGGACATAACTCTTGGCTTTCTTATCATTTCATACAAGTACCAGAACCATCTCACTTTAGCATTAGTCAGCACACTGGTGAGATCAGAACATCACGTGTTTTTCAAGAGAAGGATGTTTTGAAGAATAAGGTAGTGGTTTTGGTTAAAGATAATGGATTCCCTTCTCTCTCGGCAACTGTTACTTTGAGCCTTGTCATTGGAGATAACATACAATATACAGTTCCCAAAGTAAGCAATGAAATCACAGATGAAGACTCTTCTACTCATTTACAAATGTATTTAGTAATTGCACTTGCGTTGATTTCCTTCTTATTTATTTTAACTGTTATGTTAGTCGTTATATCGAAGTGCAAAGAATCAAAACCTTCTCCAGCATTTGGATCGTTCGGTACAGATCTATATTCTCAGGTTGATCCCAGAATATTTTCCCAATATAACAACGGAACTTTGCCTCTGCCGTACTCATACAATGTGTGTGTGGCTCTGGATTCTACCGAAAGTGACTTTACTTTCTTAAAACCAAATCAAAATGTCCCCATTGAAAACCTCATTGATGCTGATAATTCGGGACTTGGAAATGAAAGTACAACAGAATCCATATTGCCTACCAGTGCCCCAGTTAAGGTGAGTTATCCATAAATATTTTAATTATAGCAAATAAATTATGTTAATGATTTGAGTTGATCTATATGACCTGTTATCTTAAGAGGATGATTGCCCTAAAATAATAATACTTGACTGCATGATTCTTAGCCACAATGGGGAACACAGTTTAAACATTTTATGAGTTACAGCAAACATCAACTGTAATTCTACATTTTTTTTATAACAATGCACTCTTGTTTGTGTATCTAATCAGATCTAAAACACATAATGTATTTTTCTAAATCTGTTGATACAATGCATTACATTGTTATCAATTTAAGACAACACACATCATTTTGAACGTTATAGTTCTGTTTCCATCGTATATCGCAGGCTGCCATGTGAATGGTTGCTTAAAATGTGATTTTTATCCTATCCGTTCATCCTCATATAACTTTTTTTTTTTATTCAAAAATAATACACTATCGGGATGCCAAAACACAGACATCTTTTGTAACTTTTTTTTTCAATTGGCAGACATCTTCCGCATCTCTCCATTGAAAAAAGATACACAAAACATGTCTTTGTTTTTCATAATAATCCTGGCCTGGTCTGTTTACCAAAAGTATAGGTTCCCTTAAGTTTTTACATATTTATTGCATTGTTTAGCATAATATGGAGGTATTTGGATTGACAATATTTTTATATATAATTGAATATTTGTATATTTTTTTAAGGGAATGTATATAGTCTATTCATTTTAATATTGTATTTGTGTATATTATTTGGGTCTGCATTCCTTGATTTGAATTGTATTTTCATGTGTGTATTTTTTTTATGAAATACAATAAATGGAGTATTTTTTCACAGTGTTGTGCTTTTTATTGGAGCACTGTTCCCTTTTATTTTTAAATTAACTATATCTTTTTTTTCTTTATTAATTCCATAATCTGTTTTTGTTTTAAACGTAGACCATGTTGAAATTATTTGTATTTTTCCTAATGATTTTTTTATGTTATTTTGCTTTTGGTGAGGTTTGTGAGCTATAGTTAGGTGGGCTATTTTTAAGTGTCATTTAATAGCAATTCCAATGAAAGTTTAAAAACTCTTGTAAATGGATATCTATTGTCCAAGTAGCTATGCACATCTTTATTATTATTATTGCTTCTATAATGTGGATCAATACATTTGTTGTGAAGATGGCATCATGCTTTTAAGAACATTCTTGCAAAAAATGGTACTGAAAAAAAATGTTTGGAGACTCCATTAGATATTCATATCTAAATATTCTTTTAGTTATATAAACTTTTAAATTTATTTATCACATCTAAACAATAGCAATACCATGGTTTTAATTAAAGGAAATCTTAATTGCATTGTAGAAATTAATGGAAATAGAGCTTGATGTAGCTTGATGTCCAATGACTATGAATGCATAGGCTTGATACTAGCTGATGGAACCTAAAGAATTATTTTATGTGCCATAGGATATACACTTTCCATATTTTAGTTAATAACATTCATGTATTATATATATTTCAGTTTTCATTTTTAAAAAGCTGCATGGCAAAAAGACAGACTTTGGTATTACTTTTAGGCCCCCTACATTCTGAAAAATGTTGAAGGTTGAAATGTTCCTGTGAAAGACAAAAGTGGCACATGAGTGGCATTTTCTTTCGAAAACTATTGTACAACTTTTTAAGGTGTATATCCTTATACATGTAAACCACAATTATACAATCAATTGGCAGGATTTAATTCTGGACCTGATCACAGTGCCAGCAGATATAGAGATATTAGTATTGACTATTTTCATTTGACTTAACATTAATTGTATTTCCAACTGCAAACGGTGGATTCTTTCGACAAACTTGTGTATAGAAATAATGATGTCCTGATTTACATACAAAATGAAGACGTGGGCATACAATTTACTTTCTTTGGGAAACAAATATATTTACAAATTTACAGTAAATTGAAGTTACCACTAAATAAATAATTGTAATTGATTATTCAATCTGCAGAGTGTATGTGGCTATAAGAAATATAAATTGCCTTAATCCAAGGACTAATGATTGGTTACTTTATATAATTATGTTAAGAGGTAGAATGCGGAACACAACACATCATCCAATCATATGAAATGCTGTTTTTGGAACAAATTGTAAAAAATGACGGTTTCAATAATGAAATTGTATATACATTTAATTCGTTACTTGTAAACTAATGTTTGAAAAGAAAACATTTACCAGATCATTACTTTTATTAAATCTCTGAATTGAAGTATGGCGGTGATGGTTTAAGTTACATTGCATCTAAATTAGTTGATATTTTTAGTGGACGTAATGATTACCATACATTGTGACAAAATATATTGCCTTAATATAAATATTTTGTATAAATATAAATTTGAATTGAACATATGTATTTAGAAAGCATAATCACAAAGTTGCATTAAATACAAAGTTATACATTCATTTGATATTAATCTTGCTTCATCGCACAATGTACTTATTCTTAGTTTATGTTGAATTTAAAATGTTTATATCATGAATTTGCTGTACAATTAATGCAGGTTCTCAGATCAAAAACAACCTTTATTTGTGGCACCAACTAACGATATAATAATAGCATGCATTTCACACAAAATCACCAAACAAAGGACGTGTCTTTCCAATAATAAATAGGATATTTCAAATGATATCCCATATGAACATTGAGTGTATTTTTATTATACAACATTGCATGTATAATTCAGAAGTGTTATGAATACATATTTTCTAGTCATGCACTTCCACATTTACACCACTGAGCGCCGCTGTTCACCAATAAGGAGAGGAATGAGGAACTGGAGATCCACTGATCAGACCTTAATATCACTGCAGATCTAAAAGGAAGAACACAGCCATTTTCAGATTTTCCTGCAAACCAAAAACAGTTCATTTGATTACACTGCTTAATAGAAAGAACTCTATTTTCTATCTACTGGATTACAAATGCAGTAAACGTGGAAACAAAGTGTTTTTAGGAGAAATTGGATGCTGAAAATGACAAAACCCCAGGATTCCCAGACATACAAAGGAATCAGATGGCAAGTAATATTTTCCTTCTTATTTTCTTGGCTTTGTCATTCAGTCTCTGGTCAGCTTCATTATTCCATTGCTGAAGAAATGAGAAAAGACTCTGTTATATCAAATATTGCAGAAGATCTTGGATTAGATATTAAGCAGCTTGAATTTAGAAGATTTCATATTGTTTCACGTGTTTCAGAGAAATATTTCTTTGTTAGTTTAGAGAATGGCAATTTATATGTTAGAGACAGGATAGATAGAGAGACACTGTGTGGGGCGGCAGCTACCTGCTTCCTGACCTTTGATGCAGTGGTTGAAAATCCTTTGAATGTTTTCAAGATCAAGATTGAAATTCAAGATATAAATGATAATTCGCCAAGATTTTTTCATAATACTAGAAAATTAGAAATTATTGAATTTACTTCACCAGGAACAAGATTTGTTTTACAAAATGCAGAAGATCCAGATATTGGTATTAATTCTGTACAAACATACAAGCTCAGTGATAATCAGCATTTTACACTGAGTGAAAAGACCAGCACTGATGGCAGTAAATTTCCAGAGCTTGTCTTAGAGAAACCTTTAGATCGGGAGACACAAAACATTCATGAATTAATTTTAACAGCAATGGATGGAGGGAATCCTGTTAGATCAGGTACTGCTTTAATTAAAATTTCTATCACTGATGTCAATGACAATACTCCAATATTTACACAAGAAGTGTACAAAGTGAGTTTAAGTGAAAATGCTCCAATAAATTCCACTGTACTCTCTGTAAGTGCAAGTGACAGAGATGAAGGATCCAATGCTCAAATCACATATTCATTTAGCAAAACCTCAGGAAATATACTTGACATGTTTGATATCTACCCGGAAACTGGGGAAATAAAAACAAAAAGTAGTATGGATTTTGAAACAACACAGAAGTATGAAATGTCTATAGAGGCAAAGGATGGAGGAGGATTTGTTGCCCACTGCAAGGTGTTAGTAGAGATAACTGATGAAAATGACAATGCACCGGAGATATCAATTACATCACTATCCACACCCATTCCTGAGGATTCCGCACCCGGAACAGCGATAGCACTGATTGAAGTTCATGATCAAGATTCAGGGAAAAATGGAGAGGTTGACTGCCAAATACTAGAAATAGTACCTTTGGAATTGATATTATCTACTAGTCATTATTATAGAATTCTTACAACTAATTCCATTGACAGGGAAAAGTTCTCTTCTTTCAACATCACAATTTTAGCTACGGACCATGGATCTCCTCCACGTTCCAGTACAATAACCATAAAATTGGATATTTTGGATGTTAATGACAATCCCCCAGCATTTCAGAAATCTGCATATTCAGCTTACGTACCAGAGAACAACTTACCTGGAGCCTCAATATACAGTATTCATGCTTCAGATCTTGATGCTGGAGATAATGCTAAAGTTATTTATTCCATTTTCAACATACATACAGACGATGTCCCAGTGTCTTCTTATTTTTCCATTAACATAGAGACTGGAGTACTCTATGCTCAGCGATCATTTGATTATGAGCAGCATAAGGAGTTTCTTATAAAAATAAATGCTAAAGACAATGGATCCCCATCTCTTTCTAGCAATACCACATTAACTATTCATATAGTGGATCAGAATGATAACGCGCCAAGGATTTTGTACCCATCACCAGAAAATGACGGTTCCACATTGTTTGAAATGGTGCCTTTTTCTGCAGAAGAAGGGACGTTAATTACTAAGGTGGTGGCGGCTGATGCCGACTCTGGACATAACTCTTGGCTTTCTTATCATTTCATACAAGTACCAGAACCATCTCACTTTAGCATTAGTCAGCACACTGGTGAGATCAGAACATCACGTGTTTTTCAAGAGAAGGACGTTTTGAAGAATAAGGTAGTGGTTTTGGTTAAAGATAATGGATTTCCTTCTCTTTCAGCAACTGTTACTTTGAGCCTTGTCATTGGAGATAACATACAACATGCAGTTCCCAAAGTAAGCAATAAAATCACAGATGAAGACTCTTCTACTCATTTACAAATGTATTTAGTAATTGCACTTGCGTTGATTTCCTTCTTATTTATTTTAACTGTTATGTTAGTCGTTATTTCGAAGTGCAGAGAATCAAAACCTTCTTCAGCATTTGGGTCCTTCAGTACAAACCTTTATTCTCAAGTTGATCCCAGAATGCTTTCCCAATATAATAATGGAACTTTGTCTCTGCCGTACTCATACAATGTGTGTGTGGCTCTGGATTCAACTGAAAATGACTTTACTTTCTTAAAACCCAATCAAAATGTTCCCATTGAAAACCTTATTGATACTGATGAGGCAGGACTTGCAAATGAAAATACGATAGATGCTATATTGCCAACCAATGGCCCCATTCAGGTGAGTTGTTCTAAATATTTCAATATTTATAGCAAATAAACAAAATATTCATACATGTATTAATGTTCTGATTTTAAGTTTATGAGATGCCATTTTTTCTTAGTCGGATGATTTTTAATAAAAATACATGTATTAATAATACTAATTGGCTGGATGATCCTTAGCCACAATGGGGACTATAGATTAATTTTATTTATTTCACAGCAAAACATCAACAACATTGTGATTCAACAAGTGTATTCAAAAATTAACTACTCTTTTGTGCATCTAATCAGATCTATGTATTTTTATTGTGTTTTTAGACAAGGTTTTTAATCTCCATTATATTTACATTTGTACTTTCTATTATTTTAGGATCATACAAAACATAAAAACTTGTTTCACAAATATAATATAATAAAACCCAATAATATTTATACAAGTGAAATATAGTTCCTAGACAAGTAAGTTAGACATTTAAGGATAGTTTGAGATTGCTTCTCCATTATAAAATTGAAAGCACGTGCCTCCTTTCACGATGAATGGATGAAGGCTTGTGAAGACCATGTTGAAGATATTCCCACTTGATACAAAGCATTACATTGTAACATCTCTACAGGAACACAGATATAATTTTTAACTTTATAGGTTAGTTTCCATAGGATATTATGGGACTGGTTGTTTATATCATTTATTCGTAGTGATATCATGATCTCGCCACATCATGCTCATAAACCATCAAAGTGTTTTTTTTTTTGTATATAAGCGTAGAACTTATTCATTTGTATCAGTATATATGCTTTATTTTTGCAGTTTTGCTCTTGATGAATCTTGACAATGTGTGCGTGGGAGTTATTGTTAGGTGAGCTGAAAATATTAAATCATACTTTAAAAAGTAAGATATCTCCTGGTCCGGACTGCGCCCGCCGTTTTCTCCTCGGAAGTGCTCGCTCCTTTTTTTTTACCTATATAATTTTTCTTGAACCTCTTGCTTCCATGTATTATCCCAGTACGTCCTTTACCATGTCTTCCCTTCGATGCCCTATGGTAGAGTATCCTCTTTTTTTTTTTTCTTAGTTTCTTTTTTCTTTCCCTTACTTTAAAGGAACCTCGACCTTTAGGCTTCCAAAATTGGGAAAATGCTGTATGATTAGGAGGGCGGGGGGAAGATGCAGAAATATCTCAATGTTAATGTAATAACTTAGAGGTTTCTGTCTTATTTCTGTCTTATTTCTGATTGCTTGTCTTTATAAATGTGTATAAAAATGTATGTAAATAATAATAAAAAAAAAAAAAAAGTAAGATATCCCAAATGTTCTTTCTTTTATTGAGGTAGACATTCAATAACCATCTCTATGTGTCATTGGTATGTTCACACATCAAACACACGGTACATAGCCAATCATTGGGGAAGAGATGATGATCTCCTCCTCTGGTGGTGGTGTGTTCGACATCGCAGATGCTGCACCACAATCAGCTTTGTGGCATGGCAACTTGGAAGCCATTGACTTCCAAATAAAATATGAAAATCTTCTGAATGATGTTCCTATAATGCGGATGAATGCCCAGTATAAAAAGAAGACTTTAAGTAGTAAAATCAATTCAACACAAGTATTTAGATAAAGTGTTGGAACTACAGCTCAGTTTTTTTCTACTTTTAGTGTCTGGTGCTGAAACAGGATAGAACCATATCATAAGGCCCAGAGTAGCATAGAAAGTTCTCACCAGTCGACTGATAATGGTAAGGCCATAGATAGTCAGTTGGTAGCCAGCAGCCGGGTTCTCTGTCATCTTGCAGCAATCAAATGTCAAATACCTAACTCATGGTGAACAGCTCATTAGTGGCGGTGATGTGGAAACTGTTAACAATTGTAGAATTTCCATGTGATACAGGAGTTTGACTCTTGGAGGGCTAAATCTAATTTTCAGGAGAGACCCAATGCGGGCTGCTTACTTCTAGGTGATAAAAGCTATATCAGATGCATGGGTTAGTTTAGTGGCATGTAGTACTGCAATCTGTAGGCTTTAACATTCAACAGAGTTTAATTTGGGTTTTTAAGTGATTTTAATCTTTGTTATGGGATATGTCTGGTGGTCTATGGTGAAGCAGGGCCGTGAATGAGGAAGGCCTCAACCATTCTATTACTTGTAGATTTGGAAGGCCCAGTCCCCTCAGGAATGATGGTAAGTCTAATGGATAGTATGGACCCAATTGTAGCATTTAGGGCAACAAGTAAGATATTTCAGCTCCTTTCAACACTGTTGTAATAGACTTAAGAGCTCTTCTGGCTTGCAGCATCATTATTGAGAGATCAGTATATAAGATCTCAACTTTGTGAAGTTCTAGTGCGATAATTTGACAGTATAGTGTACTGGTCTGTGGGGTAATGTGGTCATCATAGGGCATACCGGGGTGGGGTTCCCGCGTCCCTTGTGTTCTACACACTCTGAAAATGTTTTAATTTTCATAGGATCATTGGGTGCTTTGTGTAGAATGTTGTCAAAGAGCTCTTGCATATATGCTGTGAGATCCACATCACTGATCGCTTTGGGGATCCAGCAGACCCATAGGTTACCTCTTTGGCATTTGTTATCGATGTATTCAACTTGTTGTTGAAGTATGTAGATCTGATATTCTTGAGTTTGTATGTGCAGGTTTTGAATGTTGTCTGATATAAGGTTTTATTTGCATTTTCAGGCACATTTTGCAGAGCATCCAATAAGTGTGACTCATAAACGGCGAGCTCCACCCCCCCCCCCCTCCCCCATATAATATAGTTTATTTCAAAATTCAGTTGCAAAGAGTATGTGGCTATTAGAAAAACTGATTATTTACTTACTAAGTAATACAAAACCAGTGTGGGTGATGGTTTACATGTTGCTAAAGTTATATAAATTACATAATGTTAGTGGACATTATTAGTGGATGCAATGCTTACCACACATTGAGTCAAAATATTTGGCTACAAAAATCAGTATTATGTGTAAATATCAATTTCATTTGAACATATGTAATCATAAGTTATAAGCACAAAGGTATATTAAACACATTAATTTGCTGCATCACACAACCTACTTATTCTTACGTATTTTATATTAGAAATGTTTAATAGATTTTCTGTACATTTAATGCAGTTTCACAGGTAAATGATAAAGCTTTGTTTGACACCAACTAAACACCTAATATCAATAATTTCACATGAATACTTAGGCTACCGTTTGTTAGAAAACGTACTTATAAATCAGAAATATTATCAATACAGCTTTTTCTGGAAAGATTTTCTAAGTGGTGCAGTTCCACCTTTATACCTCTGAGCGCCGCTGTTCACCAATAAGGAGAGGAATGTGGAACTAGAGATCGACTGATGCATCAGACCTTAACACACACTGCAGATCAGCAAAGAAGAACACAGCCATTTTTGGATTCTCTAACAAACAGAAAACAATGTGCATTTGATTATTCTGCCAAAAAGAAAGCACTATAAATTCTCAATGCTGCAGTAAATCTTTAAGCAAATTGTTTTGGGGAGAATTTGGATGCTGCAAATGGCTAAGACAAAGCCCCAGGATTCACAGAAATACAGAGGAATCAGATGGCAAGTAATATTTTCCTTCTTATTTTCTTGGATTTGTCATTCAGTCTCTGGTCAGCTTCATTATTCCATTGCTGAAGAAATGAGAAAAGACTCTGTTATATCAAATATTGCAGAAGATCTTGGATTAGATATTAAGCAGCTTGAATTTAGAAGATTTCATATTGTTTCACATATTTCAGAAAAATATTTTTCTGTTAATCTAGCAAATGGCAAATTGTATGTTAGAGACAGGATAGATAGAGAGACACTGTGTGGGGTGGCAGCTACCTGCTTCCTGACCTTTGAGGCAGTGGTTGCAAATCCTTTAAATGTGTTTAATATCAATATTGACATCAAGGATGTAAATGATAATTCTCCCAGATTCATTCATGATATTATAACATTAGAAATTATAGAATTTACATCACCAGGAACAAGGTTTATCTTACAAAATGCAGAAGATCCAGATATTGGTATTAATTCTGTACAAACATACAAGCTCAGTGATAATCAGCATTTTACACTGAGTGAAAAGACCAGCACTGATGGCAGTAAATTTCCAGAGCTTGTCTTAGAGAAACCTTTAGATCGGGAGACACAAAACATTCATGAATTAATTTTAACAGCAATGGATGGAGGGAATCCTGTTAGATCTGGCACTGCTTTGATTAAAATTTATATTACTGATGTCAATGATAATACTCCAATATTTACACAAGAAGTGTACAAAGTGAGTTTAAGTGAAAGTGTTCCAATAAATTCCACTGTACTCTCTGTAAGTGCAAGTGACAGAGATGAAGGATCCAATGCTCAAATCACATATTCATTTAGCAAAACCTCAGGAAATATACTTGACATGTTTGATATCTACCCGGAAACTGGCGAAATTAAAACAAAAAGTAGTATGGATTTTGAGACAACTCAGAAGTATGAAATGTCTATACAAGCAAAGGATGGAGGGGGATTTGTTGCACATTGCAAGGTGTTAGTAGAAATAACAGATGAAAATGACAATGCACCTGAGATATCAATTACATCACTATCCACACCCATTCCTGAGGATGCTGCTCCTGGAACAGTGATAGCACTGATTGAAGTTCACGATAAAGACTCTGGAAAGAATGGAGAGGTTGACTGTCAAATACTAGAAGCAGTTCCTTTGAAATTGATATTATCTACGAGTCGTTATTATCGAATTGTTACAACGAATTCCATTGACAGGGAAAAGCTCTCCTCTTTCAACATCACAGTTCTTGCTACAGATAAGGGAACTCCTCCACTTTCCACTACAATAAGCATCAGGCTGGATATTTTGGACATTAATGACAATCCGCCAATATTTCAGAAATCTATATATTCAACTTATGTGCCAGAGAACAACTTACCTGGAGCTTCAATATACAGTATTCATGCTTCAGATCTTGATACCGGTGACAATGCTAAAATCATATATTCAATTTCCAGCTTAAATACAGAAGATTTCCCAATGTCTTCTTATTTTTCGGTCAATATAGAGACTGGAGTTCTCTACGCTCAGCGATCGTTTGATTATGAACAGCATAAAGAATTTATTATACAAATAAATGCTAAAGACAACGGATCCCCATCCCTTAACAGCAATGCAACATTAACTATTCATATAGTGGATCAGAATGATAACGCACCAAAGATTTTGTATCCATCACCAGAGAGCGATGGTGCCACTATTTTTGAAATGGTGCCTTTTTCTGCAGAAGAAGGGACGTTAATAACTAAGGTGGTGGCGGTGGATGCCGACTCTGGACATAACTCTTGGCTTTCATATCATTTCATACATGTACCAGAACCATCTCACTTTAGCATAAGTCAGCACACTGGTGAGATCAGAACATCACGTGTTTTTCAAGAGAAAGATGTTGTGAAGCATAAGGTAGTGGTCTTGGTTAAAGATAATGGATTCCCTTCATTCTCAGCAACTGTTACCTTGAGCTTTGTCGTAGGAGATAATTTTCAACAAGCGATTCCTAAACTTAGAAATCAAATCACAGATGAAGTCTCTCCATCAAATTTGCAAATGTATTTGGTAGTTGCACTTGCTTTGATTTCTTTGTTATTTATCTTAACTGTCTTGTTGACTATTATATCAAAGTGCAAGGAATCAAAACCTTCTCCAGCCTTTGGCTCTCTCAGTACAAATTTATATTCTCAAGTTGATCCCAGGATGCTTTCCCAATTTAATGATGGAACTTTGCCTCTGCCGTACTCATACAATGTGTGCGTGGCTTTGGATTCAACCGAAAGTGATTTTGCTTTTATCAAGTCGAATCAAAATGTTCCTATTGACAATCTTATTGATGCTGATGATTCAGGACTTGGGAATGAAAGTGCAAAAGAATTGCCAACCAATTATCTTTTCCAGGTAGGATAACGTAAACTGTCAAAGTCAAAGTGTTTATATCATATGAATTACATGTTTAATAGTATCATTGTATGGGTGCAGTCAGTTGTTTTTAACATTACTGCAGTGTTTTATCAACTGTGATTATGAAGAGCTGTAGAAAATAGAACCATTTTAGCTTTTCAGATCTAATTACATCTATTTCAGCATTAAGACAAAGTTGCCTGTTTAAAAGTTGAATAAAAATGTGACCAATTTTAAAAGCAAGGCCTGTAAAAGGGTTAGTGCAGCTAAAAAGACTAATCCGCTGTGCATGTTTCATTGCGAAGTATTCAAGATCCAGTTCAAATCAATAGGAGTTGTATATCTAGAAGGTCCGACTTAATCAGAAATTGTGTACATTCAATGTTGCAACATATTTATGTTGACATGTTTTATATATAAACATAAAAGTTTAATCTTTTAGACGTTATAATTCAGTTTCTATATTGTTTGTTTATAGTATAGGAATTTAATACTATACATTTTATTTTTCGGCCATAACACTGAATGCTGATATTTCATTAATATATTATTATATAGAATGAATGTGAACCATTATTATATTAATCAAAATAAATTGTTTAAATTATTTAAAAAAATATATTGTTCACAATTTGACTACAAGGTGAATGTTGTCTCTTACAGATGGTATGGGTCTAACATATATTACCACGTAATATTTCAAAATGAAAATGTGATAGCTCTTCTTTATAAAGTTTGAATATGCATTTTGCCCACATATTTATTTTGTCCATTAATATTTTCTTGGTTTTGTCATTCAATCTCTGGTCAACTTTATTTGTTGATTGTTGAAAAGATGAGATTTTACAGGAAACCTCTGAATAAATATTAAGTAGTTCTTATATCAAATACTTTCTTTTGGATCATATATTTAATATGTAAAAATAAATGTGCCAATTTAGGACATAGAAATGTGTGTGTTTAGAATAAATTGAGTGTCACTATTGGATCTATTGACTAAAAGGTGAGTTGCAGGGGAGATGAACATCATATCACCAGTTTAACTGTACAGGGACAAACACGGTGAATCCCCCTGCGAAACAATCCCACCAGGTTAGTCTCAATATAATAGATAGCTAAATTGGTCAAATGAAATGTTCACCTCACCTCAAAATACCTGCAACTCACCTTTTAGTGAATAGAAGCCTATGTGAATCTTGCATAGAATTTAGTATATAAATAATAATTTTCTGAAATATTATAAGGACACCTTAAAATAGGAAATCTATGAACAAGGAATATTTGATAAAATCCAGAAGCTCCAGACGTTGGGATTATAATTTTTTTGAACAACTAACTCAAGCTCAGTGATAATTATTGTAACATAGTAATTTAGGTTGAAAAAATACACAAGTCCATCAAGTCCGACCCTTCTACCTATCATTCCAGCTTTTGGTCCAAAATAAAGGCAAAAACCCCTAGGTAAGCTATTTCGAAATTTGCTTGCTAGGGGGGGAAATTCCTTCTTGACTCCAAAGGGCAATAAGATTTCTCCCTGGATCAATAAGCTCTAATATCAATGCGTATTCTATTATTAATAGCCCTGTATGTTCTGCTTTTCTAAAAAAAAAAAAAAAACAACAACACCCAGACCATTTTTAAATGCATCTGTTGTAGTTATTAGCACTACCTCTCTTGGCAGTGAGTTCCTTAATGTTATTGTCCTTACCGTAAATAATACCTTCCCTTGTTGTCTATGAAATCTTTGCTCTTGGGAAATGGTACAAGACAAGGCTGCCCCCTCTCGCCACTATTGTATATCTTGTCTGTCGAACCATTAGCAATAAATATAAGAAACAACCATAATATTTCAGGCTGGGAGACATCAAAGTGCAAAATGAAAATCTCACTATATGCAGATGATGTACTCATTACATTACTAAAACCCAAAACATCTATGGATGCCTTAATGAATGAAATTGATAAATACAGCCAGGTATCTAACTATAAAATGAACATCAATAAAACAACGCTAATGGGGATAAATTTGGATCAGAAAGACATTATAGAATTTAATTCTAAATATAGTTTCATCTGGGCCAAAAAAGCCTATAAGTACTTAGGGATCACAATAACAAAGGATCTAACAAGGTTAATGGAAGTAAATTTCATGAAACTACTAAAAGACACAAATTTGCACGTAAAGCAGTGGAAGCATCTGGAAAGTGCAAGTTGGGGTAGGATCCAAATGATTCATTCATACATAATCCCTAAATGGAACTACCTATTCCATATGAACTACCTATTCCAAATTCTATGTTTCTATGATCCCTTTAAAGATCCATGATTCCTGGCTCACAATGCTCCAGACAAGTATATCTACTTTTGTTTGGAGGGGGAAGAAATCAAGAATCAATATACGTGTTATTTCCCAAAAACCAGAAAAGGGAGGGTTGGGATTTACAGTATCTGGCTAGTATAATTACACATATTTATAGGGCACAGCTCTCGTCAACCCAGGAGGAGGGTTGGAACAATATAGAATCTGAAGCATTAGGAGTTAAAAGTCTTTGTGAGAATATTTGGAAACCAAGAGATGACAAGGAAGGGGAAGGCAGGGCAGAGCAAAATCTTATCGCCTCTCAACTGCTAAAAGAATTGAGGAGAATAAAAACAAATTTTGGTATAAACAATAAAATTATGCCTTTCATGCGAATAGACAAACTGGAAGGTTATACCAAAGATCTGAGATTAAATAAATGGAAAGAAAAAGGAATTCTGCAAATGAAACAAATTCTAGAACAGGGGGTAGACCCTTGAAGGTACCCTGATGTAACAGGTAGAGAGGTGTGGTTGAGACCCCTGTGCTCACTGTCCAGAGGGTGTTCTTCCCCCCCCCCCCCTCCTCCCGGGTCTCGGGTGCACAGTATGTCTAGATTAAGCCCGAGTAACAACAGAATATGGAGAGTTACTTGCCTGGAGGGCGTTTCATGGGGTTTCATTGTCTTGTGGTTATTTATTGTTTGTGTAAAGTATGTCTTTTCCTTTTTTTTTTGTTATATGAGAAAATTAATAAAGAGATTTAAAAAAAAAAAAAAAAAATCTTTGCTCTTCCAGTCTCAGTGGGTGACCTCTTGTTCTTTGTACACTTCTGTTAATGAACAGGACACTAGAGAGATCTTTATATTAGTTATCATATCCCCTCTGAGACGCCTTTTTTCTAATGTATATAAATGCAATTTTTTAAGTCTCTCTTCATTACTAAGATCCTCCAATCCCCTTATTAATTGTGTAGCTCTCCTTTGCACTTTTTCTAGTTCCATAATATCCTTTTTAAGGACTATTGCCCAGAATTGTACTGCATATTCAAGGTGAGGTCTTACCATTGACTTGTAAAGAGGCAGATGATATCTTCCTCCTGTGAATCTATACCTCATTTTATACATGCCAATATCTTATTGGCCCTTGCAGCTGCTGATTGGCATTGAGCACTGTTGCTAAGTCTGTTATCTACAATTATTCCTAAATCCTTCTCATTAGTAGTTTTTCCCAGGGAAATACCATTCAAAGTAGTTGCTTTGTTACTATTTTTCCCATAATGCATAACTTTGCATTTGTCTGTATTGAACCTTATTTGCCACTTAATTGCACTCTGTCCAAATCTTCCTGTAAAGAACAAACATCAAGATTAGTCTGTATTACCTTACCTAATTTAGTGCCATCAACAAACACTGAGACATGGCTCTCAGCACAACTTGGGAGATCATTAATAAAAAAAATTAAAAAGAAGAGGGCCTAAAACAGACCCCTGAGGTACTCTGCTCAAGACCCTGGTCCAATTTAAGGATTTTCCATTTACAACAATCCTCTGAATTCTATCTTTTAGCCAATTTTCAATCCAACATTTTACATTTGGCCCCAAACCTATTTATCTCAATTTGTAGAGTAACTTTTTGTGTGGAACTGTATCAAATGCTTTAGCAAAGTCTAAATAGATCACATCAACTGCCACACGTAGATTTATATTTTTACTGACTTCTTCATAGAATGTTATTAAGTTTGTTTAACAAGACCTGTCTTTTACAAAACCATTTTGACTTTTACTAATTATATTCTGATTTAAGATGTATTCTTGAATGTATAGCTTTAGCAATCCTTCAAATAATTTCCCCACTACAGATGTTTCATCCATAGGTTCTTCCTTAGTATAAACAGAAGAATAAAAAGTATTTACAATGTCTGCTTTCTCTCTGTCCTCGCTAACCACATTTCCCATTTGGGATAACAAGGGCCCAACATCTTCTGCCTTTAGCTTTTTTCCATTTTCCAATTTAGCCATTTTAATTGCCTTTTTTCAAGGCTTTGTTGGCATCTGTGTACTCTATAAATGACAATGCTGATCCCTTCATTTTATAATTGTACTATACTAGTATTTATAAGGGTAATTGGCAATATTTATAAATGTATTGTCAATGGCCAAAGAAAGTCATACTCGTTAGAGTTAGTGCTTTCAAGAAGCTACACCATAGCTGTTTGATTCCCCACTTTTTAGAAGAACATGGTTGCATCCCTATCACATATGACACATTAATTTTTTTTGTTTAATGATTTTATTTCGAGTCTTCAAAGCAATAAAACAAGCTTAACAGTATGCAGTGCTGAATGAACAATGTAATACAGAAATAAAAAATAATTTCAATTAGGCTAACTCCCCAATAAAAGATGGGAGTTGAAAAGAGAAAGAAGAAAAGAAATTTGAGACCACAGGATGATTTATGGTTCACAACCATGCTGATTGCTAAGGGTGAGCTGTACATTTTGTCAGAGGTCCATGGTTCCCATATTATCTAGAACGGAGACATCTTGTCATGTATCTTCTACATAAGACATCGATTCCACGTGATTGCCATGACTTCTGTCATGGTTGGAGGAGCCCCTCTCTAATGCTTTGCTATGGATTGAGTGGTTGCCGCACATAGTCATTGGAGAAACTTGTTGTGGGCTTTGGTTAAACTTGGATTGGGATGCTTTCTGGAGAAGGATCACAATTTGTGGAGCAGGGTGAAACATTGTGGCCAGTTGTTTGTAAAATATTCAAAACACTTGACACCATAGTTGAGTTTTATGGGGACAGTAGCACTAAGCATGGAGGTAGGTGCCTGCCAAACCATAGCCGTTGAAACGACATCCATCTGTTTTGGGGTATATCTCCTTAAATATAGTTGGTGTACCACTTGGAGAGTAACGTGTATTCTTTTTTTTTACCAACTTGCACGTCATCAGTTTAAGTATGTCTTGGGTGATTGTGTCCCTGACAGTGAGTTTTGAAGGTCAGTTTCCCATTGGGTTCAATATGGAGATGTGTCTTATTTGGTGTTGTGTTATATGTGAGTACAAGTCTGCAACCAGGTGTTTTGAATGTGTTTAGCAATAGGTATAAGTGCTCAAAAAGGGTGAAATCTTGAATAGCTTTTTGCTTGATGATGATATGAAGGATGGATTTCTAGGGGCAAGTATAGTAGGTTTGACAGGACTGTGCACATTCTGGTTGTCAACACTTTGGAGAACAACTTAATGTCCCGATTTATCATTGAAATGTGGTGGTAGTTATAGCATTGGGCTGGATTCTTCCCTTCTTCTGAAGGATAATAATCATAGCCCTCCACATTACACTGGGTGGCATCTCTCAAGGAATCAGTTGTATAATGGAAATAGATGGGGTATTACCGTGTCTATACATTTCTTATAGTAAGACCCTGTTAATCCATCAGGGCTGGGGGTCTTTGCATTTTTTGCATTTTAATGGTGTCTGTTAGCTCTTCCTCTGTGATGGTTTGGCTAAGTGTGTCTTGCATTGGTTCAGTAAGTTTAGACATACACATGGATTAAGTCTAGGGAGATCAGGTTTCCAAGGGCTTTGTTACCGTCATATAGTGTTTAGTAAAAAGATACAAACTGGGAGAGTATCTCCACTGCACATATGGCAAATTTTTTACAATTTGGGCTACAACAGAACTACTTTACAGCTTGGATTGCTCAGTTACATCAGTTGGATGACTTCCTAAGAACTAATACTTATTTCGATTTGTATGTCTTGCTTTTGTGCCTTGAGAGATCCCACACTATCTTCTATAACAATTTTGACAATTTTCAAAAAAACTTTATCTGTATGGTTAGCACCATTTAGGAGACACTATTGATCTAATTAGGGAGTTTTGTTGGCAGCAATGGAACCCAGTGTTATCTTCTACAGCTGTAGCCCATTACTTTCACGGGTTGACATGTTGTGCTTTGTTTTAAAGAGTAGGTGTTTGAGTCTTAGTGGTCTTCCTGTCTGATTGTATAAGTCTAGACTTTCCCTTTCAATTTCATTCATGAATAAGTTGTTTTCACCGATAGGACTACCGGTGAGTAGATGTCTTTTGTTTATCACTAACAATTGTAGCGTAGTTAAAGTTCTTTGATCATATTTCCCATTTTAATGTATTGTTGGACAACAACTAAACCTTAAGAATGCCTAGTATTCTTGCTTATTTCTCTTTTATTGCATCTATTATGTTACCAATGGATGTATGGTTCCTCCATCGCCAAGGAATGTGTCAGATGTTATACAAACAAGAGGTTTTCAAATAGTGTAAACTCACAGTAAGAATGTGTAAAGTAAATAAAAAATGTATATTACTTTTTCTTTTAGATTTTATTGAATATTTTAGGGATTTAGAACATAAATGGGGATGGTGAAATATATACATTTATATGCCAAAATAAAATGTATAAAACTTCATGCATTAGTATGTTGGCAAAATAAACTGTATCAAACCATGCATGTATTGTACTGCATGATTTTACATATAACATATTTATATAAAACATTTGGTAAAAAAAAACTAATTTGGAAAGATTCCAAATAAAATATTTAAACTTTTGTGTTATATACATATATATTTATTTTACACATGGGAATGATAGAAAGAGAAAAATAAATCAAATAGGTATCAAGGGAATTTATAATAAGACTCATCTTGAAAATTATCCTGTTTAGAAAGAGAGAAAAAAAATATTTTACTAAAATATTTTCTCAGTGATGCAGTACCGCATTTACACCTCTGAGCGCCGCTGTTTACCAATAAGCAGAATAATATGCAATTGTGGAGATCCACTGCCATTTTCATCCCTCACACACACTGCAGATCTGCAGGAGGAATACAGCCATTTTTGGAATCTCTCATGAACATAGCACAGCATATCAGATTCTATCTCCCTGAAGGAGTGAATTTTATACTACAATTCTTTTCATTTTCACTGGCTTACATTTGGAGAGACACTGTTCTTCAAGATTTCTGCCAGTTTCAATGTCTGCAATGAAAACTCAGGCAAACAAAGGAATCAGATGGCAAGTAATATTTTCCTTCTTATTTTCTTGGCTTTGTCATTCAGTCTCTGGTCAGCTTCATTATTCCATTGCTGAAGAAATGAGAAAAGACTCTGTTATATCAAATATTGCAGAAGATCTTGGATTGGATATTAAACAACTTTCCTTCCGAAAATTACGCATTGTTTCAGATCAGTATTTTTCTGTAAATGTAAATAATGGCAATTTGTATGTTAGAGACAGGATAGATAGAGAGACACTGTGTGGGGCGGCAACTACCTGCTTCCTGACCTTTGATGCAGTAGTTGAAAATCCATTGAATGTGTTTAGTGTTAAAATTGAAATTCAGGATATAAATGATAATTCTCCAAGATTTTTTCATGACACTGTATCTCTAGAAATGATTGAGTCGACTTTGCCAGGTACAAGATTTGTTCTACAAAAGGCAGAAGATCCAGATATTGGTATTAATTCTGTACAAACATACAAGCTCAGTGACAATCAGCATTTTGCACTGAGTGAAAAGACCAGCACTGATGGAATAGGATTTTTGGAATTAGTTTTAGAAACTCCATTAGACAGAGAGAAAAAAAAGATTAATGATTTAATTCTAACAGCAACTGATGGGGGAAAGCCTGTAAGATCAGGCTCTTCTTCAATAAAGATCATTATTACTGATGTAAATGATAATTTCCCTATATTTACCCAGCAAATATATAAATTAAGTGTACGTGAAAACACTCCATTAAATACTATTGTGTTTCACGTGAATGCAACGGATAAAGATGAAGGTGTCAATGGACAGATCATGTATTTATTTAGCGAAATGTCTGGAGAGCAAAATAATATGTTCGGCATTGATCCTCTAAATGGTGAAATTAAAACCAAAGGTAATTTGGATTTTGAAACCTCAAAAAATATTGAAATATCAGTGCAGGCAAAAGATGGAGCTGGCCTTGTGGGCCATTCAAAGTTATTAATTGAAATAATAGATGAAAATGACAATGCCCCGGAAATATCCATTACCACATTGTCTTCTCCTATCCTTGAGGATTCCGCACCAGGTACCGTGATTGCACTAATTAAAGTCCATGATCAAGATTCTGGAGAAAATGGAGAGATTGACTGCAACATCATGGAAAAGGTACCTTTTGATCTGTTACTATCGTCCAGCAAATATTACAGAATTACTACAACAAGTACTATAGACAGAGAGAAACAGTCATGTTACAACATTACGATTCTAGCCACAGACAAAGGATCTCCTCCACTTTCCAGTAAGAAAACCATCAGCTTGGAAATATCAGATGTGAATGACAACCCGCCATTGTTTATGAAATCTACATATTTAGCTTATCTGCCTGAAAATAATTTACCAGGAGCCTCAATATACTGTATGCATGCTTCAGACAGCGATGTTGGCGATAATGCTAAAATAATATATTCTATTTTAACCACAAATACAGAAGATTTTCCAGTATCCTCATATCTTTCCATTAATATAGAGACTGGAGTTCTCTATGCTCAACGATCCTTTGACTATGAGCAACACAAGGAGTTTGTTATCCAAGTCAATGCTAAAGACAGTGGATCCCCATCTCTTAGTAGCAATACAACTTTAATTATACATATAGTGGATCAGAATGACAATGCTCCAAAAATACTGTACCCATCAACAGAAATCAGTAGCTTTGCTGTGTTTGAGATGGTTCCTTTAGCTTCTGAACAAGGTACATTAATAACTAAGGTTGTTGCGGTGGATGATGACTCTGGACATAATGCTTGGCTCTCTTATCATTTTATATCAGAAACATCTTATTTCAGCATAAGTCAACACACGGGTGAAATCAAAACTTCACATGTTTTTCAAGATAAGGATGTGTTGAGCCATAAAGTAGTGGTTATGGTGAAGGACAATGGTGGCCCGTCTCTTTCAGCAACGGTTACATTAAGCCTTGTTGTTGGAAATGATTTTCAAAACGTGTTTCCCAAAATAAGACACCAAGTCACAGATGAAGATTCCCCATCAAATTTGCAATTGTATTTAGTTATCGCGCTAGCTTTGATTTCCTTGTTATTTATTTTAACAGTTATGTTGGTCGTTGTATCCAAGTGCAGAGCATCACAACCTTTGCCAACATTTGGTTCTCTCAGTACAAATCTATATTCACAAGTTGATCCCAGAGTTCTTCCCCAGTACAATAACGGAACTTTACCTTTGCCGTATGCATACAATGTTTGTGTGGCCTTGGATTCAACTGAAAGTGACTTTACTTTCATAAAACCGAATCAAAATGTCCCCATTGAAAACCTCATTGATGCTGAGGATTCAGGACTTGGAAATGAAACTTTAAAAGAAGTGATTCCAACAAGCAACCTTATTCAGGTAGGTTATTCTAAAATATTAATTCATTTTGAACAAAGTGGTAAAAAAAAATGATTTAAAACAATAATTATTTAAAACAATAATATCTAATATCTGTGTTATAACAACTGTTTCCTCATGAAATTTTTTGAGAGGGGATTAAATGTGTCACAGTTTAACCTCTACCCACAATAATATTCTGTCTGATCTACATCATCTGTGGTTCTGTAACTACATGATGCCCTGAACCATTTTGTGTATGTATTAAGATACACAAAAGCTTAATATATTGCTTATTCTAAAAATACAGCATGCACAAATATGACAGTTGTAAAACATTTGCACTGAGTATTTGACTTGAGTGAGCTGAAAAAGTATCCACAGAATATACAACTATGTAATGTATATGTTATACATTTAGGAAATAAATGATTTATTGGAACATTAGGTATTTTGAAGTTTGACTTAGTTTTACTTGATGTGAGTTGACAGGCTTATAAAATTATACTAATCGATATGTAACGTTAGTAAATGATTTATTGTTCGCAGAGTAGTTATGGTACTCGTTAAATTCATGGATGGATGGTTTACTCATTGTAAGTTTTCACATGTAACACATTCTCCATGTTCATACATACATCATTCTGTGTAGGTAATTTCTTACTACTTTTTTTTAAATATTACATTTATTATTGCTTTTCGAGTATTAATGGGGGGTAGACAGAACAATAGAAGGGAAACAAAATATCCCATTGTAAGTAGAAAAATTATTTTGCCTGCAGACTAAAAACTTTCTTTATCTTTGGGAACATTAAACGAATTAGGGTGGTGGTTACTAATGGAAAGAAACAAAGAAAAAAGGGACGAGGAGATCTCATTGGACCAATAGAAGTTATTTAAACATTCCGGTGCTCTACATCAAATCTTATATCATTTATGAGGGGGTATTCTATGTAAAGTAATTCAGATACCATGTTTCCCAAGGGGCCCATACTTCACGTTGAGTATTTAAGGCTTTTGTAGAATTATATGTAACTGAGGCTTATGCACACAGATTTAGAATTTCCAATCACAAGAGTTGTATTGATTGCTTCCAGTGTCTCCCCAATGATACTTTTGTTGCATTTATGATTCGAAGTATAACTTTTGTTTTGTGAGAGTATAACTTAAGTGGGAGCTATTTATTAATAATGGTGGTATTTTCTTATTTCTAAAAAGGGATATGTATTTCATGTCATTTCTTTTTTTTTTTCTATAAATGAGCTTACAACAAATTTACAAAAAACAATATAATAATATATTACAGTTTGGCTAAACAATATTTCAATTGTGAAAGACTGGCAAAGCAAGTTGGTCATAACTTAGCAAGAATGGTCAAAATTTATACTTGGTGGCTAATACGTGTGTAATCATTTCATGTGCATTCTTAAATCTGTGTGATAAGCAGAGGGTTGTGGTTATGGTGAATGGCAATGGATTCCCCTCTCTGTCAGTTACAGTTGCTTTCAGTGTGATTGTTGGAGATAATGTCCAACGGGTGCTTCCCAAACTAAGCAATCATATGATTGCAGAAGACCCCACTGTCAGATTTACAGTTTTATTTGGTAATAGCTTTTGCCTTGATTTCTGTTATTTATTGTAACTGCAGTGTTAGTTATTATATCAAACAGTAAGGGATAAAACTCTTCCTCAGCTTTTGAATCTTTAACAACAAACCTACATTCTCAAGATATGTCTTTAAGTAGGACCTATGCATCGGACCAGCTCTTGTTCTGCAATTGGAACATTTTCTATGTTTTTTAGGCTTATGGCTCTTAGTAAACCAAAATAAACTGCAATGTTCTAATATCACCCTATAATATTTAGTAAACTGGAGGATGATGACTACTTGCAATATCTGGAAAATGTAACCTATGAGGTTCTATTTTCCTAATGTAAAAGTGTTTATACTTAATGGTATGTGTTGAATTAAATATACCTTTCATATAAAATATCCTGACTTGATATTTTTATATACAGTTTTAGGCCAAATAAAATTACACTTTTATTTCAATATATGTGCATATTATGGGAATAAAATCTTATTAATATATCTAAATATTAATTCTCACAAAAAAGTGATACTTTTAATCAAAAATAATTACTATTCAATATTTAATAAAACATTATTCTAGTAATTTCTTCTATCACTATAACTTAGGAACTTCAGTGTGCCACATTGTGGCTGTAATACCATCTCATTAATGTATTTATGTCTTACTAACTGCTCTAATCTTCTGCGGATTACTTGTATTTTTACAACACCTGAAATATACAACAAGAAATACAACTTACGAAAAGAAACAAATATGTATTTATATTTTTAATTTATCAACAAAGTACCAGATTAAGTACTGGAGTATTTTAGACACTGTAGACATCATTTTAAACATAGTTTGACATTGTATGGCTCATATTCATTGGGCAAGTCATCAGAACAACTGCAGGTTGATTACGTTGCACATCAAATTATGTATTATGTTTTATTATCAGCAATTAAGTATGTTGGTTTCCTTAAAAAAAATTCACAATGCAAAAACTGGATACATTGGAAATATTTTCTCTGTAGTGCAGTTCCGCATTTACACCTCTGAGTGTCACTGTTCACCAATAAGGAGAAGACTATGGAAAAGGAGATCTACTGATATTTCCATCACTAACACACACACTGCAGGTCTGCAAGAAGGAATACAGCCATTTTTGGATTCTCTCACAAGCACAACATTTCTGATTATTTTCTCCTAAAGTAGTGGATTTAGCATCTTGTTCACAAAGATTCTACAACTAAAAGGAAGATCTTCTAAGAGAATGGCAAAAATAAAATCCCAGGATTCACAAAAATACAGAGGAATCAGATGGCAAGTAATATTTTTCTTCTTATTTTCTTGGCTTTGTCATTCAGTCTCTGGTCAGCTTCATTATTCCATTGCTGAAGAAATGAGAAAAGACTCTGTTATATCAAATATTGCAGAAGATCTTGGATTAGATATTAAGCAGCTTGAATTTAGAAGATTTCATATTGTTTCAGAGAAATATTTTTCTGTAAATTTAGAAAATGGCAATTTGTATGTTAGAGACAGGATAGATAGAGAGACACTGTGTGGGGCGGCAGCTACCTGCTTCCTGACCTTTGATGCATTAGTTGAAAATCCTTTAAATGTGTTTAGTATTAATATTGAAATTCAGGATATAAATGATAATGCTCCAAGATTTTTTCATGACACTATCAAGTTAGACATTCCGGAAATTTCTTCACCAGAATCCCGGTTTATCCTACAAATTGCAGAAGATCCAGATATAGGTATTAATTCTGTACAAACATACAAACTCAGTGATAATCAGTATTTTACACTGAGTGAAAAGACCAGCACTGATGGCAGTAAATTTCCAGAGCTTGTCTTAGAGAAACCTTTAGATCGGGAGACACAAAACATTCATGAATTAATTTTAACAGCACTGGATGGAGGAAATCCCACTAGATCAGGCACTGCTTTAATTAAAATTAGTATTATTGATGCCAATGATAATGTTCCTATGTTTAATAAAGAAATATATCAAGTAACTATAAGGGAAAATATCCCAGTCAATTCTACTGTGCTTTATGTAAATGCAACTGATCAAGACCAAGGAATCAATGCACAGATCACATATTCTTTTAGTAAAACTTCAGGAAATGTACATCATACAGGAGTTTTTAGTATCCATCCTACAAGTGGTGAAATTAAAACTAACGCAAATTTAGATTTTGAAATTACAAAAAATCATGAGATGTCTATACAAGCTAAGGATGGAGGTGGTCTTGTTGCCCATTCAAAGGTATTAGTGGAAATAACCGATGAAAATGACAATGCACCAGATATATCCATTAGCTCAGTATCTTCTCCCATATCTGAGGATTCCACACCAGGCACAGTGATAGCGCTGATTAAAGTTCAAGATCACGATTCGGGGGGAAATGGAGAAGTTGACTGTCATATAATAGAAAAGGTACCTTTTGAATTAATGGCATCTTCTAATAGATATTACAGAATTGTTACCACAAGTGTTATGGACAGAGAAGAAATGTCTTCTTATAACATCACGATTCTGGCTAAAGACCGGGGTTCCCCTCCACTTACCACTACAAAGTCCATTCAGTTGGATATCGCTGATGTTAATGACAACCCGCCAGTATTTATAAAATCCTCTTACGCTGCTTATGTGCCAGAGAATAATTTACCAGGAGCCTCAATATACAGTGTCCAGACTTCAGATCCTGATACTGGGAAGAATGCAAAAGTTATTTACTCCGTTTCCAATGTAAATAGTGATGAAATTCCAGTATCCTCCTATCTTTCAATTAATATCGAGACCGGAGTTCTCTACGCTCAGAGATCATTTGATTATGAGCAGCACAAGGCGTTTCAAATCCAGATAACTGCCAGAGACAGTGGGTCACCTTCTTTGAGTAGCAATGCAACATTATTTATCCATATAGTGGATAAGAATGATAATGCACCAAGGATTTTGTACCCAACAGCAGAAAGCGATGGTGCCCCTTTTTTTGAGATGGTCCCTTTGGCCTCTGAGCAAGGTACTTTGATAACGAAGGTGGTTGCGGTGGATGCTGACTCCGGACATAATGCTTGGCTTTCGTATCACTTCATACAAATACCAGAACCATCTCATTTCAGCATTAGTCAGCACACCGGGGAAATCAGGACATCACGTGTATTTCAAGAAAAGGATCTTCTAAAGCATTCAGTTGTGGTCATGGTGAAGGACAATGGAAATCCTGCTCTCTCGGCAACTGTTACCTTAAATCTTGTGGTTGGAGATAACCTTCAACAGATTTTTCCCAAATTAAGTAGTCAAATTCCTGATGAAGATCACCACTCATATTTGCAAATATATTTAGTAATTGCACTTGCACTTATTTCTTTGTTATTCGTTCTAACGGTCCTGATGGTGGTTGTATCGAAATGTAAGGAGTCAAAATCATCAACGTCTTTTGGTTCTCTCAGTACAAACCTGTATTCACAAGTTGATCCCAGAATGTTTTCCCAATATAATAATGGAACTTTGCCTCTGCCATACTCATACAATGTGTGTGTGGCCCTGGATTCAAGCGAAAGTGACTTTACTTTTGTAAAACGAAATCAAAATGTTCCCATTGACAATCTTATTGATGCTGATGATTCAGGACTTGGAAATCAAAGTTTAAAAGATCCTTTGCCAAACAACAATTGTATGCAGGTGAGTTGTCTTAAAGTTTTCTAAATTACAATTTATTTTTTTAAAGAAGAAAAAGTGCTAAATATTCAGATTTTCTGTATGTCATAACAATTAATTAAATGACCTGCTATTATATGTTCCCTAAATTAGTGTTTAATCACTTGCTTTAAAGGTGTAAATAATGTGTGTCTTAAATATAACTAATACATGGTTTTTCTAACCTTAGACTGTGTGTTTTTAGTAGACTACTCAAGCTAGTAGTTTACTATCTCTGTTATGTTGTCCATGCCATGGTTGCGGCATCATCAACTAATAGATTGTGATGGTTTTTCCTTTCTGTGTTTGATCTGTACTAATGCAAACTACACTGTACACAATTCAAATGCAACTATGCAAATGCATTTGGGATATATATGCATTATTCCTAATATTGATCCAACTTCTTTCTGAAGTTTCAGTAGAAAGGGCTCATGGGTCGTATAGTGTGGCTAAGAAAACAATATGCAGATCTACCTTTTGTAGTTGTGGTCATACCAGAGAAACAAGTAAATGTTTATCTTTTTCAAAATACATGTTTACGCGACCTAGACAATCTTGGCGTACCTTTTAAATCATGAACATGTATGTATGAGCTAATAAAATGCATTGCACAGACAAGGGTATTATTAGTTAATTAAGCTGTTTTTGCACACATGTCATGTCTTGAAAAGGGGATACAAATTAAATATCGTACCACTCTTGGTTCACATATTTAGGGTTTGTCTATATGTTACTAGACCAATTAAAAAAATAATTTGTTGATATACATGGACCTCCATAGCACTTGTATCATCTGAGGAACTTATTTGAATAGTATTAGGTATGATACTTTGCACCTTGTTACAAGTGAAAGATGATTACTAAACAGGGTCAAACAAACCTCTTCCATGCATCCTCTAGCATCTACCTCTCTGGTAGAAATTGAGCTTGATTATAATCTCACATACTGGGATTCCCAGTGTTCTGGAATTCCCAGTAGGAAGGGCCATGTTATCCAGAGCCCACCACCTGGAGAGACGTGAGATCATTGATACAAAAGTTGTATTTTATTATTGTGTAACATAATTCAACTTCTTACTTGTCTATATATCTGCTACATTTTTCAATATTCAGATCAGTTCATTTCTTGACAGCAATAGAAGTTTAGATACAAACCTTTTTATGGAAACGGTCAGCAAAATAAAGGGGTATATTTAGACATTTGACAAAGAAATTATTTAATAAAAGAATGCAAATACAGTATCCGATTGAGCCCGATTTGCTCTGTAAAGCTCTATCAGGGGCAGACATGGTGTTTAGAATCTTGGGGCAGGTATTTCTTTATCTTCGAGCAGATAAAGGAAGGCCTGACCAATATGACCCAACATTCTAAACAACATGTCTGGTAGAGCTATTCAAGGAAAGATGGTTCAATAAGAGAGAAAGGACATTTTCAGCATGGTTCAGATTGGTCAATCAGATTATATATCTAAGTTTGGTGTTCATTTTTTGTTTTTGTATTTTTTGGCATTAAAGTATGGCAATATATTTAATAACTTCTCAGTTCATGAAGAATTTTCAAGAGCTTGTTTTAAGCAGTATAAATGACTTTTTAAAGTAATTTATTTGGACATTAAGCAGACATTGAGAGACATTATTACAAGCGTAATAAGATACACAAAACTTATGCAAATTTCATTTTAGTGCAAAAATCCTAACAGAGTCGATAAACATTTTAAGGTTTAGGACATTAACATAAATACAAAACTGAGCGACAAATCACACATTGGTTACAGTCTTTCAATGCCATAAAAACCATTGGATTTTATAAGTACATTATAATCATGCATATTTAGGTTTTAAAAAAAATGAACAAATACACATAATTTGGTCAACTACGAAGACTGCAGGTGAATGGATTTTCTATTTTTCTATATGTTACTAGACCAATCAATAAAAGTCCATTATTAGAATAAAAGCGTGCAGTCAACATAATTTAAGGTAGCCCATGTAGAAATAACAGGACTATGATTTAAATGTATTTTTATACAACTAAAATTGCAGGAACAGTTTATCAAATATACAACAATAAATATGTTGCTGCTTAAAAAACAAATAAAAATTATTTGTTCTTTATAATCTATAATGAGAAATACTATACAATCTAAAAAAAGAATAACCTTAATTACAATAATATAATTCATAGATAAAATAAGAGGAGAAGCTTTAATATTCCATACAAATTGTACTGGGTGCAGTTCCCCATTTATTCCTCTGAGCGCCACTGTTCACCAATATGGAGCAGGAGATCTACTGATAATTCCATCACTAACACACACACTGCAGATCTGCAAAAAGGAATACAGCCATTTTTGGATTTTCTCAGAAACAAAACCACACTGCTCCTGATTATACTTCCTTAAAAAATTGGATTTAGCATTCTCTGCTCTCTCCTATCCTGGATTACAAAAACAGTTTTAAGTGCTGAAAATGGCTGTGATGAAAATTCTGGATTCACAGATATACAGAGGAATCAGATGGCAAGTAATATTTTCCTTCTTATTTTCTTGGCTTTGTCATTCTGTCTCTGGTCAGCTTCATTATTCCATTGCTGAAGAAATGAGAAAAGACTCTGTTATATCAAACATTGTAGAAGATCTTGGATTAGATATTAAGCAGCTTGAATTTAGAAAATTTCGGATTGTTTCACATGTTTCAGATAAATATTTTTCAGTAAATTTAGAGAATGGAAATGTATATGTTAGAGACAGGATAGATAGAGAGACACTGTGTGGGGCGGCAGCTACCTGCTTCCTGACCTTTGATGCAGTGGTTGAAAATCCCTTAAATATTTTTAGTGTCAAAGTTGAAATTCAGGATATTAATGATAATGCTCCAAGATTTTCTCATGACACCCTATCTATAGAAATTATAGAATTTACTTCACCAGGGACAGTATTTGTTTTACAGAATGCAGAAGATCCAGATATTGGTATTAATTCTGTACAAACATACAAGCTCAGTGATAATCAGCATTTTACACTGAGTGAAAAGACCAGCACTGATGGCAGTAAATTTCCAGAGCTTGTCTTAGAGAAACCTTTAGATCGGGAGACACAAAACATTCATGAATTAATTTTAACAGCACTGGATGGAGGCAATCCCACAAGATCAGGCACTGCTTTAATTAAGATTGTTGTTACTGATGCTAATGATAATTTCCCCATATTTACTCAAGAGGTATATAAAGTTAGTTTAAGTGAAAACACTCCAGTCAACTCTACAGTCCTGTGTGTAAATGCAACTGACCAAGATGAAGGGATCAATGCACAGATCACCTATACCATTAGCACAACTTCTTTAAGTGACCTTGACAAGGGTATGTTCAGTATACACCCTATAAGTGGTGAAATTAAATCTATCAATAACCTGGATTTTGAAGTGACTAAAAACTATGAAATGTCTGTTCAAGCAAAAGATGGGGGAGGACGTGTGGCTCGTACCAAGGTGTTGATAGATGTCATAGATGAAAATGATAATGCCCCTGAAGTATCTATTAACTCATTATCTACTCCCATTCCTGAGGATTCACTAGTCGGCACACTAATATCACTGATAAAAATTAGTGATGGCGACTCGGAGAAAAATGGAGAAGTTGACTGCCAAATAATTGAAAAAGTACCTTTTGAGTTGATATTATCGTCCGGTAGTTATTACAGAATTGTTACAACAAGCGCATTGGACAGAGAGAAAGTATCAAGTTATAACATCACAATTCTAGCTACAGACAGAGGATCTCCTCCACTCTCTAGTAAGAAAACCATTCAAGTGGATCTCTCAGATGTAAATGACAACCCTCCGGTTTTCATGAAATCAACATATGTTGCGTATGTGCCAGAGAATAATTTACCAGGAGTTTCCATATATACCATGCAGGCTTCAGATCTTGATAATGGCAACAATGGTAAAGTTATTTATTCAATCGCCAATCTGAATACACAAAACTTTCCTGTGTCATCCTATGTTTCTATTAATATCGAAACAGGAGTTCTCTATGCTCAGAGATCATTTGATTATGAGCAACACAAGGAGTTTCAAATCCAAGTGATTGCTAAAGATAATGGGTCACCGTCTCTGAGTTGCAACACAACATTGAATATCCATATCGTAGATGAGAATGATAACGCACCAAAAGTTCTGTACCCATCGGCAGAAAGTGGAGGTTCAGCTGTATTTGAGATGGTCCCATTAGCTTCTGAACAAGATTTTTTAATAACCAAAGTGGTTGCTGTAGATGCCGACTCTGGACATAATGCCTGGTTGTCTTATCATTTCGTACCAGCATCAGAACCATCTCACTTTAGCATTAGTCAGCACACGGGTGAAATCAGGACATCACGTGCCTTTCAACAGAAGGATAATTTGAAGCACAAAGTGGTTGTTATGGTAAAAGACAATGGACATCCCTCTCTCTCAACAACTGTTCCACTTACCATCATTGTTGCAGACAACTTTCAACAGATGATTCCAAAACTAAGTAATCCATCAACCTATGAAGATTCTTCTTCCACATTGCAAATGTATTTGGTAATTGCCTTAGCTCTAATTTCCCTATTTTTTGTTTTAACAGTTGTTTTTGTTGTTATATCAAAATGCAAAGAATCAAAACCACCTCCAACATTTGCTTCTCTTGGTACAAATCTATATTCTCAAGTTGATCCCAGAATGATTTCCCAATATAACAATGGAACTTTGTCTCTGCCCTACTCATACAACTTGTGTGTGGCTTTAGACTCAACTGAAAATGAATTTAATTTTATCAAGCCAAATCAAGATGTCACCATAGACAATCTTATTGATGCTGACGATTCAGGACTTGGAAATGAACATTTAAAAGAAGCTTTGCCTCCTATTGGTCTAGAACAGGTAAGTTATTCTAAAAGTAACATTTTAGGGATTTTCCTTTTTTTTTTTTTAAATGTTCTATAATTTAAGATATTGGTTTTTGAATAGCTTTGTGTTTGTTAATATCAATATAATGCTGGCTGTTGAATGGCGCACTTCATATTTAATGGGATATATCTCTGTGTTGACTTAAATTATTTGGTCTCAGCACTTTGACACTTTGAATTCCTAAAACATTCATTTATTTTTATATAAAATTAAGAATTTTAGTTAACATGATAGTCCCTTATTAAAGGTTCTTGAATTCTGTAAATGGTTTGAAAAAAAAATAGTTTTAGAACACGTGTTCTAGATGGAGATGGAAGCCATTGGTTATTTGTTCATTGTTGAAATATACATTGATCAATTAGTTAATAAAAAAATATATATATTTATTTTGATCCATGATTCCTTATAGATTTAGAAGTTATTTGAAAAGTATTAGGATTAACTATGATGCCATGACTAAGGTTGCTTGTAAATCACTATCTCCATCAATGTATCTGCTGAAACAAACTGATCACTGCAATCGTCTTTAAAGCTGACATCACATCCTTTGGTACTCTCTACACAGACCTTGTGTAAAAGGTCTTTACAAATAGCCTAATGATTGATGTTCAAAGTCCTAAAGTTAGTATTTAATATCATCCCACTGATCCCCAACACATCTTACATAGTTACATAGTAGTTTTGATTAAATAAGAAGACATGCGTCCAACAATTTCAACCCTTTTCCTATCCCTTGTTTATAGCTGTTGATCTAAAAGAAACGTTTAACCCCCTTTATATAATCATTTTCAAATTCTGATTTCAGTGGGGAAAAAAGTCCTTCTTGACTCCAAATGGTAATCATATTTCTCCTTGGATCAAGCATTGAATAAATAGTAATGCCTATACTAACATGCATAACCCTCTATGTTCTGGTTCATGCAAAAAGTATCCAGGGCCCTTTTAAAGTCATCTAATGTATTTGCTAGCACCACCTCTTCAGGCAGTGAATTCCATAGCTTTATTGTTCTTACCGCAAAGAATCAATTCCAATGTTATAGATCAAATCTTTCTTCAAGACTTAGCAGGTGACCTCTTGATTTCAGCTCTAATATACAGTCTTTATACACATCCTCATGTGTCCTCTTCTGTTTTCAATATATGCTGGTATTTCCAAAACAAACTGCAGATCTATAAGAAGGAAAGAGCCAGATCTACAACCTACGTATTTCACAGATATTCTAGTATTGTGCTGTAGATTTCCTGCTGTCGAAATTGCTACCTTGTTGCTTCAGGTCTCAGTACTGTCTACCTGAGCACATTTGTTCAGTATATGCATTGCTCCAGAATACCATACACTGCATATATAGTAATAATCCTAAAGTAGATAATCAACACGATGTTATGCAATATGTGTTTGTTTTTCTTCAGTATTCTTTTCTTCCATGTAGTCTAATCAATCATGAATGTCCTAGGAAAATTTAGCCGGAGAGATAGTTGGTAAATGACCAGACTACACCAGAGCCTGTTCATTAACCCAAAAAATGTATTAGATGATCCCAGGTTTGTAAATTTACTTATGTGAAATTTCCATTTATTAGCTATGTGTTGTTTAAAGTTTCTTATACCTTTTTCAAATGCACGAAGAAGGAACATATCTGTCCCCAAAGCTTGCACTCATGTAACCAAAAATTTATTGAATTAACCTAAATTTTTTAACTGTTGAGAAGAAATATTGCAAAAGTAATTTTTTTATGATTTATAAGTCCATCATTTATTTATTAAATCAATGGCTTAAAATGATTAAGATTTTTTTTGTAACATGTATAGTTGAATATGATATTGTGAATTTAGTGGATTTACAGGATAATCTCTAATGTACTTTGTAAAATACAGAAAAACTATAAACTAATCTAATTAGAATTTGCAAACCATCACAGTTATCAAACATTTACCTTTGTTAAAAGATTTTATAACATTTATAATTGACATTTAAAAAATATTTTCTCAGTGGTGCAGTTCTGCATTTACACCTCTGAGCGCCGCTGTTCACCAATAAGGAGAAGAATATGGTGCTGGAAATCCACTGGCATTTCCATCACTAACACACACACTGCAGATCTGCAAGAAGGAATACAGCCATTTTGGGATTCTCTCTTAAACAGAACAAACATAATCTGTTTACATTCTTCTAAAACATATGGACATAGCTCTTTATGCTCTCTCCTACACTGGATTACAAGAACATTTCATCTAAACACAACCTGCTCTAGTAGATTTAAGAGTCAGAAAAAGGCTGAAATGAAATCCCAGGATTCTCAGACATACAGAGCAATCAGATGGCAAGTAATATTTTCCTTCTTATTTTCTTGGCTTTGTCATTCAGTCTCTGGTCAGCTTCATTATTCCATTGCTGAAGAAATGAGAAAAGACTCTGTTATATCAAATATTGCAGAAGATCTTGGATTAGATATTAAGCTGCTTGAATTTAGAAGATTTCATATCATTGCAAGTGTTTCAGAGAAATATTTTTATATACATTTAAAAAATGGGAATCTGTATGTTAGAGACAGGATAGATAGGGAGACACTGTGTGGGGCGGCAGCTACGTGCTTCCTGACCTTTGATGCAGTGGTTGAAAATCCCTTAAATGTTTTCAGTATCAACATGGAAATTAAGGATATAAATGATAACTATCCAACATTTTCTCACAACATAATTATATTAGAAATGATTGAATTGACTTCTATGGGAACAAGATTTGTTTTACAGAATGCAGAAGATCCAGATATTGGTATTAATTCTGTACAAACATACAAGCTCAGTGATAATCAGCATTTTAAACTGAGTGAAAAGACCAGCACTGATGGCAGTAAATTTCCAGAGCTTGTCTTAGAGAAACCTTTAGATCGGGAGACACAAAACATTCATGAATTAATTTTAACAGCAATGGATGGAGGAAGCCCAATCAGATCAGGCACAGCTTTAATTAAGATTGTTGTTACTGATGTTAACGATAATTTCCCCATATTTACTCAAGAGGTATATAAAGTTAGTATAAGTGAAAACACTCAAGTCAACTCTACAGTCCTGTGTGTAAATGCAACTGACCAAGATGATGGTAGCAATGCGCAGATCACATATTCCTTTAGGAAAAACTCAGGAAGCATTCTTGATTCAGATATGTTTAGTATTGATTCCAGAAAGGGTGAAATTAAAATTAACCAAAACCTGGATTTTGAAATGACAAAGAACTATGAAATGTCTATTCAAGCCAAAGATGGGGGTGGCCTCGTTGCTCATGCCAAGCTACTAGTGGAAGTAACGGATGAAAATGACAATGCCCCTGAGATATCTATTGCATCGTTGTCTAGTCCTATTCCTGAGGATTCCATGCCTGGCACGACAGTAGCACTAATCAAAGTTAACGATCTGGATTCTGAAGAAAATGGGGGTGTTGACTGTCAGATCATTGGAACATTACCTTTCAACTTAATACTATCTACTAGTAGCTTTTTCAGAATTGTTACAACGAGTGCATTGGACAAAGAGAAAGTATCAAGTTATGACATCACAATTCTAGCTAAAGATAGAGGTTCTCCTCCACGTACCAGTCTAAAAACGATTAGACTGGACATATCGGATGTTAATGACAACCCTCCAGCATTCATAAAAACATCCTATGTTGCTTATGTGCCAGAGAATAATTTACCTGGCATATCTATATACAATATTCATGCTTCTGATCCTGATACTGGATACAATGGTAAAGTTATTTATTCAATTTCCAGTATAACTCCGGAAGATTTCTCATCTTATTTTGCCATTAATTCAGAGACAGGAGTTTTGTATGCTCAGAGATCGTTTGATTATGAACAACACAAGGAATTTCAAATCCAAGTAACCGCTAAAGATAATGGGTCCCCATCTTTGAGCAGTAATACAACATTAGTCATCCATATTATAGATGAGAATGATAATGCACCAAAAATTCTGTACCCATCCCCAGAAAGTGGTGGTTCAGCTTTGTTTGAGATGGTCCCATTTGCGTCAGAACCAGATTCTTTGATAACTAAGGTGGTTGCGGTGGATGCCGACTCCGGACATAATGCCTGGCTGTCTTATCATTTCATTCAAGCTTCAGAACCATCTCACTTTAGGATAAGTCAACACACCGGAGAAATTAGGACATCGCATGCCTTTCAAGAGAAGGATAATTTGAAGCACAGAGTAGTTGTTGTGGTAAAAGACAATGGACATCCCTCCCTATCGGCAACAGTTACTCTAAGCATCATTGTTGCAGATAACCTTCAACAAGTGCTTCCAAAACTAAGTAATGAAGTAATTGAAGATGATTCTCCATCTAGTTTGCAAATGTATTTAGTAATTGCCCTAGCCCTAATTTCGTTACTGTTTATTATAACAGTTATGATAGTTTTAATATCAAAATGCAAAGAATCAAAATCTTCCCCAATGTTTAGTTCTCTTAGTACCAATCTCTATTCTCAAGTTGATCCCAGGATTCTTTCTCAATATAACAATGGAACGCTGCCTCTGCCATACGCATACAATGTGTGCGTGGCTTTGGATTCCACTGAAAGTGACTTTACTTTTATGAAACCAAAACAAGATGTTCCCATAGACAATCTTATTGATGCTGATGACTCAGTAATTGGAAATGAAAAATTAACAGAAGCTTTACAGACCAGTAGTCTTGACCAGGTAAGCTAGTCTAAAATTATCTATGTGAATAATTGGGATCATACCTATTTTACGGATGCTCCCTGTTATATGATTTCACTAGGCGTGTGTTTATGTTTATATCATAATGTGTGTTTCTCAGTTATGCAGTTAAGTGCACCCTTATGGGCATAATAGGAATTCTAAGTAAGATTATTATAATTTAATTTAGACAGTGCTTTTCCTTTGTAACTTTAATTTTCTTTCCTTATGGATTGAGTGAAGAATAGCTTGGTAGCCATGGAAAAATGTTTTGTATTTAGCAGTAATACAAACGTTGGCCAAAAACAGCTTTAAGTGACACTTCAGTAATAAACTAGAAGTGAAAAACCTGGTACCATCTGGATAAAGTAAACCTCAAGTGTATCTTTACATATACAAGTGGGTTTACTCTGATCTCTGCCTCTCAGTTGAGGCAGAGCTCATCTGGATACTGATACATGCTGACTATGTCAGCTAGCGCTCAGTCAATCATTGTGCTTTGTGGCTGCTTTGTGACTGCTGTGAGACTATTGCGGACAATAGCTAACTGCTTGTGCAGAGAGAGACCTTTGTTATCCCATGCCACCATCACAGGGTCACTCATGTTAGACACATGTGGTAGATGGTATGTATATTATGATATCACAAAATCCCATGCTCAGGAAAATGTTGGCATTTTGTATTTCTCCTGTCAAGCTGATGATGACAAGTCTAAAGTGCATTGTGATCTAAATTTGAAATGTTTAGCTGGTCAGGTATTGAAAATGTACTTTTTTTTAACCTTTGTTAAAACTGAAAACCATTGGCTCTTCTCCCCCCTCTCCCAGCATCCCTTCGAAATGGCCTCCAGGTTTACATCTAAAGTCCTATCTTTTTTTAATTGTGATGCCCAACTCATTGCCTTATCTCTCGTTATATTGCATCCCTGCTGTGCCTTGTTTTGTATCCATCCTACCACTTTCTCATAACTTGTAACTCTTGCTTTCCAGACTATTGTGATTTTTCATCGATATAATTCTGTCCTCCCCTATTTGAAATGAAGCTTCTTGAATAATGTTCATGGTGAAGTAGACAAAACTTTTGTGCTATCAAACAGATCATATATCTTTTTTGCTTATAAGTCTGTTTACATGGTAAGCTCATACAAGCTTGAGTCTTCTTAAATTTTCTTACTTTTTCCTCATGGTCTGTTCATAGTCTGTTGACTTATTAGAAAACATCTAGATAATGTATGACTTGTCATTTAGAAAAAAAAAATCTCAAGGGTGACCAAATGACACAATAAAGCACCAAATACACATTAGGCAAGTCCATAGATCTATATTCATAGTGAGTGGACCGTTGGGCCTAGTTCATGCCAATATGCAGTATATATATATATATATATATATATATATATATATATATATATATATATATATATATACAAATCCAAACATAGAAGAGAAGACACGCACTCATGGGATTTCGCAAAGTGAAAAATATATAAATTATAAGGTATATGTCATGTAAGTCAACGTTTCGGCTCCTCCTGGAGCCGTTGTCAAGAGGAGTATCCGAAATGTTGATTTACATGACGTATACCTTATATTATATATCTTTCTTTTCTATCTGTCCATGTTTTCTATAGATTGTCAACTACGTTGTGGCATGTATTGTTGAGGCAAGCTGTTATATTTTTCACAATAGGAATTGTCATAATTCTTACATGTAATGCTAATGTGGAGCGTCACATAAAATAAAAATAGAAAAAGCAACAATACAGTTACAAAATTTTGTTATAGAATTGTGTCAGTTCTTATGGTGTAGCAATATTGTTCAATGTTTAATGATGTGATGGAACCCATGTGGTGTGAAAGACATACTGTGGCCCGTATAATAGATTTTGCCGTATCCATATCTCTTTGGTTTTTCGTCTTTGAAAGACGAAATTATTTGGCTTTGTGTTGAAGGAGAGTGTAAATAGAAAAAACTAAAGTGGCAAAAAAGTTTTAGAGTATGCTGGGCTATAGAGAAATAGCCAATAACATCAAGACCCTTTAATTTTTTGCTGATTCAAAGCCTACTAAGAAATTCTGGAACATTATCCTACATGACTGAAATCATCAGTATTTAATTGACAAACGTCATGTATAAAAAAAAAGGCATGGGAGTTAACGTTAATGTAGATCATTGGACTATACACTACATACTTGATCATATGGGGTAGCAAAATATATGTGAACTTATAGTATAATACTAGACATTTACTTATGTTTAATTTTTTGTTGTTTTCCCCCCCCTGACTATTTAACCTTTTATTACAATTTGACATGGCGTAACGTCTACGGTTGCCACCGTTCCATCAACAACAAAAAACTACTGGCCATGCTATTTCCTCCATTGACTTAATATTGGCCTTATGCCAATACATTAATGATGGCAACACAATTGATGTGTAGATAAAGTATTATTAACATTAGATGACACTGGTACTTTAGAATTTGTCAGATTTTCTGTTTCTCTTTCACATTACTTTTCCAGCTAATACAGATGTAGCCAGACTTCATGTTGTGATTTATCCAGTCTTTACGTCAATACGTCTTCTTAAGTAAACAAAATAAACACATTAAAGTCAACATAAGTTGCTTATTGTGTCAAGAACTGGATCTGTAAATTTAAGATGGACAGAAAAAAAGCCAAGTCCGGCTACTTCTGCAATATGGTTAAATGATAAGAGAAAAAAGCAGGCGGAGGTTAAATAAAATATACATATTAAACACAACAATGAGAGTATTTGTCTATCAAAGAATTGTTATGGTGGTGTAGAGGGTGCCGTTTTGGACATTAACAACAATGGACCTGTATTTATAAACTATTCCAATGTCATGTATGTGTCAGAAAATTATTTACTGGAGTTCCAATAAGCAAACTACAGGTCTGAGATTTGTATACGGACGACCATGCTCAAATTATATCAATAATTACCAGTCCCAAGTATAGAAGATATTCCAGTATATTCTATTTCCATTATAGTATCTGGACTGGTGCTCAACAATTCTGTCCTTGTGTGGGATACAATTCATCAGCTGATTATGGCCATCAGTTCTGCATTAGCCATAGCTCTATACCCAGTAAACACAAATACATTTAAAGTTAACACAAGTGGGCATGCATTTTTACATACTTGCTCTATATATATACACATCATGATAAACATATTTTAGAACTGATAAATCATCATGTAATCATATGTGCCTGGAGGTACCAGAATGAATCTGTTTTTTTTATTTATTTTTTTTGCACAAACAATTAAAATGGAAAAAAATTGGTTAGAAAAAAACACTTTGACCTCTTAATTAATTTGAAACACTGCATATTTATGCACAGTAAATCTGGTTTCATGTGATCAGGAATGAGAATGTGTGCACTTTACAATGTTAAACATAAAACATATTTTCTTTGTTTTTATTAATAGCAAAAATGTATAGAAAGGTAAAATATGAAAGTAAAATATTAATCGGTATGGCATTTTGCTCATAGAATAAAATTTAGTGATGCTTTAATTCACTGTTTAATTACTATTATTATTGCATAACAAGTTATTTTGTAGCATGTAATATAATAATACATCATGGTATTGATGAGTGGTATTTAAAAATCCAGTACTACAAGATTTGTTTTCCTGTGGAGTCATTATTGACACATCAGTCATCTATTTAATTATTATTTTATGGTCAATAATACAGATTGCCAAGTGCTATCGAAAAATGTAATTTAGAAAATTCTTATTGTTACTTTGATTGAAAAAAGGACACATTTCCTAAATAATCAGTTGAAAAACTTGCTTTTGAGAATACATTTTCTCAGTGGTGCAGTTCCATATTTATACCTCTGAGCGCCGCTGTTCACCAATAAGGAGAGGAATATGGAGCAGGAGATCTACTGATATTTCCATCACTAACACACACACTTTGCAGATCTGCAAGAAGAGGAATACAACCATTTTTGGATTCTCTTACAAGCACACAGATATTTTCCTTCTGCACTGAATTTTATCTTCTATATTGAATTATTAAACCTGCAAATCTAAAAGAAAACTTCTTTTAGAGCTTTCAAATACTGAAAATGGCTGGGATTAAAATTCTTGATTCACAGAAATACAGAGGAATCAGATGGCAAGTAATATTTTCGTTCTTATTTTCTTGGCTTTGTCATTCAGTCTCTGGTCAGCTTCATTATTCCATTGCTGAAGAAATGAGAAAAGATTCTGTTATATCAAACATTGCAGAAGATCTTGGATTAGATATTAAGCAGCTTGCATTGCGTAGACCTCATATTATTTCACATGCTTCAGATAAATATTTTTTTATTAATTTAGATAATGGGAATTTGTATATTAGAGACAGGATAGATAGAGAGGCACTGTGTGGGGCGGCAGCTACCTGCTTCCTGACCTTTGATGCAGTGGTTGAAAATCCCTTGAATGTTTTTAGGATAAACATTGAAATCCAGGATATAAATGATAATGCTCCAAGGTTTTTTCATGACATCATCTATGTAGAAATTATTGAATTGACATCACTAGGGACAAGATTTGTTTTACAAAATGCAGAAGATCCAGATATTGGTATTAATTCTGTACAAACATACAAGCTCAGTGATAATCAGCATTTTACACTGAGTGAAAAGACCAGCACTGATGGCAGTAAATTTCCAGAGCTTGTCTTAGAGAAACCTTTAGATCGGGAGACACAAAACATTCATGAATTCATTTTAACAGCATTTGATGGAGGGAATCCTGTTAGATCAGGTTCTGCTGTGATTACGGTAATTGTTACTGATGCCAATGATAATTTCCCTATTTTTACATATGAGGTATACAAAGCGAGTATAAGTGAAAATACTCCAATCAATTCTACTGTGCTTTGTGTAAATGCAACAGACAAAGATGAAGGGACCAATGCCCAGATCACATATTCCTTTAGCAAAACTTCAGACAATGTTTTGCAGACAAGTATTTTTAATATTAACTCCACAAATGGAGAAATTAAAACAAATAGAAGATTGGATTTCGAAGAATCTAGAAATTATGAAATGTCTATACAAGCTAAGGATGGAGGAGGTCGTGTTGCCCATTCTAAGGTATTGATAGAAATAGTAGATGAAAATGACAATGCACCTGAGATATCTGTCACTTCATTATCTACTCCTATATCTGAGGATTCTGCACCTGGCACGGTCATAGCCCTGATTAAAGTTCATGACAGAGACTCTGGAGAAAATGGGGAAGTTGACTGTCAAATAATGGAAAAGGTACCTTTTGAACTGTTACTATCTTCAGATAATTTTTATAGAATTGTTACAACAAGCACATTGGACAGAGAGAAAGTACCATGTTATAACATCACAATTTTAGCTTATGACAAAGGAACGCCGCCACTTTCCACGAAGCAAATAGTTACTTTGGATATTTCAGACATTAACGACAATGCACCTGTATTTAAAAAATCTCTATATGATGTTTATGTGGCAGAAAATAATTTACCGGGAGTTTCAATATACAAAATACAGGCCTCAGATTTAGATACGGGAAACAACGCTAACATGATCTACTCTATTTCCAGCCCAAGTACTGAAGATGTTCCAGTATCTTCTTATTTTTCGATGAATATAGAAACTGGAGTTCTCTATGCTCAGCACTCATTTGATTATGAACAACACAAAGAGTTTCAAGTTCAAATTACAGCTAAGGACAACGGATTGCCGTCTTTGAGTAACAATACAACATTAGTTATCCACATAGTAGATCGTAATGATAACGCACCAATAATTTTATATCCATCACCAGAAAGTGGTGGTTCTGCTCTGTTTGAGATGATTCCATTTTCCGCAGAACAAGACTCTTTAATAACAAAGGTGGTTGCGGTGGATGCCGACTCTGGACATAACTCTTGGCTGTCTTATCACTTCCTACAAGCATCAGAATCATCTTACTTTAGCATTAGTCAGCACACTGGTGAAATCAGGACAACACATATATTTCAAGAGAAAGATATTTTAAAGCATAAATTAGTGGTTATGGTGAAAGACAATGGATCACCCGCTCTCTCTGCCACAGTTACATTAAACTTTATTGTCGCAGACAGTTTTCAACAAGTGCTTCCCAAACTCGACAATCAGGTCAACAATGATGAATCCAAATCTAATTTGCAAATGTATTTAGTAATCGCCCTGGTGTTGATATCTTTATTCTTTGTCTTGACTATTATGCTGGCATTCATATCAAAATGCAAGGAATTTAAACCATCCCCAACCTTTGGTTCTCTCAGTACAAATCTCTATTCTCAAGTTGATCCACGAATGCTTTCCCAATTTAACAACGGAACTTTGCCTCTGCCCTACTCATACAATGTTTGTGTGGCTCTGGATTCAACTGAAAGTGACTTTACTTTCGTAAAACCAAAACAAGATGTCCCCGTTGAAAACCTCATTGATGCTGATAATTCTGGACTTGGAAATGAAAATACAAGAGAAGCTATATTGCCAACCAGTGGCCCCATTCAGGTGAGTTATGCAAAATATAGAGTAGAGTACTTTGTCAATCTATTATTACTGTTAAATGGGCTGAACCCATTGATATGTGCTGTATGCTTAACAACACATAATACTTCTACTTCTGACATGATTTAAACTGTGATGGAGGTATAGTCAACTGTGATGGAGGTATAGTATGTAAAATAAATGTGCTCAGTATAAAAATACATTTTATATAATATTAGTAAAATGAAGTAATTATGGAATGCTCCATGAACATAATATGGTATTATGGTATGCTCTATGATCAAAATAACTCATACAACATAACATTTAAGTTTGACAAATATGTGTACATTACCTTTTCTTACAATACAGTTTTATTGGCCTTTAGCTGATTTACATCTTGTTAAAATAACATCAATGTGATATATCTAAAACTATTTAGAAGAGAAATCAACATTTTATAATTGATTATTCATATTTAATAAGAGTTTTCAAAATCTTTTGTGGTTTTGATAGCACTTTCCTTCATTGAGCTTTATAAAACACAGAGAAATCAACTGAGACTTCCTGTTAGTAAGATACACGGACTAGAGTTTTTTTTAAAATGTAATGATGGAGAATCTCTGATTGCTTGAGGTAAAAAGTTCCAGAATGTGCTCCAGCATGGCTGAATTCCCAGAAACATGATTTTCTGTTTACCATATTTGCATATGCCTAACCAGAATCCCTTGCAGCGATGGTAGCACTGTGAATGCGTGATTTCTGTGGGAAAAGCAGGCCTTCTGGCTTGTTTGGTGTATAGGTCTGTGTTTGAGAATACCTCTGCTACTCACTGAACTTTAGGTGTAGGGGATTTTCCATCACCTTTAAACCCCACCATTACTTGAATGGTTTGCTCTTGGCACTGGCAATGGCAACTTCCTAGCTGACCAAAGGCTGAATTTGTGAATTCTCCATATGAAACACAATTAGTTATTTTTTCATCTTAATTTAATAGGAAAATTAATGTATACACAAATAAGGTTCCCTACCTGCTTCAGTAGCTTGGCATATGATAAAAAGCCACTGATATATTCTTATATTATGTGTCGGTTTATATCACAATCTGTGTCTTCTGGGGGATCTCTCTCTGCTGATGCAGAGAGAGCTTCATTTTTGCATTGGCAAGCAGAGGGGACCTAGTTAAGGTCTGGAGATTTTTCTCTGCCAGTGAGAAATTTTTTAATCTCTCTCTGCTAGTGACAGTGATAGTTATGGGGATTTCTCTCTGCTAGTGAGACATTTCTGGATCTCTCTCTGCTAGTGACAGTGATAGTTATGGGGATTTCTCTCTGCTAGTGAGACATTTCTGGATCTCTCTCTGCTAGTGACAGTGATAGTTATGGGGATTTCCCTCTGCTAGTGAGACATTTCTGGATCTCTCTCTGCTAGTGACAGTGATATTTCTGGGGATTTCTCTCTGCTAGTAAGACATTTCTGGGGCTCTATCTGGTGCAGAGAGAGACCGTCAGTGACTGATCGGCTGCCTTCTCTCCATAAAAGCTGCTGGTCAGAGGATAAGCTGACATGTACCGTCAAAAGTACCTGCCAGTTTATCCTCAGACTAGGGAGCAATCATTTTTCACTTGTGCTTCTAGATTAAAACGACTAAGCACGGATGCTCCATATGTGCTAGGCGCTACACACGTAAAACGGAGCTGCACTGTATATTTGCGGGTTTGTGTGCTCCGAACAGAGCGCACACAAACCCCGGAAATACATTCAAGAGACAGACGGCAGCTGCGAATTCGGTATCAGAGTCACTCACTCTGTTGCCAATTCAACCAGCATGACAAGTATACGAATTACGAGTGAGTGACTGATGCTGAATTGGAGCTGTTGTCGGCTCCTCGGATGTATTTCATGTATTTCCGGTAGGTTTGTGTGCTTTCTGCTCACAGCATACACCCCCCCCCCCCCTGGAAATACACGAAATACACTGGGCCTCTGACTCTGAGTGACAGGTGTGGTCTAGACTGGCAGCACACATGTACCCCCCTGAAGGGGCACAATACCCCCCTGAAAATGATATATTCAGGTAAAATAAAACAACGTATTTATATATTTATGCTTGCAAGTAATTGGTATTATTAACCCCTTGACGACAAAGGACGTGCCAGGCACGTCCTGGGAGAAACTCCCTTAACGACAAAGGACGTGTCTGGCATGTCCTGCAGTGAATGAACCGCTTTAACAGTGCTGGTCTAAAATAGCCAGCACCGAAATTTCGATTTTGGGACCCCCACGATCGCCCCACAGAGCGATCGTGGGGAGCCATATTGACGAGCATGCTGCTCCGTCAATATGTCTAAGCCCTCTGCCGGTCTGAGCTTCGGAAGTGAAAGTAACTTCACTTCCGTCGCTCTGAATATACTACTTGACTGCCCCTAGTGGTAGTTTAGTAGCATTGCAATGGAAAATATTTAAAATACATATTTAATTAATTAAAAACAGGTTATTTAGCTATATTAGCCTATAGGGTTAAAATTAAATATTTTTTTGCATAAGGGATAGGGTTAAAATTAAATGAAAGTTAAAAAATATTAAGGGATATAATAAGGATTAGAGTTGGGGTTAAATTTAGTGTTAGGGTTAAATTTGGGGTTCGGGTTGGGGTCAAAAGATAAATATAGGAAAAAAACAAAAAACACTATTTTTGGTTTTTGCCCCATAACTCGCAAAAAAATACCGAAAAATATGGAAACATGCATATTTTTGAACTCGGGAGAACATTTTTTTTTTTCTTTTCCCCCCTCCCCTTTCACTGTACACTAGTTGGACGAATCACTTGATTAAGAGTTTTCAGGGCTGGGGAAAGTCTATGACCATAAATTATTTAGTCATCTCATTAGTAATAAAGCGTGCACTGTAAGAGTTCACAATTAAACATAAATAGGGGGATATGGCACTTCTGCAGATGAATACTAAGAACGGAACTAGAATATACTTAGAGTTAAAGTTAAGCAAATGAAATGGTATGTGGTTGTTTCTTCACTTTTTTTTTTTTTTTCTCTCTGCACATTAAATGGATAAATCACTTGATTAAGAGTTTTTAGGGCAGGGTAAAGTCTATAATCCTAAATTATTTAGTCATCTTATTAGTAAATAAGTGTGCACTTTAAGAGTTCACAATTAAACATAAATAGGGGCTATGGCACTTCTGCAGATGAATACCAAGAACGGAACTAGAATATACTTAGAGTTAAAGTTAAGCAAATGAAATAGTATGTGGTTGTTTCTTCACTTTTTTTTTTTTTTTTAACAAACCTCAAAAGGAAAATAGATCACTGGAGGGAGAAGGAGCAGGGGATCCTACTATGGCTAAATATTACACTGTAAAAGAATAGTTTAACCCATCGCTAGGCCAGCACTTTTATAGCCCCGATTCTACTTCTTGGGAGTCGGAGCTAGTTAGAGTGTGACTAGTTCACCGGAGTGAAAGTATGTATGGTAGTGTGATTGTTCTCTTTGGGATCTGTGTGGACCACTGGCTGGGCAATTCTTGCCGGAGATATGAACTGTGTCTTAGACCCAGAACTCGATAAAAGCCTCCCAAGAGGGAAGTCTTTGGACTCAAAGGTTCACTCTACGGCAACAAAATTGTCCAACTGGTTACACATTATTGATATGTTCGATATCTGGCGGGTTCAGCACCCAATGGAGAAGGACTTTACATACTTCTCACCTCCACACATGTCATATTCCAGAATTGATGCAGTTTATATTAAAGGGACTCACCTGTGGAAGTGCCGTTCTTCTTCCATAGGTGACATAGTGTGGTCGGATCATGCGCCAGTGTTGAAGATACTGCCAGACAGGCCGGGAGGAGTAACTGGAGATTGAATGAATTCAACCTGAGATCGGAGGATCAAGTAAAGGGTCTCCAGTCTCGGGTTGAACAATTTCTAGAAACAAATGATGATAATACTGTTTCTCCAATCACCCTATGGTGCGCATTAAAATGTGTACTCAGAGGCTATCTGATTAGTTCGGATGCCTACTGGAGAAAAAAGAGCGGGAAAACCCTAGCGGATCTATATATTGAGCTAGCTCAAAAGACCACCCTAAATAAGGCTTCACCAACAGAAGCATTGGCGACCCAGGTGGCACATATTCAGCAGGAAATAAAGGGAAAATTGAACTCAAATTACAACAGGGCAATCTTCTATAAAAAAACAAAAATGGTATAATTCAAACAATAAAGTCAACAAGAATTTGACAAAAATGTTAAATAAGCAACAAAAACAGAGGAGAATAAGTAAACTGAAAGTGAACTCTGAAACGTATAGAGACCCCGCCCAAATAGGCACAGCCTTTAGGGAATATTATAGATCATTGTACAATTTGGAAGAGGTCTCTGGGACAGGCCTCCAGACCAAATTATTTCTGCAAAATCTCGATCTTCCAAGAATCACAGAAGTGGAGGCTCAGGGACTGAATCTCCCATTTTGTCTGGCAGAGGTTAGGGACGCAGTGCAGGGCCTTAAATCTGGGAAATCCCCCGGCCCAGATGGATACTCAGCTTTATTCTATCGAATACTGGACCCGTGGATCTCCCCGATACTTCTCAGGGTGTTTAATTATATCAGAGAGGGTAACTCTTTTCCATCAGAGATGCTGCAGGCCGCAATTATCCCTATTTTAAAGGACGGGAAAAACCCGCAATTATTAGGAAACTATAGACCAATCTCCCTAATTAATAATGATAATCAAAATATATTCAAAGGTGCTTGCATCACGACTGGGTCCAATACTCCCGAGCTTGGTACACTCGGACCAGACGGGATTCATCCACGATAGAACTACGGAAGACAACACACGTAGATTGATAAACCTTATCTCAGAAATTAATCGTAGGAAATTACCTGCTGCCTTTTTGGCATTGGATGCCGAAAAGGCCTTTGATCGGGTTAGTTGGACCTTTCTAAGGGAGACGTTGGAGATATCTGGCCTGCAAGGCACATATAGGCACTCTGTTATTGCTCTGTACTGCGACCCTCAGGCTTATGTTGTGGGCCTCTTAGCAAACTCTGAGCCCTTTAGGATCCAAAATGGTACAAGGCAGGGGTGTCCCTTGTCCCCGATGCTATATGCTTTAATAATTGAACCACTGGCATCGGCTATAAGGCAATCGAGGGGAGTGGAAGGGGTTCGGATCGGGTCACAGGAGCATAAGCTGGCATTGTATGCGGATGATGTGATCCTGACTCTCCTCCCCCCTTCCTTGATTCTAGAGGCATTGATCATAATAAGAGAATATAGTGAACACTCCAACTATAAATTGAATCTTGCAAAGACGCAGATAATTACTACATATATGAGCTCTAATCAAACATCATTAATTGGAACTCTGTATAAATTCGACTGCTCAAGATCGGAAATGGATCATCTCGGAATTAAGATTACCTTTGATCTCTCAGATTTGGTTAACTTGAACTACCAGTATATGACTGGGAAGTTAAAAGCCACAATAGAGAAATGGAAGGGAACGGAATTATCCTGGGTCGACAGAATAAATGCACTTAATGCCTATTTAGTCCCTAAGGTCCAATATTTGTTTAGAGCTATCCCACTTAAAGTACCTGGAAAAATCTTGGACCTAATAACACGGTTATTCCTGGCATATGTTTGGCGGGGGAAAAAACCTAGAACAGCTAAAGCGGACTTAATGCGAAGCACTAGACATGCAGGCTTGGGGTTCCCAGACCTTCATAAGCTCCATGAAACAACAATGTTAGCGCATGCCATAGAATGGAATATGAAACGAGATGGTACTCCCAGATGGTTACACTTAGAAAAAAATCAAACCTCTCAGTTGAACCCATTCCTTCTTTACTGGGTGGCAGCTCCCAACTTTAAAAAAAGTGAAGTGAACTCACCGGTGATAAGGGATGTATTTAATAATCTGGATAAAATTAGATGTAAAATTGGAACATCTAACCCACTCAAAAAGGAGGCACCAATTGATTCCCTTTGTTTCTATATCCCAAATCTGGATTTGTCGGCCTGGAAAGATAGAGGGATAAAAGTAATTGGTGACGTACTAGAAGAAGGCAACCCAATTACCTTTGTGGAGGCTCAAAAATTTTTTAGCCTGCCCAACACAGAGTTTCTATAATTTTTTAGGGTCCAGAGTTTCCTGGGGAAGCAACAGTTGGCCCCCCAGGACACTCTGGATATTTTCATTAGGGCACACCACAAATTAAAACTAATTTCGAAATTGAGTAAACATCTGGACGAAGCCCTGGAGCAGCCACTTCCTGATGTAATTGTAAAATGGGAACGGGATCTACAGGTTACATACCCTAAAGAGAAATGGTATAGGGCTATACTGCTGAATAGGTCAGTAATACATTGTGTCTCATTACAGGAAGTTTATTATAAAATTTTGTACAGGTGGTACATGGTTCCCGTGCGCCTCTGCAGATTCCAGCACGGAACAACGAATATATGCTGGAGGTGCGGAGGGGCTCCGGGTTCCATGTACCATATCTGGTGGGACTGCGGAGGGTTGGGGGAGCTGAAGGAAAAGCTGCAGCAGTTCTTGATGGAAACGTGTGATTTGCGATGTATTCTTACTGCACCCCTATTTCTATTCTTGTTGGACTTGCCGACATTAAGTAAGACCCAGCAATACTGCCTGGTCCATATTTTCTCTGCAGCTAAGATCTGCCTGGCCAGACATTGGAGAAGCCCTCACCTCCCCCCGTGGCAGGAAATTATAGCGCAGTACATCTATCAGAGACAGATGGAAGGGTCTATCTCCATGTCAGACCAGGCAATGGGGGTCTAGACCTTCACAGATTGACTGTCACAGGAAACAGATTTAAAAATGGGAAACCCTAGGCTTCCCCGCTCTTCCTCACAACCGGGTTGGCTTGCCAGGGATCTTCTACAGTATCGTAACCAAGGAGTAAAGGGTTGATGTGTAATTTATGCGTAGTATGAGTAAAAGTTGAAGAATGTATGGATACGTTATCTGTATGAATGGGGAAAGGATGGTATGGTATTAGCATATGTATTTGACCACTGCCCCTTTTGAATAAATATGTATAGAGTTGGAGTTAAGGATATGGAGCACTTTACAAAGTTTTGCAATATTTGATTGTATGTATTTTATTGAATTTGAGCAAATAAAAGAAAAAAAAATTCAGTGTTAGGGTTAAATTTTGGGTTCGGGTTGGGGTCAAAAGATCAATATAGGAAAAAACCAAAAAACACTATTTTTGGTTTTTGCCCCATAACTCGCAAAAAAATACCGAAAAATATGGAAACATGCATATTTTTGAACTCGGGAGAACATTTAGAAACTATTTAGATGGGGTCTTTTTTAATGATTTTAAAAGTGTTTTTTTTTTAATTTTTCATCATATTTTATGATTTTTTTTTGCAGTAAATTATAAGATATGATGAACATAATGGTATCTAATGAAAGCCCTTCTTATGACGATAAAAACAACATATAATTTGTGTGGGTACTGTATGTGAGAAAGAAAAGAAAAACAGCTAAACACAAACACCCTAGAAATGTCAAAACAGCCATTGTCACCAAGGGACAGTCAAGGTGAAAATGTCTTGTCACTAAGGGGTTAAAATATGGTTTACCAATCAAAAATTTGTTTAATACTGTATTCACCTATACAATTATTTATTCAACATTAATTTATAATCATATATATACGGGAACAAGCATGAAAAGGACACTGAGCATATGAACCTACCCTTAATATTATTAATAGTAGAAGTAGCAGTAGTTATATATAGTTACAATGTATAGTGTTATGTCAAACACAGGACAGTGTTTATGTTTCTTAACTAAGGACAAATAAACTTTATTTTTTACATGTTTTTCTAATATAGAAGCACAAGTGAAAAAATCGTTGTCCCTAGGGTGGGGATAAACTGGTGTGTACTTTTGATAGTACATGCCAGTTTATCCTCTGATAAACATCGTCGGGAAACGCCAGATAACGTTTTCAAGAAAGGCTTAAAAAAAGTTGAACTGTCCTTTAAGATATTAAAATACTAATCATGTAAAACTTAAAAATATTTTTAAATTTATAACTAATTTTATTGATAAAACATATTCAATGTTTTTAATACCTGCTAAATATTTTCTTAGCACATTTTACCCTCTGTCTTGTTTTTTTACCATAAAAAATAACTATAAAGTTATTTAAACATTTTACATGTAGACAGAAGTTTATTTATATAACATGTTTATTAATTGTTAATTGTAAATACTTGCTACTTGGAAATATTTCTCTGTAGTGCAGTTCCCCATTTATACCTCTGGGCGCCGCTGTTCACCAATAAGGAGAAGATTATGGAATTAGAGATCCACTGACATTTTTTTCCCATCACTAACACATGCACTGTAGATCTGAAAGAAGAAACACAGCCATTTTTGGATTCTGTCACAAGCAGAACACAGTGTATCTGATAATATTCCCCTAACAAAGAGGTTTTATTACTTTATTTTCTCATTTTCACTGGATTTTCTTCTCTGCACAAGATTGCAAACATTGCCTGTCTAAAAGGAATCTGCTTTGAGAGCTTTCAAGTACTGAGAATGGCTGGGATTAAAATTCTTGATTCACAGAAATACAGAGGAATCAGATGGCAAGTAATATTTTCCTTCTTATTTTCTTGGCTTTGTCATTCAGTCTCTGGTCAGCTTCATTATTCCATTGCTGAAGAAATGAGAAAAGACTCTGTTATATCAAATATTGCAGAAGATCTTAATATTAAGCAACTTGCATTGCGGAGACCTCATATTGTTTCACATGCTTCAGATAAATATTTTTTCATACATTTAGAAAATGGCAATCTGTATGTTAGAGACAGGATAGATAGGGAGACACTGTGTGGGGCGGCAGCTACCTGCTTCCTGACCTTTGATGCAGTGGTTGAAAATCCATTAAATGTGTTTAGGATAAACATTGAAATTCAGGATATAAATGATAATTCTCCAAGATTTTTTCATGACACCATCAATTTAGAAATTATTGAATTCAGTTTACCTGGTACTAGATTCATTTTACAGAATGCAGAAGATCCAGATATTGGTATTAATTCTGTACAAACATACAAGCTCAGTGATAATCAGCATTTTACACTGAGTGAAAAGACCAGCACTGATGGCAGTAAATTTCCAGAGCTTGTCTTAGAGAAACCTTTAGATCGGGAGACACAAAACATTCATGAATTAATTTTAACAGCAACTGATGGAGGGAATCCGGTTAGATCTGGAACTGCTGTGATTAGGATCATTGTTACTGATGCCAATGATAATTTTCCCAGTTTTACTCAAGAAATCTATAAAATTAGTATCAGTGAAAATACTCCAATAAATTCTACTGTGCTTTGTGTGAATGCGACAGACAAAGATGAAGGAATCAATGCTCAGATCACATATTCCTTTACCAAAAATTCAGCAAATGTGCAGACAAGTATTTTTAATATAAACTCCACGAATGGAGAAGTTAAAACAAATAGAAGATTGGATTTTGAAGTATCTAGAAATTATGAAATGTCTATACAAGCTAAGGATGGAGGAGGTCGTGTTGCCCATTCTAAGGTATTGATAGAAATAATAGATGAAAATGACAATGCACCTGAGATATCTGTCACTTCATTATCTACTCCTATATCTGAGGATTCTGCACCTGGCACGGTCATAGCCCTGATTAAAGTTCATGACAGAGACTCTGGAGAAAATGGGGAAGTTGACTGTCAAATAATGGAAAAGGTACCTTTTGAACTGTTACTATCTTCAGATAATTTTTATAGAATTGTTACAACAAGCACATTGGACAGAGAGAAAGTACCATGTTATAACATCACCATTTTAGCTTATGACAAAGGAACTCCGCCACTTTCCACGAAGCAAATAGTTACTTTGGATATTTCAGACATTAACGACAATGCACCTGTATTTAAAAAATCTCTATATGCCGTTTATGTGGCAGAAAATAATTTACCGGGAGTTTCAATATACAAAATACAGGCCTCAGATTTAGATACGGGAAACAATGCTAAAATTATCTACTCTATTTCCAGCCCAAGTACTGAAGATGTTCCAGTATCTTCTTATCTTTCTATCAATATAGAAACTGGAGTTCTCTATGCTCAGCGCTCATTTGATTATGAACAATACAAGAAGTTTCAAATTCAAATTTCTGCTAAGGACAATGGATCTCCTTCTTTGAGTACTAATACAACATTAATTATCCACATAGTGGATCAGAATGACAATGCACCAATAATTTTGTATCCATCACCAGAAAGTGGTGGTTCTGCTCTGTTTGAGATGGTTCCATTTGCCGCAGAACAAGATTCTTTAATAACTAAGGTGGTTGCGGTGGATGCCGACTCTGGACATAACTCTTGGCTCTCTTATCACTTCCTACAAGCATCAGAATCATCTTACTTTAGCATTAGTCAGCACACTGGTGAAATCAGGACAATGCATGTATTTCAAGAGAAAGATATTTTGAAGCATAAGGTAGTGGTTTTGGTGAAAGACAATGGATCACCCTTTCTCTCTGCCACAGTTACATTGAACTTCATTGTCGCAGACAGTTTTCAACAAGTGCTTCCGAAACTCGACAACCAGGCAAACAATGGGGATTCCAAATCTAATTTGCAAATGTATTTAGTAATCGCCCTGGTGTTGATATCTTTATTCTTTGTTTTGACTATTATGTTAGCGTTCATATCAAAATGCAAGGAATTTAAACCATCCCCAACCTTTGGTTCTCTCAGTACAAATCTCTATTCACAAGTTGATCCCAGAATGTTTTCCCAATATAACAATGGAACTTTGCCTCTGCCCTACTCATACAATGTGTGTGTGGCCCTTGATCCAACTGAAAGTGACTTTACTTTCGTAAAACCAAACCAAAATGTCCCCATTGAAAACCTCATGGATGCTGATGATTCAGGACTTGGAAATGAAACATCAAAAGAAACCATGAATACCAGTGGCCTACTTCAGGTGAGTTATGCTAAACAAAACATTGTGTAGTCATGTTCAAAAGATTTCCTCTGTAACAATGTAATCTTTTTTCCCATTGAGATCTGCACTATGATTAACAACATAGCTGTGCTGGTATAGGATTTGAAATGTGAGATAAGTATCGCATTTGTTGGGTCATGCAATAAGCATATAGAGTATTAGCAAATATAAAAAATATTCTAGTGTTTATTCTATGAAGTATCCATCGGTTCACAGGTATAAGATTTCACTTTTGGAAACATTTGTTATCTTTCGAGTTACAGTGCATTTCTACATCCATTTATGCATACTCACTAGATGGCTGATTAAAAACACCTCATTAACCCATATCTTGTGAATAATAGCCCCTGGATGTTGGGCAAATTTTACTTTTCCCGAACGTACAGGAAAACCAGAAATTATCTGAATGTACGCTTCTTTAATCATTTTTTTATTATTGTAAAAGCATAAAGTTTGTAAAGACGTCACCATGGACTCTGGATATGTGTGAATTGTTAACATTATAACATTAACATTTTCAAACAAATTACTACTTCATGTTTTAAAAAGTTGTGAAAACTTAAAAGTTAGCCTCATTAGATCCATTATCGTGTCCCAGAATGCTTTGTACTGCTGTGAGCACTAGAATATCCACTAAATGTGTGAAAGTTTTCCTACTGATTTCACTTAAATTTAGCTATTAATCCAACACTTCCAATAGTGGAAGTGAGGAAAAGCCCCTGACTCACAAATGCATATCAATGGATATAACTATTTTGCGGCTTCTCAACAAACTATATTGTCCCTTCAATGTTTGGCAATTTGTTTTGCCTATAAACATGTTAAACATCCACCAATTATTTCCATCCTCCAATTTGTTCCATACCATATTTTATCAATTATATTAATATGATATTAAGTTTTTGTTTTATCTGTTAGCCACGTGTATATTTACCAAACCTCAGTGTGTGTTGGGCTTGGTGTTAAAGTTTAATTTATAAGCATATGGATATTCATTAAAATAATAGTAACATTTTCACATATGATGTTGTAAAACTTTTGTTGTAGACAGTTTTATTACATCTTCAGTAACTTTATATATATATATATATATATATATATATATATATATATATATATATATATATATATAATTTTTTATTATGAAAGGGTAGTGGATGTATGGAATAGCCTTCCAGCAGAAGTGGTAGAGGTAAACACAGTCAAGGATTTTAAGCATGCATGGGATAGACACAAGGCTATCCTAGCTAAAAGACCGGGAACGGGGGACTAATAAAAGTATTAAAAAAAACTGGGCAGACTAGATGGACCGAATGGTTCTTATCTGCCGACACATTCTATATTTCTATGTTTCTATGAAGGTTTCGCTTTAAGCATAACAATTCTAAGTAAACATAAAGGACAAACAAGAACAATATCAAAACAGTATTTGTACGTACAAATATGATAATATGATAAAGTGCTACTTTATTAGACAACAAACAATCAAACATTCTAGCCTCCTTGTATATATCCACCATACTCAACAGGATAATAATGGGAAAAATATTGAGCAGTGGCGGTCTGCAAGTATATTATCTTTCCCACAGGCCTTCCTTTAGTCCAACCTCCTATGGTCATCCTAACGCTCTTGTAAAATAAGCTCTTTTCCTATATGCATTGATAGTTTATCTGGGACTTTGTTTCCTCCCACGAAAAGGAATTTCTGTCTTTTTCCAAAATCTTGCCAAAAGCTTAACAGTTTAACTGTTAAGAATATATTAATAACCAAAATCTGACTAGGTCTTTTCAGAATTGGTCAATTTAAATAGAATATAAAGAGGAGTAATGTGTTATATATATCACCAGTCAAAATAATTCACTATGGATTATGTGTGTCTGTGAGGTAGAAAAGTGGTATGTAAAGGAAAACAACAATGGATTTGATGTGCGATTTCTGCTGCATAGTAAGCAATAAGCATTATAAAAACATGTCATGCCAAACATAAAAACTTAAGAGTTCCTTTAAAATTACTGCTTACTGATAACATATTACCAAGTGCCCAGATCAAAAATAAAGAGAAATACAATAAAACAATTGTTAATTATAGAAGTATAATGTAAAAAACTGTTTTGAAATGTTTACTCAGGAATGATAACACATTACAAAACTAAAGCTTACAAAATATTGAATATATTGTATTCTCCATATCAGTCTACAATCCATTATTGGTAGTTTTGTAATACATTATTGGTAGTTTTGTAATACATAATTGGTAGTTTTGTAACAGTTTTTCATAAATATTCATATTTGAATATAGAACATTTCCGTTTTTTGGTATAGCAAAAAAATAAATAGCTTAATGTGCATTATTTTAAAAAAAATTGTGTTTTGTTTTGGGACACATAAATATGACAAAAGGAGCTTATATTTTTACACCATTTATCTTTGCCTGAAGTTGAAAACAAACATCTAGTAATATGCCTTAAAAAGTCCTAAGTATTGCTTTATTTAATGAGTAAGATCAATATTGCCGTCATTTTCTTGAATCTATGATTTTATTGTATGTATAATTCACTATAAATGTTTATGGAGCATCACCATTGTATATACTGCTAAAAAATGGTCAAACAAAACGTACATATGGTAAGTAATTAAAAAAAAATATATATGATCAAAATGAGAGAAGGCCATGCTAAAAACAAATCCATTCTTTAGGATGATTTAATAGTTATTACTTATATGATAATGTTAATTGCAGTTTTGTTTTTCATCTTAAGACATAAGGATGTAATTAATTTAATGTTTTAATTGTAAGGGCTTTGTAATTAATGTTTTTGATAAAAACAATTTTGCTAGTTTTACATACTTGCTACTTGGAAATATTTCTCTCAGTAGTGCAATTCCACATTTACACCTCTGAGCGCCGCTGTTCACCAATAAGGAAAAGAATATGGAAAAGGAGATCTACTGATATTTCCATCACTAACACACACACTGCAGATCTGCAAGAAGGAAAACAGCCATTTTGGGATTTTCTCACAAGCAGAACACACTGTATTTATCTAACCAAGAGAATTCATCATTTTATTGTATCCTGCATACTGGATTGCAAGCACAGCAAGGCTAGAAGGAATCTGCTCTGGGAGATTACAAATAAAGGAAATAGCTAAAATGGAACCCCAGGATTCAAAGACATACAAAGGAATCAGATGGCAAGTAATATTTTCCTTCTTATTTTCTTGGCTTTGTCATTCAGTCTCTGGTCAGCTTCATTATTCTATTGCTGAAGAAATGAGAAAAGACTCTGTTATATCAAATATTGCAGAAGATCTTGGGTTAGATATTAAGCAGCTTGAATTTAGAAGATTTCATATTGTTTCACGTGTTTCAGAGAAATATTTTTCTGTAAATTTAGAGACTGGAAATCTTTATATTAGAGACAGGATAGATAGAGAGACACTGTGTGGGGCGGCAGCTACCTGCTTCCTGACCTTTGATGCAGTGGTTGCAAATCCTGTGAATATTTTCAGAGTCAATATAGAAATCCAGGATATAAATGATAATGCTCCAAGATTTTTTCATGATACTATCAATTTAGAAATAATCGAGTCAACTATTACAGCAACAAGGTTTGTTTTGCAAAATGCAGAAGATCCAGATATTGGTATTAATTCTGTACAAACATACAAGCTCAGTGATAATCAGTATTTTACACTGAGTGAAAAGACCAGCACTGATGGCAGTAAATTTCCAGAGCTTGTCTTAGAGAAACCTTTAGATCGGGAGAAACAAAACATTCATGAATTAATTTTAATAGCACTGGATGGAGGAAATCCCATTAAATCTGGTACCGTCCTTATAAGAATAAATGTTACAGATGCTAATGATAACTTCCCTATATTTTCCCAAGACATATACAAAGTGAGTATAAGCGAAAATACCCCAATCAACTCTACTATCCTTCAGCTCAATGCAACAGATCGAGATTTAGGGAGTTATGCCCAAGTATCATTTTCGTTTAGTAAAACTTCAGGAAATATGCTTAATACAGACACGTTTAGTATACATCCTACAGATGCAGAAATTAAAACTAATAGAAAACTGGATTTTGAAACCACACAAAATTATGAAATGTCTATACAAGCAAAGGATGGAGGGGGCCTTGTTGCCCATTGCAAAGTATTAATTGAAATAACAGATGAAAATGACAATGCCCCTGAGATATCTGTTACATTGTTATCCTCTCCCATTCCTGAAGACTCCACAGTTGGCACAGTGATAGCGCTGACTGAAGTGTATGATCAGGATTCCGGCGGAAATGGAGACATCGATTGTCAAATAACGGAGAAAGTACCTTTTGAACTCTTATTTTCATCGGACAATTTTTACCGCATTGTGATAACAAATACCCTGGACCGGGAGAAAGTATCCTGCTACAACATCACAATTCTGGCAACTGATAGAGGTTCTCCTCCACTTTCCAGTAAGAAGATTGTTATATTGGATATATCAGATATTAATGACAATGCTCCTGTGTTTATGAAATCTACATATGCTGCCTACGTTCCAGAAAATAATTTACCAGGCGCCTCCGTATACAATATACAGGCCTTAGATTTTGATACTGGAGACAATGCTAAAATTATTTATTCTATTTCCAGCACAAGTACAGAAGATTTTCCAGTGTCCTCTTATCTTTCCATTAATGAAAAGACTGGTGTGCTCTACGCTCAGAGATCATTTGATTATGAGCAACACAAGGAGTTTCAGATCCAGGTAAATGCTAAAGACAGTGGATCCCCATCTCTGAGTAGCAATACAACATTAATTATTCATATAGTGGATCTGAATGATAATGCACCAAAAATATTATACCCATCAGCAGAAAGCGGGGGTTCAGCTTTGTTTGAAATGGTACCTTTTACTTCTGAAGAAGGTTCTTTGATAACCAAAGTGGTTGCTGTGGATGTCGACTCCGGACACAATTCTTGGCTTTCTTATCATTTAATACACGGTGCAGACCCATCTTACTTTATCATTAGTCAACATACTGGTGAAATAAGGACTTCACGGCCCTATTTGGAGAAGGATGTTTTAAAGCACAAGTTGGTGGTTATGGTGAAGGACAATGGACACCCCTCTCTGTCAGCTACAGTTACATTAAGTTTTATAATTGGAGATAGTTACCAACAGGTTTTTCCCAAACTCAACAATCAATTTAGCAATGATGAATCCAGATCTAACTTACAAATGTACTTAGTTGTTGCTCTGGTGATTATTTCCTTATTTTTTGTTATAACTATCATGTTGGCATTCATATCAAAATGCAAGGAGTTAAAACCATCTCCAGCTTTTGATTCCTTAAGTACAAATCTCTATTCTCAGGTTGATCCCAGAATGTTTTCCCAATTTAGCAATGGAACTTTGCCCTTGCCCTACTCATATAATGTGTGCGTGGCTTTGGATCCTGCTGAAAGTGACTTTACTTTTATGAAACCAAATCAAAATTTCCCCATAGACAATCTTATTGATGCGGATGATTCAGGACTCGGAAATGAAAGTCTGAAAGAAAACATGGCTACTAACAATCTTCTTCTGGTAAGTTAGAAAATGAAAAAAATTATATTTTTACTATATAATGTATAACGTTTTATTAACAAGAACATTTTAAGTGGGCGGAAAAATGTAGAAAGTGTTTCCTTGACAATCATAAAGCATTATCTTTACTAGAATAATTGGCCATCATGGCTAAACCACGCATGTTGGACTGTGTTTACATAACATTTGTTGTGTTGCGTTTTTCACCTTTGTATCATTCTAAATTGAATGATATCTTTTTTATCAGTCGGATGGGTCATCGTTGCAAAACTGCATTCAATAACTATAGAAAGCATACAACTTATGTACCATACATTATGGTTACTTTTTGTGATACTCCAGTCCATGATACTCCATAAAAAAACTAAATTAGACAAGCAGCCACAGACTGATATGTAAGGTAGAGTCCTGCCTGCAAGGTCACAATCTAAAAGGACATTAAAGTAGGAGAAACATGAGGTGTTAGAAAGGGAAGCAAAGAACATGGTCACAGGAGGTGCATCAGGGATGTATGTCAGCTGTGTAGGTTTAAGACTGAAGGTTGGGAGTCTGTGAAAGTCAGTTCCATAGATGTTGGGCAGCTTGAGAGACATCTTGTTGTAGAAAATGAAAATAGTGAATATGTTTTCTCTTGATAATTTGATTGAAACATCAAATTAATATGTTCTGTCAAGGAATGGTGGTACATATGTCTTTGTAATAGGTGTTGATTTAAAAATAATACTAGTAGTTTGCAACTTACAAACTATCACATAATTCACAATACTGTTTATGTGTCTTTCCTAAGTTATGTGTTAGTCAACTATTATATGGTGCATTCTAGTTGAGCACTTTTGTAAGCCTTTATAGAAGTGAATTTTTGAGTATCATAATGATTGAGAGGAATATAGACGGCTAATGCTTTCTGGAGGTCAGTACCATAGACAAGGGGCAGCTTGGATTTTGTCTTATAGGAACAAAGGGAAATAGGGAATCTGTTTTTTCTTGATTTTGACTCCTCTGGAAGTCAAACCATTAAATAGAAGAATTAATATTCTTCAAATTAAAACCATTGTATAATGACAATAGTTGTTTGCAACTTACATACTATCGTACATTTACAATACTGTTTGTGCGTCTTTTCTAATGTATGCGTCAATCAACTACTCTATAGTGCATTCTAGTTGAGTAAGTTTTAATCCTCTTTGAAGAGGCGAATTTTTAGGGACCTCATAAAGATTGACAGAAAGGTAGACGGCTGAAGATTATGTGGAATGATAAACTTGGATTAACTAACATAACGTTCCATTGGAACACAGGAGTGATAGTTGTTGATAATGGGAATCTGAATGTATATTACATTAAATATCAGCTGTTTCCAGCTACATCGACATTTACAACATCAGCAATGTCTGCACTGTATTTCTGATCCATTTGATGTTATTTTTCTGGACATAATTTGATTTTCTTTCAAAAACAAGGACATTTCTAAGTGACCCCAAACCTCTGAACACTAGTGTATACTTGCAAATTACAAACTATCGTGCACTTTACAATACTATTTACAATAGTAAGTTATGTGTCAGTCAGCTGTTTTATTTTAAATATTCTGCCCATGTGTATTTATTTATTATTAAATGCCCACCACGTTGAGGAGCAATTATCTGTTTGAGGTTAATAATAACCTTCTAAAGAGGGAGCTTTAAACTCTAATATGTGGAATGCAGCTTACATGTGTCTCAAGATGGCAATACAAATATGCCATTTATTGTTACTACTAAGCCAGGATTATTATTAATAAGTAATAGTAATACAGTAGTTTTATTATTATTATTAATCCGATAGTAGTTAATAGATGTTATTTCTATAGTTCACAGGTTATTAGTAATGAATGTTGTGATGAGTTGTGCTGTAATCCATGTGACAGAAGACATAGAAGCTTTAGTCTGAAGATCTTCCAGTGATTCTTATTATAGGGTCCACCTTTAATGGTTGTGACAGAGAATTATGTTTTGGTGGGATTCACAGATAGCATGAATGCTGTTCAGCCAGGACATGGGGGGTTCGAGTGGGGCCTACATTCCTCCCTGTCACTGCTGCCTGTCATTGTCAATCGCACATCACATGGCTATTAGCTGCGAAGGAATCAGTGCAATATACAGACGCACCAATAACTGTGCTAATTTATCAATAGCAGTAACTCCATGACATTAAGGCTTGGAAGTCTTTGATTAGACTCCTGCAGAAAGACAAATATCTTTTGAAAAAGAGACTCTAGGCGCACCATTCAAAACCTCATTTTAACCTGCCAATGTCCTTTTTACTTGGTCAAATTGTATTAATGGCTTACCCCCCAACTGTCCTACTTTGCCCAGGATAGTTTTGCTTTTCAGGATAGAGCCATACATGTTTGATGACCAAAGATATTACTGTACTGGTACTTTGAAGTTTCACTGACAAATCAAGTCTAAGGGAAAGGTCAAAGTTTATGACGGCAGTGTGGGCAGTTTTAACAACTATCAAAATGTTTGAAGCCGATGAAAGAACGTTCATTAGGCCAGTGAATGAGTGCAATGTGCTGTCTTACTGTACAAGCGTGCCTCTTGGAACAATGCATTTTTTACATTTTGTTTTATTACATGGGGCTTTCCATTTGTCAAATACCTTTTGGATTGATGATGTCTATTAACCCAAGAATTATCGATGGTATTGCAATATAAAGAGCATCAGACAAAAAAATGTATGAGGTGCAGAAGAGAAAGCTGCAATTCTAAAGAATACTCAAATATTTTAAAAGATATAAAAAAATGAAAAAGTGGCAACAATTAATACATATTAAAAAAGTCTATTGTTACTATACTTAAAATTATTAATAATCGGTACAATTGTATTGATATTTTATTCCTAGAATTTAAATTATATTTATTATCAAGATTCATTTGACAGCAATCTTCTATATTTATACTAATAAATGTATCAGTAAAAAAAAGACAGAACATTTTTCCATGTCTAAATAATATTTAATGCATTTTATAGTACCTTTTCTATTTTATTTTTAAATTAAATGGAACACATTGCACTGATAGAACATTGTTAGAAATTTTAAATATTGGACTTGTGAAAATTTTTTATTCTCTGTGGTGTAGTACTACAAATATACCTCTGAGCGCCGCTGTTCACCAATAAGAAGAAGAGTCTGGAGCAGGAGATCCACTGACATTTCCATCACTAACACACACACTGCAGATCTGCAAGAAGGAATACAGCCATTTTTGGATTCTCTCACAAGCAGAACACAGTATATGAAATTATTTTCCTAAAGCAGGGGATTCAAAGCAGCATATTCTCATTGTACCTGTTTTTCAAACACTGGACATCTTTAGAAATACACTAAAGTTGGATGTTCTAGATTCTGAGGATGGCTCAAATAAAATCCCAGGATTCACAGAAATACAAAGGAATCAGATGGCAAGTAATATTTTCCTTCTTATTTTCTTGGCTTTGTCATTCAGTCTCTGGTCAGCTTCATTATTCCATTGCTGAAGAAATGAGAAAAGACTCTGTTATATCAAATATTGCAGAAGATCTTGGATTAGATATTAAGCAGCTTGAATTTAGAAGATTTCATATTGTTTCACGTGTTTCAGAGAAATATTTCTTTGTTAGTTTAGAAAATGGCAATTTGTATGTTAGAGACAGGATAGATAGAGAGACACTGTGTGGGGCGGCAGCTACCTGCTTCCTGACCTTTGATGCAGTGGTTGCAAATCCTGTAAATATTTACAGTGTCAATGTAGAAATTCAGGATATAAATGATAATGCTCCAAGATTTTTTCATGACGCAATCAATTTAGATATAATTGAATTTACTTCACCAGGAACAAGATTTGTTTTACAAAATGCAGAAGATCCAGATATTAGTATTAATTCTGTACAAACATACAAGCTCAGTGATAATCAGTATTTTACACTGAGTGAAAAGACCAGCACTGATGGCAGTAAATTTCCAGAGCTTGTCTTAGAGAAACCTTTAGATCGGGAGACACAAAACATCCATGAATTAATTGTAACTGCAAAGGATGGAGGAAATCCCATAAGATCTGGAACTACATTAATTAAGGTCAAAATTACTGATGCCAATGATAATTTTCCTATATTTACCCAAGAGCTGTACAAAGTGAGTATAAGTGAAAATACTCCAATAAATTCACCTGTGATTTATATTCATGCAACTGATGAAGATGAAGGAACCAATGCACAGATCACATATTCTTTTAGTGAAACCTCAGGGAATGTGTTTCATACAGCTGTGTTTAGTATCAATTCTACAAATGGGGCGATTAAAACAAATACAAAATTGGATTTTGAGGAAACAAAACATTATGAAATGTCTATACAAGCACAAGACGGAGGCGGCCTAGTTGTGCATTGCAAGGTATTAATTGAACTGTTAGATGAAAATGACAATGACCCTGAGATAACCATTTCATTACTAACATCACCGATTCCTGAGGATTCCTCACCGGGCACAGTGATAGCGCTGATTGAAGTTCATGATCAAGACATGGGTGAAAATGGAAAGGTGGACTGTCAAATAATGGAAATGGTACCTTTTGAACTTTTGTTATCATCAGACAAGTTTTATAGAGTTGTTACAACAAGTGCCCTAGATAGGGAGAAAGTATCCTGCTACAACATCACAATTCTAGCAACTGATAGAGGTTCTCCTCCACTTTCCAGTAAGAAGATTGTTATATTGGATATATCAGATATTAATGACAATGCTCCTGTGTTTATGAAATCTACATATGCTGCCTACGTTCCAGAAAATAATTTACCAGGCGCCTCCGTATACAATATACAGGCCTTAGATTTTGATACTGGAGACAATGCTAAAATTATTTATTCAATTTCCAGCACAAGTACAGAAGACTTTCCAGTGTCCTCTTATCTTTCCATTAATGTAGAGACTGGTGTGCTCTATGCTCAGAGATCATTTGATTATGAGCAACACAAGGAGTTTCAGATACAGGTAAATGCTAAAGACAGTGGATCCCCATCTCTGAGTAGCAATACAACATTAATTATTCATATAGTGGATCTGAATGATAATGCACCAAAAATATTATACCCATCAACAGAGAGTGGGGGTTCAGCTTTGTTTGAAATGGTGCCTTTTACTTCTGAAGAAGGTTCTTTGATAACCAAAGTGGTTGCTGTGGATGCCGACTCGGGACATAATTCTTGGCTTTCTTATTATTTAATACACGGATCAGACCCATCTTACTTTATCATAAGTCAACATACTGGTGAAATAAGGACTTCACGGCCCTTTTTGGAGAAGGATGTTTTAAAGCACAAGTTGGTGGTTATGGTGAAGGACAATGGACACCCCTCTCTGTCAGCTACAGCTACATTAAGTTTTATCATTGGAGATAGTTACCAACAGGTTTTTCCCAAACTCAACAATCAACTTAGCAATGATGAATCCAGATCTAATTTACAAATGTACTTAGTTGTTGCCCTGGTGATTATTTCCTTATTTTTTGTTATAACTATCATGTTGGCATTCATATCAAAATGCAAGGAGCTAAAACCGTCTCCAGCTTTTGATTCATTAAGTACAAATCTCTATTCTCAGGTTGATCCCAGAATGTTTTCCCAATTTAGCAATGGAACTTTGCCCTTGCCCTACTCATACAATGTGTGCGTGGCTTTGGATCCTGCTGAAAGTGACTTTACTTTTATGAAACCAAATCAAAATGTCCTCATAGACAATCTTATTGATACAGATGATTCAGGACTCAGAAATGAAAGTCTGAAAGAAAACATGGCTACTAACAATCTTCTTCAGGTAAGTTAGAACATGAAAAAAATTATAATTTTACTATATAATGTATAACGTTTTAATAAGGAGAAAATTTTAAGCGGGCAGAAAAATGTAGAAAGTATTTTTCTTTATTAGAATAATTTGCCATCAGGGCTACCACATGCATGTTGGACCGTGTTTACATAATCTGTGTTGAGATTATAATCTTTGTATCATTCTAAATTGAATATCTTCTTTATCAGTCGGACGGTTCATCGTTGCATGATTGCGTTCAACAACTACAGAAAGCATACAACTCTTTTACCATACATTATGGTTAGTTTTTGTGATACTAGATACAAAACTAAATTTGACAAGCAGACTGATACGTAAGATAGATTCCTGCCTTCAAGGTTACAATCTAAAAGGAAGTTAAAGTAGGAGAAACAAGAGATGTTAGAAAGGGAAGCAAAGAAAATGGTCGTAGGAGTTGCATCAGGGAGGTATGTCAACTGTGTAGGTTTAAGACTGAAGGTTGGGAGTCTGTGAAAGTAAGTTCCACAGATGTTGGGCAGCTTGAGAGACATCTTGTTGGAGAAAATGAAAATAGTAAATATGTTTTCTTTTGAAAATGGCTCCTCTGGAATTAGAAACATCAAATTAATGATAAGGTACTGTCAAGTCAAGGAATGGTGGTACATATGTCTTTGTAATAGGTGTTCATTTAAAAATGATACTAGTTCTTTGCAACTTACAAACTATCACATATTTTACAATACTCTTTATGTGTCTTTCCTAAGTTATGTGTCAGTCAACTATTATATAGTGCATTCTTATTGAGCACTTTTGTAAGCCTTTTGAGAGGAATATAGACGGCAGGCAAATATCTGGAGGTCAGTACCATAGACAAGGGGCAGCTTGGATTTTGTCTTATAGGAACAGATGGAAATAGGGATCTGTTTTCTCTTGATTATGACTCCTCTGGAAGTCAAACCATTAAATAACAGAACTTGTATAATGACAATAGTTGTTTGCAACTTACATACTATCGTACATTTTACAATACTGTTTGTGTGTTTTTCCTAATGTATGTGTCAATCAACTACTCTATAGTGCATTCTAGTTGAGTAAGTTCTAAGCCTCTTTGAAGAGGTGAATTTTTAGGGACCTCATAAAGATTGACAGAAAGGTAGACGGCTGAAGATTATGTGGAATGATAAACTTGGGATAACTAACACCACATTCCATTGGAACACAGGGAGGATGGTTCTCTATAATGGGTTTCCAGCTACAATCAACATGTACAACATTAACAATGTCTGCACTGTATTTCTGATCCATTTGATGTTATTTTAGTGGATAAAATTTGTTTTTCTTTCAAAAACAAGGACATTTCCAAGTGATCCCAAAGCTCTGAACACTCGTGTTAACTTGCAAATGACAAACTATGGTGCACTTTACAATACTATTTACAATAGTAAGTAATATATATTCTGCCCATGTTTATTTATCTATTAGTAAATGCCCATCACATAGAGGAGCAATTATCTGCTTAAGGTTAATAATAACCTTCCAAACAGGGAGCTTTAAACTCTGATATGTGGAATGCAGCTTACATGTGTCTCAAGATGGCAATACAAATATGCCATTCATTGTGACCTACTAAGCCAGGATTATTATTATTAATAAGTAATAGTAATACAGTAGTTTTATTATTATTATTAGTCCTATAGTAGTTAATAGATGTTGTCCCTATGGTTCACAGGTTATTAGTAATGCATGTTGTGATGAGTTGTGGTGTAATCCATGTGACAGAAGACATAGAATCTTTAATCTGAAGATCTTCCATTGATTCTGATTATAGGGTCCACGTTTAATGGTTGTGACAGATGATTATGTTTGGTGGGATTCACAGATAGCATGAATGCTGTTCAGCCAGGACATTGGGGGTTCGAGTGGGGCCTACATTTATACTTAAATATGCATGTAATGCATTGCACACCATTCCTCCCTGTCACTGCTGCCTGTCATTGTCAGTCGCACATCACATGGCCAGTAGCTGCGAAGGAATCAGTGCAATATGCAGACGTACCAATAACTGTGCTAATTTATCAATAGCAGTAACTCGATGTCATTAAGGCTTGGAAGTCTTTGATTAGACTCCTGCAGAAAGACAAATATCTTTTGAAAAAGAGACACTAGGCACACCATTCAAAACCTAATTTTAACTAGCCAATGTCCTTTTTACTTGGTAAAATTGTATTTATGGCTTACCCCCCAACTGTCCTACTTTGCCCAGGACAGTTTTGCTTTTCAGGATAGAGCCATACATGTTTGATGACCAAAGATATTACTGTACTGGTACTTTGAAGTTTCACTGACAAATCAAGTCTAAGGGAAAGGTCAAAGTTTATGACTGCAGTGTGGGCAGTTTTAACAACTATCAACATTTTTGAAGCCATTAGGCCAGTGAATCAGTGCAATGTGCTGTCTTGCTTTAGAAGCGTGCCGCTTTGAACAATATATATTTTTATTTTGCTTGATATCATAAGGTTTTCCATTGGTCAAATTTCTTTTGAATTCATGATGTCTATTAACCCAGGAATTATCGATTTTAGTGTAATAAAAAAAGTGTGCATCAGACAAAAAATAAACAAGGTGTACAAGAGAAAATTACAATGATAAAGAATAATATTTTAAAAGATCTAGAAAAATGAAAAAAGTGGCCACAATTAATACTTAATAAAAAAGACTGTTGGTATTGTAATTAAATGTTCTAATAATCTGTACAATTGTGTTGATATTGTATTACTAGTATTTAATTTATATTTATTGTCAAGATTTATTTGACAGTAATCTTCTATATTTATACTGATAAATGTATCAGTAAAAAACACAGAACATTTTACCACGTTTACAAGATATAATATCTTTTCTATTTCATTTTACAATTGAATGGAAAACATTGCACTGAGAGAACATTGTTAGAAATTTAAAAGTATTTTCTCTGCGGTGTAGTACTACAAGTACACCTCTGAGCGCCACTGTTCACCAATAAGAAGAAGAGTCTGGATCAGGAGATCCACTGACATTTCCATCACTAACACACACACTGCAGATCTGCAAGAAGGAATACAGCAATTTTTGGATTCTCTCACAAACAGAAAACAGTATATGAGATTATTATCCTAAAGCAGAGGATTCAATACTGCAAGTTCTCATTTTGCCTGTTTTACAAACACTGGACATCTATAAAAAACAAACTCTACATTTGGATGTTTTAGATTCTAAGGATGGCTGAAATTAAATCCCAGGATTCACAGAAATACAGAGGAATCAGATGGCAAGTAATATTTTGCTTCTTATTTTCTTGGCTTTGTCATTCAGTCTCTGGTCAGCTTCATTATTCCATTGCAGAAGAAATGAAAAAAGACTCTGTTATATCAAACATTGCAGAAGATCTTGGATTAGATATTAAGCAGCTTGAATTTAGAAGATTTCATATTGTTTCACGTGTTTCAGAGAAATATTTCTTTGTTAGTTTAGAAAATGGCAATTTGTATGTTAGAGACAGGATAGATAGAGAGACACTGTGTGGGGCGGTAGCTACCTGCTTCCTGACCTTTGATGCAGTGGTTGCAAATCCTGTAAATATTTTCAGTGTCAATGTAGAAATTCAGGATATAAATGATAATGCTCCAAGATTTTTTCATGACACAATCTATTTAGATATACTTGAATTAACGTCATCAGGTACAAGATTTGTTTTACAAAATGCAAAAGATCCAGATATTGGTATTAATTCTGTACAAACATACAAGCTCAGTGATAATCAGTATTTTACGCTGAGTGAAAAGACCAGCACTGATGGCAGTAAATTTCCAGAGCTTGTCTTAGAGAAACCTTTAGATCGGGAGACACAAATCATTCATGAATTAATTGTAACAGCACTGGATGGAGGAAATCCCATTAGATCTGGAACTACATTAATTAAGGTCAAAATTACTGATGCCAATGATAATTTTCCTATATTTACCCAAGAGCTTTATAAAGTGAGTATAAGTGAAAATACTCCAATAAATTCACCTGTGATTTATATTCATGCAACTGATGAAGATGAAGGAACCAATGCACAGATCACATATTCTTTTAGTGAAACCTCCGGGAATGTGTTTCAAACAGCTGTGTTTAGTATCAATTCTACAAATGGGGCGATTAAAACAAATATAAACTTGGATTTTGAGGAAACAAAACATTATGAAATGTCTATACAAGCACAAGACGGAGGCGGCCTAGTTGCCCATTGCAAGGTATTAATTGAACTGTTAGATGAAAATGACAATGACCCTGAGATAACCATTTCATTACTAACATCACCGATTCCTGAGGATTCCTCACCGGGCACAGTGATAGCGCTGATTGAAGTTCATGATCAAGACACAAGTGAAAATGGAAAGGTGGACTGTCAAATAATGGAAACGGTACCTTTTGAACTTTTGTTATCATCAGACAAGTTTTATAGAGTTGTTACAACAAGTGCCCTAGATAGGGAGAAAGTATCCTGCTACAACATCACAATTCTAGCAACTGACAGAGGTTCTCCTCCACTTTCCAGTAAGAAGATTGTTATATTGGATATATCAGATATTAATGACAATGCTCCTGTGTTTATGAAATCTACATATGCTGCCTACGTTCCAGAAAATAATTTACCAGGCGCCTCCGTATACAATATACAGGCCTTAGATTTTGATACTGGAGACAATGCTAAAATTATTTATTCAATTTCCAGGACAATTACAGAAGTTTTTCCAGTGTCCTCTTATCTTTCCATTAATGTAGAGACTGGTGTGCTCTATGCTCAGAGATCATTTGATTATGAGCAACACAAGGAGTTTCAGATCCAGGTAAATGCTAAAGACAGTGGATCCCCATCTCTGAGTAGCAATACAACATTAATTATTCATATAGTGGATCTGAATGATAATGCACCAAAAATATTATACCCATCAACAGAGAGCGGGGGTTCAGCTTTGTTTGAAATGGTGCCTTTTACTTCTGAAGAAGGTTCTTTGATAACCAAAGTGGTTGCTGTGGATGCCGACTCGGGACATAATTCTTGGCTTTCTTATCATTTAATGCACGGATCAGACCCATCTTACTTTATCATAAGTCAACATACTGGTGAAATAAGGACTTCACGCCCCTTTTTGGAGAAGGATGTTTTAAAGCACAAGTTGGTGGTTATGGTGAAGGACAATGGACACCCCTCTCTGTCAGCTACAGTTACATTAAGTTTTATCATTGGAGATAGTTACCAACAGGTTTTTCCCAAACTCAACAATCAACTTAGCAATGATGAATCCAGATTTAATTTACAAATGTACTTAGTTGTTGCCCTGGTGATTATTTCCTTATTTTTTGTTATAACTATCATGTTGGCATTCATATCAAAATGCAAGGAGTTAAAACCATCTCCAGATTTTGATTCCTTAAGTACAAATCTCTATTCTCAGGTTGATCCCAGAATGTTTTCCCAATTTAGCAATGGAACTTTGCCCTACTCATACAATGTGTGCGTGGCTTTGGATCCTGCTGAAAGTGACTTTACTTTTATGAAACCAAATCAAAATGTCACCATAGACAATCTTATTGATGCGGATGATTCAGGACTCGGAAATGAAAGTCTGAAAGAAAACACGGCTACTAACAATCTTCTTCAGGTAAGTTAGAACATGAAAAAAATTATATTTTTACTATATAATGTATAATGTTTTATTAATAAGAAAATTTTAAGTGGGTGGAAAAATGTAGAAAGTGTTTTCTTGACAATCATAAAGCGTTATCTGTATTAGAATAATTGGCCATCATGGCTACCACACGCAAGTTGGACTGTGTTTACATAACATTTGTTGTGTTGAGATTTTCATCTTTGTATCATTCTAAATTGAATGATATCTTTTTTATCAGTCGGATGGTTCATCGTTGCATGATTGCGTTCAACAACGACAGAAAGCATACAGCTCTTTTATCATACATTATGGTTGGTTTTGTTATACTCCAGTCCAAGATACTCCATAAAAACTAAATTAGACAAGCAGACTGATACATAAGATAGAGTCCTGCCTGCAAGGTCACAATCTAAAAGAACGTTAAAGTAGGAGAAACATGAGGTGTTAGAATGGGAAGCAAAGAACATGGTCACAGGAGGTGCATCAGGAATGTATGTCAGCTGTGTAGGTTTAAGACTGAAGGTTGGGAGTCCGTGAAAGTCAGTTCCATAGATGTTGGGCAGCTTGAGAGACATCTTGTTTGAGAAAATGAAAATGGTGGTACATATGTCTTTGAAATAGGTGTTGATTTAAAAATGATACTAGTTGTTTGCAACTTACAAACTATCACACATATTACAATACTGTTTATGTGTCTTTCCTAAGTTATGTGTCAGTCAACTATTATATGATGCATTCTAGTTGAGCATTTTTGTAAGCCTTTTTCAAGAAGTTAAGTATTGTAACATTTGACAGTAATATAGACGGCTAATCAATTTCTGGAGGTCAGTACCATAGACAAGGGGCAGCTTGAATGTTGTCTTATAGGAACAGATGGAAATAGGGAATCTGTTTTCTCTTGATTATTACTCCTCTGGAAGTCAAACCATTAAATAACAGAACTTTCATTCTTCAAATGAAAACCATTGTATAATGACAATAGTTGTTTGCAACTTACATACTATCGTAGATTTTACAATACTGTTTGTGCGTTTTTCCTAATGTATGTGTCAATCAACTACTCTATAGTGCATTCTAGTTGAGTAAGTTCTAAGCCTCTTTGAAGAGGTGAATTTTTAGGGACCTCATAAAGATTGACAGAAAGGTAGACGGCTGAAGATTATGTGGAATGATAAACTTGGGATAACTAACACCACATTCCATTGGAACACAGGGAGGATGGTTCTCTATAATGGGTTTCCAGCTACAATCGACATGTACAACATTAACAATGTCTGCACTGTATTTCTGATCCATTTGATGTTATTTTACTGGACAAAATTTTCTTTTCTTTCAAAAACAAGGACATTTCCAAGTGACCCCAAAGCTCTATACACTAGTGTTGACTTGCAAATGACAAACTATGGTGCACTTTACAATACTATTTACAATAGTAAGTAATATATATTCTGCCCATGTTTATTTATCTATTAGTAAATGCCCATCACATAGAGGAGCAATTATCTGCTTAAGGTTAATAATAACCTTCCAAACAGGGAACTTTAAACTCGGATATGTGGAATGCCAGCTGCATGTGTCTCAAGATGGCAATACAAATATGCCATTTATTGTTACCTACTAAGCCAGGATTATTATTAATACGTAATAGTAATACAGTAGTTTTATTATTATTATTAGTCCTATAGTAGTTAATAGATGTTGTTTCTATGGTTCACAGGTTATTAGTAATGCATGCTGTGATGAGTTGTGGTGTAATCCATGTGACAGAAGACATAGAATCTTTAATCTGAAGATCTTCCATTGATTCTGATTATAGGGTCCACCTTTAATGGTTGTGACAGATCATTATGTTTGGTGGGATTCACAGATAGCATGAATGCTGTTAAGCCAGGACATGGGGGTTTGAGTGTGGCCTACATTTATACTTAAATATGCATGTAATGCATTGCACACCATTCCTCCCTGTCACTGCTGCCTGTCATTGTCAATCGCACATCACATGGCTATTAGCTGCGAAGGAATCAGTGCAATATGCAGACGCACCAATAACTGTGCTCACTTATCAATAGCAGTAACTCCATGACATTAAGGCTTGGAAGTCTTTAATTAGACTCCTGCAGAAAGACAAATATCTTTTGAAAAAGAGACACTAGGCGCACCATTCAAAGCCTAATATTAACTAGCCAATGTCCTTTTCACTTGGTAAAATTGTATTTATTGCTTGCCCCCCAACTGTCTTACTTTGCCCAGGACAGTTTTGCTTTTCAGGATAGAGCCATACATGTTTGATGACCAAAGATATTGCTGTACTGGTACTTTGAAGTTTCACTGAAAAGTCAAATCTAAGGAAAAGGTCAAAGTTTATGACTACAGTGTGGGCAGTTTTAACAACTATCAAAATGTTTGAAGCCGATGAAAGAACGTTCATTAGGACAGTGAATCAGTGCAATGTGCTGTCTTGCTTTACAAGCGTGCCTCTTTGAACAATATATATTTTTATTTTCCTTGATTTCATGGTGTTTTCCATTGGTCAAATGTCTTTTGAGTTCGTGATGTCTATTAATCCAGGAATTATCGATTTTATTGTAATAAAAAAATGTGCAGCAGACAAAAAATAAACAAGGTGTACAAGAGAAAATTACAATGATAAAGAATAATATTTTAAAAGATATAGAAAAATAGAAAAAAGTGGCCACAATAAATACTTAATAAAAAGACTGTTGGTATTGTAATTAAATGTTCTAATAATCTGTATAATTGTGTTGATATTGTATTACTAGTATTTAATTTATATTTATTGTCAAGATTTATTTGACAGTAATCTTCTATATTTATACTGATAAATGTATCAGTAAAAAACACAGAACATTTTACCACGTTTACAAGATATAATATCTTTTCGATTTTATTTTACAATTAAATGGAAAACATTGCACTGATAGAACATTGTTAGAAATTTTAAATATTGGAATTGTTAAAAAAAAATATTTTCTCTGCGGTGTAGTACTACAAGTACACCTCTGAGCGCCGCTGTTCACCAATAAGAAGAAGAGTCTGGATCAGGAGATCCACTGACATTTCCATCACTAACACACACACTGCAGATCTGCAAGAAGGAATACAGCCATTTTTGGATTTTCTCACAAACAGAAAACAGTATATGAGATTATTATCCTAAAGCAGGGGATTCAACACTGCAAGTTCTCATTTTGCCTGTTTTACAAACACTGGACTTCTATAAAAAAACAAACTCTACATTTGGATGTTTTAGATTCTAAGGATGGCTGAAATGAAATCCCAGGATTCACAGAAATACAGAGGAATCAGATGGCAAGTAATATTTTCCTTCTTATTTTCTTGGCTTTGTCATTCAGTCTCTGGTCAGCTTCATTATTCCATTGCTGAAGAAATGAGAAAAGACTCTGTTATATCAAATATTGCAGAAGATCTTGTATTAGATATTAAGCTGCTTGAATTTAGAAGATTTCATATTGTTTCACGTGTTTCAGAGAAATATTTCTCTGTAAATTTAGAGACTGGAAATCTGTATGTTAGAGACAGGATAGATAGAGAGACACTGTGTGGGGCGGCAGCTACCTGCTTCCTGACCTTTGATGCAGTGGTTGCAAATCCTGTAAATATTTTCAGTGTCAATGTAGAAATTCAGGATATAAATGATAATGCTCCAAGATTTTTTCATGACACAATCTTTTTAGATATACTTGAATTAACGTCATCAGGTACAAGATTTGTTTTACAAAATGCAGAAGATCCAGATATTGGTATTAATTCTGTACAAACATACAAGCTCAGTGATAATCAGTATTTCACACTGAGTGAAAAGACCAGCACTGATGGCAGTAAATTTCCAGAGCTTGTCTTAGAGAAACCTTTAGATCGGGAGACACAAAACATTCATGAATTAATTGTAACAGCAATGGATGGAGGAAATCCAATCAGATCTGGAACTACATTAATTAAGGTCAAAATTACTGATGGCAATGATAATTTTCCTATATTTACCCAAGAGCTGTACAAAGTGACTATAAGTGAAAATACTCCGATAAATTCACCTGTGATTTATATTCATGCAACTGATGAAGATGAAGGAACCAATGCACAGATCACATATTCTTTTAGTGAAACCTCAGGGAATGTTTTTCATACAGCTGTGTTTAGTATCAATTCTACAAATGGGGAGATTAAAACAAATAAAAAATTGGATTTTGAGGAGACAAAACATTATGAAATGTCTATACAAGCACAAGACGGAGGCGGCCTAGTTGTTCATTGCAAGGTATTAATTGAACTGTTAGATGAAAATGACAATGACCCAGAGATAACCATTTCATTACTAACATCACCGATTCCTGAGGATTCCTCACCGGGCACAGTGATAGCGCTGATTGAAGTTCATGATCAAGACACAGGTGAAAATGGAAAGGTGGACTGTCAAATAATGGAAACGGTACCTTTTGAACTTTTGTTCTCATCAGACAAGTTTTATAGAGTTGTTACAACAAGTGCCCTCGATAGGGAGAAAGTATCCTGCTACAACATCACAATTCTAGCAACTGACAGAGGTTCTCCTCCACTTTCCAGTAAGAAGATTGTTATATTGGATATATCAGATATTAATGACAATGCTCCTGTGTTTATGAAATCTACATATGCTGCCTACGTTCCAGAAAATAATTTACCAGGCGCCTCCGTGTACAATATACAGGCCTTAGATTTTGATACTGGAGACAATGCTAAAATTATTTATTCAATTTCCAGCACAATTACAGAAGTTTTTCCAGTGTCCTCTTATCTTTCCATTAATGTAGAGACTGGTGTGCTCTATGCTCAGAGATCATTTGATTATGAGCAACACAAGGAGTTTCAGATCCAGGTAAATGCTAAAGACAGTGGATCCCCATCTCTGAGTAGCAATACAACATTAATTATTCATATAGTGGATCTGAATGATAATGCACCAAAAATATTATACCCATCAACAGAGAGCGGGGGTTCAGCTTTGTTTGAAATGGTGCCTTTTACTTCTGAAGAAGGTTCTTTGATAACCAAAGTGGTTGCTGTGGATGCCGACTCGGGACATAATTCTTGGCTTTCTTATCATTTAATGCACGGATCAGACCCATCTTACTTTATCATAAGTCAACATACTGGTGAAATAAGGACTTCACGGCCCTTTTTGGAGAAGGATGTTTTAAAGCACAAGTTGGTAGTTATGGTGAAGGACAATGGACACCCCTCTCTGTCAGCTACAGTTACATTAAGTTTTATCATTGGAGATAGTTACCAACAGGTTTTTCCCAAACTCAAAAATCAACTTAGCAATGATGAATCCAGATCTAATTTACAAATGTACTTAGTTGTTGCCCTGGTGATTATTTCCTTATTTTTTGTTATAACTATCATGTTGGCATTCATATCAAAATGCAAGGAGTTAAAACCATCTCCAGCTTTTGATTCCTTAAGTACAAATCTCTATTCTCAGGTTGATCCCAGAATGTTTTCCCAATTTAGCAATGGAACTTTGCCCTTGCCCTACTCATACAATGTGTGCGTGGCTTTGGATCCTGCTGAAAGTGACTTTACTTTTATGAAACCAAATCAAAATGTCCCCATAGACAATCTTATTGATGCGGATGATTCAGGGCTCGGAAATGAAAGTCTGAAAGAAAACATGGCTACTAACAATCTTCTTCAGGTAAGTTAGAACATGAAAAAATATATAATTTTACTATATAATGTATAACGTTTTAATAAGGAGAACATTTTAAGCCGGCAGAAAAATGTAGAAAGTATTTTTCTTTATTAGAATAATTGGCCATCATGGCTACCACATGCATGTTGGACCGTGTTTATATAATCTGTGTTGAGATTATCATCTTTGTATCATTCTAAATTGAATATCTTTTTTATCAGTCGGACAGTTCATCGTTGCATTATTACGTTCAACAACTACAGAAAGCATACAATTTTTTTTACCATACATTATGGTTAGTTTTTGTGATACTAGATAAAAAATTAAATTTGACAAGCAGACTGACCCGTAAGATAGATTCCTGCCTGCAAAATTACAATCTAAAGGGAAGTTAAAGTTGGAGAAACATGAGATGTTAGAAAGGGAAGCAAAGAAAATGGTCACAGGAGGTGCATCAGGGATGTATGTCAGCTGTGTAGGTTTAAGGCTGAAGGTTGAGAGTCTGTGAAAGTCAGTTCCATAGATGTTGGGCAGCTTGAGAGACATCTTGCTGGACATCTTGCTGGAGAAAATGAAAAGAGTGAATATGTTTTCTCTTGATTATGGTTCTTCTGGAATTAGAAACATCAAATTAATAGGTACAATCAAGTCAAGGAATGGTGGAACATATGTCTTTGTAATAGGTGTTGATTTAAAAAGTATACTAGTTGTTTGCAACTTACAAACTATCATATATTTTACAGAACTGTTTATGTGTCTTTCCTAAGTTATGTTTCAATCAACTATTATATGGTACATTCTAGTTGAGCACTTTTGTAAGCCTTTTTCAAGAAGTACATTTTTAAGTATTGTAACATTTGAGAGGAATATAGACGGCAGGCAAATATCTGGAGGTCAGTACCATAGACAAGGGGCAGCTTGGATTTTGTCTTATAGGAACAGATGGAAATAGGGATCTGTTTTCTCTTGATTATTACTCCTCTGGAAGTCAAACCATTAAATAACAGAACTTTCATTCTTCAAATGAAAACCATTGTATAATGACAATAGTTGTTTGCAACTTACATACTATCGTAGATTTTACAATACTGTTTGTGCGTTTTTCCTAATGTATGTGTCAATCAACTACTCTATAGTGCATTCTAGTTGAGTAAGTTCTAAGCCTCTTTGAAGAGGTGAATTTTTAGGGACCTCATAAAGATTGACAGAAAGGTAGACGGCTGAAGATTATGTGGAATGATAAACTTGTGATAACTAACACCACATTCCATTGGAACACAGGAAGGATGGTTGTCTATAATTGGCTTCCAGCTACAATCGACATTTACAACATTAACAATGTCTGCACTGTATTTCTGATCCATTTGATGTTATTTTACTTGACAAAATTGTATTTTCTTTCAAAAACAAGGACATTTCCAAGTGACCACAAAGCTCTATACACTAGTGTTAACTTGCAAATGACAAACTATGGTGCACTTTACAATACTATTTACAACAGTAAGTAATATATATTCTGCCCATGTTTATTTATCTATTAGTAAATGCCCATCACATAGAGGAGCAATTATCTGCTTAAGGTTAATAATAACCTTCCAAACAGGGAACTTTAAACTCTGATATGTGGAATGCCAGCTACATGTGTCTCAAGATGGCAATAAAAATATGCCATTCATTGTTACCTACTAAGCCAGGATTATTATTAATACATAATAGTAATACAGTAGTTTTATTATTATTATTAGTCCTATAGTAGTTAATAGATGTTGTTTCTATGGTTCACAGGTTATTAGTAATGCATGGTGTGATGAGTTGTGGTGTAATCCATGTGACAGAAGACATAGAAGCTTTAGTCTGAAGATCTTCCAGTGATTCTTATTATAGGGTCCACCTTTAATGGTTGTGACAGAGAATTATGTTTGGTGGGATTCACAGATAGCATGAATGCTGTTCAGTCAGGACATGGGGGTTCGAGTGAGGCCTACATTTATACTTAAATATGAATGTAATGCATTGCCCACCATTCCTCTTTGTCACTGATGCCTGTCATTGTCAATCACACATCACATGGCCAATAGCTGTGAAGGAATCAGTGCAATATGCAGACGCACCAATAACTGTGCTAATTTCTCAATAGCAGTAACTCCATGACATTAAGGCTTGGAAGTCTCCTGCAGAAAGACAAACATCTTTTGAAAAAGAGACACTAGGCGCACCATTCAAAACCTAATTTTAACCAGCCAATGTCTTTTTTGACTGGTTAAATTTGTATTTATGGCTTACCCCCCAACTGTCCTACTTTGCCCAGGACAGTTTTGCTTTTCAGGATAGAGCCATACATGATTGATGACTAAAGATATTACTGTACTGGTACTTTGAAGTTTCACTGACAAATCCAGTCTAAGGGAAAGGTCAAAGTTTATGACTGCAGTGTGGGCAGTTTTCACAACTTTCAAAATGTTTGAAGCCGATGAAAGCATGTTCATTAGGCCAGTGGATGAGTGCAGTGTGCAGTATTGTGCCGCTATATGTTTGATTACATGGGGCTTTCCATTGGTCAAATACCTTTTGGATTCATGATGTCTATTAACCCAGGGATTATCAATGATATTGTAGTATAAAGAGAGTGCATCAGACAAAAAATAACGAATATTTTAAAGGAAATAAATACATAATAAAAAAAAGACTTTTGGTATGGTAATTAAATGTACCAATAATTTGTACAATTTTATTGATATTTTATTAGTTGTATTTCATTTATATTTTTGTCAAGATTTATTTGACAGTAATCTTCTATATTTATACTGATAAATGTATCAGTAAAAAACATAGATCATTTTACCGTGTTTACAAGATATAATGCATTTTCTAGTTTATTTTAAAATTAAATGGAACACATTGCACTGATAGAACACTGTTAGAAATGTAAAATGTATTTGTTAAAAAAAAAACATATTTCTCTGCGGTGTAGTACTACAATTACTCCTCTGAGCGCCGCTGTTCACCAATAAGAAGAAGAGTCTGGATCAGGAGATCCACTGACATTTCCATCACTAACACACACACTGCAGATCTGCAAGAAGGAATACAGCCATTTTTGGATTCTCTCACAAGCAGAAAAAAGTATATGAGATTATTATCCTAAAGCAGGGGATTCAACACTGCAAGTTCTCATTTTACCTGTTTTACAAACACTGGACATCTTTAGAAAAAAAACACTACAGTTGGATATTTTAGATTCTGAAATGAAAATCCAGGATTCACAGACATACAAAGGAATCAGAGGGCAAGTAATATTTTCCTTTTTATTTTCTTGGCTTTGTCATTCAGTCTCTGGTCAGCTTCATTATTCCATTGCTGAAGAAATGAGAAAAGACTCTGTTATATCAAACATTGCAGAAGATCTTGGATTAGATATTAAGCAGCTTCAATTTAGAAGGCTTCGGATTGTTTCACGTGTTTCAGAGAAATATTTCTCTGTAAAATTAGAGAATGGAAATCTGTATGTTAGAGACAGGATAGATAGAGAGACACTGTGTGGGGCGGCAGCTACCTGCTTCCTGACCTTTGATGCAGTGGTTGAAAATCCTTTAAATGTCTCCAGGGTCAGTATTGAAATTCTGGATATTAATGATAATGCTCCAAGATTTTTTAATGATTTTTTTAGTTTAAAAATTACTGAAACCATTTTACCCGGGGCACGATTTGTTTTACAGAATGCAGATGATCCAGATATTGGTATTAATTCTGTACAAACATACAAGCTCAATGATAATCAGCATTTTACACTCAGTGAAAAGACCAGCACTGATGGCAGTAAATCTCTAGAACTTGTCTTAGAAAAATCATTGGACAGAGAGAAGCAAAGTGCTCATGAATTAATTTTAGCTGCAATGGATGGGGGAAATCCTATTGAAACTGGCACTGCTGTCATAAGGATAATAATTACAGATGTAAATGATAATTTTCCTAAATTTGCTCAAGAGGTATATAAAGTGATACTACATGAAAATACTGCAGTTAACTCTACTGTGCTTTGTGTTCATGCAACTGATCAAGATGAAGGTACCAATGCACAGATCACATATTCATTCAGTAAAACCTCAGGGAATGTGCATCATACTGATATGTTTCGTATTCATCCTACAAATGGGGAAATTAAAATCAATAGGAATGTGGATTTTGAAGTGACAAGAAATTATGAAATGTCTGTACAAGCAAAGGATGGCGGTGACCTTGTCACACATTGTAAGGTATTAATTGAAATAATAGATGAAAATGACAATGCCCCTGAAATATCTACAACTTCCTTGTCTTCTCTGATACCCGAGGATTCCGCACCTGGTACAGTAATAGCACTGATTGAAGTCCACGATCAAGACTCTGGAGAAAATGGGGAAGTTGAATGTCAAATAGTAAATAACTCGCCATTCGAACTGTTATTATCTTCAGATAGTTTTTACAGAATTGTGACAGCACGTGCCATGGATAGGGAGAAAATATCAAGTTATAACATCACGATTGTAGCTATAGACAGAGGGTCTTCTCCACTTTCTAGTAAGAAAACCATCAGATTGGACATAGCAGATGTTAATGACAATGCCCCATTGTTTGCAAAATCCCCTTATTTTGCCTACATTCCAGAGAATAATCTACCGGGAGCCTCAATATACAGCATACATGCATTAGACCTTGATATCGGAGACAATGCTAAAATTATTTATTCAATATCTAGCACAAATAACAAAGAGTTTCCAATATCTTCTTATTTTTCTATAAATATAGAGACTGGAGTTCTCTATGCTCAGCGATCATTTGATTATGAGCAACACAAGGATTTTGTAATCCAAATAACTGCTAAAGACAATGGATTCCCATCTTTAAGTAGCAACACATCATTAATCATCAATATCATAGATCAGAACGATAATGCACCAAAGATCTTATATCCATCAATAGAAAACGAAGGCTCAGCTTTGTTTGAGATGGTATCCATGACATCTGAACAAGGCTCCTTGATATCTAAGGTGGTAGCCGTGGATGCCGACTCTGGACATAATGCTTGGCTCTCATATCATTTCATACAGGTATCAGAACCATCTTATTTTAGCATTAGCCAACATACAGGTGAAATTAGGATATCACGTGTATTTCAAGAAAAGGATGCCTTGCAGCATAAAGCAGTGGTTATGGTGAAAGACAATGGATCGCCCACTCTTTCCGCAACTGTTACTTTAAGCTTTGTTGTTGGAGATAATTTTCAGCAGATGCTGCCTAACCTCAACAATCAAGTCAACAACGACGAATCCAAATCTAATTTGCAAATATACTTGGTCATCGCTTTGGCCATGATTTCGTTATTTTTTGTTTTGACCATTATGTTGGCATTTGTATCAAAATGCAAAGATTTGAAGCCTGCCCCACAATTTGGCTCTCTCAATACAAATCTCTATTCACAAGTTGATCCCAGAATTCTTTCCCAGTATAACAATGGAACTTTGCCTCTGCCGTACTCATACAATGTGTGTGTGGCCCTGGATTCTAGTGAAAGCGAATTCACCTTTCTAAAACCGAATAAAAATGCCCCTGTAGACAATCTAATCGATGCTGATGATTCAGGACTCGGTAATAAAAGTTTGAAAGATGATTTGGCTGATAACCCTCAAATACAGGTAAGTTATTAAAAAAGAAACAATGGTGTCTGGCTAATAATTATGTGTCCGAAAAATTACTGAATCATGTTCAAATCTATGTTTCTAGAGCAGGTTTTATATTTCTAATATGGTTTGAAATGAATATGTTGATGTTATTTCAGATGTTTGAAGTAGATGTGTACATAATTTACCATCTTATATGTTGTTGTTTTTTTAAATACATTTTTACTCATAATGTTTGCAAGCATAATATATGAATCGATGGCAGACAGTAGGAGCTGGAATTTAAATCTATATAGTAAGCCTGGGATGTATGCGGTGCTCATGTAGTAACGTATAGTGTTTCATTATAGTGGTTACATTGTAATAAAAAATCGGGCACAAATGAATCATTAAATGTCGATGATGACTAACTGGATGCTTTGGATGCTAGTAGAGCTCTTGATTGTAAGCTTGTGAGCAGGGCGCTCTAACTCATGTATCTGTTTGTTCTTATTTGTCTAACTTAGTATGTAGTCAACATTTACACTCTGTACCTAGTGCTACATTAATTGTTGGCACTATAAAAATAAATGTAATAGAATAAAATCTAGATCTTGATTTTCCTTCCATTTCCTGTGGACTGGTTACGGTGAGCCGATTAGTGTGTGTACATAGTATGAGATTCATATATGAATTTTCATATATATCATTAGTCATATGAACTAACGTTGGTGCTATCCCATATGTGGTCCACATTATTGTTTTTACTCTTATAGAGCTCAAAGACAATAGTTTTACATACATAGATAGAGGTAGATTAGATGGTGTGCATTCATTTATTCTGAGATTTTTTTACGTTTGGTTTTCATAAAAATTTTCAAAATAAACAAGCAAACTTTGCAATGACTCAAAATTTCGCAGTTTTTGGGCAATTAAACATTTACAAATACAGTATTAAATAAATTATATAAGTCAATTATGCAAAAAAAACACTAGAATTTTTTATATATCAGTTATTTATTGTGTTGGATTGTTCGTTTCTCATAAATAGGACTTATTGTACTTTGCAACTTTGACAAAATAACACAAATCGGATGAAGGCATTGAAAAATGCTAGCTCTCCAAATGTACCTGGTCTACATGGTGCTGAGAATTCTTTATTTTTTTTTAATATCATTGATTGTCAGTTAACAATTACACCATGCAGCTGAATGGGAGAATTTTTCCAACTTCCTAATGCTATGGCCGTTCCTAATGCTATGAACGTTGGGTTGCACTCCTGCACTTTGTGGCCATCCTGTCATAGATTATCATCGTCATTACTATTGTGTATGTAAGTAAATTTAGGTACCTGGGAAATTATGGTAAAGCAATTTCTTTTTGTACTTTTGGATTATCTGAATAAATATTTGGCACTATGTTTTATTACTGTAATTAATGCGTGTGCTCCTCCAATTCTATTTTTCTGCTTGTTTATTTTGGGGGTTTTTTGTTTCCCCAGGGCTGAGGCATCGCTATTTTATTCTGTGTATGCAATTGGAGCTCAATTGGAGCTTAATTGTGGTGTGCTTCTCTAATACTTATATTTCTGAACTTCCTAATGCTATCCATGCAAAAAGATTTTTTTCAAGGCAATGCGTCAGTAGTAGTAATGCTGCAGCAGGCCCAAATTTGATGGCACCGAACTCCAAAAAATGGGACTATCCCAGCAAGTTCTGAACTGTAAACAACTATGCCCACCAGGTTGCTGTCAGTTTTCAGTATCCAGTGGCAAGAGTACAGGATGCTCTACTTATATCACCCAACCATGTCCCATCATTTATCCACCTCTCTATTCAAGACATTTTTATAGTTTTCCAGGATCATAATCTTCTGATTGAGTTAACTTAATATATTCCTATAGCCTCCTAAAATATTTTAATTGACTGACACTCACCTACCAATTACTGGAAAGTTTTCTTAAAAATATATTAGGTAATGAGGATATTGAATATGTTCCATGAATAAATGTTAGGCAAGGCAATTGAGATCAAGTCTGTTTCTGGGTGCAGTCAACTCTATAGGGGTTGCTCCTTGGATAATAATATCATTGAATGTAGAATGTCCATCTACTCGTGTACACAAAGAGGTAGAATGTAAAACAATAACATACAGTGGGTTTAAAGAAATATATGAAAAAGAAAAAGAAAAAACAGAACTATTATTAAACATGGTAAACAGACAAATATATTGCAAACAAACTCTCATACTTTAAAAACATTTAACAATTTTTCTAAATATTTTAGTCAATGATAACTTATTATACACAAAATTCCTGTGTCCTTAGTAAAGTAACATTGTATACATTACTTTTCTAAAAGCTGAAAATGTATTATATCTATCTATCATATATATAATCTTCATATCTTATGAAGCATTTTGGATTACAAACACTGGATAGCTTAAAGAAAAACATTTGGATATTTTAGATACAGGAAATAGCTGAAATGAAAACTCAGGATTCACAACCATACAAAGGAATCAAATGACAAGTAACATTTTCCTTCTTATTTTCTTGGCTTTGTCATTTAGTCTCTGGTCAGCTTCATTATTCCATTGCTGAAGAAATGAGAAAAGACTCTGTTATATAAAATATTGCAGAAGATCTTGGATTAGATATTAAGCAGCTTGAATTTAGAAGATTCCGCATTGTTTCACATGTTTCAGAGAAATATATTTCTTTTATTTTAGAAAATGGGAATCTGTATGTTAGAGACAGGATAGATAGAGAGACACTGTGTGGGGCGGCAGCTACCTGCTTCCTGACCTTTGATTCAGTGGTTGAAAACCCCTTGAATGTTTTTCGGGTCAGCATTAAAATTCAGGATATAAATGATAATTCTGCTAGATATTTTCATGACACCATTAATTTAGCAATGATTGAATCTACTTCACCAGAAACAAGATTTGTTTTGCAAAATGCAGATGATCCAGATATTGGTATTAATTCTGTACAAACATACAAGCTCAGTGATAATCAGTATAAGACCAGCATAGATGGCAGTAAATTTCCAGAGCTTATAGAAACATAGAAACATACAATGTGTCGGCAGATAAGAACCATTCGGTCCATCTAGTCTGCCCAATTTTTTTAAATACTTTTATTAGTCCCCCGTTCTTATAGCTAGGAAGGTGGTATGTAGGAAGGTGGTATCAGTAAGGTCCATGATTTTGGTTGGATTCACTTTCTTAACCCTCCATAATTTGGCCAACGGCTGGATTTGAACTCAAGACCCCAGCTCTAAAGAGCACAACACAACCACTAAGCTATACTTGTTGTGTCTATCTTGTTATCTTAGAGAAACCTTTAGTTCAGGAGACACAAAACATTCATGAATTAACTTTAACAGCAATTGATGGAGGAAATCCCATGAGATCAGGTACTTCTTTAGTAAGAATTGCTCTGGTCATCATTTGCTTATTATTTATTGTAACTGTTATGTTAGTATTCATATCAAAAAGCAGACAATTTAAATCTTCTCCCACATTTGCGTCAGATTTATATTCCCAAGTTGATCCAAGAATGCTTTCCCAATATAACAATGGAACTTTGCCTCTGCCGTACTCCTACAACGTGTGTGTGGCTTTGGATTCAAGTGAAAGTGACTTTACATATCTAAGGCTGAATCCAAATGTCCCCATAGACAATCTTATTGATACAAAAAAAAGGGGGTAGATTCTGGCGCTTAATCCTATACAAAGCATTCTTATTGATGCTGACTATTCAGGACTCGGAAGTGAAAGTTTGAAAGACACTTTGGCTACTAACAATCTTATGCAGGTAAGTCATTGGCAAAGCAGAGTATTATGTTCAGTTTAAATTATTAGCGGCCTACTTTAGTGTGTCGCTTCAATCATTTTTGAGGTTGTAAAATGTAAACATTGCTCTGTTGACTGTTATTACGTAGATTCAATTGTACTCAGCAAGCTTCTTCAATGATACAGAAGTATGGAGTATAATCATATACTCTTTCAGTCTCAATTACAAAGTTTTTGATGACAGTAACATGTGAATTTATTCACTTTCATGAAACATTATTAGACAGTTTTAGTTTGCAATGGGTTTTCTTATTTTTCTTCTATATTGGTGAGAACGGTGATCCATAGTGAAGTGATGACTATACCTGGGAACCTCAGGCTTGGCTGCTCTATAGTGCATTGTGAAAAACACAGTAAAATAAATCCTCAATACCTGAGCAAGACCACCAGTCATTACAACCATTAAAATCCTCTGGACAAGGGGGTAATGTGGCAAAGCTTTCCTCTTCCTCAAACCCGAAGTATTACAAGTTAGGCTTTTCTATGTTGACTGATCCGCATCTTCTGCTTAATTCTTTGGTATTTTAGTTGGATTTAAAGGACATATATACTTTTTTTTTTACTTGTGCTTCTAATATAAACCTTAAATAGGTCCCCTCTATTGATCAGTTTTGAAAAAGAGTGTATGTCTCTGCAACAGCGGAGGAAAACCCCACTGTATTGCACCAGCCTTCTTACCAACTCTGCCTGACAGATAGGGTAGAACCAAAAGTAAACTCGCTAAAGATACATGTAGGGTTTACTTGGGGGAAAGGGTTAGCATTATTTAACATTTACTTCCTCTAAGGAAGCAAGGATAATTAACTAGTTATTAATTATTGCATATGTGGCCATATTATATACGTAATATTCAGATTTCTTTGAAATTTCTTTTCAATCCATGTCAAACCTATTTCGTTTTGCCATATTAGCTTAATATTTAAGGGTTATTATTTCATTTTAAGTATATCTAAGAGGCTATTGAATATTAGATAAAAATTGGAGTCTATTACATATTGTGCATTATATATTAGTCACATAACAACATGTTACCTTAATTAATTTTTGTTTACCTATATGAGTCCATGTAAATGATAAAATCAAATCTATAAGTCAATGTGGAGGTTAACATTTTAAGACTGAGAGAAAAAATATTGCCCTACTTTCAGAATGTCTATTTTGACCCAATATTAACTTGCTGTACATTATGGGAATGATACTATGAATATTGTTTAATTTGCTTCATTGGTTTTGATGTACTTTGTCCCATTGCTAAAAACAAAGCTCTCTTAGCATGACACTGACATTGATGTTTCCTTGAATCGACAGCTTGCTTCAAGGTCCTATTGTGGTCAGGGGTTTTTGAATACTAAATTCTGCTAACCTTTATTATTAAAATAGTAACCATTATTTTGATAAACAAGACTAACAGTTCAACAATGCATTTCTCGGATTCAAGACAACAGTTCAGTTATGTAAAGATGAATACCAAGAGATGTTATTATAATATATAATAATATGCTTTATTAATACATATGGCAGTAAACACAAGATAGCAAAAAGGATATCACAACAAAGTAACGGTTCTGTTCTATATAACATTGTATTAGATAACATGTGTACTTCAGAAAGATTCATCATACCACATGGCTCCTTTAATTTCCTGTGCCTGAGAGTGGCTGTTAATTCCAGGTTGATAAGGAAGATTTGTAATGTGTTCAGCGGTAGTTACTTTCTAATTTCACTTAGAATACTAGGCACTGAACTAGCCCTAGCATCGTGACTCTTAAGGAAGTATAAATGTCTATGAATATGACCCTTTCCTCAACATCTGAGGAAAGGGATTAAGGAGTAATAATTTCAGAGGACTTAAAGGTAGGTAGGCAATGCAATAGAGCAGTAGGAAATGCTAGCAGAATGCTTGGGAGAGGTACTAGAAGAAGAAAGAGGGAAGTGCTCATGCCATTGTACAGAGCACTGGTGAGATCTCACTTGAAGTATTGTGTAAAGTACTGGAGACTCAATCTCCTGAAGGATATTGATACATTGGAGAGAGTTCAGAGAAGGGCTACTAAACTGGTTCACGGGTTGAAGGATAAAACATACCAGGAAGATTAAAGCATCTTAACATGTATAGCTTGGAGGAAAGATGTAACAGGGGGGATATGATAGAAACATTTAAATACATAAGGGGAATCAACACAGTAAAGGAAGAGAGTATATTTAAAAGAAGAAAAGCTACCACAACGAGAGGACATAGTCTTAAATTGGAGGGGCAACGATTTAAAAGTAATATCTGAAAGTATTACTTTACTGAGATGGTAGTGGATATATGGTATAGCCTTCCAGCAGAAGTGGTAGAGGTAAACACGGTGAAGGAGTTTAAACATGCGTGGGATAGACACAAGGCTATCCTAGCTATAAGACCGGGAACTGGGGACTAATAAAAGTATTGAGAAAAATTGGGCAGACTAGATGGACTGAATGGTTCTTATCTGCCGACACATTCTATGTTTCTATGACAATAAAAACATACACTACTGCTGTAAATTAAACTGTATATACATATGCAGCAGAAAGAACTTTTGTTTCTTTGTTTATCTGTACTGATGTACATAAATCAGAATGGATGTTAAACAATACAGTGTTTTATACAAATGAGTCACACTTTCATTTCAGCATTATGCTACATTCCGTTGTACTACATTGAACTGTGACTAATTTGTATTGAATTTACTGTTGGACAACATTGTATTGTGTAATATTCACGGCTCTGTGGAACTTCATGCAGAACATTATCTATTCTTCTGTACAAAAAACAAAAACTGTCTGCGCTTCTCAACCTAATAAAGTTGGCAACAAATATATAAATATAAATGAGAGGTTTTGGTTATATGAATTGGCCAAAGCATAATTAAGCTCACCCGCCACGTCAAGGCACACTCTCAATAGGGCGAGAACCTACTCTGTAACTAGCTTAGCACACCGACATTTTTCTTTCGCCTCATTAGCTATTCTTCTGTGACTACCGTCCTTACTTTTTGATCCTTACTATTTGAACACTCATATTAGCCAAGGTTCTTCAGAATCTTTAACCTTCTCCATTAATAGATGTAAGACAGTGTATAAGTGGAGCACCTAATTGACTTAATAAAGTCTATAGTTACATTACATAGCCATGTATTTATTTAGTATCAACAATTTATGCAGCGCTTGGTACCGAGCATAAGACGGGAGTTACAAACAAAATTAGACAAACATTGTCAGACCAAAACATGAGGTAGAGGTAGAGGGCCCTGCTCGCAAGTTTACATTCTAGACTCCCAGATGGCTTTGGCCTCTTTCACCAGAAAGTATGGTATGAGGAACACAACGAGTCCAAGGTGTTGACTTTACCTCCAAATTCCCCAGGTCTCAATCCAATATACCATCTGTGAGTTGTGCTGGACCAACATTTACAATATGTCCAAAGTTACAAAATAGGACAACTAATATATATGTGTAGCGATAGATTACAGTGAAAGGTAGGAAAAATATACGTAGATCTTCAGCAGCATCCCCTTAAATAAATGCATTAGGTGATCTTGTGTGTATATATATTGTAACGGATCCCTGGCACCCCGACTGGGTACCTCCGTTGAAGGATGCTCCTAGCGCTTCCTGAGGACTCCAAGCACTGCAGCAGACACCACAACCACCAAACCGGAGAAGCATATGAATCCTCCCAAGCATATGAATGCTGTAGGCAGTTGAATAGGAACCATACGAATAGGTTTACTCTCCTAGCAGTCAAACTGGAACAGCATACAATAAATCCTTCCCCCAATAATGAGACGACACTTCACTTTGAGGGTTAAAACAGGAACTTTTACAGCAAGATTGAACTACTCTATTTGACAAACAACACAGACTTATATACACCAAACTGCAATCAGATAACACTTGATTAAACAATAGAAAACTTAAACACATCACCAGTAAAGCAGTATCTAGCCACTTTAATCTGTAGCCAGAAGCAAGGTAGTCAGACTGGGTGGCTGACATAACTAAACAATGGAAGGCTTAAACACATTACAGACAGGGTCCATAATCTATAGGGAGGTGTTTGGCCCTCAGGCCCCTCCAAGAACCCCAGTCAGTCAGACTGTCAGAATTCACTTCGTGACAGCGGCCACCCCCGAGAACAAAGGACGGCTACTTACTGTTCAATTACCCGTTCGCAACAATGTTGCAACGGGTAATTGAGGACACACTTTAAAATACATAAAGTCACATTTTACACATAACACACAGACATTTCACATATCCCCAGATAGCTCAGGTCTGAGCGCACATTAATAAGTGAATGGCGCTCGGACCACACAAATACAGTTTAATCGCCATGGAGCCAAAGTCTTTACAGTCAGTTTCATACGAATGGGCTCCATGGGATTCCTATCTGGGGTATAACACATTCACATAAAGTCTGGTCCATAGTCCAAAGGCAAGAGGCGGGCAAGCAGCCCCCTCCAAGGACACGTGGCGAGGCCGGTTTCGCCACATTTCTCCCCTTTACCATCCAAACTAACAGGGTATCTGACCTCCTGCCGGTCAGTGCCCTGGTTAGTCCAGCAACCCACCCACGAAGCACAAACAGCAATACAACCCACCCACAATAACTGGTTACTACACCTGGATGAAATAGCACGTTGTCCATGTCCAGGTGCCTCACCACAGCTGTGCGGGGGGCTGGTAGACTGCCTTGGTGGGTTGCTGAGTGGGCAGAGACCAGCGGTACTCTGCCCGGGTGCCAGCGCTACCACTGAAGTAGCCTGGTTGGAGCCTGGTTGGGGGAGGGGGAGACCGACTGTCTCCCCTCTGGATACACTGCTCTGTGGCTGGGGGACAGGACCGACCGTCCCTGCCCCTGGGGCTGCAAGTGCAGAGACTACGGTCCCATCTGCATAGTTGTGGGGCTTAACATCTCCCCTTGGTGGGTTAGGCTGCCGCTGGAGAGAGGGTGTAACAAGCTCCTCTCTCTGAACTGTAGACTGCCGCTGGGGAGAGGGGGTAACCTGCTCCTCTCCCTGACACTCTCTTTGCTGGTGGAGAGGGGGACCAACTGTCTCCCCTTTCAATATTTTGTCCTGCGGCTGGGGTGCGAGACAGATGGTCTCTGCTTCCTGGGGTACACACTGCCGCTGGGGAGGAAGGACGGCCCCTTCATCTCCCTGGGGTACACACTGCCGCTGGAGCTCTGGGCCGACCGCCCAGCATCCCTGTAGGGCCGGTAGAGAGACCGCCATCCCATCTCCACCTGCCATCTGTGGGTCTTCCCAGGACCAGTCTATGAGGTCCCCTACTTCTGCCGCTGGTAGTGAAGCAGGGGGTACCTCGGCTGCGTTTTCCCAGCTGTAGGTTGGCAGGTCTGGGTCTCCTAGCCAGTTTTCCTGTTCTGTGTCTATGCCCTGTGGCTGACATGAGTTTAGTAGTTCCACATAGTCCATCTCTAGCTGTCGTTCCATGGCAGCCAAACGGTGGAGGTCTTGTCCCAGTCCCATAGATCTCGGGCCCTGTACCATCTCACCCCGGTAATAAAAAATAGCCCAGTACCGTGACTCTGCTGGACTGCCAAAGTCGACGTCTTCTGCTAAGGCCTTCCACAACAGGCCAGGGCTAGTGTAGTTCTCCCCCTCCGGCTGGATGCCCTCTGCCCTCCATGTCTCTGGCTGGACAGTGCACCACCACAGTGCCCGGTATGAGGCGTCAAGGCTCAGTTCCCTTTCCACGAGGTACTCAAGTTGTCTGACCTGCTGCCCTCCGGGTTGGTCTCCCAGAAGCGGCATCCGCCAGGCCATTTGTTCCTCCAACCGGTATGCGACACCAGGAAGGCGCTGCTGCCGTAGATACTGGACTTCCTCCAGGGCATTGTACCATAGTTCTTGCCGGGCAATATCTCTCCAGTCCAATTCACCCTCTTCCTCAGGTGTGCGAGGTGCCCATTTTCCCAAATCTTTATGTAGACAGGGACACTGTATAAACACTAGCGTCGCCTTCAATTTGTAAATCCAAACGACTGTGTCTCTGAGCTGCTTTACCTCGCACTAGGACGCCATCCCACCGCTTGCCACCAATGTAACGGATCGCCTGGCACCCCGACTGGGTACCTCCGTTGAAGGATGCTCCTAGCGCTTCCTGAGGACTCCAAGCACTGCAGCAGACACCACAACCACCAAACCGGAGAAGCATATGAATCCTCCCAAGCATATGAATGCTGTAGGCAGTTGAATAGGAACCATACGAATAGGTTTACTCTCCTAGCAGTCAAACTGGAACAGCATACAATAAATCCTTCCCCCAATAATGAGACGACACTTCACTTTGAGGGTTAAAACAGGAACTTTTACAGCAAGATTGAACTACTCTATTTGACAAACAACACAGACTTATATACACCAAACTGCAATCAGATAACACTTGATTAAACAATAGAAAACTTAAACACATCACCAGTAAAGCAGTATCTAGCCACTTTAATCTGGAGCCAGAAGCAAGGTAGTCAGACTGGGTGGCTGACATAACTAAACAATGGAAGGCTTAAACACATTACAGACAGGGTCCATAATCTATAGGGAGGTGTTTGGCCCTCAGGCCCCTCCAAGAACCCCAGTCAGTCAGACTGTCAGAATTCACTTCGTGACAGCGGCCACCCCCGAGAACAAAGGACGGCTACTTACTGTTCAATTACCCGTTCGCAACAATGTTGCAACGGTAATTGAGGACACACTTTAAAATACATAAAGTCACATTTTACACATAACACACAGACATTTCACATATCCCCAGATAGCTCAGGTCTGAGCGCACATTATTAAGTGAATGGCGCTCGGACCACACAAATACAGTTTAATCGCCATGGAGCCAAAGTCTTTACAGTCAGTTTCATACGAATGGGCTCCATGGGATTCCTATCTGGGGTATAACACATTCACATAAAGTCTGGTCCATAGTCCAAAGGCAAGAGGCGGGCAAGCAGCCCCCTCCAAGGACACGTGGCGAGGCCGGTTTCGCCACATATATATATATTTATTTATTTATTTTTATATTGTGAGGCATCAGTTGAAAAATAAAAAAATGATAAAGTATGCAACATAAATATAAACTCTCTATTAAAACTCTCTATTATGATTTTAGTTTTTATTATGATGTAATAAAAAAACATCTAATTCTGTAACTATCTTCTCAGTACAGAGTGACAATTTTATTTACATATAAATATATATATATCTGTAGCATATGATATAGAAATTTACTATTTATTTTAAAGTTGTACACATTTTTTAGCATATAATAAAAAAGGCATGTTACATTTATTAAACATTGCACTAAAAATAAACTTCAGTTGTAAATACTTCCTACTTTTAAGATATATTCTCAGTAGTGCAGTTCCACATTTATACCTCTGAGCGCCGCTGTTCACCAATAAGGAGAAGACTAAAGAACTGGAGATCTACTGATATTTAGAAACACACACACACTGCAGATCTGCAGGAAGGAATACAGCCATTTTTGGATTCTCTCATGAGCATGACAGACTATTATTTCCAATTTTAAAGTGGATCTAACATTGCATTTTGTTCTTTCTACTGAGTTGTAAATATTACCCTTACAATGGCTGAGATGAAACCTCAGGATTCACAGAAATACAAAGGAATCAGATGGCAAGTAATATTTTCCTTCTTATTTTCTTGGCTTTGTCATTCAGTCTCTGGTCAGCTTCATTATTCCATTGCTGAAGAAATGAGAAAAGACTCTGTTATATCAAATATTGCAGAAGATCTTGGATTAGATATTAAGCAGCTTGAATTTAGAAGATTTCATATTGTTTCACGTGTTTCAGAGAAATATTTTTCTGTAGATTTAGGAAATGGCAATTTGTATGTTAGAGACAGGATAGATAGAGAGACACTGTGTGGGGCGGCAGCTACCTGCTTCCTGATCTTTGATGCAGTGGTTGCAAATCCCTTAAATGTGTTTGGGGTTAACATAGAAATTCAGGATATAAATGATAATTCCCCAAGATTTTTTCAGAATTCCATTAATTTAGAAATGATTGAACTAAGCTTACCAGGAACACGATTTGTTTTACAAAAAGCAGGAGATCCAGATATTGGTATTAATTCTGTACAAACATACAAGCTCAGTGATAATCAGTTTTTTACACTCAGTGAAAAGACCAGCACTGATGGCAGTAAATTTCCAGAGCTTGTCTTAGAGAAACCTTTAGATCGGGAGACACAAAACATCCATGAATTAATTTTAACAGCAGTGGATGGAGGAAAACCCACCAGATCTGGCACTGTGCTCATCAGGATTATTGTTTCGGATGCTAATGATAATTTTCCTATATTTACCCAAGAAGTATATAAAGTTAGTGTAAGTGAAAATATCCCAATCAATTCTACTGTACTTAGTGTTCATGCAACAGACAAAGATGAAGGAATCAATGCTCAGATCACATTTTCCTTTGGTAAATTTTCAGAAACTGATTTTTATGCAGATATGTTTAATATCCATCCTACAAAGGGTGATATTACGATTAACAGGAATGTGGACTTTGAGACAATGAAGAATTATGAAATGTCAGTGCTAGCTAAGGATGGAGGTGGCCTTGTTGCCCATTCTATGGTATCAATAGAAGTATTAGATGAAAATGACAATGCCCCTGAGATTGCCATTACCCTGTTATCGTCTCCTATTCCTGAGGATTCTGCACCTGGCACTGTGATAGCGCTGATTGAAATTCATGATCAAGATTCAGGACAAAATGGAGAAGTTGATTGCCAAATTTTAGAAAAAATATTTTTTGAACTATTATTATCATCAAAAAGCTACTACAAAATCTCTACAACAAAATTAATGGACAGAGAGATACAATCAAGTTATGACATCACAATTCTAGCTACAGATAGAGGATCTCCTCAACTCTCCAGCATGAAAACCATCAAAGTAGAAACATCGGACGTTAACGACAATCCTCCAATGTTTATTAAATCTACCTATTTGGCCTATGTACCAGAAAATAATCTACCAGGAAACTCAATATATAGTATACAAGCTACTGATCTTGATAGTGGAGAAAATGGTAAAGTTACTTACTCAATCTCCAGCACAAACACAGACAATTTTCCAGTTTCCTCTTATTTTTCTATGAATATAGAGACCGGAGTTCTCTATGCTCAGCGATCGTTTGATTATGAGCAACACAAGGAGTTTCAAATCCAAATAACTGCGAGTGATCATGGATCCCCACCTCTGAGTACTAATACAACATTAAATATTCACGTAATTGATCAGAATGATAATGCACCAAAGATCTTGTATCCATCCACAGAAAGTGATGGTTCAGCCTTGTTTGAGATGATCCCTCTTACTTCTGAACAAGGTTATTTAATAACTAAGGTGGTTGCAGTGGATGCCGACTCCGGACATAACTCTTGGCTGTCTTATCATTTTCTCCAAGCATCAGAACCATCTCACTTTATCATTGGTCAACACACGGGCGAAATCAGAACATCACGTTCCTTTCAAGAGAAGGATATCTTGAAGCATAAGGTGGTGGTTATGGTGAAGGACAACGGCAGCCCCTCCCTATCAGCAACAGTAACTTTAAGCTTCATTGTTGCAGATAATTTCCAACAGATGCTGCCCAAACTCAACAATCAAGTCAACAGTGATGATTCCAAAAGTAATTTGCAAATGTATTTAGTTATAGCTCTGGTGATAATTTCTTTATTTTTTGTAATAACTGTTATGTTAGCGTTTATTTCAAAATGCAAAGAGCTGAAACCCTCTCCCGACATTAGCTCTTTTAATACAAATCTTTATTCTCAAGTGGATCCACGAGTTCTTTCCCAATACAGCGGTGGAACCTTATCATTGCCGTATTCATACAATGTGTGCGTGGCTTTGGATTCAACTGAAAGTGATTTTACCTTTTTGAAGTCGAATCAAAATGTCCCTATAGACAACCTTATTGATGCTGATGATTCAGGACTTGGAAATGAAAGTTTAGAAAAGAATATGGCTGCCAACAATCTTATACAGGTGAGTTTTCTAAATTATATAATCCATTGCTTCGATGCATAAATAAATTGTTGTTGAATCATGCTGTGCTTTATGCTGGAGTTTAATAAATGCAAACTATAAAAGATAAGTGCTTTAAATATTGTTGTGTGTAAACAATTGAAATGAACTGATCATACCTCTGTATTAGGCTTGTATGGTATATGATATGATATTTTGGGGCGGCATGTGAGGAATTTGATCTGGCATTGGCTCACAATGCTATATATTCTAAAGTTGGACCTTGACAGAAATAAAATAGTCTAATTCTGATGAACCTATCATATAGCATTGGTTACAAGGATATTGAGAAATGGATTGGAGGACAGGAAAAGTTTACTTGTAGATGTAAGTAAAATTAGTAATTATTTTCATCCTTGGATTGTCTGCATTTGACTTTGTTTGTAAAGTCCCTGATACGTAAGTCTCAGAGTTATGAGCACTTCATTATAAAGCTTCTACAGGATGCAATATTTTAATTCATATCAAGTGACCATGTGTACTAGCATAGGCCAGCTGTACATAACTAATAATTACATGAAAATACATTTATTGACAACATAAATATTATTGTGATGTCATGTTTTTTTTTTTTATACTGAAACAGAGTTGACAAAAATATTAAATTAGCTATACTATACATGAAAAGGTTGTATATTTATGGGATTGAAATTAATCCAGTTGTCCTAAGCTCTTGTTATGTAAACCATGAATAGGACTAATAAAAAAAACATTAATATGTATATGTATGTTGGTCAGTATGCAGCCTAGTGTGATGTACATTGGCTGAAAAAAAGAAGACATGGAGATTGAAAGTAGAAATAGATAAGTAGATACAGTGCTCAAAATATCAATTGTAACATGGTGATAATGTTTAGATAGAAATTAATGTTTTTAAAATTCTACGAATGGTATGCTGTTTTGCTGTCTATACTACTTCAGAGGAAATACCAATAGACTTTGAGTGTGACATTTTATATTTTAACACCAAACAAACAAGACAGACAGCACTGGTTCAAGGAAGGTGCCAGAGTTGGACTCCACCGGGTGCCAATGTGATAAATCAAAAGTCAGATGCTCAGCACTCAAACCCCTTTTAAGTTTGCGACTTGTGATTGGAATGAAAATCTTCACATTGGAGTGCTCAGTGTCTGTGTTTTGATTTGTCACAAGAAATCTTAAAATATTTGTTTCCAGATCTGTGTGAATTTTTGTGTTACATAGTAGATTACTCTATGTAGAAGATGCATAAATCACATATTTAATATTCTTCTCAATACCTCCCCTGCATCTTATCCTATATGTACTGCTGCAATGATTGTGTGTAGGCCCTGAGCATGGATCAGGTTTGTTTAATTTAGTTACTTCCTCTGCTAGCAGAATAGAATGCATTATGTGGAACCTAAGCGACCTTGCTCTTGTATACGTAGGATCTCTTATCAGTACAACACATTGTCTGATGACATCTTTAGAGAAACAGGATATTCCATTTATTTTAATAGCTCTATTCTCATTGGTTCCTGCAGCAAAAAGAAAATCGAGGAAATTGACTTTTACTCAGGTAGTGTGGGCTGTCATGGTTTCTTGCAAACCGCTGTAATTTCACAAAGTCATCTAAGTGTAAGATGTTCATATTTGAAGCAATGCAAAAAGTTAAACATGCATTGCAAACTACTTTAAATGTATGTTAATATCAGGCTCGGATGCTCCAAATGTGCTAGTTGTGCACTGCACACCTAGCATGGATCCACGCTGTATATTTCAATTCACTCTGTTGACAATTCGACCAGCACGACCAGTGACTCTGATGCCGAATTCGCAGCTGCCGTTGGTCTCTCTGATTTATTTCCGTTGGTTTGTGTGCTGTCTGTTTGGAAATACATGAAATACATTGTGCCCCTGTGTGACAGGCGTGCTCCGGACTGGCAGCACGCCTGTCACTCAGGGGCATAATAAAATAACTTTTGGAAGATGCATTTTGGACCAGATAATCCCTTTAAGAACTGGTGCCCTGCTTACACGTTGATGGCTATTTTCAGTACTTTCAGTTTTTATATTGAAATTCACATGTTGATATTCTTGTGGTTTAAGTTGCATTCTTGCCTCTCTTGAATGTATTCCATGGAAGTTACCTCTTGTGTACCAACTTGAATCATCGCTATCTCTGATTCTTGCTGGGAAGGCATGATCTTTTGCTTTTAATGACTCTTGTCATAAACAGTGTGCCCTAAAAATTCAAGCTTGTTATAATATTTTGGCATTCAAATAGTCTATCTTGATGTTTAACCTATCTGGTCCATTACAAGCATGTTACTATACATGTGTGATCACATATTTTAACTAACCACTTATCCTTCTATCCACTCTTGCACAAAATGATGAAAAGCATTCTAAAAAGCTGCAAATGCAGCAGAATTAATTTGCATATTTACATACTGGTTGTATGAGAGCATAGTACATAAATATATTTTTATTTCTGTTAATATGCTGCAATATGGTACATATGGTAGAGATGGTACCAAAGAATATACTGATGCTCAATAAATGAAAAAATATAAAGAAAGGGTCATGAGAAAGCTGATAATAAGTTAACATTCCCCTTACAGTTTTAGAGTAAAACATTTGTTCATAACAATTGGGAATAAAGATAACATTCTTCTTAATATTTATGTATTTAATTTTGTATGACATCATTGAGGATTTCATAATATGTATTTACATTGTTGATGCTCTAGATTCAAGAAGTTATGTATATTCCACTTTACTTTCATCCAACATAGCTTGCATTACTTGGATAGCATATTTAAAAAAATGAACTTTAGCTACTAATTTTCTCAGTGGTGCAGTTCCGCAATTACACCTCTGAGCGCCGCTGTTCACCAATAAGGAGAAGAATATGGAGCAGGAGATCTACTGATATTTCCATCACTAACACACACACTGCAGATCTGCAAGAAGGAATACAGCCATTTTTGGATTCTCTCACAAGCAGAACACAATACATATGCTGTCTCCTTGTCTCCATACTGGATTATAGATTCTGGTCATTTAAAAATAAACCAAACTTGGAGATTATTAAAACTCAGGATGGCAGAAATGAAAACCCAGGATTCCCAGAAATACAAAGGAATCAGATGGCAAGTAATATTTTCCTTCTTATTTTCTTGGCTTTGTCATTCAGTCTCTGGTCAGCTTCATTATTCCATTGCTGAAGAAATGAGAAAAGACTCTGTTATATCAAACATTGCAGAAGATCTTGGATTAGATATTAAGCAGCTTGAATTTAGAAGATTTCATATTGTTTCACGTGTTTCAGAGAAATATTTTTATGTGAAATTAGAGAATGGCAATTTGTATGTTAGAGACAGGATAGATAGAGAGACACTGTGTGGGGCGGCAGCTACCTGCTTCCTGACCTTTGATGCAGTGGTTGCAAATCCTTTAAATGTTTATGATATTAAGATTGAAATTCAGGATATAAATGATAATGCTCCTAGATATTTTCATGATAACATTAATTTAGAAATGATTGAATCTACTTCACCAGACACAAGATTTATTTTACGAAATGCAGAAGATCCAGATATTGGTATTAATTCTGTACAAACATACAAGCTCAGTGATAATCAGTATTTTACACTGAGTGAAAAGACCAGCACTGATGGCAGTAAATTTCCAGAGCTTGTCTTAGAGAAACCTTTAGATCGGGAGACACAAAACATTCATGAATTAATTTTAACTGCAATTGATGGAGGAAAACCAATGAGATCTGGAACTGTGCTGATTAGAATTATTATATCAGATGTCAATGATAATTTCCCCACATTTAGCCAAGAAGTATATAAAGTTAGTGTCAGTGAAAATATTGCAATTAATTCTACTGTGCTTTGTGTAAATGCAACTGATCAAGATGAAGGAATCAATGCACAGATCACATATTCTTTTAGAAAAAAATCAGGAAATGCTCCTCATGCAGTTATGTTTAGTATCCATCCTACAAAGGGTGAAATTATAACAAACAGATATTTGGACTTTGAGACAACACAGAATTATGAAGTGTCTGTGGAAGCAAAAGATGGAGGTGGACTTGTTGCCCATTCCAAGCTATTGATAGAAGTATTAGATGAAAATGACAATGCCCCTGAGATTACCGTTACCTTGTTATCTTCTCCCATTCCTGAGGATTCTGCGCCTGGCACTGTGATAGCGCTGATTGAAATTCATGATCAAGATTCAGGACAAAATGGGGAAGTTGACTGCAAACTTTTCGAAAAAGTACCCTTTGAACTATTATTATCATCAAAAAGCTACTACAAAATTGTTACAAAATTATTAATGGACAGAGAGATAAAAGCAAGTTATAACATCACAATTCTAGCTACAGATAGAGGATCTCCTCAACTTTCCAGCATGAAAACCATCAAAATAGAAATATTAGATGTTAACGACAATCCTCCAGTGTTTCTGAAATCTACCTATTTGGCCTATGTGCCAGAAAATAATTTACCAGGAAACTCAATATATAGTATACAAGCTACTGATCTTGATAGTGGAGATAATGCTAAAGTCACGTATTCAATGTCCAGCGCAAACACGGACGATTTTCCAGTTTCCTCTTATTTTTCTATGAATATAGAGACCGGAGTTCTCTACGCTCAGCGATCGTTTGATTATGAGCAACACAAGGAGTTTCAAGTCCAGATAACTGCGAGTGATCACGGATCCCCACCTCTGAGTACTAATACAACATTAATTATTCACGTGATTGACCAGAATGATAATGCACCAAAGATCTTGTATCCATCCGCAGAAAGTGATGGTTCGGCCTTGTTTGAGATGATCCCTCTTACTTCTGAACAAGGTTATTTAATAACTAAGGTGGTTGCAGTGGATGCCGACTCCGGACATAACTCTTGGCTGTCTTATCATTTCCTCCAAGCATCAGAACCATCTCACTTTATCATTGGTCAACACACGGGCGAAATCAGAACATCACGTTCCTTTCAAGAGAAGGATATCTTGAAGCATAAGGTGGTAGTTATGGTGAAGGACAATGGCAGTCCCTCCCTATCAGCAACAGTAACTTTAAGCTTCATTGTTGCAGATAGTTTCCAACAGATGCTGCCCAAACTCAACAATCAAGTCAACAGTGAAGATTCTAAAAGTAATTTGCAAATGTATTTAGTTATAGCTCTGGTGATAATTTCTTTATTTTTTGTTATAACTATTATGTTAGCGTTTATATCAAAATGCAAAGAGCTGAAACCCTCTCCCGACATTAGCTCTTTTAATACAAATCTTTATTCTCAAGTGGATCCACGAGTTCTATCCCAATACAGCGGTGGGACCTTATCATTGCCGTATTCATACAATGTGTGCGTGGCTTTGGATCCAAGTGAAAGTGATTTTACCTTTTTGAAGCCGAATCAAAATGTCCCAACAGACAACCTTATTGATGCTGATGATTCAGGACTTGGAAATGAAAGTTTAGAAAAGAACATGGCTGCCAACAATCTTACTCAGGTGAGTTTTCTAAAAATATAATCCTTTGTTGTGATACATAAATGTATTGTAGTGTTGATTAAACTGAGGGCCCAACATACCTCTGTATTATGCTTGTAGGGTGTTTGATATTGGGGCGGCATGAGGGGAATCTGATCTGGCATTGGCTCATGATGCTATATATTCGAAAGCTGGATTTGACGTAAATAAAATATTAGAATTCTGATTAACCTATGTTATGGCACTGGTGACAAAGGTATTGGAAGGAATACGTGCCAGTAAAATTACTTCCATCCTATGGTTTTGTTTGTATAGTTCAGGACACGTAAATCTCAGATGTATGAGCACTTCATTTAAAAAGCTATCACAGGATGTAATATTTTAAATGATATTAGTGTACAAGTGTTCATGTGTGCTAGCATTGGCCTTTTATACATGTATAACACTTATATGAAAATATATTTATGACACAATCTAAGGACAATGCATTGTTCTTTGTGTTTATTGAGGAATATATAAAGGAACTTTTATGTGATGTCATGTTTTTTTTATATACTGTAACAGATTTAAAAAAATATAATTAAGTATCCTACTCATACATATAAAAACATTAAATCTTATATACTTTTTTAAAACGTAAATTGCAAATGGTAGTACGATTTTTCTAGGCAATGAGTTTTAAATCACTACTGATATCCACTGCAATAAGTTAAATACCCATTAGTCATGACTTATTTGATAACATCTCTTTCTTTGTAGAGTCCTGTTACTGTATAGGTCCACAGAGAGTATGTACCCTGTATGCATTTTAAAAGTATTATCACACTAATTTTAATATTGTTAACTCATTGAACGTTTCTAGTCGTTTTTCAGTTAATCTATTCCACTTCCTTTATTGACTTGTAACCCACCTCCATACTTTTTACACTTTCATTACATCTTCTTTAAGATCTGGTGCCCTGCTTAAGTGTGATGACTGTTTTCACTACATTTGACTGTTTCCTATTGAAATTCAGGTGTTGACTTTCTTGTGCAATTAGGAGCATCCCTGCCTCTCCTGAATGTATTCTATGGAAGTTACTTCTTTTGTACCAACCAGATCATTCCTATCTCTGATTCTTGATTATGAGGGATGATCTTCTGTTTGTTTTACTGACTCTCGTCTTGAGCAACCTTCTCTAACGTTCAAGCTATTTGTTATACTATTTCGGCATTCATACAAGGGGATGGGTTGGTTCATTGCGGCTGCTTAACGCAGCCGCTTCACCATGACCTCTCACGCGATGGCCAGTTCATTGTGTGAGAGGTCATTGCCGGACCTTTCTTCGCAGGACAGTACATTGGGGTGGTTAGGTCTTAGTGTTAGTATTAGAGTTTGGGGGTTTAGTGTTAGTATCAGGGGTTTGGGGGGTAGTGTTAGTATTAGGGTTCAGGGGTAGTGTTATTATTAGGGGTATAAGTGTTTGGGTTGGGGGTTAGTACAGGGGTTTTGGATCACTTTTAGGGGAGATGTATGTTTGTAAGCGCTGACAGTTCAGTGCTTACATTGCTGCAATAAAGCACCCGCGTTGCCTTTCACAACTGACAGTTCAGCATTCAAACTGCCAAGCTAAATTTTCAGCAGTGAAACAGCCGCAATCAACTATCCTAGATGCTCTGTACAACCTGTCTTGACCCTTGTCTTATCTGCGTATTATTCATGCCTTTTAGATCCTTCCATCTGCTACCTGGTAGATATTCATGAACATGAAGTCTTAAACTCCATTGAAAAGTTTGTCTTGGTATGAAACTCAATTTCTATAAATGCCTGTTCCTAAGATCTCTTACATAGATATAGTAGATTGCAACCACTTTCTTATACTTATTTTTTTAATTGACTTTCCTTCTGTGAGTACTTTGACCATCGGATGATGGCACCACGTCTCTTCCTATCCACTCTTGCACTGATGCAATGTTTAAAGGTTTGGGGTTCAATGGGTAATGACAATACATTGACTGGTTGAGTTTAACATACATGTTTATGGATCAGATAGCTTTAGCATCAGGATGACAAAAAAGCAGAATCAAGCTCTGTATCTTAGTTAAATATTAATGTTAGAGGGCAAAGTGATAAACCTAATCTTTGCTACAAAGATGCAAATGCAGCAGCATTATATTGTGAATAAACTTGTTTGTTGTATCAGACCGTATTATAAATCTTTTCTGTATTTCCATTTATATGCTGCAGTATGGTAGAAAACATTCCTGTGTAAGTTTGTGCATTTTATAAACAATTTTTGTACAAGGTCAAAGCATATATTGATGCTCAATAAGTGAACACATTATATCAAATTTAAAGAAAGAGCATTAAGAAAGCTGATAAGTTAACCTATCATTTGCAGTTTTAGAGTAAAACACTTATACATAACAAATTGTTACAAAGATAATATTCTTTTAATAATTATGAAGCTTTAGAATTCAGTATTTTTTCTTGGTTGACGTCACTAGAGATTTAATTTTATTATATGGATTTACATTGTTGGTGCTCTAGATTGAAGATGTTAATTGTATTCCACATTACTTTCATTCAGCATTTACTGTATTACATGGATAGCACGCTCAAAAAATAAACTCGGCTACTAATTTTCTCAGTAGTGCAGTTCCGCATTTACACCTCTGAGCGCCGCTGTTCACCAATAAGGAAAGATTATGGAGAAAGAGATCCACTGATATTTTCATCACTAATGCACACACTGCAGATCTGCAAGAAGGAATACAGCCATTTTTGGATTCTCTCACAAGCTGAACACAGTACGTATGCTGTCTCCTTGTCTCCATACTGGATTATAAATACTAGTCATTTAAAAAAGTAAGTGATCTGGGAGATTTTTCAAACTCAGGATGGCAGAAATGAAAACTCAGGATTCACAGAAATACAGAGGAATCAGATGGCAAGTAATATTTTCCTTCTTATTTTCTTGGCTTTGTCATTCAGTCTCTGGTCAGCTTCATTATTCCATTGCTGAAGAAATGAGAAAAGACTCTGTTATATCAAACATTGCAGAAGATCTTGGATTAGATATTAAGCAGCTTGAATTTAGAAGATTTCATATTGTTTCACGTGTTTCAGAGAAATATTTTTATGTGAAATTAGAGAATGGCAATTTGTATGTTAGAGACAGGATAGATAGAGAGACACTGTGTGGGGCGGCAGCTACCTGCTTCCTGACCTTTGATGCAGTAGTTGCAAATCCCTTAAATGTGTTTGGAGTCAACATTGAGATTCAGGATATAAATGATAATGCTCCAATGTTTTTTCACGATAACATTAATTTAGAAATTATTGAAATTAGCTCACCAGGAACAAGATTTGTTTTACAAAATGCAGAAGATCCAGATATTAGTATTAATTCTGTACAAACATACAAACTCAGTGATAATCAGTATTTTACACTGAGTGAAAAGACCAGCACTGATGGCAGTGAATTTCCAGAGCTTGTCTTAGAGAAACCTTTAGATCGGGAGACACAAAACATTCATGAATTGATTTTATCAGCACAGGATGGAGGAAATCCCATTAGATCTGGAACTGTGTTGATTAGGATTATTGTTTCCGACTTCAATGATCATTATCCTACATTTACACAAAAAGTATATAAAGTTAGTGTCAGTGAAAATACTCCAATTAATTCTACTGTGCTTTGTGTAAATGCAACTGATCAAGATGAAGGGATCAATGCACAGATCACATATTCTTTTGGAAAAATTTCAGGAAATGCTCCTCATGCAGTTATGTTTAGTATCCATCCTACAAGGGGTGAAATTATAACAAACAGATATTTGGACTTTGAGACAACAAAGAGTTATGAAATGTATGTGCAAGCAAAGGATGGAGGTGGACTTGTTGCCCGTTCCAAGGTATTAATTGAAGTATTAGATGAAAATGACAATGCCCCTGAGATTGCCATTACCCTGTTATCTTCTCCCATTCCTGAGGATTCTGCACCTGGCACTGTGATAGCGCTGATTGAAATTCATGATCAAGATTCAGGACAAAACGGAGAAGTTGACTGCCAAATTTTAGAAAAAGTTCCAATTGAACTATTGTTATCATCGAGTAGCTACTACAAAATTGCTACAGCAAAGTTAATGGACAGAGAGATAAAAGCAAGTTATAACATCACAATTCTAGCTACAGATAGAGGATCTCCTCAACTTTCCAGCATGAAAACCATCAAAGTAGAAATATCAGATGTTAATGACAACCCTCCAGTGTTTATGAAATCTACCTATTTGGCCTATGTACCAGAAAATAATCTACCAGGAAACTCAATATATAGTATACAAGCTACTGATCTTGATAGTGGAGAAAATGCTAAAGTCACGTATTCAATGTCCAGCACAAACACAGACGATTTTCCAGTTTCCTCTTTTTTTTCAATGAATATAGAGACCGGAGTTCTCTATGCTCAGCGATCGTTTGATTATGAGAAACACAAGGAGTTTCAAATCCAAATAACTGCAAGGGATCACGGATCCCCACCTCTGAGTACTAATACAACATTAATTATTCACGTAATTGATCAGAATGATAATGCACCGAAGATCTTGTATCCATCCACAGAAAGTGATGGTTCACACTTGTTTGAGATGATCCCTATTACTTCTGAACAAGGTTATTTAATAACTAAAGTGGTTGCAGTGGATGCCGACTCCGGACATAACTCTTGGCTATCTTATCATTTTCTCCAAGCATCAGAACCATCTCACTTTGTCATTGGTCAACACACGGGCGAAATCAGAACATCACGTTCCTTTCAAGAGAAGGATATATTGAAGCATAAGGTGGTGGTTATGGTGAAGGACAACGGCAGCCCCTCCCTATCAGCAACAGTAACTTTAAGCTTCATTGTTGCAGATAATTTCCAACAGATGCTGCCCAAACTCAACAATCAAGTCAACAGTGATGAATCTAAAAGTAATTTGCAAATGTATTTAGTTATAGCTCTGGTGATTATTTCATTATTTTTTGTTATAACAGTTATGTTAGCGTTTATATCAAAATGCAAAGAACAGAAACCCTCTCCCGACATTAGCTCTTTTAATACAAATCTTTATTCTCAAGTGGATCCACGAGTTCTATCCCAATACAGCGGTGGGACCTTATCATTGCCGTATTCATACAATGTGTGTGTGGCTTTGGATTCAAATGAAAGTGATTTTACCTTTTTGAAGCCGAATCAAAATGTCCCTATAGACAACCTTATTGATGCTGATGATTCAGGACTCGGAAATGAAGGTTTAGAAAAGAACATGGCTGCCAACAATCTTATACAGGTGAGTTTTCTAAAAATATAATCCATTGTTTAATATATAAATAAATAGTTGAGATTAATGCTGTGCTTTATGCTAATTGCAAAATATGAAATATAGGTGTTTAAATGTTGTAGTATGTAATCGATTTAAAGAAACTAAGGGCCCAACATACCTCTGTAATATGCTTGTATGGTGTTTGATATTGGGGTGGTATGTGGGGAATTTGATCTGGCATTGGCTCATGATACTATATATTCTAAACTGAACCTTGATGGAAATAAAATAATAGGATTCTGATGGACCTATTTTATAGCACTGGGGACAAAGGTATTGGAAGGTTGACGTGCCAGTAAAGTTATTCATTACTTCCATCCTATGGTTTTGTTTGTATAGTTTAGGATATGTAAGTCTCAGATGTATGAGCACTTCATTAAAAAGCTATCACAGGATGTAATATTTCAAATGTAATAAGTGTCATTGTACAAGTGGTCATGTGTGCTAGCACACATGTATAATACTTACATGAATATATATTTATGACACAACCTCAAAGAAACAAATTGGTCCTTTGTGTTAAGTGATGTGATGTCATGTTTATGTTTGATATTGAATTAAAAGTCCTAAACATACATATAAATACATTATATCTATACCTGTTTAAACTTACATTGTGTATAGTAGTACAATTTTTCTAGGCAAGGCGTTCCAAATCTCTACTGATATTACTACAATGAAAGCTTTTCCACAGCAATAAGTAAAAAATCCATTAGTCAAGACATAATTGATGACATCTTGTGTTTTGTAGAATCCTGTTACTAAATAGGTCCACAGAGAGTATGTACCCTGTATGTATTTCAAAAGTATTTTCACACTAATTTTAATAGTGTAAACTAATTGAAGAACTTCTCTAGCCGTTCTTCATAGTTAATCTATTCCACTTTCTTTACTGACTTGTAGCCCGCCTCCATACTTTTTACAGTTTCATTACATCTTCTTTAAGATCTGGTGCCCTGCTTAAGTATTGATGACTGTTTTTAGTATATTCAACTTTTCCTATTTAAATTCAGGTTTCGACTTACAATAAGGGGTATCCCTGCATCTCTTGAATCTATTCCATGGAAGTTACTTCTTGCGTACCAACCAGATCATTTCAGATCTCTAATTCTTGCTAATGAAGGCTGATCTTCTGTTTGTATTACTGACTCTCGTCTTGGAACAACCTTCCCTAACATTCAAGCCTATACTATTTTTGCATTCGTACAGCCTGTCTTGACCCTTGTCTACTATAGGCATTATGCATGCTTTTTATATGGTTCCATCTGTTACCTGGTAAATCTTCATGAGCATGAAGGTTTACCCTCCATTGAGAAGTGTGTCCTAGTATGAAACTCATTATCCGAATCAGTCATAAATGCCTGTGCCTAAGATCTCTTCCATAGGGGTCTAGGACACTTCTTTGCCGCATCTTCATCGCTGACAGTTCAGCGCGGCAGTTAGAACACTGAACTGTCAGCAATGAAGTATAACGCAGCCGTTTCACCGCGGCTGCAACTATGTAAGAGCTGACAGTTCAGCGCTGAACTGTCAGCTCTTACAAATCTAAACGTAAAACTAAAATACACCCCCCTAATAAATGATTCCCCCCCAATAGTAACACTAAACCCCAATACTAACACTAAAATTAACCCCAATACTAAAATGAACCCCCTAAACCCTAATACTAACCCTAATACTATTCCCCGACCCCTAATACTAAAATGAACCCCCTAAACCCTAATACTAACCCTAATACTAACCCCCGACCCCTAATAGTAAAATTAACCCCTAACACTAAACCTAATTCTAACCCTAATACTAACCCCCGACCCCTTATACTAAAATTAACCACCTGAACCCTAATACTAACCCTAATACTAACCCCCGAACACTAATAGTAAAATTAACCCCTAACACTAAACACTAAACCTAATTCTAACCACCTAAACCCTAATTCTAAACAAAGTAAAATCGGTAAAATACTTACCTTAAGCGATGAAATCTCCAGCGACGATCTGTCTTGTGCTGTAGAGTCAGCGGTGAAGCGGCTGCGCGAAAGCAGCCGCGATGAAGAGTCCCATCCCCCTTCCATAGATTTAGTCCATTGGAACCACTTTCTTATATCTTTTTTTTTTTTTTACTTTCTGTCTCTGAGTACTTTGACCATCGGACCATCTTCCTATCCACTCTTGCACGGATGCAATGTTTGAAGGTTATGGGTTCAATAGAAACATAGAAACATAGAATGTGTCGGCAGATAAGAACCATTCGGTCCATCTAGTCTGCCCAATTTTTTTGAGTACTTTTATTAGTCCCCCATTCCCGGTCTTATAGCTAGGATAGCATTGTGTCTATCCCACACATGCTTAAAATCCTTGACTGTGTTTACCTCTACCACTTCTGCTGGAAGGCTATTCCATACATCCACTACCCTCTCAGTAAAGTAATACTTCCTGATATTACTTTTAAATCGTTGCCCCTCTAATTTAAGACTATGTCCTCTAGTTGTGGTAGTTTTTCTTCTTTTAAATATACCCTCTTCCTTTACTGTGTTGATTCCTTTATGTATTTAATAGCATGTGTAATTATTCCAGGAGCTATGTATAGGGTAATGACAATACATTGACTGGTTGAGCTTAACATCTTGTAAAAGATCAGATAAGTTTAGCATCAGGATTACAAAAAAAAAGCAGGATCGAGCTCTGTATCTATATTATGTACTAATGTAAGAGAACAAAGTGGTGAAAAAACTTAAACTTTGCTAGAAAGCTGCAATTGCAGCAGGATTGTGTTACATAAGGACTTGTTTGTTGTATCAGCCCATATTATAAACTTCTTTTGTTTTCATGTAAATGCTGTAATATGATAGAAAACTCGTTCCATGTGTAAGTTTGTGCATTGTATACTCCATTTTCTATAGAACCAACGAATATACTGATGCTAAAATAAAAGGCATTAGGAAAGCTTGGTTAACCTTTCATTTACAGTTTTAAAGTAAACCGCTTTTTCATAACAATTTGGGGCAAAGTTACTATTCCTAATAATTTTTAACAATAATGCCATTTTTGCATTCAGTGTTTTCTCTGGTATCACTGGAGATTTAATTATGTTATGTGTATTTACTTTGCTATTTTTCTAGATTCAAGAAGTTAAGTATATGCCACTTTACTTGCATTTAACATAGATTGCATTATATTCATAGCATTCTCCCAAAAAATTAACTATAGCTACACATTTTCTCAGTAGTGCAGTTCCGTATTTACACCTCTGAGCGCCGCTGTTCACCAATAAGGAGAAGAATATGGAGCAGGAGATCTACTGATATTTCCATCACTAACACACACACTGCAGCTCTGCAAGAAGGAATACAGCCATTTTTGGATTCTCTCACAAGCAGAACACATTACATATGCTGTCTCCTTGTCTCCATACTGGATTATAGATTCTGGTCATTTAAAAATAAACCAATCTTGGAGATTATTAAAACTCAGGATGGCAGAAATGAAAACCCAGGATTCGCAGATATACAGAGGAATCAGATGGCAAGTAATATTTTCCTTCTTATTTTCTTGGCTTTGTCATTCAGTCTCTGGCCAGCTTCATTATTCCATTGCTGAAGAAATGAGAAAAGACTCTGTTATATCAAACATTGCAGAAGATCTTGGATTAGATATTAAGCAGCTTGAATTTAGAAGATTTCATATTGTTTCACGTGTTTCAGAGAAATATTTGTATGTGAAATTAGAAAATGGCAATCTGTATGTTAGAGACAGGATAGATAGAGAGACACTGTGTGGGGCGGCAGCTACCTGCTTCCTGACCTTTGATGCAGTGGTTGCAAATCCTTTAAATGTTTATGATATTAAGATTGAAATTCAGGATATAAATGATAATGCTCCTAGATATTTTCATGATAACATTAATTTAGAAATTGTTGAATTTACTTCACAAGGAACAAGATTTGTTTTACAGAATGCACAAGATCCAGATATTGGTATTAATTCTGTACAAACATACAAGCTCAGTGATAATCAGTATTTTACACTGAGTGAAAAGACCAGAACTGATGGCAGTAAATTTCCAGAGCTTGTCTTAGAGAAACCTTTAGATCGGGAGACACAAAACATTCATGAATTAATTGTAACAGCACTGGATGGAGGAAATCCCATCAGATCTGGCACTGTGCTGATTAGAATTATTATTTTAGATGCAAATGATAATTTCCCCACATTTACCCAAGAAGTATATAAAGTTAGTGTCAGTGAAAATACCCCAATTAATTCTACTGTGCTTTGTGTAAATGCAACTGATCAAGATGAAGGGATCAATGCACAGATCACATATTCTTTTCAAAAAATTTCTGAAAATGCTCCTCATGCAGTTATGTTTAGTATCCATCCTACAAAGGGTGATATTATAACTAACAGGAATTTGGACTTTGAGACAACAAAGGATTATGAAATGTCTGTGCAAGCAAAGGATGGAGGTGGCCTTGTTGCCCATTCCAAAGTATTGATAGAAGTGTTAGATGAAAATGACAATGCCCCTGAGATTGCCATAACCTTGTTATCGTCTCCTATTCCTGAGGATTCTGCACCTGGCACTGTGATAGCGCTGATTGAAATTCATGATCACGACTCAGGAAAAAATGGTGAAGTTGACTGCAAAATGTTAGAAAAAGTACCTTTTCAACTATTATTATCATCAAAAAGTTACTACAAAATTGTTACAACATTATTAATGGACAGAGAGATAAAATCAAGTTAATACATCACAATTCTAGCTACAGATAGAGGATCTCCTCAACTTTCCAGCATGAAAACCATCAAAGTAGAAATATCGGACGTTAACGACAATCCTCCAATGTTTATGAAATCTACCTATTTGGCCTATGTACCAGAAAATAATCTACCAGGAAACTCAATATATAGTATACAAGCTACTGATCTTGATAGTAGAGATAATGCTAAAGTCACGTATTCAATGTCCAGCACAAACACAGACGATTTTCCAGTTTCCTCTTATTTTTCTATGAATATAGAGACCGGAGTTCTCTATGCTCAGCGATCGTTTGATTATGAGCAACACAGGGAATTTAAAATCCAAATAACTGCGAGTGATCACGGATCCCCACCTCTGAGTACTAATACAACATTAATTATTCATGTAATTGACCAGAATGATAATGCACCAAAGATCTTGTATCCATCCACAGAAAGTGATGGTTCACACTTGTTTGAGATGATCCCTCTTACTTCTGAACAAGGTTATTTAATAACTAAGGTGGTTGCAGTGGATGCCGACTCCGGACATAATTCTTGGCTGTCTTATCATTTCCTCCAAGCACCAGAACCATCTCACTTTATCATTGGTCAACACACGGGCGAAATCAGAACATCACGTTCCTTTCAAGAGAAGGATATATTGAAGCATAAGGTGGTGGTTATGGTGAAGGACAATGGCAGCCCCTCCCTATCAGCAACAGTAACTTTAAGCTTCATTGTTGCAGATAATTTCCAACAGATGCTGCCCAAACTCAACAATCAAGTCAACAGTGATGATTCCAAAAGTAATTTGCAAATGTATTTAGTTATAGCTCTGGCGATTATTTCTTTATTTTTTGTTATAACTGTTATGTTAGCGTTTATATCAAAATGCAAAGAACAGAAACCGTCTCCTGCCAATAGCTCTTTAAATTCAAATCTTTATTCTCAAGTGGATCCACGAGTTCTATCCCAATACAGCGGTGGGACCTTATCAGTGCCGTATTCATACAATGTGTGTGTGGCTTTGGATTCAAGTGAAAGTGATTTTACCTTTTTGAAGCCGAATAAAAATGTCCCAGTAGATAATCTTATTGATGCTGATGATTCTGGACTCGGAAATGAAGGTTTAGAAAATAATTTGGTTGCCAACAATCCTATACAGGTGAGTTATTCTATAAATCCATTGTTGTGATGTATAAATGCATTGTGAAGTTCGATAATGAATAAATAAATAATTTTAAATGTGGCCTTGTATTTGAATACAGTGACACCACTTTATATGTGAAATCCTGACCTGTGGTTTCAAGTAACAGTGGTTTACTGTGGCCCGGAAGTTACTCTTGGTTATCTCATAAGATCTTATCCCTAGCCCGTGCATGCTTAGATTCCTTCACTGTGTTAACCTCCACCACTTCTTCTGGAAGGATATTCCATGCATCCACTACCCTCTCAGTAGAGTTATACATCCTGATATTACTTTTAAACATTTGCCCCTCTAATTTAAGACTATGTCCTCTTGTTCTGGTAGTTTTATACTGTCACCTTTTACCATGTTGATTCCGTTTATGTCTTAAAATGTTTCTATCATATCCGTGTCTCCTCTTGTTCAGTGTATCCATGCTGTATATGCTACGTATTTAACTAGTTTGCACTTCAACTAATTTACTTAATAATGTGATTGTATATACTTGTTTAAAGCATTCACTTCTATCTATGGTTTTGTCCTTCGGGTGGGGGGGGAGGGTTTATATATATTGTGTTTTTGTTATTGTATTTCATTCACCTATCCATGCTACCCAGAGGAAGTCGGCTACAAACCGAAGAAATGCGTTGGGTGCGGAGGTGTAATTGTTATTGTCATCGCTGTTTTATTATCCTTGTTGGTGGATGTCTTGGTTCATATTTGAACACCTTTGATGCAGGAGATCGTGTATACCTGGTCTTTTATTTATGCTGTTAGTGCACTTGAGCTGGTTCTCAGTGAAATATGTGGATGTGAGTGGTTCTAATTTAAAGTGTGCTCTCTATATTTGTGAACAATATTATGCTATATGCTTCTTTCTTTTATTGTGCATCCTGGTCTCTTAAAGAGACGAGTCCTTTTATCCTGTGGCTGCATCAAGAGGGAGGGTCTAGGACACTTCTTCGCCGCATCTTCATCACTGACAGTTCAGCGCGGCAGTTAGAACGCTGAACTGTCAGCAATGAAGAATAATTAGCCGCGGCTATGTAAGAACTGACAGTTCAGCGCTGAACTGTCAGCTCTTACAAATGTAAAAGTAAAAAGAAAATAACCCCCCCTAATAAATGATTCCCAAACCCCAATACTAAAAATAACTCCAATACTAAAAATAACCCCAATACTAAAAATAACCCCCGAACCCTAATACTAACCCCCGAACCCTAATACTAACCCCTTAAACCCTAATACTAACCCCCCGACCCCTAATACTAACCCCCTAAACCCTAATACTAACCCCTGACCCCTAATACTAACCCCCTAAACCCTAATACTAAAATTAACCCCTTAAACCTTAATACGAAAATTAACCCCGAACCCTAAAACTAAAATTATCCCCCTAAACCCTAATTCTAAACCCCTAAACCCTAATTCTAAGCACCCTTAAACTAAAATAGGTAAAATACTTACCTTTAGCGAAGAAATGTCCCGCGATGAAATCTCCAGCGATGATCTGTGTTGTGCTGCTGTGCGGAAGCAGCCGCGATGAAGAGTCCCATCCGCCAAGAGGGATACCTTTTTCCACCTGTATATTGTAGAATTGCTTACAAAGTTGTTGGCAGTTTGACATTGTGCTGGAAGGTTTTTTTCTGTGTTCCGCAGAATACTACATGTTATGTGGTTTTATTTCTATCTTATTTTAACAATCACTCTCCACCACACCCTCCGTCCTTCTTTTTTTGTCTCCAATGCTACATATGATTTAGTCCAAGTCATGTAAGTCTCAGGAGTCTGAGCACTTTATTAAAAAGTTACTAGTGGTTGTATTTTTTTTTCTAACTGTGTGACTGGCTGTGTCTGGTAGCAGTAGACCATTTCTAAATTAAAATACATTAAGTTCTAACCCAAAGAACGCTCATAGTTCTTTGATGTGACAGAAATTGTATTGTATTGAATTAAGTATCCTCAACGAAATACCGTATATTTATGAATTCCTCCCAAAATTTCAACTGGCCAACATGGGATACTTTTATTTTTGAGGGCAGTGGCTGAAGGTGTGGCTGGTGCAGGAATATTTTATTATGACTAATTGAGAGCTATTTGTGTCATTTGGTAAGCCATTAGGACAAGAATAAAGCATTTGATTTACAAAAACGTGTACATAAACACATTGACTGTGTCCTATACTACGCACAATAGAATGATTTTTATTGCATGGCAGTGCTGTCATTTGAAGATAAGAACACCAGAGGAGGTAAGAGGGACAGAGGTATTGCGGTCAAAAATAGGGACAGTCCATTCTACATATTTAGAACATTTGGGAGGCAGGTTTATGGGAGAGATACTAGTACAGTTGGAGTAATAGGCAGGTATATTTTATGTTGCATGGCGTAAGCACTGGTTCTGTAAACTGTGAATAGAACAAATAAAAAATAGCATTGTAAATTCATCTTTTTTATAATACATCCTTCTCATAAAAGGAAATGATTGCTTCTGCTAGCCCAGTCTCTCTAGGCGAGCATGTCTAAAACGTTATTGTTCTAACTGTAAAAAGAAACCCGTTGCTGTAGGTGAAATCGTAATGGATGACCCCATAATACTATTAACAGACACGTCCCCACAGAGGTTTATTAAGCCTGTATGCATTGATATAGTTATCATATGTTGTAATGTTTTAGTTCAAATTGTTGAACCTTTCTACACAGTTTTTTATTCAGTGCCTTGAATTGCCATTTTGAATTTAAATCCAGATGTTTATTTTCTTTTGCAATGACTATCATCCCTTCTTCTAGTGTGTGTTCTTCTCAAGAATTATTCATTTTGTGTTGCTATCTCCTTGAGTACCGACATGGGTTATTCATATCTCAGACACATGCCCTTAGCCTGATTTCCTGATTCTTGTATTGACTGTGGACCCTGACACTGAAGCCTTTTATACTCTTTTGGCATTTGTGCAGCGTGTCCTGGCCCTTGACCTATCTGTACCTGATTTTTGAATTACAGCTGGTGTTATTTTCTGTTGGATCCCAAAATATCCCAGTAACTATGGGACTCAAAGACTTACCTTCTAGATACAATGTGTTTTGGTAAAGAAAACAATTTCAACGTTATCCATAATTTTGAATTGTATCTTGTATACAGAAGTTCTCTACCAGGATGTAGAGTATTATAACCACTTAATATAGAATATAGATGTGCAATTATGGTTTTTTTAAAAATAGAAATAGGTTTACTGCATTCTTGCTTCATATGGTTCTGGAGAAGGCGCCAGTTAACTTCTATTGTTTATTGATGCAATGTTTCTAACCACTGGGTTTGGTAGTTCATGTAATTATCCCAACAGTTATTAATATAGTCAGTTACATTAAATCTAACTGGTTTAAATTAACTACAGGTTGAGTATCCCTTATCCAAAAATCCACAATCCTAAAAAAATGTTTAGATCTATATAAGTTTAGCTAAGGGATATTCACCTTCCTGGCACCCCAGTGGCGAAGCTCTTTTGTTTCACTGATTTGTAGATCATTTTTGTAGATCCTTTGTAGATCATTTATGGGGTTGGTGCTGCCGAAATGATCTGTTAACCCCAAAATATATGTTATCCCAAGTATCTAGTTAAGTCTAAGGATCATAATGGAACGATACTGAAATGTAGCATGAGGATGACAAAGCAGAAATCAGGATACCACTCTTTATATTGTCTTTGTACCGAAATAGATATGATATTAAATACAGCGTGATAGAAATCAATAATTTTGCAAATGGAGCAGAATAATGTAGGATATTTTCACTCACTGTGTGCTGTTTGAAGATAACATAATATCTCATGTTTAACTGTAGGGTGAAAAAACCAAACACATTGTTTCATTAAAGCTTAGAGGCAAGGATAGAATGACCTTTTATTATAAATGTCATATGTTGTGTATTTACATATTTGAGGTTCTGCATAGAAGCTACTTTAATTACTTTTAACATAACATGCAGTGATAGCATGTGTAATTAAAAATACATGCTCAAAAATGAACTTTGGCTACACTTTTTCTCTGTAGTGCAGTTCCGTATTTGCGCCTCTGAGCGCCGCTGTTCACCAATAAGGAGAAGAATATGGAGCAGGAGATCTACTGATATTTCCATCACTAACACACACACTGCAGATCTGCAAGAAGGAATACAGCCATTTTTGGATTCTCTCACAAGCTGAACACATTACATGAGATATTTGCTTAAGGAGCAAGATTTAGCATCTATTTCTTTCTCTCTACTGGATTACAAACCCTGGCCATTTAAAAAGAAACTGATCTTGGAGATTTTTTTATATTCAGGATGGCAGAAATTAAATCCCAGGATTCACAGAAATACAGAGGAATCAGATGGCAAGTAATATTTTCCTTCTTATTTTCTTGGCTTTGTCATTCAGTCTGTGGTCAGCTTCATTATTCCATTGCTGAAGAAATGAGAAAAGACTCTGTTATATCAAATATTGCAGAAGATCTTGGATTAGATATTAAGCAGCTTGAATTTAGAAGATTTCATATTGTTTCACGTGTTTCAGAGAAATATTTTTATGTGAAATTAGAAAATGGCAATTTGTATGTTAGAGACAGGATAGATAGAGAGACACTGTGTGGGGCGGCAGCTACCTGCTTCCTGACCTTTGATGCAGTGGTTGCAAATCCTTTAAATGTGTTTGGAGTCAACATAGAGATTCAGGATATAAATGATAATGCTCCAATGTTTTTTCACGATGCCATTAAATTAGAAATGATTGAACTAAGCTCACCAGGAACAAGATTTGTTTTACAACATGCACAAGATCCAGATATTGGTATTAATTCTGTACAAACATACAAGCTCAGTGATAATCAGCATTTTACACTGAGTGAAAAGACCAGCACTGATGGCAGTAAATTTCCAGAGCTTGTCTTAGAGAAACCTTTAGATCGGGAGACACAAAACATTCATGAATTAATTTTAACAGCACAGGATGGAGGAAATCCCATTAGATCTGGAACTGTACTCATCAAAATTATTGTTTTGGATGTTAATGATAATTTTCCTATATTTAGCCAAGAAGTATATAAAGTTAGTGTCAGTGAAAATACTCCAATTAATTCTACTGTGCTTTGTGTAAATGCAACTGATCAAGATGAAGGGATCAATGCACAGATCACATATTCTTTTGGAAAAATTTCAGGAAATGCTCCTCATGCAGTTATGTTTAGTATCCATCCTACAATGGGTGATATTATAACAAACAGGAATTTGGACTTTGAGACAACAAAGAATTATGAAATGTATGTGCAAGCAAAGGATGGAGGTGGGCTTGTTGCCCGTTCCAAGGTATTAATTCAAGTATTAGATGAAAATGACAATGCCCCTGAGATTGCCATTACCTTGTTATCTTCTCCCATTCCTGAGGATTCTGCGACTGGCACTGTGATAGCGCTGATTGAAATTCATGATCAAGATTCAGGACAAAATGCAGAAGTTGACTGCAAAATTTTAGAAAAAGTTCCCATTGAACTATTGTTATCATCGAGTAGCTACTACAAAATTGCTACAGCAAAGTTAATGGACAGAGAGATAAAATCAAGTTATAATGTCACAATTTTAGCTACAGATAGAGGATCTCCTCAACTTTCCAGCATGAAAACCATCATAGTAGAAATATCAGATGTTAACGACAATCCTCCAATGTTTGCAAAATCTGCTTCTTTGGCCTATGTACCAGAAAATAATCTACCAGGAAACTCAATATATAGTATACAAGCTACTGATCTTGATAGTGGAGAAAATGCTAAAGTCACGTATTCAATGTCCAGCACAAACACAGACGATTTTCCAGTTTCCTCTTATTTTTCAATGAATATAGAGACCGGAGTTCTCTATGCTCAGCGATCGTTTGATTATGAGCAACACAAGGAGTTTCAAATCCAAATAACTGCAAGGGATCATGGATCCCCACCTCTGAGTACTAATACAACATTAATTATTCACGTTATTGATCAGAATGATAATGCACCAAAGATCTTGTATCCATCCACAGAAAGTGATGGTTCGGCCTTGTTTGAGATGATCCCTCTTACTTCTGAACCAGGTTATTTAATAACTAAGGTGGTTGCAGTGGATGCCGACTCTGGACATAACTCTTGGCTGTCTTATCATTTCCTCCAAGCATCAGAACCATCTCATTTTATCATTGGTCAACACACGGGCGAAATCAGAACATCACGTTCCTTTCAAGAGAAGGATATCTTGAAGCATAAGGTGGTAGTTATGGTGAAGGACAACGGCAGTCCCTCCCTATCAGCAACAGTAACTTTAAGCTTCATTGTTGCAGATAATTTCCAACAGATGCTGCCTAAACTCAACAATCAAGTCAACAGTGAAGATTCTAAAAGTAATTTACAAATGTATTTAGTTATAGCTCTGGCGATTATTTCATTATTTTTTGTTATAACTATTATGTTAGCGTTTATATCAAAATGCAAAGAACTGAAACCCTCTCCCGCCATTAGCTCTTTTAATACAAATCTTTATTCGCAAGTGGATCCACGAGTTCTATCCCAATACAGCAGTGGGACCTTATCATTGCCGTATTCATACAATGTGTGCGTGGCTTTGGATCCAAGTGAAAGTGATTTTACCTTTTTGAAGCCGAATCAAAATGTCCCTATAGACAACCTTATTGATGCTGACGATTCAGGACTTGGAAATGAAAGTTTAGAAAAGAACATGGCTGCCAACAATCTTACTCAGGTGAGTTTTCCAAAAATTATTATCCATTGTTTAATATATAAATAAATAGTTGAGATTAATGCTGTGCTTTATGCTAGTTGCGAAATATGAAATATAGGTGTTTTAAATGTTGTAGTGTGTAATCGATTTAAAGAAACTAAGGGCCCAACATACCTCTTAACTTGCTTGTATGGTGTTTGATATTGGGGTGGTATGTGGGGAATTTGATCTGGCATTGGCTCATGGTGCTATATATTCTAAAACTGGACCTTGATGGAAATAAAATATTAGGATGCTGATGGATCTATTTTATAGCACTGGGGACAAAGGTATTGGAAGGTTGACGTGCCAGTAAAGTTATTCATTACTTCCATCCTATGGTTTTGTTTGTATAGTTTAGGATATGGAAGTCTCAGATGTATGAGCACTTCATTAAAAAGCTATCACAGGATGTAATATTTCAAATGTAATCAGTGTCATTGTACAAGTGGTCATGTGTGCTAGCACACATGTATAATACTTACATGAATATATATTTATGACACAACCTCAAAGAAACAAATTGGTCCTTTGTGTTAAGTGATGTGATGTCATGTTTTCTATGTACTGTAACATTTGAAAAAAATATTGAATTAAAAGTCCTAAACATACATATAAATACATTATATCTATACCTTTTTAAACTTAAATTGTGTATAGTAGTACAATTTTTCTAGGCAAGGCGTTCCAAAACGCTACTGATATTACTACAATGAAAGCTTTCCCACTGCAATTAGTAAAAAATTCATTAGTCAAGACTTAATTGATGACATCTTGTGTTTTGTAGAATCCTGTTACTGAATAGGTCCACAGAGAGTATGTACCCTGTATGTATTTCAAAAGTATTATCACACAAATTTTCATAGTGTAAACTAATTGAAGAACTTCTCTAGCCGTTCTTCATAGTTAATCTATTCCACTTTATTTACTGACTTGTAGCCCGCCTCCATACTTTTTACAGTTTCATTACATCTTCTTTAAGATCTGGTGCCCTGCTTAAGTAGTGATGACTGTTTTTAATATATTCAGCTTTTACTATTTAAATTCCGTTGTTGACTTTCTTGTGCAATAAGGAGTATCCCTGCCTCTCTTGAATCTATTCCATGGAAGTTACTTCTTGCGTACCAACCATATCATTTCAGATCTCTAATTCTTGCTAATGAAGGATGATCTTCTGTTTGTATTACTGACTCTCGTCTTCAACAACCTTCCATAACGTTCAAGCCTATACTCTTTTTGCATTTGTACAGCCTGTCTTGTCCCTTGTCTACTATAGGCATTATGCATGCTTTTAAGATGTTCCATCTGTTACCTGGTACATCTTCATGAGCATGAAGGTTTACCCTCCATTGAGAAGTGTGTCCTAGGATAAAACTCAATTGCCAAATCAGTCATAAATGCCTGTGCCTAAGATCTCTTCCATAGATATAGTGCTTTGGAACCACTTTCTTATATCTTTTTTTTTAAATTGACTTTCTGTCTGTGAGTACTTTGACCATCGGAAGATGGCACCACTTCTGACCTATCCACTCTTGCAATGTTTGAAGGTTTTGGGTTCAATAGCATGTGTAATTATTCCAGGAGCTATGTATAGGGTAATGACAATACATTGACTGGTTGAGTTTAACATCTTGTTAAAGATCAGATAAGTTTTGTAACGGACCGTCACACCCAGCAAATCTTTCCTGGACCCTTGCTCTTTGTACCCAAATAGACAGGACATATACCAGTTAGGTACAGCAAGATTGAACAACTCTATTTGACAAAGAACACAGACTTATAAAAGACATACACATGACATCACAGACATTAGTATACAATGGGGGGGGGGGGTGGGGGGTGGAACTAAACATAGTTCTCCAACTAACTGGGGCTAGGAAAAGATTAGACATTCAGACTGCAAACCAAATAGGAATTAACATAGAGTGAGTAGACCGAATTACAATATACACATTAATGTACATAACATAATCAGTTTACCAGTTAATACCATTAATACAGAACAATGGATGTTGGAGTACACTATTGGAGTCACTGTCACATTATAAACCTTCAGAGTGGTCTACTAACAGAATTAAACATTACACATAACCAATATACTAACAGAATATAACTAACTAACAATATTAACGTATAGTGTTCTGGCACATCCCTTACCCAGGTGGTCCGTCCATTTGTGAGTTGGTTCGGTAGATTCAATCTACCGAACACCCAGGTAGAAAGGCACGAACAAGCCTTTCTGCAGGGGAAAATACAAGCTTTTACCATGGGGCCATAGTCCAGAGGCAGCAGACGAGCAACCAGGCTTCTCCAGAACATAGTCGCGAGGTTGGTTCCGCCACAAGTTTAGCATCAGGATGACAAAAAAAAGCAAGATCGAGCTCTGTATCTATATTATGGACTAATGTTAGAGGACAAAGTGGTGAAAAAACGTAAACTTTGCTAAAAAGCTGCAATTGCAGCAGGATTGTGTTACATATGGACTTGTTTGTTGTATCAACCCATATTATAAAGCTCTTTTATTTTCATGTATATACTGTAATATGATAGAAAACTCATTTCATGTGTAAGTTTGTGCATTGTATACTCCATTTTGTATAGAACCAAAGAATATACTGATGCTAAAATAAAAGGCATTAAGAAAGCTAGGTTAACCTTTCATTTACAGTTTTTAAGTAAAACACTTTTTCATAACATTTTGGGGCAAAGATACTATTCTTAATAATTCTTAACAATTATGCCATTTTTGCATTCAGTGTTTTCTCTGGTATCACTGGAGATTTCATTATGTTATATGTATTTACTTTGCTATTTTTCTAGATTCAAGAAGTATATGCCACTTTACTTGCATTTAACATAGATTGCATTATATTCATAGCATGCTCCAAAACAATTAACTTTAGCTACACATTTTCTCAGTAGTGCAGTTCCATATTTGCGCCTCTGAGCGCCGCTGTTCACCAATAAGGAGAAGAATATGGAGCAGGAGATCTACTGATATTTCCATCACTAACACACACACTGCAGCTCTGCAAGAAGGAATACAGCCATTTTTGGATTCTCTCACAAGCAGAACACATTACATATGCTGTCTCCTTGTCTCCATACTGGATTATAGATTCTGGTCATTTAAAAATAAACCAATCTTGGAGATTATTAAAACTCAGGATGGCAGAAATGAAAACCCAGGATTCGCAGATATACAGAGGAATCAGATGGCAAGTAATATTTTCCTTCTTATTTTCTTGGCTTTGTCATTCAGTCTCTGGTCAGCTTCATTATTCCATTGCTGAAGAAATGAAAAAAGACTCTGCTATATCAAATATTGCAGAAGATGTTGGATTAGATATTAAGCAGCTTGAATTTAGAAGATTTCATATTGTTTCACGTGTTTCAGAGAAATATTTTTATGTAAAATTAGAAAATGGAAATCTGTATGTTAGAGACAGGATAGATAGAGAGACACTGTGTGGGGCGGCAGCTACCTGCTTCCTGACCTTTGATGCAGTGGTTGCAAATCCTTTAAATGTTTATGATATTAAGATTGAAATTCAGGATATAAATGATAATGCTCCTAGATATTTTCATGATAACATTAATTTAGAAATTGTTGAATTTACTTCACCAGGAACAAGATTTGTTTTACCAAATGCAGAAGATCCAGATATTGGTATTAATTCTGTACAAACATACAAGCTCAGTGATAATCAGTATTTTACACTGAGTGAAAAGACCAGCACTGATGGCAGTAAATTTCCAGAGCTTGTCTTAGAGAAACCTTTAGATCGGGAGACACAAAACATTCATGAATTAATTTTAACAGCAGTTGATGGTGGAAAACCCATAAGATCTGGCACTGTGCTGATTAGAATTATTATTTTAGATGCAAATGATAATTTCCCCACATTTACCCAAGAAGTATATAAAGTTAGTGTCAGTGAAAATACTCCAATTAATTCTACTGTGCTTTGTATAAATGCAACTGATCAAGATGAAGGGATCAATTCACAGATCACATATTCTTTTAGAAAAATTTCAGGAAATGCTCCTCATGCAGTTATGTTTAGTATCCATCCTACAAGGGGTGATATTATAACAAACAGGAATTTAGACTTTGAGACAGCAAAGAATTATGAAATGTCTGTGCAAGCAAAGGATGGAGGTGGCCTTGTCGCGCATTCCAAAGTATTGATAGAAGTGTTAGATGAAAATGACAATGCCCCTGAGATTGCCATTACCTTGTTATCTTCTCCCATTCCTGAGGATTCTGCACCTGGTACTGTGATAGCGCTGATTGAAATTCATGATCATGACTCGGGACAAAATGGTGAAGTTGACTGCAAAATGTTAGAAAAAGTACCTTTTCAACTATTATTATCATCAAAAAGTTACTACAAAATTGTTACAACATTATTAATGGACAGAGAGATAAAATCAAGTTATAACATCACAATTCTAGCTACAGATAGAGGATCTCCTCAACTTTCCAGCATGAAAACCATCAAAGTAGAAATATCGGACGTTAACGACAATCCTCCAATGTTTGCAAAATCTGCTTATTTGGCCTATGTACCAGAAAATAATCTACCAGGAAACTCAATATATAGTATACAAGCTACTGATCTTGATAGTGGAGAAAATGCTAAAGTCACGTATTCAATGTCCAGCACAAACACAGACAATTTAACAGTTTCCTCTTATTTTTCTATGAATATAGAGACCGGAGTTCTCTATGCTCAGCGATCATTTGATTATGAGCAACACAAGGAGTTTCAAATCCAAATAACTGCGAGTGATCACGGATCCCCACCTCTGAGTACTAATACAACACTAATTATTCACGTAATTGACCAGAATGATAATGCACCAAAGATTTTGTATCCATCCACAGAAAGTGATGGTTCACACTTGTTTGAGAGGATCCCTCTTACTTCTGAACAAGGTTATTTAATAACTAAGGTGGTTGCAGTGGATGCCGACTCCGGACATAACTCTTGGCTGTCTTATCATTTCCTCCAAGCTTCAGAACCATCTCACTTTATCATTGGTCAACACACGGGCGAAATCAGAACATCACGTTCCTTTCAAGAGAAGGATATCTTGAAGCATAAGGTGGTGGTTATGGTGAAGGACAATGGCAGCCCCTCCCTATCAGCAACAGTAACTTTAAGCTTCATTGTTGCAGATAATTTCCAACAGATGCTTCCCAAACTCAACAATCAAGTCAACAGTGATGATTCCAAAAGTAATTTGCAAATGTATTTAGTTATAGCTCTGGTGATTATTTCATTATTTTTTGTTATAACTGTTATGTTAGCGTTTATATCAAAATGCAAAGAGCTTAAACACTCTCCCGACATTAGCTCTTTTAATACAAATCTTTATTCTCAAGTGGATCCACGAGTTCTATCCCAATACAGCGGTGGGACCTTATCATTGCCGTATTCATACAATGTGTGTGTGGCTTTGGATTCAAGTGAAAGTGATTTTACGTTTTTGAAGCCGAATCAAAATGTCCCAACAGACAACCTTATTGATGCTGATGATTCAGGACTAGGAAAGGAAAGCTTAGAAAATAATTTGGCTGGAAACAATCATATACAGGTGAGTTATTCTAAAAACAAATTTTTATAATATATTAATGCATTTTTGTGTTAAAGAATGCTGTGCTTTATGCTAGAGATTTATAGTTGCCAAGTGTTTAAAATATTGTAGTTTGTATGTTTTAAAAAATCTGATGGACTATCATGGCAATATTATATGGAGCCAGGGGAGAACTGCCAATTTGTTTTATCATCAGAGACAGATACAAATGGATAGGTAGAACAGATATACTGATAAATAAGGTGTAGAGATTGATAACCAGACAAAACAAATATGTTGAAAGTTCTACACACTGGATCCTAGGTGTCCAACTGCAGCCCCCCAGCTGTTTCTGTACTACAGCTACCATCATTCCCTTCCATTTTAGAAAAGTGGCGGAGCATTATTGTGCAAGAACTGGAGGGTACAGTTGGATTCCTAGGCTCTAGGGCATTTAGAAGTTAAAAGGGGCACAGACCCAACTTATTGAACTAGGGTACAGGGCACTTGCCCCTTTAACTTCTGTTCCAGCCCTCCCCTACATGGTGCATGCCTTCTGGGGTCACCATGAGAATTTGCTTTAAAGCCAACATAGGATTCAATGCATTTTAAAACTGGCCCTGTATGTAAATATCCGGATTATGAGAATGATATATAGTAGCAGTGCTTACAAGGGTATTGGTAGTTTGAAATTGTGTTGGAAGGTTTGTTTTTATGTATTTCAGAATACTACATGTTAATGGTATTATTTCCCCTCATTTCAACAAATCAATCTCCACCAGAACCTTTCATCCTTCTTTTTGTCTCCAAGTCTACATAGGATTTTGCTTGTAAAGTCCAAGTCATGTAAGTCTCAGGAGTCTGAGCACTTCATTGAAAACATTACGAGCGGTTGTAATATTTCTTACAGACCATTTATAAATGAAAATACTTTCTTTTCTAACCTGAAGAAAACTCATGCTTCTTTTAGTGACATATGTGTCACAGAAATTGTATGTGTAGGAAATATGCTAGTATACTTGGAGTTATAGGCACGTGCATGTCACATTGCATGGTCTCATTAGACCAGAGCACCTTCCTCCATACACTAAAAATGTGCCATTTTGTTTTTTGCTGAAAGTAATGGCTTTCTTCTGGCCACTCTGCCATAAAGCCCAACTCAATGGAGCGTATAGCTTATTGTCGTCCTATGTACCGTTACTCCGGTCACTGCTGTGGAACTCTGCAGCTCCTCCAGGGTCTCTGTGCTGCCTCTCTGATTAATGCCCTCCTTGCCCAGTGAGGTTTGGTGGGCGGCCGTCTCTTGGCAAGTTTGCTGTTGGGCCATGTTCTTTTCAATTGGTTATGATAGATTTGATGATGCTCATTGGGATCTTTAAAGATTTGGATATTTTTGTATAACCTGACTTGTACTTCTAAACAACATCGTCCCTTACTTGTTTGGAGAGTTCCTTGGTCTTCATGGCAGTGTTTGGTTAGTGGTGCCTCTTGCTTTCAAAAAGGGTGTGTATATGTAATGACAGATCATGTGACACTTAGATTGCACACAGCTGGACATCATTTCACTAATTATGTGACTTCTGAAGGTAATTGGTTGCACCAGAGCTTTTTATGGGCATCATAACAAAGGGGGTGAATACATACACACATGACAAATTTCTGTTTTCTATTTCTAAAAAATAGTTTTATGTACATATTTTTCTCATTTAATTTCACCAACTTAGACTATTGTGTTTTGATCCATCACATACAATTCAGATTAATAAAACATCGAACGTAAGGTTGTAATGAAACAAAATAGGTCAAACGTCAAGGGGTGTGAATACTTTTACAAGGCACTGTATATAGTTATCACATGCTATAAAATGCAACTGGCTGTTTCCATAAACAACTGAACTCTTACAGCCTTTTTATAAGTCTTGATTTTGTCAACTAAATATTTTCGCTATAGTTTTTGTCAACTACATTTCTCAGGACTAAGACTAAACAATAACTAATTAAAAACTAAGTTAATAGCTAATACTATGTCTAAAAGTCATTGCAATTTTTCATAAACTGACTAGGGAGGGACTATTGCATTTACCTATTTGGGCTTCTGGTTCCCTTGGATTTCTGCCAAAGCCCAGTCCCCTAACTATCTGCAGATGGATTGGCTCAGTGAAACGCAGACTCCCTGTGCCCTGCAAACTACAGAGGAAGAGGATATTCCTCCATTTGAATCACCTGGTACTGTCACGGGAATGTTTCCCCTCCCTTCTCCCTAGCAAGTTAACTTAACACTCTGTAACAGCCTTCTTAAACCTGTTCCCTCCCTCACTGCTGGAGATTTAGTTGACTAAAACCGACTGGAAATGTAGTAGACTAAAACAATTGAAATGACTAATGTATGACTAAACTAAAATGGCGTTTTAGTCAAAAGACGATGACTAAAACCAAATCACAATTTGCCTCAAACGTAACACTGTTTTTTACATTGTTTATCTCCGAGTGATGTTGTTTCTTGTGGTGGACTGCTTGAGTGTCGCTAAATTTTTTTAGTGCCTTAAACTTTTTATATTTAAACGCAGATATGTATTTTATTTTGCAAAGAATATCATCTCTGCTACTCATGGGTGTATTTCACAGGAGTTATTTTATTGTGTTGCTACTGCCTTTTGTGCTGACTTGGATTGTTCCTATTATGATCTCCTGATTCTTTTATTGACTGTTGACCTGATTAACCCAACATTGACGCCTGTTATACTCTTTTGGCATTTGAGCAGCCTGCCCTGACCCTTGACCTGTTTGCACCTGATTCTTGGCTTCAAGCTGGCTTTGTTTTCTGGTGGATCCTCAAATATCCCAGTGACTATGTGACCCAAAGGCTTAATTTCTATGGATATTGTGTTCTGGTAAAGAAAACCACTTCAGATATATCCATTATCCAGTATTATATCTTCTGAGATGATGTTTTTTTAACGTCTTTAAACAGAAATGGGACCTAATGATTGTGCTTCACTCAGTTATGGAGAAGTCACCAGATAACTTCCTATCCTTTATTGGGGCAATGCTTCAAACTATTGGGTTTGGTAGCTCTGTAATTATGTCAACAGTAATTCCTACGGTCAATTACATTAAATCTAACTTGTTCACATTAACTATTTTGTTTATCTGTATATTGTTTATGTCCCGCTGAAATAAATGTGATGTTAAAATACTGTGGGAATCATCTATTTTGCTTAAAAGCTGTAAATGGAGCAGAATTATGTTCTACTTGATGATAATGTAATATTTAGGGGGAAAACACATTTTAATGCAGGTTACAATACATATTTGATGTTTTAGATGGATGAAGTTAAATAGAAGCTTCTTTACTTTCTTTATAACATAACATGCAGGGATAGCATTTATAAGTATGAAACTTTGGCTACAGATTTTCTCAGTAGTGCAGTTCCGTATTTGCGCCTCGTTTACATAGGATGCTGTTGACAGGAAAAGCAGGAAACAACATAGCGCTCTTTATTTTAGGTATGTTGGGGGTAACAACAATGTTTGGGCACAGAGTGATGTGCCTAAAAATTGCAGATAAAGCTGAATTCGGTTGAAATGGTTAAATAAATTGCATGCCTATTTATATTTTACATAAAGGAAAATTAATTAAGTGAAAATCAACTTTAATGCAACACAGGCTTAAAAATGAAAATATCTCAGTATTGCAGTTCTGCATTTACACCTCTGAGCGCCGCTGTTCACCAATAAGGAGAAGAATATGGAGCAGGAGATCTACTGATATTTCCATCACTAACACACACACTGCAGATCTGCAAGAAGGAACACAGCCATTTTTGGATTCTCTCACAAGCTGAACACATTACATGAGATATTTGCTTAAGGAGCAAGATCTATTTCTTTCTCTCTGATGGATTACAAACACTGGTCATTTAAAAACAAACTGATCTAGGAGATTCTTTTAAATTCAGGATGGCAGAAATGAAAACCCAGGATTTACAGAAATACAAAGGAATCAGATGGCAAGTAATATTTTCCTTCTTATTTTCTTGGCTTTGTCATTCAGTCTCTGGTCAGCTTCATTATTCCATTGCTGAAGAAATGAGAAAAGACTCTGTTATATCAAATATTGCAGAAGATCTTGGATTAGATATTAAGCAGCTTGAATTTAGAAGATTTCATATTGTTTCACGTGTTTCAGAGAAATATTTTTATGTAAAATTAGAAAATGGCAATTTGTATGTTAGAGACAGGATAGATAGAGAGACACTGTGTGGGGCGGCAGCTACCTGCTTCCTGACCTTTGATGCAGTGGTTGCAAATCCTTTAAATGTGTTCAGGGTGATTATTGAAATTCAGGATATAAATGATAATTCCCCTAGATATTTTCATGATAACATTAATTTAGAAATGATTGAATCTACTTCACCAGGAACCAGATTTGTTCTACAAAATGCACAAGATCCAGATATTGGTATTAATTCTGTACAGACATACAAGCTCAGTGATAATCAGTATTTTACACTCAGTGAAAAGACCAGCACTGATGGCAGTAAATTTCCAGAGCTTGTCTTAGAGAAACCTTTAGATCGGGAGACACAAAACATTCATGAATTAATTTTAACAGCACAGGATGGAGGAAAACCCATACGATTTGGCACGGTGATCATCAGGATTATTGTTTTGGATGTTAATGATAATTTTCCTATATTTACCCAAGAGGTATATAAAGTGAGTGTGAGTGAAAATACTCCAATAAATTCTACTGTGATTTTCGTTCATGCAACCGACCTAGATGAATGGATCAATGCTCAGATCACCTACTCCTTTGGGCAAATTTTTCGAAATGCATTTGAAGCAGTTATGTTTAATATCCACCCTACAAATGGTGAAATTAAAACAAATAAGAATCTGGATTTTGAGACAACAAGAAATTTTGAAATGTCTGTTCAAGCAAAGGATGGAGGTGGACTTGCTGCCCATTCCAAGTTATTGATAGAAGTATTAGATGAAAATGACAATGCTCCTGAGATAACCGTGACCTTGTTATCTTCTCCCATTGCAGAGGATTCTGCTCCTGGGACAGTGCTAGCACTGATTGAAGTCCATGATCATGACTCTGGAAAAAATGGTGAAGTCGACCTTCAGATTTTGGAAAAATTACCTTTTGAGCTATTATTATCATCAGAAAGCTATTACAGAATAGTGACCACAAAAACCTTGGACAGAGAAATAATATCAAGTTATAACATCACAATCCTAGCTACAGACAGAGGATCTCCTCCACTTTCCACTAAGAAGATTCTTACATTGGATATCTCTGATGTTAACGACAATCCTCCAGTGTTTATAAAATCTTCTTACTTAGCCTATGTGCCAGAAAATAATTTACCAGGAAACTCAATATATAGTATACACGCTTCTGATCTTGATAGCGGAGATAATTCCAAAATAACATATTCAATGTCCAGCTCAAACACAGAAGATTTTTCAGTATCCTCTTCTTTTTCCATTAACATAGAGACTGGAGTTTTATAGGCTCAGCGGTCGTTTGACTATGAGCAGCACAAGGAGTTTCAAATCCAGATAACTGCTAAAGACCATGGATCTCCATCTCTGAGTAGCAATACAACATTAGTGATTCATATAGTCGATAAAAATGATAATGCACCAAAGATTCTGTACCCCGCATTGGAAAGTGATTATTCAGGTTTGTTTGAGATGGTCCCTATGACCTCTGAAGAAGGTTCTTTAATATGTAAAGTGGTGGCGGTTGATGCTGACACTGGCCATAATTCTTGGCTCTCGTATCATCTCATACAAGTATCAGAACCATCTCACTTCAGTATTAGTCTGCACACAGGTGAAATCAGGACATTGCGTGCATTTCAGGAGAAGGATGCTTTGAAGCATAAGGCAGTAGTAATGGTGAAGGACAATGGAGATCCCGCTCTGTCATCAACAGTTACCTTAAGCTTCATTGTTGCAGATTCTTTTCAACAGTTACTTCCCAAACTCAACAACCAGTTTAACAATGATGAAACCAAATCTAATTTGCAAATGTACTTGGTCGTTGCCCTCGTGATTATTTCTTTATTTTTTGTTATAACTATTATGTTGGCATTTATGTCAAAATGCAAAGAACTGAAACCATCTCCAACATTCGGTTCTCTCAATACAAATCTTCATTCTCAAGTTGATCCAAGAGTTCTTTCCCAGTATAACAACGGGACTTTACCTCTGCCGTATTCATACAATGTGTGCGTGGCTTTGGACTCCAGCGAAAGTGATTTTACCTTCCTGAAACCCAATCAAATCGCCCCAATAGACAATCTTATCGATACTGATGATTCAGGTCTTGGAATTGAAACTTTAGAAAAGAATTTGGCGTCTAGCAATCTTATACAGGTGAGTTATCATACAACAGATTATTACAGTATTAATAAAAAAATCTGACTAATATTCAGTTGAGCTCAAATATGTTGTGCTTTAACAGTTGTTACAGTTTTGGAATTTTAACAGCATTTTTGTGTAAACTAGTTTCATAAATTGTAAAGGACAACCGTTTTCAAAGAATTAATTTATGTTTAATTGAAAGATTTTATTAAAGAGCAACTAAAAAATGTTTTCACTTGCGCTTCTAAAATAGCGCACCAGTAGAGACAGACCTCTCTCGCAGACCACAATCAGACAAGCAGGGTGAGTGAAATATGGAAATATTTGCTCTGTTAGTGTCAGCATGAGCCAGCCTTTTGACCAGCTCTGCCTCAGAGCTGTGAGTAAACCCGTGTGTATCTCTAAAATACATGTCATGTTTACTTAGGAGGCGTGGACACTATTTCAAACCCTTTCTACCTTTTTAGGAAGCAAAGGTAAAACAAACCTTAGTTGTCCTTTAAATGGAGATGATTTATATAGAAATTATTTAATGAAAGAATACAAATAATGTACTTTATTGAACCACAATATAGCTCTAACAAGGAGTAGACATTGTGTTTAAAATCTTGGGATCATCACCCAAGATTCTAAACAAAAATGAGTCTGAGGTTTATTGAACAAAGATGGCTCAATAAAATGCTTTATTTGTATTATTTTAATTATATCATTTCTACTTAAAACACCTACCCTTAATGCAATCATTAATTAACAATAAGTTATTTTTTTACTGTAAATTATACTTTAAGTAACACAGGAGTATGTAGCATTAATCCAGGGCTCGACAAACCCCGGGCGCCAGGTCGCCATGGCGACCTGGAAATGGAGCCTGGCGCCCGGGTGCCGTTGCCCTAATGTTCCCCTTGCCGCTGCCATCCGTCTTTTGCAGCGCGAGGGGACAGACAGCAAGCTCCGCCCCCTCGCGCAACACGTGTGTTAGTGTTCAGCCGAAAGAGCCATGAGGATCGGCTGCGGCACGAATGTTCCCCCTCCCCAGCAATGAGGTAAGGCAGCAGGGAGGGGAAACATTCGTGCCGCAGCCCATCTTCATGGCTCTTTCGGCTAAGTGCTGGGTTGTCAACCCAGCACTCAGAAGTTAAGAAGGGAAAAAAAAAAACTTGTGTATGTTTGAGTTGTATATGTGAAGTGGGGGGGAGGGATGTATATGTGAAGGGGGGGTATATATGTGAAGTGTGGGGGGGAGGTGTATATGTGAAGGGGAGGTATATATGTGTGAAGTGTGGGGGCAGGTGTATATGTGAAGGGGGGGTATATATGTGTGAAGTGTGGGGGGAGGTGTATATGTGAAGGGGGGGTATATGTGTGAAGTGTGGGGGGAGGTGTATATGTGAAGGGGGGGTATATATGTGAAGTGTGGGGGGAGGTGTATATGTGAAGGGGGGGTATATATGTGAGGTGTGGGGGGAGGTGTATATGTGAAGTGTGTGTGTGTATATGTGAAGTGGGTTGGTGTGTGGGGTTTGTATATGTGACGTGGGTTGGTGTGTGTGGGCTGTATATGTGACGTGGGTTGGTGTGTGTGGGGTGTATATGTGACGTGGGTTGGTGTGTGTGGGGTGTATATGTGACGTGGGTTGGTGTGTGTGTTTATGAATTGCGTGTATGTTTGCGTGATTGTTTGGCTCCTAAAAATTTTTGCTGGCTCCTAGAATAAAATACATTTGTCAAGCCCTGCATTAATCTATAATGGGTGCTGCACATAAAATGATGTCACCAGAAATCTCTAGGAAATAAATACCATTTTCCCATTGTGTCACATAATTTTAGAGAGAAAAAACTGTTTTAAAATATATCTTGGTTAATAACATCCTGCACATACTGCCATACGTTTATTTATGAAGATCTAAGAAAATATAAGATATGTTTCATGTCCACATTTAAACAGAGATGGATTGAGGCCTTTAAGTGTCTACAAATTATATCATGAACATTCTATTACAGCATCCTTAAGGATTGGTCCATGTTATATATTGATAACTTGCTGTTTAGGGGTCAAGACTGGTAATGGCCTTTTGCCCTTTTTGCTCTGATGACCACAGTCAAATACACAAAGCGTCAAAACCAATCTATGCATTGTGTTAGATATGCAAATATAAACAGTTCATTTGCATACCAAGCCATAGATGATGTCATTAAAACACCACAGACACATTTAAAACATGTTCTCAACAGTATATGGATGTATTTGCCTGCAATTCTGCAAAAACAATACATAACTTTTTTATTGTTGTTATTCTCCACAATCACTGTGTAATACAGTGTGTAGCTGACAAAGTTTATTTAAACTATCGGAGCGATTATTTCACTGCATTTCCAGTGTGAATTATAACATGCACATGCACAAGTGGAAACTTTTTCTAAGCAAGAATTAACGCAGATATATGTATTTTACCTATGAGACATCTCTCTGATTCTTTCGGTTTTCTAGAGAGCAATGATTTCCATGTTTCACTCTTTTTTCATGCGCAGGATTTCGTCTGACCTTGATACTTACTGCGAGCGCTGATCTTTTGTTTTTAAAAAGTCAACTGCCGTGACCTTTGAACCCGTCATATCATCTTTGGATCTGTGCATCTTTTCCTGAACTTTCATCTGCCTGGTCCTGGCTCTAGCGTCAACCCTATTCCTGTTTATGATTTATAAAGCGGGACCATTTCAGTTTTGTGGCAGTGGCTGAGGGTGTGGCTATGGGTGGGGCGTTACTGGATCATTTTCAGGATGGCCAATTGGTAACTATATATGTAATTTGTAATAATAAACAGCTCTTTGATACGCACCAGAAATGGTAAGACCCCAGAAAAGAGGGAAATTCGAGGAGAAAAAAAGGGACAGAGGGTTATGGGTGCGAAACAGGTCCTGTCCATCCAAAATATGGACACTTGGGAGGTATGATAAAGCTGTATGTTCAAACTCGAGGAGAGATTTGGTGTCATGGCATTCAGTTGTATCCTGAAAGTGCGTCTCTGTTATGTGCACAACTACTCTTTGAGAAGGGAAATTGCTTCTTGAAATTTCTTGACACTGTTTCCAGTAAGGTTAAATAGAACCTTATAACTTCCACCTTCTATGGATGCTTTATTTAAAAGAACTAAACCTTAGAACATATGGCATCACAGCAAAGATTTAATACATTAAATGTATCTGAGTTTTGATTCATGGCTTCATTTTAGGGCTTTGGTTATATCCCATGGGAATTTAGCAAGAAATTGATGTCCTGCTTTTTAGTTGTGTTAGGAACTGTTACAATGTTTGTGCAGTTTAAGTATGTTAATGGGTTTAAGTTATTTGTATACATATAAATAATATATATGTTTTAGATACAAAAAAAGTGTAAATTTACTTTAATCCAACACAAACTGCATTCAGTTAATATTGAAACATCTTAAAAATGAAAAAGATTTTCTCTGTAGTGCAGTTCCGTATTTGTGCCTCTGAGCGCCGCTGTTCACCAATAAGGAGAAGAATATGGAGCAGGAGATCTACTGATATTTCCATCACTAACACACACACTGCAGATCTGCAAGAAGGAATACAGCCATTTTTGGATTCTCTCTCTGTCTCTCTCTCAAGAAGAGTATTTCTCGTTATATTCTCCTATATACCTGAATTCAGCACTCTCTCTCCACTGGATTACACATTGCTATACATCTAACAGAACATTTATCTGGAAATTTAAAGACTGCAAGAATGGCTGAGATAAAACCCCAGGATTCACATAAATACAGAGGAATCAGATGGCAAGTAATATTTTCCTTCTTATTTTCTTGGCTTTGTCATTCAATCTCTGGTCAGCTTCATTATTCCATTGCTGAAGAAATAAGAAAAGACTCTGTTATATCAAATATTGCAGAAGATCTTGGATTAGATATTAAGCAGCTTGAATTTAGAAGATTTCATATTGTTTCACGTGTTTCAGAGAAATATTTTTATGTAAAATTAGAGAATGGCAATTTGTATATTAGAGACAGGATAGATAGAGAGACACTGTGTGGGGCGGCAGCTACCTGCTTCCTGACCTTTGATGCAGTGGTTGAAAATCCCTTAAATGTGTTTGGAGTCAACATTGAAATTCTGGATATAAATGATAATGCTCCAATGTTTTTTCATGATGCCCTTAATTTAGATATGATTGAACTTAGCTCACCAGGAACAAGATTTGTTTTACCAAATGCAGACGATCCAGATATTGGTATTAATTCTGTACAAACATACAAGCTCAGTGATAATCAGCATTTTACACTGAGTGAAAAGACCAGCACTGATGGCAGTAAATTCCCAGAGCTTGTCTTAGAGAAACCTTTAGATCGGGAGACACAAAACCTTCATGAATTAACTTTAACAGCACTGGATGGAGGTAATCCCATAAGATCTGGAACTGCTGTTATAAGGGTTACAATTGCTGATGCCAATGATAATTTTCCTGTATTTTCTCAAGAAGTGTATAAAGTGAGCATACGTGAGAATACTCCAGTGAACTTTACAGTGCTTCATGTAACTGCAACTGATCAAGATGATGGTTCTAATGCACAGATCACATATTCCTTCAGGAAAACATCAGTAAATAGCCTTGCTATAAGTATGTTTAGTATTCACCCTACAAATGGAGAAATTAAAACTAAAAGAAACCTGGATTTTGAAGTAGTGAAAAACTATGAAATGTCTATACAAGCAAAGGATGGAGGTGGTCTTGTTGCCTATTGTAAGGTGCTAGTAGAGATAATTGATGAAAATGACAATTCCCCAGAGATATCTGTTACATCACTCTCTACTCCTATTCCTGAAGATTCCGCACCTGGCACATTGATAGCATTGATTGAAGTCCATGACCAAGATTCAGGAGATAATGGAGAGGTTGACTGTCAAATCATGGATGGATCACCTTTTCAGTTAAAATTGTCATCTAGCAAATACTATAGAATTGTTACAGCAAATGTCATGGACAGAGAGCGAGTATCAAGTTATAACATCACAATTCTAGCCATTGATAGGGGATCTCCTCCACTTTCCATTATGAAGACCATAGAGTTGGAAATATCAGATGTTAATGATAATCCTCCAGTTTTTCTGAAGTCTCCTTATGTGGCTTATGTGCCAGAAAATAATTTACCAGGAGCTTCAATATTCAGTATACATGCTTCAGATGCTGATACCGGAGACAATGCTAAAGTTATTTATTCAATTTCCAGCACAAACACGGAAGATATCCCAGTATCCTCTTATCTGTCTATTAATATAGAAACTGGAGTTCTCTATGCTCAACGATCATTTGATTATGAGATGCACAAGGAGTTTGAAATCCAAATAAGTGCTGAAGATAAGGGATCCCCATCTCTTAGTAGTAATGCAACATTAATTATCCATGTTATAGATCAGAATGATAATGCACCAAGAATTTTATACCCATCTCCTGAAAGTGGTAGTTCTGCTTTGTTTGAGATGGTGCCCTTTGCCTCTGAAGAAGGTTCAATGATAACGAAGGTTGTTGCAGTGGATGCTGACTCTGGACATAATGCTTGGCTCTCCTATCACTTTGTACACACTACTGAACCATCGCACTTTAGCATTAGTCAGCAAACAGGAGAGATCAGAACATCCCATGTCTTTCAACAGAAGGATGTCTTGAAGCACAAGGTGGTAGTTTTGGTAAAGGACAATGGAGATCCCTCTCTGTCAGCGACAGTTACCCTAAGTTTCGTTGTGGCAGATAATATTCAACAGGTGGTGCCCAGATTTACTGATCAGCTCAGTGATGAGGACTCTCCATCTAATTTGCAATTGTATTTAGTAATTGCTTTGGCGCTTATTTCTTTTTTATTTATTTTAAGTGTTATGTTGGTCATCATATCGAAATGTAGAGAATCAAAACCTTCTCCAGCCTTTGGGCCTCTCAGTACAAATCTCTATTCTCAAGTTGATCCCAGAATGCTTTCCCAATATAACAATGGTACTTTCACTCTGCCGTACTCATACAACGTGTGTGTGGCTCTGGATTCAAGTGAAAGTGACTTTACTTTTATAAAACCAAAACAAGACGTTCCCATAGACAATCTTATCGATGCCGATGATTCTGGACTCGGAAATCGAAGCTTGAAAGAGGCAGAGCCTTCTGATAGTCTTTTGGAGGTGAGTTAAAATGATTTGCTAAAGGATACTGATATTTTCTAGATGTTCTTTTTTTAAGGAGAATTTCTCTACATGCAGCAAATAAGGTATATGCGTAACTCTAGTGGGGTGAGTTGATGATACTGATTCAGTTGCTGAAGTTAATGGTATTTAATGTGAAATATTAGCTATCAGAATGAGATGGATTGGTAATAGACATTGATAAAATGGTTCATGGTTCAATAACTTTATAGAACCATCTTAAAGTAAAATGTCAAATATTAACATAGAAATATTTCAAATATTTCGATTATTGCTGTAGTTAAAGAAGCAGTAAAACGTACTTTTTTTTTTTGTGATATACCGTATTGCCCTTCTCTTCTAGGAACTCTGTGGCATAAAGCACACTTCCAATATATACTTTTAGGTTTAGCCCCGAACCCTTACAGCTCCCTCTTGAAAAGACATAGTACACAGTTAGACTGTCTGAGTGCAGACAGGATGAAACTGTTCTTCATCTTCCTTTCAGTGTGTCACTTTCATTGCCAGCTGAAGCATGGAATAAGGAGGATCCAGGAGGATTATATAATATAATAAGTTATAATATTCAAGGTAATATCTTGAATCAATTAATTTTATTTATGTGACCATTCTAACAAATGTAAGGTTACTTTTGCTTTAAGTCACCCATCAATAAATGAAACTCAGAGGATGTGCAGGATAGAAATATATTTAATAGCATAATTTGAAAAATGTGTAGTGTTTATAAACACACAATTATTATATGTGCTATGTTTTACATATGTTTGGTTTTGGGAAGCCTTATTTAGAAACGATTGTATATAATCACACATCCTTTTTGCTTATTTGTAATTTTTATATATTTTTTGTTGAATTTTGTTATCAATATCACCAACATAATTACCCCATATATGAAGTATAGATCCAATCCAGATAGAGACATGCTTAAGTTCTTGTAAAATAAAGAGACTTTGATACTAAAGATAGGCATATTACGTTAAAAAATGTGAGACGTAATTTAATAATGTATAGAAGCACCTACATATTAACATTTTTAAATCAATGTAATGGCCCTGTCTATTGACTGATATTCTACTTTGGGATACAATTCAGTAAGAGAGATACGATTAATCAGAGGTCTATTCAATAAAAAAAAATTAGAGATTAGTGTTGAATTAGAAAGACAGACAAGTTAGAGAATTAGTGAAGTTCACTTGTCAGTTTTCACCACTGTGCGCTGTTTAATGGAATATACCTCTCAGAGCCTCTGCAATGTAGAAGGCCGGTCAATATGCACAATGAAAAGCTCCAAGCTTGCAATTACTACAGTAACAGGATTGTCACTGATGTCCTTTATGTTGGTGCACATCATCATATTGCATGCATGAAATACATCAGGTGTCAAGCTTTTGCAGTTTTGCTTTCGGCGATGTAACCTTACTATGCATTATTTGTAGCACCCGGATGCAGTGCCACCATTTACTAGAAGCAGCAAAGGATTGCAAGTTATGATATACTTTTTTTTACATGCTGTACAAACCACTTACAATACAGTATTTTTGATTGGCGGTGTTACTCCATTTGCTTTTATATAGATATATAGATGTCTTTTGTGGTTTCAACCGATTTGAAGCAGTCCGCTTCTCTTCTTCACCTCTGAATCGTCCTGGATTTTTAATTTATTACATTCATAACAATACTTAATGACCATGATAGGTCCCTGGAGACACAAAGAATGTAATCTGGATGCTTATCTTTATACAGTGTCCAGCCAATCTATGTTCAGGAAACTAAGTTTCTGATTATTTTTATGATACATTACTACTCTAATGAAATACTGGATCAAAGGCTTGAGAGGGCTCACCATAGTACAATTGTAAGTGCATATTAATGTGCTATCAAGGTACTTTACAATGCATATTTTACATTTTGCATTGATTAGAATATGATGAATTTGTGAAATTACAGAAGTTTGCAAGAAACCAGGACTGCCCACACTAGCTGAGTAAAAGCTAGTGCTGCAGGAACCAATGAGAATAATGCCACTCAAATTAATGGAATATCCTGTTTCTCTAGTGATGTCATCAGACAATATGTTGCACTGTTAAGAGTTCCTAATGTGTACAAGGGCAAGATTATTACATTCAACATAATGTATTCTGTTCCAGCAGCACAGTAAGTGACTAAATTAAACTATGTATTCTCAGTGTCTATATAATCAGTGCTGCAGCATCTGTAGTGTATATGCAGAGTAATCACTGGGGGAGGGCTTGAGTCAAATATTAAAAATGTGATTTATGTGGAATACCTGCATCAAATCACACTAGAAAAAACAGTTTGTGCATTATACAAGCAGTAATCTTCATCTTGCAACAAAGTGAGGTTGGGGACTATTCCGTCCCTTTAAGTACATTAAATGTATTTGCTGCAGCTTTCCACATTTCATTGGAAAGTCACAGTTACATCACATGGAGATTACACATTTTTGTTTAAAAACTGCAGGTGGAACATAATTATCTTGATTTGTATTAGTTCATTGCAGTTGTCATTTAATTATCCCCAGTAATATGGCATATGGGGCTTTCGAAATGTATACATGATAGTAATGATGCACCGATAGTATAATTTTGGACTGTATAACAGAGAGACTGATAATATATACAATACATGCATTTTTCTCAAATTTGGGCCTAAAATGACTTTCATCTACATTTTATACTTATAAATGTAACTTTTATAGCATTCGCTTATACATTAATATACGACATGTAATGTATTTTACTTTTAAGAAAATAAATGATATGAAGCTTGCTTTAGTCTAGCATAAGCTGCATTAAATAGATATTGATAAATGTTAAAAACCTGGCTATTTAGAGAGATTTTCTCAGTAATGTAGTTCTGCATTTACACCTCTGAGCGCCGCTGTTCACCAATAAGGAGAAGAATATGGAGCAGGAGATCTACTGATATTTCCATCACTAACACACACACTGCAGATCTGCAAGAAGGAATACAGCCATTTTGGGATTCTCTCTTAGCTTGAGCACAGCATTTGCTATAATGTTTTCCTAAAGACCAGAATTCAGCACTGTTCACTCTCCTCTCAACTGGATTACAAATAACTAGAAGTAAATTTATCAGGAAGATCAAAGACCCTAAGAATGGCTGAGATAAAACCCCAGGATTCACAGAAATACAAAGGAATCAGATGGCAAGTAATATTTTCCTTCTTATTTTCTTGGCTTTGTCATTCAGTCTCTGGTCAGCTTCATTATTCCATTGCTGAAGAAATGAGAAAAGACTCTGTTATATCAAATATTGCAGAAGATCTTGGATTAGATATTAAGCAGCTTGAATTTAGAAGATTACGCATTTTTTCACGTGTTTCAGAGAAATATTTCTTTGTTAGTGTGAATAATGGTAATCTGTATGTTAGAGACAGGATAGATAGAGAGACACTGTGTGGAGCGGCAGCTACCTGCTTCCTGACCTTTGATGCAGTGGTTGAAAATCCATTAAATGTTTTTACTGTCACCATTGAAATCCAGGATATAAATGATAATGCTCCAATATTTTTTCATAACAACATTGCTTTAGAAATTATTGAAACTACTTCACCAGGAACACATTTTATTTTACAAAATGCAGAAGATCCAGATATTGGTATTAATTCTGTACAAACATACAAGCTCAGTGATAATCAGCATTTTACACTGAGTGAAAAGACCAGCACTGATGGCAGTAAATTTGCAGAGCTTGTCTTAGAGAAACCTTTAGATCGGGAGACACAAAACATTCATGAATTAATTTTAACTGCAATTGATGGAGGAAAACCCATCCAAACTGGTACTGCTGTTATAAGGATTACAATTGCTGATGTCAATGATAATTTTCCTGTATTTTCTCAAGAAGTGTATAAAGTGAGCATACGTGAGAATACTCCAGTGAACTTTACAGTGCTTCGTGTAACTGCAACTGATCAAGATGAAGGTTCTAATGCACAGATCACATATTCCTTCAGGAAAACATCAGTAAATACTCTTTCTACAAGTATGTTTAGTATTCACCCTACAAATGGAGAAATTAAAACTAAAAGAACCCTGGATTTTGAAGTAGTAAAAAACTATGAAATGTCTATACAAGCGAAGGATGGAGGTGGTCTTGTTGCCCATTCAAAGGTGTTAGTAGAGATAATAGATGTCAATGACAATGCCCCAGAGATATCCGTTACGTCATTATCTACTCCTATTCCTGAAGATTCTGCACCTGGCACATTGATAGCATTTATTGAAGTCCATGACCAAGATTCAGTAGAAAATGGAGAAGTTGACTGTCAAATCATTGCTGGATCACTGTTTCAGTTAATATTGTCATCTAGCAAATATTACAGAATTGTTACAACTAATTCCATAGACAGAGAACAAGTGCCAAGTTATAACATCACAATTCTAGCCACTGACAGGGGATCTCCTCCACTTTCCATTACAAAAACCATAGAGTTGGATATATCAGATGTTAATGACAATCCTCCAGTGTTTCTGAAGTCGCCTTATGTGGCTTATGTGTCGGAAAACTATTTACCAGGAGCTTCAATATTCAAAATACATGCTTCAGATGCTGATACCGGAGACAATGCTAAAGTTATTTATTCAATTTCCAGCACAAACACGGAAGATATCCCAGTATCCTCTTATCTCTCTATTAATATTGAAACTGGCGTTCTCTATGCTCAACGATCATTTGATTATGAGCAACATAAGGGGTTTCAAATCCAAGTAAGCGCCAAAGATAATGGATCACCATCTCTTAGTAGTAACGCAACATTAATTATCCATGTTATAGATCAGAATGATAATGCACCACAAATTTTATATCCATCTCCTGATGGTAGTTCTGCTTTGTTTGATATGGTCCCCTTCGCCTCTGAAGAAGGTTCCTTAATAACTAAAGTTGTTGCCGTGGATGCTGACTCTGGACATAATGCTTGGCTCTCCTATCACTTCGTACACACTACAGAACCATCACACTTTAGCATTAGTCAGCAAACAGGAGAGATCAGAACATCCCATGTCTTTCAACAGAAGGATGTATTGAAGCATAAGGTGGTAGTTTTGGTAAAGGACAATGGAGATCCTTCTCTGTCAGCAACAGTGACCTTAAGTTTTGTTGTGGCAGATAACATTCAACAGGTGGTGCCCAGATTTACTGATCAGCTCAGTGATGAGGACGCTCCATCTAATTTGCAATTGTATTTAGTAATTGCTTTGGCGCTTATTTCTTTTTTATTTATTTTAAGTGTTATGTTGGTCATCATATCGAAATGTAGAGAATCAAAACCTCTTCCAGCCTTTGGACCTCTCAGCACAAATCTCTATTCTCAAGTTGATCCCAGAATGCTTTCCCAATATAACAATGGTACTCTGACTCTGCCGTATGCATACAATGTGTGTGTGGCTCTGGATTCAAGTGAAAGTGACTTTACTTTTATAAAACCAAAACAAGATGTTCCCATAGACAATCTTATCGATGCAGATGATTCTGGACTCGGAAATCAAAGCTTGAAAGAAACAGAACCTTCTGATAGACTTGTGGAGGTGAGTACTAATTGTTAACTAAAGGATACTGGGTTTTTGAAGATATTATTTTTTTTAAGAGGTTTTAGCTAGTTGGGTCAGTGGATAATTGATTTAATTGCTGATGGTAATGTTATTTAATGGGAAATATTAGCTATTAGAATTAGATGGATTGGTAATAGACATTGAAAAAAGTACTGGGACGTGGATGGATACATTTTTATAAGCATCTTAACGTAAAATGTAAAATATTAACATAGACATGTAGCACGACTGTTTTATCATGATGCACTGCTCTTAAGTTTAGTTTTAGGGTTAGGGGTTGGGTTAGGATTAGAGTTAGAGGTTAGGGATAGGCATCGGCATTAAACTGTCAGCTCTGAAACAGCCGGGCTTACCTCTTAGCACTGTAACGCGATAAATGTACTTTACCACTTACTTGTTCATTAAAGTCACCCATTAATAAATAAGCCTCTGAGGAAGAGCAAGACAGATTTAATTAATAGCATAATTGTCTAGTGGTTGTTTACAAACATACTAACTTATAGGGGTCATGTGTAAACAAGCCGCACATGCAGATTGCGCCAAAAGCTGGTGCAATCAGCGTGTGGGCCAATATATAAAGCAGTCTCCCAGCAAATTTTGGGAGACTATGGATAAAAAATCAAGCTCTAAAAAGCTGTTGGGAGTTATAAAAAGACACTATCGCCGTTACACATAAAAAAACCACAATTGCTTATTTTTATAAAACTCCCCACACTTTGCAGTGTGGGAGATTTTACATACCCCCTGTGTGCTGTGGAGTACATATGGGCCAGAGCCCAAATACCGGCTCTGGTTGGAACACACATTAAGACAACAATCCTCACAATCCGGCTGTATTTAGAAAGTTCAGTAGATGTTAATACTTGAGCTCTTGAAATAAACGAGGTATGCTTATAGTGCCGATCTAGGTGGGACAGGAGAAGCAGACCATAGCATTGGCAAAAAAAAAACTAATTTATTGGCCCCAATAAATTAGGCTTGCTTTAAAAAACTATTTAAAAGCATGGAAGAGTATAAAAACTTGCTACTGTTCAGCATCAGGTCTCTGCTCGTGGATTCCGGTATACGAGGATAAAATCTTGTAAAACGCCCTTCGGCAGATCTCTCGCATTCACGTTCGCGTTCCGGGTACGCCTCCCTCTGACGTCAGACACACAATGCTTTTTGTCTCTGCAGACTTCTTTACGGTGCTGCAACATACCTCGTTTATTTCAATAGCTCAAGTATTACCTCATTTATTTCAAGAGCTCAAGTATTAACATCCACTGAGCTTTCTAAATAAATCCAGATAGTGGGGATTGTAGTCCCAACGTGTGTTCCAACCAGAGACGATATTTGGGCTCTGGCCCATGTGAGTTGATCCACAAGGGGGGGTGCTCATAGAGCCAATACTGCGTTTATTTTCTACACATGATTTGTTGTATTGTTTGTTTTTTTCCATTTATTTGGTACATCTTTTTGTCAAGTCTCAGCAGAGATAAGTATATTTGCGCAACACTCTTAATTGCTTTTTGTTTTGTATGTGTCTTAAGGTCATCACCTGTGTTTGCAGCACTAAATAATTATTGCAAAACTTGTTTTACATTTATTATCACCAGGTGCCTCTTATACCACATTTTATAGGTTATGGGACACGTCATTTAGGAGAAAGTGCATTGGATCACATATCCAAATGTTTATTTGTTCTTTTTCTGTGTATATATTTTTATTTTATTATTTTGTTATCAATTGTACCAATGAAATTAACCCGTGTATGGAGTACAGAATCAATCCAGATAGATGCATGCTTAATTTCTTGTGAAATAAATAGACAATGATGCTAAAGATTTGCATATTAAGTAAAAAAATGTGGGAAGTAGTTGAATGGAATATAGAAGCATCTACGTACATTTTTTAGTGGAGTTCAAGAATAAATCAATGTAATGGTCTTGATGGACTGATACTACTATTGGACGAGATTCAAAGAGAGTGATAAGATTAATTGGGGATCTATTCAATAAAGAGTGAACTGTGGTGACCAGCAAAAATCAGGCATAAGTAGTTGAAAAGGAAAGATAGACAAGTTAGAAAGTGGTTGCAGATTACTTGTCAGTTCACTACTGTGTACAGTTTATTGAATATACTTCTCTGAGTCTCCACAGTGCAGCCAACAATGAAGAAGGCCAGTCAATATGCACAATGGAAAGCACCAAGCTTGCAATCACTGCAGTGACAGGATTGTCACTGACGTCGTTTATGTTGTGTGCATGAAACTGATGGTGATCTTTTGCTGTTTGTTTCTGGCGGTGTAATATTTTATATAGATGTATTTTGTCCATTTGTCTTCTTCACCACTGTAATACCCTGGGCTTTTCATTTCTTACATTCATAACAATACTTCAGGAGAAAGATATGACCTTAGAGACATTCATAATGTAATTTACATGCCTATCTGTGTATAGTGTCCAGCCAATGTATGTTCAAGAATCTTACATTCTGATTATTTTTGATGGTGGACTTCTTTAATCAAAAACTGAATGTAAGGGAGGGCTTAGGATAGCACAAAGAGTGTGTTTAAGGGTTGAGTTCATTATATGTATTTTCTGGAGTTTCCTAAAAATGACTTCATTGCAGAGCCATAGTTACATCACATCCAGCATAGAGCCATGCAGAGTTTTCATTAAAAATTGCAGATGCAGAAGAATTATCTTGATGTGGTTTTTATTAATTGCAGTTGTCATTTAGTAATCCACAGTACAATGGGATATGTCATATTCTAAATGTATGAATGATGTGCAGATAGTATAAGATTGTATAACACATATAATACATAGATTGGTAATAAATACAATCAATAAATAAAAGATCCATTTTCTCAAATTTTGGCCTAACGATTTTATTTTATTCTTATAGATTTTAATTTTATAGCATTTGCTTAAACATTAGTATACATACATGTTCTTGTAAACTAAACTTGCTTTAAGCTATCACAGGATATGTTACATTTATATTTATACATGTCAAAAAACAAACTGGGGATTTAGAGAGATTTCTCAGTAGTGCAGTTCCGCTTTTACACCTCTGAGCGCCGCTGTTCACCAATAAGGAAAGTATATGGAAAAGGAGATCTACTGATATTTCCATCACTAACACACACACTGCAGATCTGCAAGAAGGAATACAGCCATTTTTGGATTCTCTCTTGGATTGAGCTCAGCATTTCCCATTATATTTTCTAAAATACCAGAAATCAGCACCATTCACTCTCCTCTCAACTGGATTACAAATAAATAAAAGGAAATTTATCAGAAAGATCAAAGACCCTAAGAATGACTGAGATAAAACCCCAGGATTCACAGACATACAAAGGAATCAGATGGCAAGTAATATTTTCCTTCTTATTTTCTTGGCTTTGTCATTCAGTCTCTGGTCAGCTTCATTATTCCATTGCTGAAGAAATGAGAAAAGACTCTGTTATATCAAACATTGCAGAAGATCTTGGATTAGATATTAAGCAGCTTGAATTTAGAAGATTCCAAATTGTTTCTGATGTTTCAGAGAAATATTTTTTTGTTAATTTAGAGAATGGCAATTTGTATGTTAGAGACAGGATAGATAGAGAGACACTGTGTGGGGCGGCAGCTACCTGCTTCCTGACCTTTGATGCAGTGGTGGCCAATCCTTTAAATGTGTTTGGAGTTAATATTGAAATTCAGGATATAAATGATAATTCCCCAAGATTTTTTCATAATTCCATTAATTTAGAAATGATTGAATTAAGCTTACCAGGAACAAGATTTGTTTTACAAAATGCAGAAGATCCAGATATTGGTATTAATTCTGTACAAACATACAAGCTCAGTGATAATCAGCATTTTACACTGAGTGAAAAGACCAGCACTGATGGCAGTAAATTTCCAGAGCTTGTCTTAGAGAAACCTTTAGATCGGGAGACACAAAACATTCATGAATTAATTTTAACAGCACTGGATGGAGGAAATCCCATTAGATCTGGAACTGCTGTTATAAAAATTGAAATTTCTGATGCCAATGATAATTTTCCTGTGTTTTCTCAAGAAGTGTATAAAGTGAGTATACATGAGAATACTCCAGTGAACTTTACAGTGCTTCATGTAACTGCAACTGATCAAGATGAAGGTTCTAATGCACAGATCACATATTCCTTCAGCAAAACATCTGTAAATACTCTTTCTACAAGTATGTTTAGTATTCACCCTACAAACGGAGAAATTAAAACTAAAAAAAACCTTGATTTTGAAGTAGTGAAAAACTATGAAATGTCTATACAAGCAAAGGATGGAGGTGGTCTTGTTGCCCATTCAAAGGTGTTAGTGGAAATAATAGATGAAAATGACAATGCCCCAGAGATATCTGTTACGTCATTATCTACTCCTATTCCTGAAGATTCCCCACCTGGCACATTGATAGCATTGATTAAAGTTCATGATCAAGATTCGGGAAATAATGGAGAAATTGACTGTCAAATCATTGATGAATTAACTTTTCAGTTATTATTGTCATCTACTAAATATTACAGAATTGTTACAACAAATGCCCTGGACAGAGAGAAGGTATCTAGATATAACATCACAATTCTAGCCACTGATAGGGGATCTCCTCCACTCTCTTTTAAGAAGACCATAGAGTTGGATATATCAGATGTTAATGACAATCCTCCTGTGTTTCTGAAGTCAACTTATTTTGCTTATGTGCTGGAAAACAATTTACCAGGAGCTTCAATATTCAGTATACATGCTTCAGATGCTGATACTGGAGACAATGCTAAAGTTATTTATTCAATTTCCAGCACAAACACAGAAGATATCCCGGTATCCTCTTATCTTTCCATTAATGTAGAAACTGGAGTTCTCTATGCTCAACGATCATTTGATTATGAGCAGCATAAAGAGTTTCAAATCCAAATAAGCGCCAAAGATAATGGATCTCCATCTCTTAGTAGTAACGCAACATTAATTATCCATGTTATAGATCAGAATGATAATGCACCAAGAATTTTATACCCATCATTTGAAAGTGGTAGTTCAACTTTGTTTGAGATGGTTCCCTTAGCCTCTGAAGAAGGTTCCTTAATAACTAAAGTTGTAGCTGTGGATGCTGACTCTGGACATAATGCTTGGCTCTCCTATAACTTTGTACACACTACTGAACCATCGCACTTTAGCATTAGCCAGCAAACAGGAGAGATCAGAACATCCCGTGTCTTTCAACAGAAGGATGTTTTGAAGCATAAGGTGGTAATTTTGGTAAAAGACAATGGAGATCCCTCTCTGTCAGCCACAGTTACCTTAAGTTTCGTTGTGGCAGATAACATTCAACAGGTGGTGCCCAGATTTACTAATCAGCTCAGCGATGAGGACTCTCCATCTAATTTGCAATTGTATTTAGTAATTGCATTAGCACTTATTTCTTTTTTATTTATTTTAAGTGTTATGTTGGTCATCATGTCAAAATGTAGAGAATCAAAACCTTCTCCAGCCTTTGGACCTCTCAGTACAAATCTCTATTCTCAAGTTGATCCCAGAATGCTTTCCCAGTATAACAATGGTACTTTGACCCTGCCATACTCATACAATGTGTGTGTGGCTTTGGATTCAAGTGAAAGTGACTTTACTTTCATAAAACCAAAACAAGATGTTCCCATAGACAATCTTATCGATGCGGATGATTCTGGACTTGGAAATCAAAGCTTGAAAGAGACAGAACCTTCTGATAGTCTTGTGGAGGTGAGTTCTAATGATTTGCTAAGGGATACTGATATTTTGTAGATGTTCTTATTAAAGGATGATTTCTCTACAAGCAGCATATAAGGTACATGCGGTATTCTAGTGAGGTCAGTGTATGATACTGATTTAATAGCTGAAGTTAATGTTATTTAATGTGAAATATTAGCTATTAGAATGATATAGATTTGTAAAAAGTACTGGGCGTTGGTTAAATAACTTTTTATAAGCATCATAAAATAAAATGTCAAATATTAACATTGAAATATTTCAAATATATACAGTATTGTTATAGTTAAAGGGGCAGTAAAACCTCAGTTATTATTTTTTTTTGTGAGCTACCTCAGTGCCCTTTTTTTCTAGGAACTGTGTAACATAAAGCACACATCCAATATATTTTTTACTGTAAGGTTTAGCCCCAAACTCTTATAGCTCCCTATTTTTAAGGCATAGTACACGTTAGACAGGCTGGGTGCAGATAGAATGGAACTGTTCTTCACTTCGCTCTAAGCGTGGCACTTTCATCACTGGTTATTCAACAATGCCGGTTTAGCGTGGTTGTTTAGTTACTAGACATGTGCAAAACTAAAATTTTCGTTTCGTTTTCGTCCATTTGGACGAAAATGTTATTTCGTCTAAAACTTATTTCGTTCATTACTGCATTCGTTTCAGACGAAATTCGTTCATTATTTTAGTTTCGTACGAATCAATTGACCTACACATTCCATAAACCGAAAGTCTATAAACCAAACTTCGTTTAGTTTATAGACTTTCGGCTTATGGAATACATGTAATGCTATTGGCTTTCTATAAACCGAACTAGAGTCCCCATTCATAAGAATTTCTTATGAATGGGGACTCTAGTTCGGTTTATAGAAAGCCAATAGTATTACATGTATTCTATAAGGCGAAAGTCTATAAACCGAAGGTCGTTCGGTTTATAGACTTTCGGTTTATAGAATACATGTAATTCTATGCTATTCTATAAGCCGAAAGTCTATAAACCGAAGGTCGTTTGGATTATAGACTTTCGGTTTATAGAATAGCATAGAATTACATGTATTCTAAAGCCGAAAGTCTATAAACCGAAGGTCGTTCAGTTTATAGACTTTCGGTTTATAGAATACATGTAATTCTATGTATTCTATAAACCAAAAGTCTATAAACCGAACGACCTTCAATTTATAGACTTTCGGCCTATAGAATATGTGTAATACTATTGGCTTTCTATAAACTGAACGAAAGCCCCAATCATAAGAAATGCGTATCAATATAAACCGTGTCTATAACAGTAACCATTCGAAAAATGTAAGGTTACTTGTTCCTTTAAGTCACCCATTCATTAATGAAACTGTGAGGAAGCGTTAGTCAGATATCATTAGTAGCATATTTTAAAAATGTCCAGTGTTTGTTTAGAAACACACACACACAAATTATGTATACTTTTTTTTTAGGTTTGGTTGTGCGGGTGGGACAACTCATTTAGGGTCAATTGCATGTGATCACATATTGTTTATTTGTGATTTTTCAGTTTTTATATTTTTGATTTTAATATGTTGCTATCAATATCATCAACATAATCAACCCACGTATGGAGTACAAAATCGAGATAGAGACGTGCTTAAGTTTTTGTGAAATAAAGAGACAATGATACTAAATATTTGCATATTAAAGGAACAGTCTATTCGCCAAACTTAATTTGGTGCAAGTTGAAGACTTCTGCCTGTATAGTGCTCCTTATTTTTTCCAGTGTGATTTGATGCATTCTGTATAAATCACATATTTAATATTTTACTAAAGTCCACCCCCAGTAGTTACTCTGTATACATACTAAAGGGGCGGCCATGTCAGTTTTGTTTCTTTTTGTTACTTCCTCTGCTGGTGGAATAGAAATCAGTATATGTGATATGTAGTAGCCTGCAGGATGTTCTCTGTGCTTGTTCCAGTCTGCCAGCACTGTATGATCAACAGCACTGATTGCCTGAATATGAATTTAAAAACATAAGCTTTAAATGGATTCTGATGATCTGTGGAATATGTTTATAAAAAGTTTTTAAACAATTGTACAAAAGTAGATCTGACATGCCTTGTACATATCAAAGCAAATTCTGGGCAAATTGTGTTATCCTGTTCAGTGGGGTAATGCACCAGGCCTTCGATTATCTCTGTCCAGGTATAGGTCTGTGCATTGTATTGTGTTCACTAAAGAAACAGGAAATCCCATTCAAATGGTATTGGATCTCATTGGCTATTGAAGCCCCCAAAAAAGGAAATTGTCTTTTATTCACCTAGAGAGTATGGACAGTCCTGACTTCTAATAAACTGTTGTAATTTTACAAAGTAGTCTAACAGTTCTTCTTCATCGCTGAATTGCCATGGAATTTTTAATTTCTTACATTCATAGCAATACTTGATGATCAGGATTGGTCCCTGGAGACATCCAGAATGTAATCTGAATGCCTATCTTTATAGAGTTTCCATGCAATCTATGTTCAGGAAACTAATTTTATGATTATTTTCTTTAAGGTTCACTGGTTTAATGAAATATTGAGTTTGCACCAAGAGTTTGTTGAAGGGTTCAGTACATTCAAAGTATTTGCTGGTGTTTCCTACTATGATTTAATTGGAGAGCCACACTTACATCACATCCAGCATCAAGCAATGCAGATTACACATTTATGCTTAAAAACTGCAGATGGAGCAGAATTATCCTGATTTAGTTCAGGTAGTTGCAGTAATCATTTAATAATCCACAGTACAATGTAATATGGTCTTTCATAACTGTATAAATGATAGTACTGTTTAACGGATAGTATAATTTAAAATTGTATAACATATATAATAGATAGATTGTTAATAGATACAATACATAATAGATATCTGCATTTATCTTTTGAACCGATAATGAATTTCCTCTACGTGTTATTCTTTTAACTTTACTTTTATTGCATTCGCTTATAAATTAGTATACATACATGTTCTAGTGTTTAGTGAAAATAAATCTGTAAAACGTGCTTTAAATTGATATTGATACATGTCAAAACCCAAACTGGCTATTTAGAAAGATTTTCTCAGTAGTGCAGTTCCGCATTTACACCTCTGAGCGCCGCTGTTCACCAATAAGGAGAAGAATATGGAGCAGGAGATCTACTGACATTCCCATCACTAACACACATACTGCAGATCTGCAAGAAGGAATACAGCCATTTTTGGATTCTCTCACAAGCTGAATACAGTACATATGCTGTCTCTCTGTCTCCATACTGGATTATAAATACTAGTCATTTAAAAAGAAAGTGATCTGGGAGATTTTTATAACTAAGGATGGCAGAAATGAAATCCCAGGATTTACAGAAATACAGAGGAATCAGATGGCAAGTAATATTTTCCTTCTTATTTTCTTGGCTTTGTCATTCAGTCTCTGGTCAGCTTCATTATTCCATTGCTGAAGAAATGAGAAAAGACTCTGTTATATCAAATATTGCAGAAGATCTTGGATTAGATATTAAGCAGCTTGAATTTAGAAGATTTCATATTGTTTCACGTGTTTCAGAGAAATATTTCTTTGTTAGTGTGGATAATGGTAATCTGCATGTTAGAGACAGGATAGATAGAGAGACACTGTGTGGGGCGGCAGCTACCTGCTTCCTGACCTTTGATGCAGTGGTTGAAAATCCATTAAATGTTTTTACTGTCACCATTGCAATCCAGGATATAAATGATAATGCTCCAGTATTTCTTCATGACACCATTGCTTTAGAAATTATTGAATTTACTTCATCAGGAACACATTTTATTTTGCAAAATGCAGAAGATCCAGATATTGGTATTAATTCTGTACAAACATACAAGCTCAGTGATAATCAGTATTTTACACTGAGTGAAAAGACCAGCACTGATGGCAGTAAATTTCCAGAGCTTGTCTTAGAGAAACCTTTAGATCGGGAGACACAAAACATTCATGAATTAATTTTAACAGCACAGGATGGAGGAAATCCCATACGATCTGGAACTGCTGTTATAAGGATTGCAATTACTGATGCCAATGATAATTTTCCTGTGTTTTCTCAAGAAGTGTATAAAGTGAGTATACATGAGAATACTCCAGTGAACTTTACAGTGCTTCATGTAACTGCAACAGATCAAGATGAAGGTTCTAATGCACAGATCACATATTCCTTCAGGAAAACATCAGTAAATGCCCTTTCTACAAGTATATTTAGTATTCACCCTACAAATGGAGAAATTAGAACTAAAAGAACCCTGGATTTTGAAGTAGTGAAAAACTATGAAATGTCTATACAAGCAAAGGATGGAGGTGGTCTCGTTGTCTATTCTAAGGTCTTAGTAGAAATAATAGATGAAAATGACAATGCCCCAGAGATATCTGTTACATCACTCTCTACATCTATTCCTGAAGATTCCCCACCTGGCACACTGATAGCATTGATTGAAGTCCATGACCAAGATTCAGGAGAAAATGGAAAAGTTGACTGTCATATTGTGGATGGATCACCTTTTCAGTTAATATTGTCGTCTAGAAAATACTATAGAATTGTTACAGCAAATGTCATGGACAGAGAGCGAGTATCAAGTTATAACATCACAATTCAGGCCTCTGATAAAGGATCTCCTCCACTTTCCATTACAAAGACCATAGAGTTGGTTATATCAGATGTTAATGACAATCCTCCAGCATTTCCGAAGTCGACTTATGTTGCCTATATATCTGAAAATAATTTACCAGGAGCCTCAATATACAGTATACATGCTTCAGATGCTGATACCGGAGACAATGCTAAAGTCATTTATTCAATTTCCAGCACAAACACAGAAGATATCCCAGTCTCCTCTCATTTCTCCATTAATATTGAAACTGGAGTTCTCTATGCTCAAAGATCATTTGATTATGAGCAACACAAAGAATTTCAAATAGAAATACATGCTAAAGATAAGGGATCCCCATCTCTTAGTAGTAATACAATATTAATTATCCATGTTATAGATCAGAATGATAATGCACCAAGAATTTTATACCCATCATTCGAAAGTGGTAGTTCAACTTTGTTTGAGATGGTTCCCTTCGCCTCTGAAGAAGGTTCCTTAATAACTAAAGTTGTAGCCGTGGATGCTGACTCTGGACACAATGCTTGGCTCTCCTATCACTTTGTACACATTACAGAACCATCACACTTTAGCATAAGTCAGCAAACAGGAGAGATCAGAACTTCCCATGTCTTTCAACAGAAGGATGTCTTGAAGCACAAGGTGGTGGTTTTGGTAAAGGACAATGGAGATCCCTCTCTGTCAGCAACAGTGACCTTAAGTTTTGTTGTGACAGATAACATTCAGCAGGTGGTGCCCAGATTTACTGATTACCTTAGTGATGAGGACTCTCCATCTAATTTGCAATTGTATTTAGTAATTGCTTTGGCGCTTATTTCTTTTTTATTTATTGTAAGTGTTATGTTGGTCATCATATCCAAATGTAGAGAATCAAAACCTTCTCCAGCCTTTGGACCGTTCAGTACAAATCTCTATTCTCAAGTTGATCCCAGAATGCTATCCCAATATAACAATGGTACTTTGACTCTGCCGTACTCATACAATGTGTGTGTGGCTCTAGATTCAAGTGAAAGTGACTTTACTTTCATAAAACCAAAACAAGAAGTTCCCATAGACAATCTTATCGATGCAGATGATTCTGGACTCGGAAATCAAAGCTTGAAAGAAACAGGACCTTCTGATAGTCCTGTGGAGGTGAGTGTTAAGTCTTGACTTAAAGATATTGATATATTTGAAGTTATAAGAAAGAGTTATCCTGCTGCAGCACATGTGGTATGCCAATTTGGTCAGTGGACCATGTCAATTTAATTGGCAAAGTTAATGTTATTTAATGTGAAATAATAGCTATTATAAATAAATATGTGGTGATAAACTAGTGATAGGAGCTGGAAAAATATTTTGTTGAGGGGGCATAATTGGTAAACTATTAGAAAACATTGGGGGGCATGTATAAAAATGGTGCACATGCAGATTGCGACTCACAGTGGTCTGCGTTATCTATCTATACTAAATACATCGATTACGGTTGTGTCGGTGCTTGTTGTGTCGGCGCAGCCTGTGTATAAAATAAACGGGCATTGAAAAGCACCTGATTTGTGACGGGGAACCTCAACCAAACACAGTTTGACAGAGGTCCCTCTCTCCCTCACTGCAAAGTATCGGGAGTTATAAAAAAAAAGCACAATCGCCACTATCCATACCAAACTGTGATTATAAATAAAATAAAACTCCTGACACTTTGCAGTGCTGGGGTTTTTATACATATCATCCAACCTTGTGCTTAGGCATTTATAGTAAAATATTGCTCTGTGTCTAATACAAATATTAAGAGAATTGCTGTGGTTAAAGTTACTGTATTTGCTTGAATATAAGACAAGGTTTTTTTCAGAGCAAATGCTATGAAAAAGACCCCTCGTCTTATATTCAAGGTCGTTTTATAATCTGACATCAAATCGAGGTCAGATTATAAGACTGGGATCCAGGTCCCCCGCAGAGCTACAGGGGACCTGGATCTCCCCCTCTCTAACAGCCGTGGGATGTCTGCGCGATGCGCCCAGACATCCCCTGCTGGCGCCCGGCACGACCGCCGGGACTTCTATGATGAAGCCAGAAGGTCCTTCTGGCTTCATCATAAAAGTCCCGGCGGAAGTGCCGGGCAGCAGCGGAGGACGTCTGCGCGTTTCGTGCAGACATCCTCCGGCTGCCCACACTAGCCACCAATGATATTTGGGCAGCCGGGGGATGTCTGCACGATAGTGCAGACAACGCTGGGGAGAGGGGGAGAGAGAGGCAGCATAGGCACATAAAAGGAAAAAAAGACAAGAATGCATTTTTTTTATATCATATTTTTTTTTAAATATTAAAAAGCAATTTACATACAAGTTAAACTTTTTTTCCTATAGGGTAGTCTTATATTCAGGCTTTTAGTTTTTTTCCTAAAGGAATATCCAAAGTTTGGGGGGTCATCTTATAATCAGGGTCGTCTTATATTCGAGCAAATACGGTACATATTTTTTAGTACTGCCTTAGTTCTATGTTTTATTTGTACATGATAAAGCACACTGCCAATTTAGTCTCTATAGTGGCAAGGTTCAGCTTTTATGCTTTATATGTCCCTTCTATATTGCACTGTTAGACTAGGGTGCAAAAACATAGAATGTGGAGGAGCCAGGTATCATGGCATAAATCACCATTTTGACTCATGCAGCCATTTTAATCATACCTCCCAACTGTCCCGCTTTGCTTGGGACAGTCCCGATTTGGGAGCTATGTCCCGCTGCCCCTCCACGCTCTATCTCTGTCCCGATTTTCAAAACAGAGGTAGAGCTCAGTGGGACAACACTCTGGCCCTGGTGTCCAGTCCCCTTCCCAGGCCCCGCCCCCCGGCATCCTGATTCACCCATGGGGCAAAGTTGGGAGCAATGTAACAAGTAACCCAAGTTATTGGGTTACTTGTTTTTCTAATGGGTCAATTCAAACAAGCAACAAAGTCTTTCAAATGAGAACTATGCTTACAATGTGTGTATAAATAAATTGCACAGGTTGCTTACAAAACACACAGAATCCAATTTTCCCCAGTTATGCAGCCTGGATTGCCAGGCCAGTCAGTGTTTTGCTGGACACATATAGCCTCTTCCAGAATGCAGGTATGTCACAAGGAGCCAATAAATTAATCAAGCAGAGAATCCCAAAATTAGTAACTGACTTCCTCTTTTTTTTTTTTTGGCTCGGCGTGAGCCTTTCATTATGTATAGCTATCATGTGGTCACATATCTTGCGGTTTATTTGTGCACTGCCTATTCCGAGCGTTGAACGCAAACACCATGGGCTCTATTCTATAACCTGAGTCATCACTTATCACTGTCTTCTATTTCAAAATGTTCTATTGCAGTCTGTGATGATGACTAGAAATAGATGAAGTAAGTCAGACAATGTATCTGGTCTTTGCTATATAAATACAAGATGATTTTTGGGAGTTCGCTAAAAAGCATCAAAAGTCAAAAACTGTTTATAACAAACTATCTGTTGATAGGCATGCTTGTGCTTTATTTAAATACATGTATTTTAAGTGTAATTAAAAAAATAAGAAAATTATGCCTTCAAATTTTAACATGGATCTGCATACATTTGTGAAAGGTTGTAAAAGAATAAGTTATAGCGCGGTTACCCTGAATCAAGGATAGGCACCAACATTGTCCATAGTGGACATGTTTAGCCGACTTTGTGACAAACAATCGACTTACACTCCATGGATCTTCAATGACTTGGCTATGGATACCTTGCTTATCCCTGCTATGAATATTAGGACTTATCTAATAACATATAGTTAGCCACAATACACTGTGTTACATATAAAAATAAAAATAAATTATATTTAAAGTGGCATAATTCGAGTGCCAAGTTAGTGAATATGGTCACTGTTACTTTGAACTGGTTGAAAACATTTTCTGCTTAAAAACTGAAGCAGATCTTCCGCCATCATCCACAGCTGAAGTACAATCACTTCTTCTTTGGGTAACCATCAGAGACATTTTTCCCAGTGTGTTACTGTTTACTTCAGCAAAATGTCAACATTGTATCTGATACTTTTTTTTTTTTTTTAATTGTGATGATAGTTATGCTTTTCAAACACTTTCCTCAACCCTTCAATCACTTTTACCGGCTTTTATACTTGTCAACTTATAAGGCTTCTGGTCCCGAGTCATGAAGGGGTGGAGCATGAGGAGTGAGGTTACATCATGTTGCGTGACATCACAATGAGTTTGAGCCAAGTCTGGAACTTGTTTCTATGCATTTTGGCTAAGACAGAATATGATATTAAATATGATAAAACAGATCAAATATGATCGGCTATATTGGCAAATGTGGGACTGTTGGCAGCAATGCTGTCTTTGAATGTGTGTCTGGAGGCCAGTATAAGGGGGTTACATGGATATAGCCAGTGCTGTATTTACCGCGAGGCATCCTAGGCGGATGCCTAGGGCGGCAAATTTTGGGGGGCGGCAGCGCCCCCCAGCACTGAAAAAAAAAAATGTAAAAAAAAAAAAAGTGAAAAAAAAAAAAACGCGACCCTTTAAAAAAAAAACCCCCACCGCGCTTGCAGGCAGAGACGGAGGTGAGAAGGGATCCCCCCTCACCAACGCTCTGCCTGCCAGGCTGCACGGGGAGCCGAACAGGCAGCACAGAGAAACCTCCGTGCTGCCTGTTCGGCTCCCCGTGCAGTATGCCGACACGGAAGTGCCGACAGTCACGTGACGGGCGCGCTGTAGTCATACGCGCGCCCGGTCACGTGACCTGTCGGCACAATCGCCGGGGAGCCGAACAGGCAGCATGGAGGGACCATGCTGCCTGCCTGCCAGGGAAAGGTAAGTGCTGATGGGAGACTGTGTGTGTGTGTGTGTGTGTGTGTGTGTGTGTTGGGAGTCAGTGTGTGTGTGTGATGGGAGTCAGAGTGTGTGTAATGGGAGACAGTGTGTGTGACTGAGTGTGATGGGAGTCAGAGTGTGTGTGATGGGAGACAGTGTGTGTGACTGAGTGTGATGGGAGTTGTAGTGTGTGTGATGGGAGTAGGAGTGTGTGACTGAGTGTGATGGGAGTAGGAGTGTGTGACTGAGTGTGATGGGAGTAGGAGTGTGTGACTGAGTGTGATGGGAGTGTGAGCTTGATGTGAGTCTGAATGATGGGGCATGTGTTAGGTGTGTAACGTGGGTGTGCAGCTTGGGTAGGGGGGTGCCCAGATTTTGTCTGCCTAGGGCAGCACAAAATCAAGATACACCACTGGATATAGCACCAAAAGAACGTGGTGCTAACACCGTGTGTGCCAAGGTATAAAGCTAACTCCCACAGAAGTCTAGAGTCTGCTCTGCATATGCTGGTCTAGCACTTTCCTGTTGCTCTGGCACTTTTAGCACCAGTGCACCCTGTGTATAAATGATAGTCTAAAAAAAAAACTGAAAAGTGTAAAAAAAAAAAAAAAAATGCTATTTCCCTGCTCAGGAGAGTTTCAGGATGTATCAAAATATACAATCATCATTATATATACAAAAATGGTGATTGGGCCTTTTTTCTATATTCCCGACACTTTCATATCCAGTACTTTTTATACATAACCCTTTGAGGAATGCATAAGTCCATATTGGTTGAATCATACTGCATTACCACTATGTGTGTAGTAGTTAATTTCTGCAATTTCTAAAACATAGTGGGGAAGTGGATGGGTACATGTGATGAAGGCAGGTGGGTGGGAGATGCCATCTCGTGATGGTCTTCATGCAGTTTTCTTATATAAGGGTGGATGTTGTTACTTTCCATGCAGTTGTGAAAATGGCTGTCCATTCCACTGGGTCTAGGGTTTGGCCAGGTTTAGACTCCCATTTCTGTTCATGTGGTTGAGGGTTAGGAAATTTTGCATCAATGATGTAACAATGTAGTCGGCAAATAGCTTATTTTTGTCTGGGTGGGTGTTGTTCAAAGAAGGTGTAGTCAACGTTGATGTGTTTAATCAGAAATGGCTGGCGATAATGTGTGATTTCTATGTAGCAGTATGATTCTGTCGAGGAGAGATTGTGTGAATCCGACATGCTTTGTAGTGTGCTGATTTTGTCATGGGTTGCTCACCGTGGTTATATGACCATTTGAATGCGTTGCTTTTTTAACCTGGCGTCATTCTGGTGCCTTTCGTAGATAGATGATAGGCATACCTACTAGCATACCAAATGGACAGTGAGAGTGATGGGCTTTGATCAATGTCTTGTTTTATTATTTTTTTTGCTAACCACATCACCGACTTCAAGTCAATTTGAGAGCACATGTCCGCTTCCAATTGCAGCAAACGTTGGTCAGATGGAGAAACTGCTACAGACAATGTGATTGCTAGTTGGGCTGCATGGTAGGTCATTTTTAATTCTTTTAAGTAAAGGCAGCAACACTGAAAAGTAGCAATACATTTGCTGTTCAATCCACCTTCTACTTATGCCATGCTTAGAACTTCTGGGAGTGGGAGTTCTTTAGATGTTTCCAACAGTTTGTGTTAAAGGGTTTCACTGGAGAAACACATTTACATACCGTGTCACGTTTACATAGGATGCTGTTGACAGAAAAAGCAGGAAACAACATAACGCTCTTTATTTTAGGGATGTTGGGGAAAACAACAATGTTTGGGCACAGAATGATGTGCCTAAAAATTACTGATAAAGCTGAATTTGGTTGAAATGGTTAAATAAATTGCATGCCTATTTATATTTTACATAAAGGAAAATTAATTAAGTGAAAAATGATTTTAATCCAACACAAGCTGCATGAAATTGATAATAATACATCTTAAAAATGAAAATATCTCAGTAGTGCAGTTCCGTATTTGCACCTCTGAGCGCCGCTGTTCACCAATGAGGAAAAGAATATGGAGCAGGAGATCTACTGATATTTCCATCACTAACACACACACTGCAGATCTGCAAGAAGGAACACAGCCATTTTTGGATTCTCTTACAAACTAAACACAGTATTTCTCATTGTATTCACCTAAAGAAAGGCTTGCACTCCTCCCAACAGGATTACAAATAACTGTACATCTAAAAGAAAATTTATCTGGAAGATTAAAGACTATAAGAATGACTGAGATAAAACCCCAGGATTCACAGAAATACAGAGGAATCAGATGGCAAGTAATATTTTCCTTCTTATTTTCTTGGCTTTGTCATTCAGTCTCTAGTCAGCTTCATTATTCCATTGCCGAAGAAATGAGAAAAGACTCTGTTATATCAAATATTGCAGAAGATCTTGGATTAGATATTAAGCAGCTTGAATTTAGAAGATTTCGAATTGTTTCAGATGTTTCAGAGAAATATTTCTTTGTTAGTTTAGAAAATGGAAATCTGTATGTTAGAGACAGGATAGATAGAGAGACACTGTGTGGGGCGGCAGCTACCTGCTTCCTGACCTTTGATGCAGTGGTTGAAAATCCTTTAAATATTTATGATATTAAGATTGAAATTCAGGATATAAATGATAATGCTCCTAGATATTTTCATGATAACATTAAGTTAGAAATTATTGAATTTACTTCACCAGGAACCAGATTTGTTTTACGAAATGCAGAAGATCCAGATATTGGTATTAATTCTGTACAAACATACAAGCTCAGTGATAATCAGTATTTTACACTGAGTGAAAAGACCAGCACTGATGGCAGTAAATTTCCAGAGCTTGTCTTAGAGAAACCTTTAGATCGGGAGACACAAAACATGCATGAATTAATTTTAACAGCACTGGATGGAGGAAATCCCATTAGATCTGGAACTGCTGTTATAAGGATTACAATTTCTGATTTCAATGATCATTTTCCTGTATTTTCTCAAGAAGTGTATAAAGTGAGTATACGTGAGAATACTCCAGTGAACTTTACAGTGCTTCATGTAACTGCAACTGATCAAGATGAAGGTTCTAATGCACAGATCACATATTCCTTCAGCAAAACATCCGTAAATACCCTTTCTACAAGTATGTTTAGTATTCATTCTTCAAATGGAGAAATTAAAACTAAAAGAACCCTGGATTTTGAAGTAGTGAAAAACTATGAAATGTCTATCCAAGCAAAGGATGGAGGTGGTCTTGTTGCCCATTCAAAGGTGTTAGTAGAAATAATAGATGAAAATGACAATGCCCCAGAGATATCTGTTACATCACTATCTACTCCTATTCCGGAAGATTCCGCACCTGGCACATTGATAGCATTGATTAAAGTCCATGACCAAGATTCAGGAAATAATGGAGAAGTTGACTGTCAAATCATTGATGAATTACTTTTTCAGTTATTATTGTCATCTACTAAATATTATAGAATTGTTACAACAAATGCCCTGGACAGAGAGAAGGTATCTAGATATAACATCACAATTCTAGCTACTGATAAGGGATCTCCTCCACTTTCCGTAACGAAGAACATAGAGTTGGAAATATCAGATGTTAATGACAATCCTCCAGTGTTTCTGAAGTCAACTTATGTGGCTTATGTGTCAGAAAATAATTTACCAGGAGCTTCAATATAGAGTATACATGCTTCAGATGCTGATACCGGAGACAATGCTAAAGTCATTTATTCAATTTCCAGCACAAATACAGAAGATATCCCGGTATCCTCTTATCTTTCCATTAATATTGAAACTGGAGTTCTCTATGCTCAACGATCATTTGATTATGAGCAGCATAAAGAGTTTCAAATCCAAATAAGCGCCAAAGACAACGGATCCCCATCTCTTAGTAGTAACGCAACATTAATTATCCATGTTATAGATCAGAATGATAATGCACCAAGAATTTTATACCCATCCTCTGAAAGTGGTGGTTCAACTTTTTTTGAGATGGTCCCCTTCGCCTCTGAAGAAGGTTCCTTAATAACTAAAGTTGTAGCCGTGGATGCTGACTCTGGACATAATGCTTGGCTCTCCTATCACTTTGTACACACTACAGAACCATCACACTTTAGCATTAGTCAACAAACAGGAGAGATCAGAACTTCCCATGTCTTTCAACAGAAGGATGTCTTGAAGCACAAGGTGGTGGTTTTAGTAAAAGACAATGGAGATCCCTCTCTGTCTGCGACAGTTACCCTAAGTTTCATTGTGGCAGATAACATTCAACAGGTGGTTCCCCGGTTCACCAATTATCTCAGTGATGAGGACTCTCCATCTAATTTGCAATTGTATTTAGTAATTTCTTTGGCGCTTATTTCTTTTTTATTTATTGTAAGTGTTATGTTGGTCATCATATCAAAATGTAGAGAATCAAAACCTTCTACAGCCTTTGGACCGCTCAGTACAAATCTCTATTCTCAAGTTGATCCCAGAATGCTTTCCCAATATAACAATGGTACTTTGACTCTGCCGTACTCATACAATGTGTGTGTGGCTCTGGATTCAAGTGAAAGTGACTTTACTTTCATAAAACCAAAACAAGATGTTCTCATAGACAATCTTATCGATGCCGATGATTCTGGCCTCGGAAATCAAAGCTTGGAAGAAACAGGACCTTCTGATAGCCTTTTGGAGGTGAGTTTTAATTGTTTGTTAAAGGATACTGATAATTTGAAGATGTTATGTTTTAAAGATGATTTCTCTACATGTAGCATATAAGGTAAATGCCACAGTGGGGTCAGTGGATGGGACTGAGTCAATGTTATTTAATGTGAAATATTATCAGAATGAGATGGACTGTCAGTAGACATTGAGAAAAATACTAGGACATGGTTGGATGACTTTTATAAACATCTTAAAGTAAAATGTGAAATATTAACATAGAAATATTTCAGATTTCTAGAAAATAGCTGTAGTTAAAGGCACATTAAATGTATTTATTTTATGATCTGTCTTTATTTTCTAGGAAATTTGTGGCATAATGCACACTTCCAATATATTCTTTATTGTGATAAGGTTTAGCCCCAAACCCTTTTAGCTCTCTTTTGTGAAGACATAGTACACCATTAAATGTTTGCAGGCAGAATGGAACTGTTCTTTCAGCACGGCACTTTCATTGCTAGTTCTCCAACGCTGCCAGTTTGGCGTGGCTGTTTCATCGCAGCACACTGCTCTTAAGGATATTTTTAGGGTTAGGAGTTGGGTTAGTATTAGAATTAGGAATAAGCATCGGCGGTGAGTGGTCAGGGCTGAAATAACCGTACAAACTGTCAACACTGTAATGGCTCTGAAACTGTGGAGGATCCAGGTAAAAATTAACTTGAACCAGTTTATGTAACCATTACAAAAAAATCTAAGATTACTTGTACCTCTAAGTCACCCATCAATAAATGGATATCTGAGGATGGACAGGACAGATATAATTTAAAAAAAAAACACCGAAAAATGATGGGCTGTATGTTGTACATATTGTGTGTGGTTTTGCAGATTGGACGCCTGATTCAGGAGAAATTGCATGTGATCACATAACCTATTGTTTATTTGTGTTCTTTTAGTTAATATATTTGGTATGATAGTATCAATATCAACAACATAAGTACCCCATGTATGGAGTACAGAACCTATCCAGATAGAAATATGCTTACATTTGTGTGAAATAAAGAGACAATGATACTAAAGATTTGCATATTAAAGGGAAAGTCTAGTCCGCAAACTCACTTTGATGCAAGTTGAAGACTACTGCCTGAATAGTGCACAGTCTTTTTCCAGGCATTCTGCATAAATCACATTTTAAATATTTTACTCAGACCCTCCCCCAGTAGTTACTCTGCATTTATACTATCGGTGCGGCTGCACCGATTGCATAAGCATGTCAGCTTTGTTTCATTTAGTCACTTCCTCTGTTGGTGGAATAGATAGCAATTTGTTGAATATTGTAATCTGCAGGAGGTTTTCTGTGCTGCTTCCAGTCTACCTGCACTTAACTGTCTGATTAACAGTACTGATTGCATGAAGATGAATTTGCAGACAAAATGTTTTAATGAGTGTACTGTTCTGTGAGACATGTTTATAAAATCTATGTTTTGTTATTGCATGCAAATGAGGGGGGAAAGTACATATTGTGTTTCTTTCTACAACAGGCAGTGTGCCTGTATTTTTTTTTTTTATACCAGTTTACAAAAGTAGATCTTGATGATATGCCTTGTAGACATCAAAGCAGATTCTGTGCACGTTGTGTTATCCTGTTCAGTGGGGCAAGGCTCCATGCCTTCCACACTTTCTGTCCAGGTACCACAGCAACAGCAATGAGATAGTCTGTCACCTTGCAGGTAACAAAGTGACAGAGAATCAATGTATCATGCTCTTGTACACATTAGAATCTCTAAGAGTGCAACACATTGTCTGTTGACCTTACTAGAGAATCAGGAAATCCCATTCAAATTGATTCGCATTAGTTTCTGCAGCCAAATAAATAAAAGAGAAATTTACTTTTACTCAGCTAGAGAGTGTGGATGGTAATGCACTTTGAAAGTACTTGCATATGCAATAAAGATGTATTAATAGTTGGATTGGAAACATAGGCAAATTGTTGCATTTTATTTCACAGTTCACCACTGTTTGCTTTTTCTTGAATTTACCTCTCTGAGTCTCTACAATGTAGAAGACCAGTCAATATGCACAATGAAAAGCTCAAAGCTTGCAGTTACCGCAGTAACAGGATTGTCACTGACGTCCTTCATGTTGGTGCACATCATCACATTACTTGCATGAAACGCATCAGGTGTCAAGCTTTTGCTGTGTGTTTCTGGCAACGTAACTCTTTGCTATTATATGGATGTCTTTTGTGATTTCAATCGCTTCATAGCAGTCCGTTTTCCTTCTTCATCGTTGAATTGCCCTGGACGTTATTTTTTTACATTCATAACATTACTTGATGACCAGGATAGGACAATGGAGACATCCAGAATGTAATCTGAATGCATATCTTTACAGAATGTCCAGCCAATTTATTTTCAGGACACTAACATTCTAATTATTATTTTATGGTTCATTGCTTTAATCGAATACTGGATCAAAGGCTTGGGAGGGCTTAGGACAGCACCACAAGTTTGTTTAAGGGTTAAGTACATTAAATGTATATGCTGTAGTATCCCACTGTGACATCACTGCAGAGACACAGTTACATCACATCCAGCAAAGAGCGATGCAGATTACACATTTTTGCTTAAAGACTGCAGGTTGAGCAGAATTATCTTGATTTGGTTTTCATTCACTGAAGTTGTCATTTAATAATCTGCAGTACAATGTAATATCATACTTTCTACATGTACAAATAATAGTAGTGATGGACAGGTAGTATAATTTAAGATTGAAAAGCAGATATAATAGATTGATTTATAATAGCTATGATAGAGAATGGATAGGTAAATGCATTTTTCTAAGATTAAGGAATTTTAGATTTTACTTTTATGGCATTCACGTATACATACATTTTATAATGGTATAGATTATCTGTGAAACATGCTTTAACCTTTGAAAACATGTTAAAAACCAAACTGACTATTTAGAAAGATTTTCTCAGTAGTGCAGTTCCACATTTATTCCTCTGAGCGCCGCTGTTCACCAATAAGGAGAAGAATATGGAGCAGGAGATCTACTGATATTTTATCACTAACACACACACTGCAGATCTGCAAGAAGGAATACAGCCATTTTTGGATTCTCTCTTGGATTGAGCACAGCATTTCCTATTATATTTTCCTAAAGACCAGAATTCAGCACCATTCACTCTCCTCTCAACTGGATTACAAATAACTAAAAGGATATTTATTTAGAAGATTAAAGACCCTAAAAATGGCTGAGATAAAAACCCAGGATTTACAGACATACAAAGGAATCAGATGGCAAGTAATATCTTCCTTCTTATTTTCTTGGCTTTGTCATTCAGTCTCTGGTCAGCTTCATTATTCCATTGCTGAAGAATTGAGAAAAGACTCTGTTATATCAAATATTGCAGAAGATCTTGGATTAGATATTAAGCAGCTTGAATTTAGAAGAATCCAAATAGTTTCAGATGTTTCAGAAAAATATTTTTTTGTTAGTTTAGAGAATGGCAATCTGTATGTTAGAGACAGGATAGATAGAGAGACACTGTGTGGGGCGGCAGCTACCTGCTTCCTGACCTTTGATGCAGTGGTTGCAAATCCATTAAATGTTTATGATATTAAGATTGAAATTCAGGATATAAATGATAATGCTCCTAGATATTTTCATGAGAACATTAATTTAGAAATGATTGAATCTACTTCACCAGGAACAAGATTTGTTTTACGAAATGCAGATGATCCAGATATTGGTATTAATTCTGTACAAACATACAAGCTCAGTGATAATCAGTATTTTACACTGAGTGAAAAGACCAGCACTGATGGCAGTAAATTTCCAGAGCTTGTCTTAGAGAAACCTTTAGATCGGGAGACACAAAAAGATTATGAATTAATTTTAACAGCACTGGATGGAGGGAATCCCATTAGATCTGGAACTGCTGTTATAAGGATTGAAATTGCAGATGTCAATGATAATTTTCCTGTATTTTCTCAAGAAGTGTATAAAGTGAGCATACGTGAGAATACTCCAGTGAACTTTACAGTGCTTCATGTAACTGCAACTGATCAAGATGAAGGTTCTAATGCACAAATCACATATTCCTTCAGCAAAACATCAGTAAATACCCTTTCTACAAATATGTTTAGTATTCACCCTACAAATGGAGAAATTAAAACTAAAAGAAACCTGGATTTTGAAGTAGTAAAAAACTATGAAATGTTTATACAAGCAAAAGATGAAGGTGGTCTTGTTGCCCATTCAAAGGTGTTAGTAGAAATAATAGATGAAAATGACAATGCCCCAGAGATATCCGTTACGTCATTATCTACTCCTATTCCTGAAGATTCCGCACCTGGCACATTGATAGCATTGATTAAAATTCATGATCAAGATTCTGGAAATAATGGAGAAGTTGACTGTCGAATCATTGACGAATTACCTTTTCAGTTAATTTTGTCATCTAGCAAATATTATAGAATTGTTACAACAAATGTCCTGGACAGAGAGACGGTATCTAGATATAACATCACAATTCTAGCCACTGATAGGGGATCTCCTCCACTCTCCTTTAAAAAGACCATGGAATTGGATATATCAGATGTTAATGACAATCCTCCAGTATTTCTGAAGTCAACGTATGTTGCTTATGTGCCAGAAAATAATTTACCAGGAGCTTCAATTTTCAGTATACATGCTTCAGATGCTGATACCGGAGACAATGCTAAAGTTATTTATTCAATTTCCAGCACAAACACAGAAGATATCCCAGTATCCTCTTACCTCTCCATTAATATTGAAACTGGAGTTCTCTATGCCCAACGATCATTTGATTATGAGCAGCACAAGGAGTTTCAAATCCAAATAAGCGCCAAAGATAATGGATCTCCATCTCTTAGTAGTAATGCAACATTAATTATCCATGTTATAGATCAGAATGATAATGCACCAAGAATTCTATACCCATCCTCTGAAAGTGGTAGCTCAACTTTTTTTGAGATGGTCCCTTTTTCCTCTGAAGAAGGTTCCTTAATAACTAAGGTTGTTGCCGTGGATGCTGACTCTGGACATAATGCTTGGCTCTCTTATCACTTTGTACACACTACAGAACCATCACACTTTAGCATTAGTCAGCAAACGGGAGAGATCAGAACTTTCCATGTCTTTCAACAAAAGGATGTCTTGAAGCATAAGGTGGTGGTTTTGGTAAAAGATAATGGAGATCCCTCTCTGTCAGCCACAGTTACCTTAAGTTTCGTTGTGGCAGATAACATTCAACAGGTGGTGCCCAGATACACTGATCAGCTCAGTGATGAGGACTCTCCATCTAATTTGCAACTGTATTTAGTGATTGCTTTGGCACTTATTTCATTTTTATTTATTTTAAGTGTTATGTTGGTCATCATATCGAAATGTAGAGAATCAAAACCATCTCCAACCTTTGGACCTCTCAGTACAAATCTCTATTCTCAAGTTGATCCCAGAATGCTTTCCCAATATAACAATGGTACTATGACTCTGCCGTACTCATACAACGTGTGTGTGGCTTTGGATTCAAGTGAAAGTGACTTTACTTTCATAAAACCAAAACAAGATGTTCCCATAGACAATCTTATTGATGCGGATGATTCTGGACTTGAAAATCAAAGCTTGAAAGAGACAGAACCTTCTGATAGTCTTGTGGAGGTGAGTTAAAAAATTTGCTAAAAAATACTGATATTTGGAAGATGTCATTTTTTAAAGAGCATTTCTCTACATGCAGCATATAAAGTACATGCGGTATTCTAGTGGGCTCAGTGGATGAAACTAATTTAATTGCTGAAGTCAATGTTATTTAATATGAAATATTAGCTATTAGAATTAAATGGATTGGAAATAGACTGACAAAAGTACTGGTATATGGTTGGATAACGTCTTATAAGCATCTTAACATAAAACTTCAAATATTAACATAGAAATATTTCAAATATTTAGAGTATTGCTGTACTTATTGGGTCAGTAACACTTCATTTATCTGTTTTTCGTGATCTACTTTGGTGCCCTTCATTTCTAGGATCTGTGTAATACAAAGCACACTTCTAATACATTCTTTATTGTGGTAATGTTACGCCCTGATTCCTTACTGCTCCCTTTTGTGAAAGCATAGTGCAACGTTAGACAGGCTCACAGAATGGAGCTGTTCTTCGCCTCACTTTCAGCATAGCACTTTCAGCACTGGATCTTCAACATTTATCATTGTGCATTGCTCTTAATGTTAGTTCTAGGGTTAGGGGTTGGGTTAGTATTTGGGTTAGATGTTAGGGGTAGGCATTGGCACTGATTTGTCAGCACTGAAACATCTGTACTTATTTATGTAACCATTCCAAAAAATGTAAGGTTACTTCTTTCTTTAAGTCACCGATCAATAAATGAAACTCTGAGGACGAGAAGGACAGATCTAACTAAAAGCATAATTTAAAATATATTCTAGTGTTTGCTTAGAAACACACAGGAATTATGTATATTATGTTTTACATATGTTTGGTTTTGCGGGTGGGACAAATCATTTAGGAGCAATTGTATGTGATCACATATCCTATTGTTTATTTGTGTTTTTTTTTTCTGTTTATTTATTTTTAATTGTATTATTTTGTTATCAATATCACTAATATAATTACCCCATGTAAGGAACTGAGAACCAATCCAGTTAGAGACATGCTTAACTTCTTGTGAAATAAAGTGACAATGATAATAATGATTCAGATATTAAGTTAAAAAATGTGGGAAGTAATTTATTGGTATATAGATGCACTTATGTATAGTGGTGCTGATGGACTGATACTTTACTGTAGGAGAAGATTTAGTAAGTGAGAGAAAATTACTTGGGGATCTATCCAATAAACTGTGAACTGTGGTGAGCAGCAAAAATCAGGCATTAAAAGCTGAATTGGAAACATATACAAGGGTGAGAATTATTGAAGTTCACTTGTCAGTTCACCACTATTTATTTGAGTCTCTACAGTGCAGCCAACAATGAGTAATGCCAGTCAATATGCGCCAACGTTGCAATTACTATAGTAGCAGAATTATCATAGATGTCTTTTATGTTGGTGCACATCATCACATTGCATGCATGAAACATGTCAGGTGGCAAACTTTTGCTGTTTGTGTCTGACAACATAACTCTGTCTGCTTTTATATGGATGTCTTTTGTGATTTCAATCGCTTCATAGCAATCCACTTCTCTTCTTCACCTCTGAAATGCCCATAACTTTTAAATTCTTCATAACATTCATAAAAATACTTGATGACCAGAATAGAATTCCTCCCAAGTCTTCAACCTGGCAAATTGGGATCCTGGGGGGCGGAGCTTGGCACATGCACAGTAGGCGTTGTCACGGATACTGGCAGCTTTTATGTGCATGCACAGTAACCAGTTTCCAGTGTCCCAGACACAGGAGACTTCCATTGATACTGCAGGATTGCGGGATTAAATCCTGAGGTGCCGCTGAGCTCTACCTCTGTCCCGAAATGCAGGAAAAGACGTAGAGCTTAACAGCACAGCCGGAATGCCTCCCAAAATAAGACTGTCCCATGCAAAGCGGGGCAGTTTGGAGGAATGGGATAGGATCCTGGAGACACCCAGAATGTTATCTGAATCCCTAGAATATCTATGTTCAATAAACTAACTTTCTAATTATTTTTTGTATGGTTCACTGATTTAATCAAAAACGGAATCAAGAGTCAAGGAGGGCTTAGGATAGCACCAAGTGTTTGTTTTATTAATTGGAGAGCCACAGTTACATCACATCCAGCGATACAGATTACACATTTTTGCTTAAAAACTGCAGGTTGAGCAAAATTATCTTGTTGTGGTTTAGTTAATTTAAGTTGTCATTTAATAATCTGCAGTACAATGTAATATTGTGCATTCTAAATGTAAAACGGATAGTAGTGATGTACAGGTAGTATATTTTAAGATTGAATAACAGATAAAATAGATAGTTTTATAATAGATATGATAGATAATAGTTCGGTAAATTCATTTTTCTAAGATTAGGCTCTATAAGGAATCTTATATTTTACTTATATGGCATTCACATATACACACATGTTATAAGAAATTGTATAAGAAATAGATTATCTGTTAAACATGCTTTAACCTGCCACAAGCTGCATTACATTGATATGAATATATGTTAAAAACCAAACTTACTATTTAGAAAGATTTTCTCAGTAGTGCAGTTCCACATTTACACCTCTGAGCTCCGCTGTTCACCAATAAGGAGAAGAATATGGAGCAGGAGATCCACTGATATTTCCATCACTAACACACACACTGCAGATCTGCAAGAAGGAATGCAGCCATTTTTGGATTCTCTCTTGGATTGAGCACAGCATTTCCTATTATATTTTCCTAAAGACCAGAATTCAGCACCATTCACTCTCCTCTCAACTGTATTACAAATAACTAAAAGGATATTTATTTAGAAGATTAAAGACCCTAAAAATGGCTGAGATAAAACCCCAGGATTTACAGACATACAAAGGAATCAGAGGGCAAGTAATATTTTCCTTCTTATTTTCTTGGCTTTGTCATTCAGTCTCTGGTCAGCTTCATTATTCTATTGCTGAAGAAATGAGAAAAGACTCTGCTATATCAAATATTGCAGAAGATCTTGGATTAGATATTAAGCTGCTTGAATTTAGAAGATTTCATATTGTTTCACGTGTTTCAGAGAAATATTTTTATGTGAAATTAGAGAATGGAAATCTGTATGTTAGAGACAGGATAGATAGAGAGACACTGTGTGGGGCGGCAGCTACCTGCTTCCTGACCTTTGATGCAGTGGTTGAAAAACCATTAAATGTTTATACTGTCACAATTGAAATTCAGGATATAAATGATAATTCTCCTAAATATTTTCATGATAACATTAAGTTAGAAATGATTGAATCTACTTCACCAGGCACTAGATTTGTTTTACCAAATGCAGAAGATCCAGATATTGGTATTAATTCTGTACAAACATACAAGCTCAGTGATAATCAGTATTTTACACTGAGTGAAAAGACCAGCACTGATGGCAGTAAATTTCCAGAGCTTGTCTTAGAGAAACCTTTAGATCGGGAGACACAACACATTTATGAATTCATTTTAACAGCACTGGATGGAGGAAATCCCATTAGATCTGGAACTGCTGTTATAAGTATTGCAATTTCTGATGCCAATGATAATTTTCCTATGTTTTCTCAAGAAGTGTATAAAGTGAGTATACGTGAGAATACTCCAGTGAACTTTACAGTGCTTTGTGTAACTGCAACTGATCAAGATGAAGGTTCTAATGCACAGATAACATATTCCTTCAGGAAAACATCAGTAAATACCCTTTCTACAAGTATGTTTAGTATTCACCCTACAAATGGAGAAATTAGAACTAAAAGAACCCTGGATTTTGAAGTAGTGAAAAACTATGAAATGTCTATACAAGCGAAGGATGGAGGTGGTCTTGTTGCCTATTCTAAGGTCTTAGTAGAGATAATAGATGAAAATGACAATATCCCAGAGATATCTGTTACTTCACTATCTACTCCTATTCCTGAAGATTCCCCACCTGGCACATTGATAGCATTGATTGAAGTCCATGACCAAGATTCAGGAGATAATGGAAAAGTTGACTGTCATATTGTGGATGGATCACCTTTCCAGTTAATATTGTCATCTACCAAATATTACAGAATTGTTACAACAAATGTCATGGACAGAGAACGAGTATCAAGCTATAACATCACAATTCAGGCCTCTGATAAAGGATCTCCTCCACTTTCCATTAGAAAGACCATAGAGTTGGATATATCAGATGTTAATGACAATCCTCCAGTGTTTCTGAAGTCGCCTTATGTGGCTTATGTGCCTGAAAATAATTTACCAGGAACTTCAATATTCAGTATACATGCTTCAGATGCTGATACCGGAGACAATGCTAAAGTTATTTATTCAATTTCCAGCACAAACACGGGAGATATTCTGGTCTCCTCTTACCTCTCCATTAATGTAGAAACTGGAGTTCTCTATGCCCAACGATCATTTGATTATGAGCAGCACAAGGAGTTTCAGATTCAAGTAAGTGCTAACGATAATGGATCTCCATCTCTTAGTAGTAATGCAACAATCATTATCCATGTTATAGATCAGAATGATAATACACCAATCATTTTATATCCATCTCCTGAAAGTGGTAGCTCTGCTTTGTTTGAGATGGTGCCTTTTGCCTCTGAAGAAGGTTCCTTAATAACTAAGGTTATTGCTGTGGATGCTGACTCTGGACATAATGCTTGGCTCTCCTATAACTTTGTACACACTACAGAACCATCACACTTTAGCATTAGTCAGCAAACAGGAGAAATCAGAACTTCTCATGTCTTTCAACAGAAGGATGTCTTGAAGCACAAGGTGGTGGTTTTGGTAAAAGACAATGGAGATCCCTCTCTGTCAGTAACAGTTACCTTAAGTTTCGTTCTGGCAGATAACATTCAACAGGTGGCGCCCAGATTTACTAATCAGCTCAGCGATGAGGACTCTCCATCTAATTTTCAATTGTATTTAGTAATTGCTTTGGCGCTTATTTCTTTTTTATTTCTTTTAAGTGTTATGTTGGTCATCATATCGAAATGTAGAGAATCAAAACCGTCACCAGCTTTTGGACCTCTCAGTACAAATCTCTATTCTCAAGTTGATCCCAGAATGCTTTCCCAGTATAACAATGGTACTTTGACCCTGCCATACTCATACAATGTGTGTGTGGCTCTGGATTCAAGTGAAAGTGACTTTACTTTCATAAAACCAAAACCAGATGTTCCCATAGACAATCTTATCGATGCCGATGATTCTGGACTCGGAAATCAAAGCTTGAGAGAAGCAGAACATTCTGATAGTCTTGTGGAGGTGAGTTCTTATGGATTACTAAAGTATATTTATATTTTAAATATGTTATTTTTTAAGAAGGAATACTATATGCAGCAAATGAGGTACATGGGTTTTTCTAGTGGGGCCAGTGGATGATACTGATTTAATAGCAGACATTAATGTTATTTAATGTGTAATATTAGCTATTAGAATGAAATGGATTGATAATAGAGATTGAAAAAAGTACTGGGAAGTTGTTGGATAACATTTTATAAACAAAGTAAAATGTCAAATATTTACTGCTGTAGTTAGAGGGGCAGTAAAACTCCATCCAGATATCATTTAAAAACTGAAGAGTATTTATTTAGAAACACACACAAATTATATGTGCTATGTTTTACATATGATTAGTTTTGGAATGCCTAATTTATGAGCAATTGCATGTGATCACATACCCTTTTGTTTATTTGTGCCTTTTCAGTTTAAATAGTTTTTATTTTATTATTTTGCTATCAATATCACCATTAAATTTCCCACATGTGTAGAGTACAGAAGCAATACAGATAAAAACATGCTTAAGCTCTTGTGAAATAAAGAGAACAATTATACTAAAGATTTGCATATTAAAAGGACAGTCTAGTCCCCAAACTTACTTTGGTGAAAATTTAGAACTACTACCTGTATATTGCATAGGCCTTTTTTTCCTGTGTGATTGGATACAGGCATTCTGCATAAATCAAATTTTTAATGTTTTACTCAAGACACGGAGCTATCAGTTGCTAATTTAATTTACTATATGTCCCTATCTTATCTCTGTGCTGTGTGATCCTGGCCTAATCACAGTGATGCAGTCACAGGTCTGTGGATTGCATTGTGATCAAACCAGGGAACAAAGTGACAGTGAAGTAACTTATCATGTTCTTGGTGCTCTTTTTCATGTTAGGATCTCTGCTAGTGCAACACATTGTCTGATGTCCTCACTAGAGGAACAGGAAATCCCATTCAAATGGGATTGGATTTGTATTGGTTTCTGTAGCCAAAAAAAAAGGATATGTACTTTTAGGCCGCTATGGAGTGTGGGCGGTCCTGATTTCTTGTTGTAATTTCCAAACTTTATGCAATGTCAAATATGCATTTGAAAGTACTTTCATATCCATTAACATTTGGAAGATGAATTTTAGGCACCAGACAGTCTCTTTAAGTAAAAAAATGTGTGAAGTAATTTAATGGTATATTGAAACACCTATGTATAAGGTCACATATGGAAACAATTGGGTGAAGTTCAAGAGTAATGGTCCTGTGTATGGACGCATACTGTACTATAGGACGAGGTTTAGTAAGAGAGATAAGATTACTCAGAGGTCTATTCAATAAACAGCAAACTTTGGTGAACATCCAAAATCATGCATTGATAGTTGAATTGGAAAGATAGACAAGTTAGAGAATTGTTGCAGTTTACATCACATAATAATCTGCAGTACAAAAGAATATGGTGTTGTATAAATGATAGTAATGATGCACAGAAAGTATAATTTAAGACTTTATCACAGATATAATAGATAGATTAAAAATAAATATGATAGATACATAATAGATAGGTTCATTTTTCTCAAATTGGGACCTTAACTGAATTCCCTTTAGATTTTATTCTTATATATTTTACTTTTAAAGCATTTGCTTATACAATTGTATACATACATGTTCTAGTGTTAAGAAAATAATATCTGTAAAACTTTCTTTAATTTAGCACAGGATGCATTAAATTGATATTTATACATGTTAAAAACAAACTAGATATTTAGAAAGATTTTCTCTGTAGTGTCATTCTGCTTTTACACCTCTGAGCGCCGCTGTTCACCAATAAGGAAAAGAATATGGAGCAGGAGATCTACTGATATTTCCATCACTAACACACACACTGCAGATCTGCAAGAAGGAATACAGCCATTTTGGGATTCTCTCTGGAAATGAGCACAGAATTTCTTATTATATTTTCCTAAAGACCAGAATTCAGCACTATTTACTCTCCTCTAAACTGGATTACAATTAAGCAAAAGAAAATTTATCAGAAAGATCATATACTCTAAGAATGACTGAGATAAAACCCCAGGATTCCCAGACATACAAAGGAATCAGATGGCAAGTAATATTTTTCATCTTATTTTCTTGGCTTTGTCATTCAGTCTCTGGTCAGCTTCATTATTCCATTGCTGAAGAAATGAGAAAAGACTCTGTTATATCAAATATTGCAGAAGATCTTGGATTAGATATTAAGCAGCTTGAATTTAGAAGATTTCAAATTGTTTCAGATGTGTCAGAGAAATATTTCTTTGTTAGTTTAGCGAATGGCAATTTGTATGTTAGAGACAGGATAGATAGAGAGACACTGTGTGGGGCGGCAGCTACCTGCTTCCTGACCTTTGATGCAGTGGTTGAAAATCCTTTAAATGTTTTTACTGTCACCATTGCAATCCAGGATATAAATGATAATGCTCCAGTATTTTTTCATAACACCATTGCTTTAGAAATTATTGAAACTACTTCATCAGGAACACATTTTATTTTACAAAATGCAGAAGATCCAGATATTGGCATTAATTCTGTACAAACATACAAGCTCAGTGATAATCAGCATTTTACATTGAGTGAAAAGACCAGCACTGATGGCAGTAAAATTCCAGAGCTTGTTTTAGAGAAACCTTTAGATCGGGAGACACAAAACATTCATGAATTAATTTTAACAGCACTGGATGGAGGTAATCCCATTAGATCTGGAACTGCTGTTATAAGGATTGAAATTTCTGATGTCAATGATCATTTTCCAATATTTTCTCAAGAAGTGTATAAAGTGAGTATACCTGAGAATACTCCAGTGAACTTTACAGTGCTTTGTGTAACTGCAACTGATCAAGATGAAGGTTCTAATGCACAGATCACATATTCCTTCAGGAAAACATCAGTAAATACGCTTTCTACAAGTATGTTTAGTATTCACCCTACAAATGGAGAAATTAGAACTAAAAGAACCCTGGATTTTGAAGTAGTGAAAAATTATGAAATGTCTATACAAGCAAAGGATGGAGGGGGTCTTGTTGCCCATTCAAAGGTGTTAGTAGAAATAATAGATGAAAATGACAATGCCCCAGAGATATCCGTTACGTCACTATCTACTCCTATTCCTGAAGATTCCGCACCTGGCACATTGATAGCATTGATTAAAGTTCATGATCAAGATTCGGGAAATAATGGAGAAGTTGAGTGTCAAATCATTGATGAATTACCTTTTCAGTTATTATTGTCATCTACCAAATATTATAGAATTGTTACAACAAGTGCCCTGGACAGAGAGACGGTATCTAGATATAACATCACAATTCTAGCCACTGATAGGGGATCTCCTCCACTTTCCATTAAGAAGACAATAGAGTTGGATATATCAGATGTTAATGATAATCCTCCAGTATTTCTGAAGTCAACTTATATTGCTTATGTGTCAGAAAATAATTTACCAGGAGCCTCAATATACAGTATACATGCTTCAGATGCTGATACCGGAGACAATACTAAAGTTATTTATTCCATTTCCAGCCCACATACAGAAGATATCCCAGTCTCCTCTTATCTCTCTATTAATATCGAAACTGGAGTTCTCTATGCTCAACGATCATTTGATTATGAGCAACACAAGGAGTTTCAAATCAAAATAAGTGCTAAAGATAATGGATCTCCATCTCTTAGTAGTAATGCAACATTAATTATCCATGTTATAGATCAGAATGATAATGCACCAAGTATTTTATACCCATCCTTTGAAAGTGGTGTTTCGACTTTATTTGAGATGGTCCCCTTCGCCTCTGAAGAAGGTTCCTTAGTAACTAAGGTTGTAGCTGTGGATGCTGACTCCGGACATAATGCTTGGCTCTCCTATCACTTCGTACACACTACAGAACCATCACACTTTAGCATTAGTCAGCAAACAGGAGAGATCAGAACATCCCATGTCTTTCAACAGAAGGATGTCTTGAAGCACAAGGTGGTAATTTTGGTAAAGGACAATGGAGATCCTTCTCTGTCAGCAACAGTTACCCTAAATTTTGTTGTGGCAGATAACATTCAACAGGTGGTGCCCCGATTTATTGATCAGCTCAGTGATGAGGACTCTCCATCTAATTTGCAATTGTATTTAGTAATTGCTTTGGCACTTATTTCTTTTTTATTTATTTTAAGTGTTATGTTGGTCATCGTATCGAAATGTAGAGAATCAAAACCTTCCCCAAGCTTTGGACCTCTCAGTACAAATCTCTATTCTCAAGTTGATCCCAGAATGCTCTCCCAATATAACAATGGTACTCTGACTCTGCCGTACTCATACAACGTGTGTGTGGCTTTGGATTCTGGTGAAAGTGACTTTACTTTCATAAAACCAAAACAAGATGTTCCCATAGACAATCTTATCGATGCCGATGATTCTGGACTCGGAAAAGAAAACTTAAGAGAACCAGAACCTTATAATAGTCTTGTAGAGGTGAGTTTTAAGCCTTGATTAAAATACATTGATATTTTGAACTTAGAATTTAAATATCAGTTATCCTTCTGCAACACATGAGTCAAATGTAGTATTCCAGCTGGGTCAGTGGGCAATGTCTATTTAATTGACAAAGTTAATCTTATTTAATGTGAAATATTAGCTATTAGATAGATATGTGATGATAAATTAGTAATAGATACTGGATAAATATTTTGTATTTTTGTCCCTGCAGAATGTAGAATGCACGTGTGTCCACATAATACCAATTAGTTAATCAAGGAGAGGATCCCAAAAGAACTACCTTTACTAATTAACTGATTTCCCTCTTTGTTTGTTGGAGTGAGTATAGCTACCCTGTGATCACATATCTTACTGTTTATTTGTGCGCTGCCCATTCCAAGCATTAACTTGAACACCATGAGCTCTATTCAAGGTCAAAATGTTATATTGTAGTCTATGATACTCAATGACTAGAGATACATAAATTCAGTCAGGCAATTGCTCTGATCTTTGCTATATAAACACAGAAAGATTTTTATTTTGTGAGTTTTCTGATAAGCATCAAAAGGCAACAACTGTTTATAATATTTATTTGTTAATAGGCATGCTTGTGCTTTATTTAAATGCATCCTTTTTAAGTATAACTCAAAAATAAGGAGATAATGCCTTTAAATGTAATCATGTATCTACATACATTTGGGAAAGGTTGTAAAAGATTACGTTTTAGGACAGATAACCTGAATCAAGGATAGGCACCAACATTTTCCATAGTGGACATATTTACTCGACTGTGTGACAAACAATATACTTACATTCCATGGACTTTCAATGACCTGGCCATGGACACCTTGCATATCCTTTGTAATAAAATATAGTTAGCCACAGTACAATGTGCTAGATATTGTCCTAAAATTTGATTTGTCAGTGGTCACAAGGTGTAACGGCTACCCCAATGGGAGAGGGGCTATCAGCCGTTGGGGATGTCCTTCTTCCTGGCAAGATGCTGTGCAGTAGTGGGGTTGCTTTATCCCATCCGCTGGATCCAAGTAGAGAGTAAGGCAGAGCTCTTTAAAAGAGCTAGTGATTTATGCTGGGCAGGTTCCCTCTCAAGAACGAGACAAGGCTACGTTTTGAAGGGTGAAGTAAAAAACTGACTCCACTAAGCGTTTATTGCTGCTTTTATGCAGGATTTTACAGTATTGTCACCCCCCACTGGGCCTTGTGGGGCACCAACAATGCAAGTACAGCAGACAATCAGGCACCATGTTACAATAGAAACACACCCAGTAATACAGTACATTCATCCCCTCTGCCTGGGAGATAATTGAGTTAAACTTTGTATCAGCTCAATTATCTCCAAGCTAAAAAATATACTTTTTCACATTTATTATAACTTCAAAACTATGCATGGGATGTCAACAAAACTTACATTTTCATAATCAATCCATTCATGGGAACAACATATCCAAAAATGGCACGAATTGGAGCAGGGGTTCAGAAGTTATTAAAAATGTGGATATGACCGACTGTTCGTATGTAGGAAACCACACGAATAGTCTCTGTTCTCAGTTCTTATGCAGGAAATATATAGCTTAACAAGGGGTTTTGTTACACAAGGGTTGTATTTTTTATGAGCCATATTTAAAGTGATGTAATTTGAGTTCCTATTCGATGAATGATATGTTGAAAACATTTTCTGGTTCATAACTGAAGCAGATCTTTCTCTTTCACCCATTCAAGAAGTACAATGGCTGCTTCTTTGGGTGACCATCACAAACATGTTTCCCAGTTTGTTACTGTCAAACTCTGCATAATATCAACAATTTATCTGACCATGATAATTTTTTTTTTTGGGAATTATAGTTTTTCTTCTGAAACACCTTTCTCAACCCTTCAGTCAGTTATACTGTCTTTCATACTTAGCAACTTATATGGCAAGTCATAAAGGGGTGAAGCATAAGGAGTTGGTGACTTCATGGAAAAGAGATCCAGACTGCCCGATCCAGATACTGGGTGTCTGGAACTTATTTTTATGCATGTTGGCTGTATGTGTCCGCTGGACATACACAGTTTAACACACTGCTTACCGTGCACAAGCAACGCTGAGACAGATCAAAATATAATGGGATAGGTGCCCAAGAAACTCGGCTATGCTGGCAATTTCTTGACTGTTGGCAGCTGTGCTGTCCTTGTGTTTGTATAGCCTGTCCTGACTGAATGCCTACTTGATCCAGACTCTTGTTTTATTTCTGTTCATGTTGGTTATCTGATTGACCTTCTAAAGTGCAAGTGATCACATGTATCTATAGACTCCAGCTCCAGGAGGAGTTGGTGTCCTGGAAAAGATCTCGACCACAAAGACATATAGGATGTAATTTGAAAGCCCATCTCTAGATCTATGTCCAACCACATTATATTCTCTAAATAACTTCCGAACCCAGATGTTATTTCCACAAGCAGGTTAGTGTCAGGATGTATAAAAAAAAAAAAAAAAAAAAGGCACAATCACCATTATATTTAAGATATGGTGACTGGGCCTTTTTTCTATATTCCTGACCCTTTCATTGGGGACTTTTTTTACATAACCCAGTAAGTGTATGGAGGCAATAGCATGACCGGTATTTCTTTTTTAAGAAAAGCAACACTGAAAGTTGCCAATCCATTTGCTGTTCCCTCTACATTCGAGTGATTCTATTGATACCATGCTTAGAAGTTGTGGGTGCGGGAGTCCTTTAGATGTCACCAACAGTTTGTTTAAAGGTTACACAAATTAAATCTATCTGTTGGAAGTCTCCATCAGGGTTACACTGGAGGACCACAGTTACTTAATATGTGAATTTACCATGGTGTTGACAGAAAAAGCAGGAAGGAACATAACACTCTGTATTTTAGTATGTTAGGGACAGATACAACGTTTGAGCACAGAGTGATGACGATTGTTACCTTGTGCATTGTGCACTGTAGGTAAAGATGAATTAGGTTGAAATGGTTAAGTACACCGCATGCCTATTTATATTCTACATAAAAGAAAATTAATTAAGTGTAAATTTACTTTAATCAAATACAGGCTGCATTAAACTGATATTGATTTTTAAAAAAATGAAATTTTCTCAGTAGTGCAGTTCCACATTTACACCTCCGAGCGCCGCTGTTCACCAATAAGGAGAAGAATATGGAGCAGGAGATCTACTGATATTTCCATCACTAACACACACACTGCAGATCTGCAAGAAGGAATACAGCCATTTTGGGATTCTCTCACAAACCAAACACAGTATTTCTCATTGTATTCACCTAAAGAACTGATTTCACTCCTCTCAACTGGATTACAAATAACTGTACATCTAAAAGGAAATTTCTCTGGAAGATTAAAGACTATAAGAATGGCTGAGATAAAACCCCAGTATTCACAGACATACAAAGGAATCAGATGGCAAGTAATATTTTCCTTCTTATTTTCTTGGCTTTGTCATTCAGTCTCTGGTCAGCTTCATTATTCCATTGCTGAAGAAATGAGAAAAGACTCTGTTATATCAAATATTGCAGAAGATCTTGGATTAGATATTAAGCAGCTTGAATTTAGAAGATTCCGCATTGTTTCACGTGTTTCAGATAAATATTTCTTTGCTAGGGTGGATAATGGTAATCTGTATGTTAGAGACAGGATAGATAGAGAGACACTGTGTGGGGCGGCAGCTACCTGCTTCCTGACCTTTGATGCAGTGGTTGAAAAACCATTAAATGTTTTTACTGTCACCATTGAAATCCAGGATATAAATGATAATGCCCCAGTATTTTTTCATGACACCATTGCTCTAGAAATTATTGAAACTAGTTCACCAGAAACACATTTTATTTTACAAAATGCAGATGATGCAGATATTGGTATTAATTCTGTACAAACATACAAGCTCAGTGAAAATCAGTATTTTACACTGAATGAAAAGACCAGCACTGATGGCAGTAAATTTCCAGAGCTTGTCTTAGAGAAACCTTTAGATCGGGAGACACAAAGTATTCATGAATTCATTTTAACAGCACAGGATGGAGGGAATCCTGTTAGATCTGGAACTGCTGTTATAAGGATTACAATTACTGATGTCAATGATAATTTTCCTGTATTTTCTCAAGAAGTGTATAAAGTGAGCATACGTGAGAATACTCCAGTGAACTTTACAGTGCTTCATGTAACTGCAACTGATCAAGATGAAGGTCCTAATGCACAGATCACATATTCATTTTGGAAAACATCAGTAAATAGCCTTGCTATAAGTATGTTTAGTATTCACCCAACAAATGGAGAAATTAGAACTAAAAGAACCCTGGATTTTGAAGTAGTGAAAAACTATGAAATGTCTATACAAGCAAAGGATGGAGGTGGTCTTGTTGCGAAATCAAGGGTCTTAGTAGAAATAATAGATGAAAATGACAATGCCCCAGAGATATCCGTTACGTCACTATCTACTCCTATTCCTGAAGATTCCGCACCTGGCACATTGATAGCATTGATTGAAGTCCATGACCAAGATTCAGGAAATAATGGAGAAGTTGACTGTGAAATCATTCATGGATCACCTTTTCAGTTAATATTGTCATCTACCAAATATTACAGAATTGTTACAACAAATTTCATGGACAGAGAGCAAGTATCAAGCTATAACATCACAATTCAGGCCTCTGATAGGGGATCTCCTCCACTGTCCATTACAAAGACCATACAGTTGGATATATCAGATGTTAATGACAATCCTCCAGTGTTTCTGAAGTCAACTTATGTGGCTTATGTGCCAGAAAATAATTTACCAGGAGCTTCAATATTCAGTATACATGCTTCAGATGCTGATACCGGAGACAATGCTAAAGTTATTTTTTCAATTTCCAGCACAAACACAGACGATTTTCCAGTCTCCTCTTATCTCTCTATTAATATTGAAACTGGAGTTCTCTATGCTCAACGATCTTTTGATTATGAGCAACACAAGGTGTTTCAAATCAAAATAAGTGCCAAAGATAATGGATATCCATCTCTTAGTAGTAATGCAACAATCGTTATCCATGTTATAGATCAGAATGATAATGCACCAAGTATTTTATACCCATCTTCTGAAAGTGGTGGTCCTACTTTGTTTGAGATGGTCCCATTTGCCTCTGAAGAAGGTTCCTTAATAACTAAGGTTGTAGCTGTGGATGCTGACTCCGGACATAATGCTTGGCTCTCTTATCACTTTGTACACACTACAGAACCATCGTACTTTAGCATTAGTCAGCAAACAGGAGAGATCAGAACATCCCATGTCTTTCCACAGAAGGATGTCTTGAAGCACAAGGTGGTAATTTTGGTAAAGGACAATGGAGATCCCTCTCTGTCAGCAACAGTTACCCTAAATTTTGTTGTGGCAGATAATATTCAACAGGTGGTGCCCCGATTTACTGATCAGCTCACCGATGAGGACTCTCCATCTAATTTGCAATTGTATTTAGTAATTGCTTTGGCGCTTATTTCTTTTTTATTTATTTTAAGTGTTATGTTGGTCATCATATCGAAATGTAGAGAATCAAAACCATCTCCTGCCTTTGGACCGCTCAGTACAAATCTCTATTCTCAAGTTGATCCCAGAATGCTTTCCCACTATAACAATGGTACTCTGACTCTGCCGTACTCATACAATGTGTGTGTGGCTTTGGATTCAAGTGAAAGTGATTTTACTTTCATAAAACCAAAACAAGATGTTCCCATAGACAATCTTATCGATGCCGATGATTCGGGACTCGAAAATGAAACCTTAAGAGATCCAGAACCTTCTGATAGTCCCGTGGAGGTGAGTTTGAAGCCTTGACTAAAATACATTGATATTTTGAACTTAGAATTTAAATATCAGTTATCCTTCTGCAGCGCATAGTTATATATGGCATTCCAGTTGGGTCAGTGAGCAATGTCTATTTAATTGACAAAGTTAATCTTATTTAATGTGAAATATTAGCTAATAGATAGCTATGTAATTAGTAATAGAAACTGGAGAAATAATTTGTATTTTTGTCCCTGCAGAATGTAGAATGCACGTGTGTCCGCATGGAACCATTTAGTTAATCAAGGAGAGGATCCCAAAAGAACTACCTTGAATAATTAACTGATTTCTCTCTTTGTTTGTTGGCGAGAGCCTTACGGCATGTATAGCTGTCCTATGATCACATATATTACTGTTAATTTGTGCGCTGCCCATTCCAAGCATTAACTTGAACATCATCTGCTCTATTAAAGGTCAAAATTTTGTATTGTAGTCTATGATAATCAATGACTAGAAACAAATAAATTCAGTCAGGCAATTGCTCTGGTCTTTGTTATATAAACACAAAATTATTTGTATTTTGTGAGTTTGCTGATAAGCATCAAAAGGCAACAACTGTTTATAACAAACTATGTGTTGACAGGCATGCTTGTGCTTTATGTAAATTCATCTCTTTTAAGTTTAACTCAAAAAGAAGAAAAGTATGCCTTCATATTTTAACAAGTATCTGCATACATTTGTGAAAGGTTGTAAAATAAAACGTTTTAGCACGGTTACCCTGAATCAAGGATAGTCACAAACATTTAAAGTGACGTAATTCGAGTGCCTATTCGGTGCATATGTTGAAAACATTTTCTGGTTCAGAACTGAAGCAGATCGTTTTCTTCCACACAATCATGAAGTACAATCACCGCTTCTTTGGGTGACCATCAGAGAAATTTTCCCTAGTTTGTTACTGTTTACGTCTGCTAAATGTCAACAATTTATCTGACCATGATACTTATTGTTTTTTCTTTTGTAATGATAGTTATTCTTTTGAAACACCTTTCTCAACCCTTCAGTCAGTTATTCTGACTTTCATACTTGACAATTATAAGGCTTCTGGTCCTTAGTCATGAAGGGGTGGGGCTTAAGGAGTGGGGTTACATGATGTTGCGTGGCTCCACGGGAAAGAGTTCCAGCCTACCTGATACATATACCAGATGTCTGGAACTTATTTGTATGCATGTTGGCTGTATATGTCCGCTGGACATACACAGTTCAATGCATTGCTTCCTGTGGACAAGCAATGCTGAGAAAGACCAAAATATAACGGGATAGGAGCCCAAGAAAGTAAGACTGTAAGCCTACTTGATCCAGACTCTTGTTTTAATTCTATTCCTGTTGATTATCTGATTGACCTTCTAAATTGCAAGTTATCACATGTACATGTAGACTCCAGCTCCAGGAGGAGTTGGTGTCCTGGCAAAGATCTCGCCCCCAAAGTCATACAGGATGTAACTTGAGAGCCCATCTCTAGATCTATGCCCAACCACATTATATTTTCTAAATAACTTCCGCACCCAGACGCTATTTCCACAAACACGATAGTGTCAGGGTGTATGAAAAAAGCACAATCACCATTATATAAAAGAAATGGTGAGTGGGACTTTTTTTTATATTCCTGACACTTTTATATCTGGGACTTTTTATACATAACCCCTTTAGTGTACGAAGGAAATACCATGACTCGTATTTACGTATTTATATTTTAAGTAAAGGCAGCAACACTAAACGGTGCCAATACATTTGCTGTTCACTCCACATTCTACTTATGCTATGCTTACAATTTGTGGGTGTGGGAGTCCTTCAGATGTCACCAACAGTTTGTTTAAAGGTTAAACAAATGATATCTATCTGCTGTAAGTCTCCATCATGGTTTCACTGGAGGACCACAGTTACATAATATGTGAATTTAGCATGGTGTTGAAAGAAAAAGCAGCAAACAACATAACACACTGTATTTTAGGATGTTAGGGACAGATACAATGTTTGAGCACAGAGTGATGACGATTGTTACCTTGTGCATTGTACACTGCAGGTAAAGCTGAATTAGGTTGAAATGGTTAAATACACTGCATGCCTATTTATATTCTACATGGAGGAAAATTAATAATGTGTAAATCTACTTTAATTCCAACACTGGCTGCATTAAACTGATATTAATACATCTTAAAAATTTCAAATTCTCAGTAATGTAGTTCTGCATTTACACCTCTGAGCGCCGCTGTTCACCAATAAGGAGAAGAATATGGAGCAAGAGATCTACTGATATTTCCATCACTAATACACACACTGCAGATCTGCAAGAAGGAATACAGCCATTTTTGGATTCTCTCTTGGATTGAGCTCAGCATTTCCTATTATATTTTCCTAAAGACCAGGATCCAGCACCATTCACTCTCCTCTCAACTGGATTACAAATAACTAGAAGTAAATTTATCAGGAAGATCAAAGACCCTAAAAATGGCTGAGATAAAATCCCAGGATTCACAGAAATACAAAGGAATCAGATGGCAAGTAATATTTTCCTTCTTTTTTTCTTGGCTTTGTCATTCAGTCTCTGGTCAGCTTCATTATTCCATTGCTGAAGAAATGAGAAAAGACTCTGTTATATCAAATATTGCAGAAGATCTTGGATTAGATATTAAGCAGCTTGAATTTAGAAGATTTCGTATTGTTTCAGACGTTTCAGATAAATATTTCTCTGTTAGTGTGAATAATGGTAATCTGTATATTAGAGACAGGATAGATAGAGAGACACTGTGTGGGGCGGCAGCTACCTGCTTCCTGACCTTTGATGCAGTGGTTGAAAAACCATTAAATGTTTTTACTGTCACCATTGAAATCCAGGATTTAAATGATAACCCTCCAGTATTTTTTCATGACACCATTGCTCTAGAAATTATTGAAACTACTTCACCAGGAACACATTTTATTTTACAAAATGCAGATGATCCAGATATTGGTATTAATTCTGTACAAACATACAAGCTCAGTGATAATCAGCATTTTACACTGAGTGAAAAGACCAGCACTGATGGCAGTAAAATTCCACAGCTTGTCTTAGAAAAACCTTTAGATCGGGAGACACAAAACATTCATGAATTAATTTTAACAGCAATGGATGGAGGAAAACCCATCCAAACTGGTACTGCTGTTATACGGGTTACAATTGCTGATGTCAATGATAATTTTCCTGTATTTTCTCAAGAAGTGTATAAAGTGAGCATACGTGAGAATACTCCAGTGAACTTTACAGTGCTTCATGTAACTGCAACTGATCAAGATGAAGGTTCTAATGCACAGATCACATATTCATTTTGGAAAACATCAACAAATGCCCTTTCTATGAGTATGTTTAGTATCCACCCAACAAATGGAGAAATTAGAACTAAAAGATACCTGGATTTTGAAGTAGTGAAAAACTATGAAATGTCTATACAAGCAAAGGATGGAGCTGGTCTTGTTGCGAAATCAAAGGTCTTAGTAGAAATAATAGATGTCAATGACAATGCCCCAGAGATATCCGTTACATCAATATCTACTCCTATTCCCGAAGATTCTGCACCTGGCACATTAATAGCATTAATTAAAGTTCATGATCAGGATTCAGGAGATAATGGAGAAGTTGACTGTAAAATAATTGATGGATCACCTTTTCAGTTAATATTGTCATCTACCAAATATTACAGAATTATTACAACAAATGTCATGGACAGGGAGCGAGTATCAAGTTATAACATCACAATTCAGGCCACCGATAGGGGATCTCCTCCACTTTCCATTACAAAGACCATAGGGTTGGATATATCAGATGTTAATGACAATCCTCCAGTGTTTCTGAAGTCAACTTATGTGGCTTATGTGCCAGAAAATAATTTACCAGGAGCTTCAATATACAGTATACATGCTTCAGATGCTGATACCGGAGACAATGCTAAAGTCATTTATTCAATTTCCAGCACAAACACGGAAGATTTCCCAGTCTCCTCTTATCTTTCCATTAATGTAGAAACTGGAGTTCTCTATGCTCAACGATCATTTGATTATGAGCAGCACAAGGAGTTTCATATCCAAGTAAGCGCTAAAGATAATGGATCCCCATCTCTAAGTAGTAATGCAACATTAATTATCAATGTTGTAGATCAGAATGATAATGCACCAATAATTTTATATCCATCTCCTGAAAGTGGTAGTCCTGCTTTGTTTGAAATGGTCCCCTTCGCCTCTGAAGAAGGTTCCTTAATAACTAAGGTTGTAGCAGTGGATGCTGACTCTGGACATAATGCTTGGCTCTCTTATCACTTTGTACACACTACAGAACCATCACACTTTAGCATTAATCAGCAAACAGGAGAGATCAGAACTTCCCATGTCTTTCAACAGAAGGATGTCTTGAAGCACAAGGTGGTGGTTTTGGTAAAAGACAATGGAGATCCCTCTCTGTCAGCGACAGTTACCTTAAGTTTCATTGTGGCAGATAACATTCAACAGGTGGTGCCCAGATTTACTAATCAGCTCAGCGATGAGGACTCTCCATCTAATTTGCAATTGTATTTAGTAATTGCTTTAGCGCTTATTTCTTTTTTATTTATTTTAAGTGTTATGTTGGTCATCATATCGAAATGTAGAGAATCAAAACCATCTCCAGCCTTTGGATCTCTCAGTACAAATCTCTATTCACAAGTTGATCCCAGAATGCTCTCTCAATACAACAATGGTACTCTGACTCTGCCGTACTCATACAATGTGTGTGTGGCTTTGGATTCAAGTGAAAGTGACTTTACTTTCATAAAACCAAAACAAGATGTTCCTATAGACAGTCTTATCGATGCCGATGATTCTGGACTCGGAAATCAAAGCTTGAAAGAAACAGAACCTTCTTATAATCTTGTGGAGGTGAGTTTTAAGAATTTGCTAAAGGCCATTGATATTTAGAAGATGTTTTCTTTGAACAAGGAATTATTGTCCTGCAATAAATGAGGCATATACTCAAATGCGGTTGGTAAAGTAAATGTTATGAGTTTAAGTTAGGAGTGCATGTTGGGGCATGTGGTTGGAAATCTGTTGATAAAAATTATTTTAGAACTATTCAAATTAAAATGTTACTGCATCCTACACAAAACTTTAGCATATCGGTTTAGTAAAGTACAACTTTCATTTTTTTTTGTTCTCTGCCTCACTACCGATCCTTTCTTTAAACCATGCAGCAGGAAGGACATTCCCAATACATTCGCTATGGTAGCAGGGTTCAGCTCCAAACCAATAAGGGCCTCCTTCCATAAAATATTAAGGCAGTGCACGGGAAAATAGCACCAAATAGTGACATAAAACATGAGCTTTTCCACATTTCCGTTTTGCGCAAGGGTAACCCATGCACATAGAAACATGTGCTAGGACGCATTCAAAAGTGATGCACATCCTCTACTTGATGGAGGACAATTTCTCGCACATGAAACTGTTACGTTGTATAACAAAAGGAGTAGCCACTTTTATGCACACGATACTGGCGACCGCTCCTTTTTTTTTTTTCATTTTCAGTTTTATGTGCGACAGCTTTGTACAGTTAATTCTAACTGAACAGGGATAGCGGAATATGTTTATGATCAACATAACTTCATAGTGCAAGACACCCATCAGGGGCAGGACAGACATAATTCATATTTTTTCCGAAACGTTTTTGCCAGAAACAAACAGTAGTAATACATGCAATGGTCTTCACAGATCAAGACGTTTGATAGTGTGCGCACCTCGCTAAGCAAGTGCAACGATCACCTGAGGTCCTCCAACTGTAGTATCTGTTTCACCTGTCTAATCTCAGTGCGGTGAGTCAGCCCTTTATCGTTCAGAGGTTGATAAAGTGAGTACCATTTAAAACCCTTTTGTTGGGTGATAGCAGCATCCCCAAGGATGTACTTGAAAAAATATCTCATTATACCTTTCCTATTTAAACACTTTGTTATTTGTATGTATTTAGTGTTCTCATTTTTTAAGTGGTTTTTTTTTGGGGGGGGGGGGGGCTCAACATCATCAAAAGTATTTTTTTTATATAAATTACTATGTATTTTAAAGTAGTAGTTTTTTTCACCAAAATTGTAATTTATTTTCTATATGGAAATGTAATGGTAGCTAAACATAATCAATACAGAATTAAACAAGTCCAATTAATTCTGAATGCATTTACCTATTCTACCATGAAGTATGCCTCTTAAATCATCTGTGAGTTTGATGCTTATTGTTCCATTGCACAAATGTACTTATTAGTATCAATCCCATAATTATCTAATGTACGGAGCAAGGAAAGAGTCCAGGTACAGGAGAAATGCTTACATTTAGGTGTTTATGACTAAATCAGTGTTATCAGTTTGCAAGGCACTGTCTATGGGCTGATAACGTTAATTATAGAAAGATTATAGCATACACTATTTCATGTTAGCAATCTTACAGCTTGGATTGTGATGTGCAACCAACAATGTACAAGGCCTGTAAACTTGCACAATGAAAATCCCAAAGGAAATCATTTTCCCAGTAACAGTATTATCACTGATGCATTTCAGGTTGGTGCCCATTGTTTCAATGTAGTTGATCTAAATATACAAATCAGCAGACTCATGTAAAAGGTAACTTCAATAACCAACCTGCAGGTGTCTCTTTCAGCTCTGTGTCTTCTGCTTCTGGGGTCAGATCTGCTGATATAATTCACCTCAGCATGCAGTGTAGCAATGTTAGTAATCCCCCTGGAAACTACAGGTTGCACCACCTTGGTTCCATACATATTGCTATACACATCATCACTGGAGTTTTGATTGCTTTAACAATACTTGGTGGATTGCAGGGGAGGGGTGGCCTTTGTTGGCTTGGGGGGGAAGGGGGCATTTTAGTGCCTCTTCATCAGCCCACCAGATGTCATCAGAGATAGACACACATAGATATGCAAGTCAGTTTTTACTTCATAAATACGGTACAGAGATTGATAGGTAGGCAAGACAAATGGATAGAAAGATTGAAAGTGTTACTGACTGGTGCATTTAAATGTGGGAAGTGGTGCAGCCTGGGAAGTGGTGCATCCCCAGACCATTGAGCAAGATTAGAGAGCAGACTTGGGGCAGTTGCTCCCTTGTCCCCCTTGTCAGCACTCATTTTGTGCGCAATGAAACTACTGGTTTTCAGCCGTTGGGCTGCATATAGACTAGTTCATGAGTCGCAAAAATGTTTTGAAACCTTGGTTGCAGGTCTCATGTTGCCTGTGGTCTAGTGGCATATCATCAGGTATTAATATAGTGATATTATAAAAATAATAATATCACTTTATAAAATGGGAACTGATTCCCAATGTTAACGCATAAATAACCTTTAACACAAAAGAACATTCTATGCCGTTATAACAGACATGTTCCAAATGACCATGCAGGTAGCATAGAACGTCCTTTGAACAGCAGCTCACCGTGGCCCTCAGCAATGGACTGTGTTCCAGAACCGATGTAGAGACTTGCAGCAGGATCCTACCTGTGAGATGAGGCCACTTAGAGTGAAATGTAGCCAATGTTCAAAGTGAGTGCTCTGAAATCTCGCAGTGCCCACACTTCCATGTTTTGGCACGCCTCCATGATGTCACAAGTGACATTGTGAGGTATTGCGAGACATTGGTCAGGAACACAAAAAAAACTCCATTTGGACCCTAGCTCCATTGGCGGCTTGTTCGTTACGGGGTTAAGCAGGACCAATGTAAATACTTACATGAATAGAATATTGATGCAAGGCTGTTATTTTTCTGTTTGGTACAATACTTATTGTATTATAATATTTACCCATGGTAATACATATTGTTTACTTTAAACGAATAATTTTGTTTCAGTTTCTTGGTAAGATGGTAGGAGTGTTTTTAAAATTTTATGTTTTAATTATTTTTATATTACTTTTGTTGAACCATGTAACTTTTCTCCAAATAGATAACAGCAAGATTAAAGTTATTCTGTATAAATAATAGTATTCCTGTTTTAGCAGTAAGTAAATGAATATGTTTGTCTTGTAACATAACTATGATTACCTTAGGTTGGAAAAAATGAATGCTCTTTGTAAAGTAACCACATAAATCAGAATATAGCTGATTTTATAACTTAATAGTTAAAGTGTCTTTATGCAGCATAAAGGTACCTTTATATTATACTATTCAGGAATCTAGGTATTTTTAGCATTGATACAGTTGATCAATTAAATTCTGTATAATTATTTACAGTTTCCAATTATGTCACATGCTGCATACAAATGTTTAATTGTAATTATTACAAATTTTCAATGATAATTTTGTACATGTAATTGACAAAAATCATCATTGATGCTGCAGTTCACCATTTGCACCTCTGAGCGCCGCTGTTCACCAATAAGGAATAGAAGCTGAACTTGGAGATCCACTGATTTTATTATTCACACAGACACACTGGATGCCAGCTTGTAAGGAGGAATAAAAGCCATTTTCATGTTCTCTTGGACAGTATTTCTCAGCAGATTGCCTCATTAAAGGAGATTGATACACCTGCATGTCCTATGCTGCCCTGGATCTTTATTCACCTTCAAACACCAATCAGGATTCTATTGATCAAACTAAATATGCCTGGAATTGAAACCTATCAAGAAAAAGAATACAAAGGAATCAAATGGCAAGTAACATGCTCTTTCTTGTTATTGTCTTGGCTTTGTCATTCAGTCTCTGGTCAGCTTCATTATTCCATTTTTGAAGAAATGAGAAAAGGTTCAACCATAGGAAATTTAGCAAACGATCTTGAATTAAATCCCAACCAAATTTCATTTAGAAAACTGCGTATTGTATCTCGTGCGTCAGAGAAATATTTCAGTGTAAACCTGGAAAATGGTAACTTGAATGTTGCAGACAGGATAGACAGAGAGATGCTGTGTGGGGCATCAGATGACTGTGTTCTTACATTTGATGCAGTGGTTGAAAGTCCTTTAAATGTCTACAATGTGAAGGTGGATATTAAAGATATAAATGATAATCCCCCAAGGTTTATATCTGAAACAATTGAGTTGGAAATGAGTGAGCACACATTACTGGGAGCAAGGTTTGTTCTGCAAAATGCTGAAGATCTGGATTTTGGCATTAATTCTTTACAAAATTATAAACTTAGTACTAATCAGTATTTTGCATTAGGCAAAAAGAGCAATGCAGATGGCAGCACGTTTCCTGAACTTGTATTGGAGAGGTCATTGGACCGCGAAACACACATCAACCATGAATTAATTTTAACAGCTTTTGATGGGGGAAATCCTGTGCTAACTGGAACGGCAGTAATTAAGATCACTGTTACTGATTCTAATGATAACTATCCTGTATTTACTCAAGAGGTCTATAAAATTAGCATAAAGGAAAATGTCCAGTTGAATTATACAGTTGTTCGTGTCAATGCCAGTGACAAAGATGATGGCATCAACGCTCAAATCACCTATTCTTTTAGCACCACTGCAAAGAATGTCCTTCGAACATTCACTATCAATCCAACAAGTGGAGAAATAAAGACTAAGGGTCATTTGGATTTTGAAGAGGCAAAACTTTATGAGATTTCTGTACAGGCAAAAGATGGCGGTGGCCTTGCCGCTCATGCCAAGGTACTAATTCAGATCATAGATGAAAACGACAATGCACCCGAGATATCCATTACTTCATTATCTACACCGATGCTAGAGGATTCCGTGCCCGGAACAGTGGTGGCATTAATTGAGGTTCATGATGTAGACTCTGGAGAAAATGGTGAAGTTGATTGTCAAATCATAGGTTCTGTCCCCTTTAAACTTATGTCATCATCTAGTAACTTTTATAAAATTGTTACAAAAAGCTCTCTGGACCGAGAAGAGACAGCATCTTATAACATCACAGTCCTGGCCACCGACAAAGGTTCTCCTTCGCTGTCCTCTACAAAACTCATCAGATTGGATATTTCAGATGTAAACGATAATGCACCAGCTTTTGAAAAAATTACCTATGTCGCCTTTATTCCAGAAAATAATCTACCGGGGCTCTCTGTCTATAGCGTGCAAGCAAAAGATATGGACATAGAAGAAAACGGTAGACTAATTTATTCTATTGACAGTACTAATACTCAGGATGACTCTATGCTCGCCTATATTTCCATTAACCCCGTCACTGGGGTTGTATATGCACAAAAAATATTTGACTATGAGCAACACAAGGAATTCAAAGTTCAAATTACTGCGAGCGACAGTGGATCCCCATCTCTGAATGGCAGTGCATTGTTAAAAGTTTATGTTGTAGATCTAAATGATAACGCACCAACTATTTTATATCCGTCAACAGAAACTGATGGCTCATCCATGTTCGAGATGGTTCCGTTGGCTTCTGAAGAAGGCACATTGGTGACCAAAGTGGTGGCAGTGGATGCAGATTCAGGACACAATGCTTGGCTGTCTTATTTTTTCCTGCAATCTTCCGAGCCTTCACAGTTTATCATTGATCAGCACACAGGTGAGATAAGAACTTCACGGACTTTCCAAGAAAGAGATCTCTTAAGGCATTTGGTCATCATAATTGTGAAGGACAATGGAACCCCTCGTCTCTCATCCAGTGTTACTTTAAACCTGGTTGTTGCCGATAATTTCCAACAGGTGCTTCCTGAGCTTGATAGCCAACCAAGCAAATCAAACTCTCAATCCACCTTACAAATCTACTTAGTAATAGCCTTAGCATTAATTTCCTTTTTGTTCTTGCTGACAGTGATGTTAGCCATCGTATCTAAATACCGAGAAACAAAATCCTCAATCCCATTAGGTGCAATGAGCACAAATTTTTACCCTCACGCTGACCACAGATTTCTCTCAAAGTTTAATAATGGAACCTTACCATTGCCATACTCATATGACGTATGTGTGACTCTGGATTCAAGTGAAAGGGATTTTGCCTTCCTTAAACCTCATCAGAATGTGCCAGTTGATAATCTGCTCGATGCTGATGATTCAGGGATTGGCAATGAAAATCCTTCACCAACCACCAGCCTCGTTCAGGTGAGTCTTTATAATATTTGCCCAAAAAAAAATCAGCTTTAAAGGTATAGGCAGATCATGTGCCACAGTGGCTCCGTGAGAGCCATTGTGTTACTGCACAATATTTTGAACTGCCTCATGTTTCAGTTTGAAATATTATTTTTGTCATTTCTTTGCTCTAATACAATCCTGGACAAGGTGGAAGATCCACTTTATATTAGGTATAATAGGAAACTAAGTAGATACTGCAATTTTATTTTGACAAAGGTGAGTCATTATTTTTCTAACATTGGAAGTGATTATCCAGCTTTCACCTTGCAACAAGAATGTAATGGAAAGTCTAAGAAAAGGGTCAACTCAATAAAGAGAGAATTGAACTTATTTGAGGCAGAATTTCAGACTTTAGGCCACTTTGGCCTTAAGTTTAAAATTCCCATCTGAATTCCATGCAATTCTCTCTTCATTGAGGTGACCCTATAATCTAAATGAGCATGATCATCATCATTAGTATAGCAAGCAAAGGGGAGATGTATCACGGACTATAGTTTTTAAAGGCATTGTGAGCTGGATGTACCATGTATGTAACACTAGAGATGGACAGCTGGGTGTAGTATGTGTTGGCAAAGACCCATTCATTTTACTGTCTCGATGGTTTCTATCTTGGGCTCAAAGCTGCTAGTAGAATCTTCAAAGTGATGTCTCAGTGTTGGCGATACATTAAGATTGTATGAATGTGAGCTAGCTGCATGATGTATCTGGCATAGTAGTGCTTATAAAACTTGAGTCCCTGGACAAAAAGAGTATATATTTAGTCCTTGTGTACCAAAAGTGCTTCTAGAGCAGATGCTGTGATTATTACAATCATAGGAGAAAGGCTGTAGCATTTCTAACCTATGTATCATGAGAAGCCAGGACCATAAACCAAAACTTTCGAGTTCAATTAGAAAAATACAACACACTCTTGTGTCTTTTCACTAAAAGGTGAGTTGAGGTGGGATGAATATTTTGTCCCTTGTCGGTTCATATCCTGAATTAAAGTATCAAGTCCGTTCGTATTGGTGACATTATCATGAATGGTAGTATATTTTTCATAGGTCACCATTTCAGAATAAATTGTAAAGTATTTCAAAACTTGCTGCACGTGTGAGAGGAATATTTGATATACACATAGCCAGTGTATTAAATAAAATATTGCTTCTTTTATACCTCTCACATATACATTGGGCAAAGTTCTATACGTGGAGCAGTCACCATTGTTGTTAATCCCTAATGTTATTAATGGTAGGCCGTGTGTTCAGAACTTATTTCAAAATGATTCTGATTTCAGATATGATTGATTATATATTATTATATTATCTTATATTGAAGGTGTGTTATACAATTTGTATGGTCCTCTGTTACCTACTTATAGTTTCATACCTCCCAACATTTCCCCCCAGCAAATTAGGACACTGGGTGGAACTTGGGCAGTAGATAGTCAGCTCTACTGCACATGCGCGATAGCACAATCACTGAGGCTGCCAGCGCTACTGACCATGCGCAGTAGGAATTCTCTGGTGTCTCAGACACCTGACAATGTGATCATGACCATAAGATTAAACAATACTTTGTTTATGTTTATCTGTTGCAAAAACAGATAAATAGATTTATAGGTTGAATAAAGATTTGAGAAAAAAAAAATCTAGTTGACTTTACCTTTGTTAGTAAGTATTAATACTTTGTTTTTATCATTCATTTTTACCATAGATTTTAGAGTCTGAGCAATAAATTTTATTTTAGAATAATAATAATTGTCTATCATATTCTTACTCATAAATACATTTCACTTAGTGAGGCTTTAAATATGTGGTTTGTTTTCAAAACTGTTAAAATACTTGTATATTTTGCCTGTTACAGGCTGCTACACTATGACAAGTCTTTACTATAAAGGTGAGTTGGAGCAGAGTAAAGGGCAAACTGCATTATCCTGCTATTCCATTTAGGTCATCTGTTTGCTGGTCTGAATGTCAGGTGCCATAGAAGGGCCTCCAGAAATTCTCCACCCTAAAAGTTATCAGATGATTTCTTTTTAGTCTATAAAAGGAATTGTTTGATGCACAGTTATTATTGTTTGATAAAGACCTCTAGCAGGTTGAAACATGTGTGAATATGATAGATTATATTATATTATTATAATACATTGTGATATATATTATAGTATTCTGTGAGCCTCAGTACACGTTCAATATTGGTGCGATGAGGTGATTTTTGATCTATGTACTGTGATAGTGAATACTAGTGATCTATGGTGATTTTTCGAAGATGGCTAGATGTATTTCTCTAGATTGAAAGCTTGTCATGGTTCTCCCTACTTTGTTTCTGTCTAAATGATTTTGTAACATACCAAGCACGGGATATATATTATTGCCACTGTATAAATAAAGGTCAGTGTAGATGCATGATCCAATGAATCTAAATGTGAAATAATATTTCGACTCTTTAACTCTGTTCTAAATCCTTAGTTACACTTAAACAAAATAAGCAGTGCTAAAACTACAACATAAAAATTAAAGCATATATACATATAATAAGTTTTATATCCATAGCGAAATATCAGAGGTTATCTATTGGTCTGTCTACCCTTCTGTCTCTATTTTTCCCTTAAGGGTCTGCACCTGCCTCTGTGGATCTGTAAGATAAGTGTGCAGTTGTTATAAAGCCAACCAGTAAGAATCCACTATTTGGTACATCTAAAATTTCATGCTGTTAAAGACTAATTGTCATATTTAAAATCTAATTTAGTTTTTTTTAAATCACTTTAACACGTACCTTGATAAATAATTCAGGTGTTTCCGTAAACACGTGTATACTTACAATTACTTATACTTTCTGTATATGTAGCATTAAATTGTGTATGTATTCTAAGATTTTTCTTTTCACCAAATCTGTTATACCAATATTAAACAATATTCATAAGCTACGGTGTATATACCGCATGATGGTAATGTGTATTAATAAACACAGAACAAAACATTTTAATAAAAAAAGCCTTCAGGTCTTTGGCATCCAAATATAAACATGTTTTATTTTAGGTTATGTTTTGTGCATTATTTTTTATATTTCTTTCAGTTGAAACATTGTTATTAAAAAAAGCTGAATTTCAATATCACTGTTGAAATTCTTGATTAATTTATTTAGAAAACAAATGCCCTGATTGAAATCGGTGCTACGTCCTGCACAATAACTGACCTGCAGTACCTAGTTGGAACACAGTGTGCCGCTGTTGTCCAACATGGTGAACATCCTACACATGGTGACTGACTGGAGTGTACAATGTGCAGTTTATACAGATTGTGAGAAGAACTCTATCACTCATGCTGAATCTTTAGGCTGCCTATCTCCAACAATAACTGGATTTTACATCATTCTTTTACATTTTCCACTGGATTTAAGGGATTTTACTTCAACTCCTCTGGCTGGATTTAAACTTTTAAGAATGGTTTTTAAGAAAATGGAAAGGATGAAGACAGAGAAGGCAGTACAATGGCAAGTAATGTGCTTTATGTTATTTTGTTTTAATGGAGCAGTCTCTGGTCAGCTTCATTACTCAGTTCCTGAAGAGACAAAGAAAGACTATTTGGTAGGAAATATTGCCAAGGATTTAGGTTTAAATCTAAGGGATTTGGCATTGAGAAAATTCCGCATTTCTTCTGTTACAGCAGAGCATTTATTTCATGTGAATTTGCAAAATGGGAATCTCTTTGTTTCAGACAGAATAGACAGAGAGACCATTTGTGAAATGACAGTAACATGTTTACTGGGCTTTGAAGCAGTGGTTGAAAATCCCTTGCAAGTCTTCAAAGTAGAGATTGAGATTCAGGATATCAATGATAACCCGCCCGTATTTTCTAAAAATATTGTGAATTTGGAGTTAAGTGAATCCACGCATTCTGGAACACGCTTTGTACTGGGGAATGCAATTGATCCAGATATTGGGATTAACTCTTTGCAGACGTACAAGATCAGTGAAAATCCGTATTTTAAATTAGGGCAAAAGACAAGTGGTGATGGTCAAAAATACCCTGAACTGATTTTAGAAAGCCCTTTAGACCGTGAAAGACAATCAGCTATTGAAATAATTGTAACAGCGTCAGATGGTGGAAATCCTATGAAAACTGGAACTGCTGTTATCAAAATAGTTGTTGGTGATATCAATGATAATGCCCCGGTATTTCAGAAGGATCTCTACCAAGTGAGGATGGTGGAAAACACGCCAATCAACTCATTGGTTCTGCACTTGACTGCTACTGATAGCGATGAAGGGGTAAATGGACAGGTTACGTATCGTTTCAGCCGCATTACTAAAGTGGGTCATCAAGTTTTCACCTTAAATTCTCAAACAGGTGAACTGAAAACAAAAGGGGAACTGGATTTTGAGACCACCAAAGTTTATGAAATGACTGTGGAAGCTGCAGATGGAGGAGGCCTAGTTTCACACTGCAAAGTAGTGATAAACATTGTTGATGCAAATGACAATTCCCCTGAGATAATATTGACGTCTGTTTCTAATTCATTACCTGAGGATTCTCCATCTGGTACAGTTATTGCTTTGATTAATATTCGGGATTTGGATTCAGGTGGAAACGGTGATGTCTCCTGTCAACTTGCAGGCCGTCTGCCATTCGAGCTCATATCATCCTCAAGCAACTACTATAGGCTTCTTACTACAAGGACCTTGGATAGGGAAGAAATGGATTTTTACAATATTACAATTAAAGCAACAGATAAAGGATCTCCTCCTTTGAGCACCATCAAAACAATTCGGCTGGATGTCTCTGATGTAAATGACAACCCACCTGTCTTTGAGCAAACAGAGCATGTGGTTTTTGTTCCAGAAAACAAAGCATCAGGATCCTCGATCTACAGCGTACAGGCATCTGATCCGGATATTCATGACAATTCTAAAGTGATTTATTCCATTGTCAGTAAGAATATCGAAGACGCACCTGTGTCATCCTACATTTCTATTAATTCCGTGACCGGTGTTCTATATGCACAGCGACAGTTTGACTATGAACAACTAAGGGAATTTGAGATCCAAGTAATGGCTAAAGACAACGGTTCCCCCTCTCAGCATAGCAATACCACTGTAAAAATATGCATAACAGATCAGAATGATAATCCACCTAAGATTCTCTACCCTTCTACAGGAGTCGATGGGTCGGCTTTGTTTGAGATAGTACCCTATTCTTCAAAGAAAGGTTACTTGGTTGCTAAAGTGGTAGCCGTAGACGCAGACTCTGGACACAATGCATGGCTCTCCTACCAATTTCTGCAGGTGCCAGAAAAATTTGATTTTACCATAGGCCAACACACCGGTGAAATCAGAACGGCACGTGCTTTTCAAGATAAAGAGGTGTTGAAGAACAAGGTTATAGTCCTGGTTAAGGATAATGGAAACCCCCCACTTTCTTCCACTGTTACTCTAAACTTGGTCGTGGCAGAAAATTATCAAAAGGAGGTGTCTGAAATGAATACCCCATCCCGAAATTCAGATTCCCAATCAAATTTAAACATTTATTTAGTTATTGGTTTGGCGCTGATATCTTTCTTGTTCACCCTGACTGTAATGCTTGCGATCATACTAAGATGCAGAAAGTCTAACCATCCAAAGTCATTTGGATCACGACCAGTAGATATGTATTCTCAAGTTGGGCCTGTGTTCCCAACTAATTTCAGTAATGGAACTTTGACCCTGCCGTATAAATACGATGTTTGTGTAGCTCTGGATTCAACAGAAAATGAATTTGCATTTATAAAACCCTCGCAGAATGTCCCAACAGACAACCTTATCGGTACTAATGATTCCGGCATTGGAATTCATTCTTTAAGTGACTTTTCGTCCACTGAGTTGAATACACAGGTGAGATATTAGTATCCTGTGGCATACATGCGCACAATTACGTGCATGTGTTTCTCATCATGTATGCTTGTGTGTCTCTGTATGTTAAAGATCTATATATATATATATATATATATATATATATATATATATATATATATATATATATATATAGACTTAATTAAACTATCTTGGGATGATCTCTTTATATCTAAAGAATTTAAGGGCACAGGATTCCTTGATTTATGCCTGTGCCTGGCCTATTCCTAGTGGACTTTTCAGTAACATAACATGAGACTCTGCCCATAAATACATGCTTTTCAGTTTTGTAGCATCTTCTATTTTTGTACACTATGGTGTAAACTCTTATGTGCAAGGCCACACTTTCTTTTTGTTTATTGAAAGTAACAATCTCCCATACTTTAACCATGTAAATGTAACATGTGTAGATACTTTGTAAGAAAAAAGATACATATCAGGAAGGAACACATTTGTTGCATTATAAACCACATTTTTGAAAATATGTATATAACCATTTACCAATAACTGTCAGTGTCTTTGCATCCTTTCTTGAACCTACTTATCATGTTCCTTTGATGTTCTTCTGATGGGTTAAAAGATGCCTGCAGGCTACCACATTTTCAGGGCTTCAGAAAGTGCCCGGCTTGAGCAGTACACATTCAGTAAGTTTCCCTATATGCTATTGCTCAGAAGTTGTTTTACGAGCTACTAAACACCCCCCCCCCCCCCCCAAAAAAAACTACTTCTGCCTGTTAAAACAACATTTTGAGTTGTGGTCCAAGGCAGCTGGGAGAGTCAGTTCTGCCTGATATTTGTGTGGGTGTGAGACCAATGTGGTTGTGTTAGCAGATGTATTATCTTTAAAAATGATGTACTGAATATGTATCTAACAAAGTAACAGAATTAAAACAGTGGCTTATCTGTGATATTGATGCATGGCAAATCGAATTGCCTAAAAGAAAAATTATAAGAAAGTTGTTTTATTTTTTTTCTGGGTAGAAATAATAAAATAATTTGCTGTTTAGGATTTAACCACTAGATGGCAATATGATTGGTATATGTCAGTGTATGCATCTTATAGCGCACGTCTCTGTGAACTAAGGTGACAGCAGTTCAGCAACCCAAATCTTGTGCACGCATTAGAGCAGACCAGTTCTTTTATTTGTGGTTTTTGTTCTAAATATTGGAACAGGGCTAAGGATAGAGTGAACTATTTCAACCTGACAGAAAAAGCTCAACACGTTGCTGGTATTATTTTGCACTGATTTCAAAAAGTTGAGCTCTGATTGTAAAACATAAGATAGACAGAGAATGTTTGTGTGGAGCTAGCCTATACTGCCCCCTCATGGTGGAAATTGTCATTGAAATGCCCCTGGAGCTCTTCTGATTGGAGGACTAGATTCTTGACAAGAATGACAATGACAGCTCTCTATGTTTCATGTTTCATTCAGTGTCTCATAAGGACTATAGAAGCATTAGCAGTTGTTGCACGTTTTCCTCTAATGTGGGAATCAACACAGTAAAATCTTACAAGGATCAGCTAGCCTTGACTGCACCTACATTTTAAAATACAATCTATACATCAGCTTGAATATACATATAATACAGGTGTGACTGAAGGAAACAGATCTGGACAAAGGGCCAGATGCTGTGATTAATAATTAATTACTTATAAAAGCCTTCACTCCTCAGCCTTTCCCACATTGCCTATCTCATTAACTGATACTACCCTGTGCTCCCACAAAGTTCCACAGATGGACTTAGGCTCTCCACCAACCTCACCTTTTACTACTTGTGCCTGCAAGACTTTACCCAAGCTGCCTCCTTTCTCTGGAACTCACTTCCACAGATCTGCTCTCGCCCACGTACTCAATCTTCAAAAAGTCCCTCAAAACTCATCTCTTTAAGGAAGCTTACTATTCATCCAGCTAGAACACCCATTAATTAACACTTAGACAAACTCACCTAGCCCTCACTGTCCCCAAATACTATTAGGAATAAGAACACTTACATCTCATCCAGCTAGAACACATATTCATTCATTTCTTCCCAAACCCACCTAGCTTTAACCGTCTCAAGTACTGCCACCACCTTCCTTTTGGCCTTTTCACTCACCTTTTGTGGTCTCCTATCCCCCACTTCCTCTTGATTGTAAGCTTGCGAACCGGGCTCACTACCTACTGTATCAGTCTATCCCTGTATATCTAACTGTACGTCATTCCCCTATACAATCTGTACCAAGTGCTATGTAAGTTTTTGGATGCCTAAGCCTTAATTATCATTGTGTTTAGTTATTTCTCTTGCTGTTATATATGGTCAGTTATTACTTTTATCGCACTGTTACAAAAATGCCTTGAAATAATCAGTTGACCGCATATAAATGTTTCTTTCTGAGAAAAAGTCAATGTGTTATTTGGGGATCACACTGGACTCCAATGAAACGTTGAGTTATATGGAAGTCTCCATAACTTCAGCCAATCAAAGCCCATTCCATCAGATGTATTACTCTTCAGAAGTCAACATTACATTTTATGAGGTCTTAGAATTTGGTCAATGGAATTGATGAGTTACTGTCAGGACAAATAGGTTGGAATGAAACTGTGCAAGTGGTATCCAAGATTCCATATTCTCTTTTATTTCATTGTTAGATTTTAGCTGTTGTGTTCTTAGCACCTAGTACATTATAACCAATTAACACTAGTAAGCATCTAAAGCTGATACAAAATATGTTTTGTTGGCTGCCATTGTGTATGTCTTTAACCATGAATCACTAATTTGCACTAGAGCTAATGCCGTCATGATAGTTCTATTAGTTCGCTGTTATTCATTGGGAGATGAAAATCATAATTAGCCATGTGGTTTTACACAAATGACATCTAACTTCTCCAGCAGAGGGCAGTAGTTTTCACCACCCAATTCCACAATTTTCTCTTGAGATGATTTCTTGTTATGTCTATACAATCTTGATAACTGATCTTCCATTTTCTATACTATTTCTTGACTACCAAACCTGTAATCCACAACACTTTTGAAAACATTGTTATATAAGGTTAACTATGGCACTGTTGTGTATATTCAGTGGTATAAGTGTCTGCCACGGAATTTAGAGTTTGGTCAAAATGCGTTGGTACCAGATGATCTTCTATAAGATAATTTCTCATTTGTCTACTATTAAAAGTGAATAATAAAAGAATAGTACATGATATTCTAAGGCTAATGGTAATACAACCTTTTTGGGAATTTGCTGCTATATATTTGTAGTACTGTAAAAATATAATTGGCATCCTATCTGGAAGAATAAAAATGGAAAATGTTGTTTATGGCTAATAATTTAATAATATAAATAATCATTTTCTGAAAACTACTATCCTGAAAAAAGTATGTTTTATTTGTCTGTTTCCAAAGACTTACATAGCAGTTCTTTGGTAAATGCAGTGAAAACAATAAGAGATTTTACCATAGAAACTGTGGTTGATTTACAATGTTATGTTCAAAACCATCCGACCCACAGTGTACTATTATTCCACATGGAAAAGTGATTATATTTTATATTTGCTATGCCAATAATTTAAGGTTAGACAGAGTGGATATTATTTTTTTGTTTGGCCAAAGCATTTTACTTTTTGTCATTTCCCAGGGCTGATATGTTATCATTTGTTTCACGTTTGAAAAATAAATAAATTATATAGACATTAAATTCCAAAGTTAGAGGGATCAATGTATGTCGTACAGTTACAGTATTATTATTATTTTTTTTAATTTTATGCTTAATACAGTGCACTTAAATGATTTGATTGTCTTTTCTGGCTGTTTCAGTAGCAAGTCAAGTTCATCACAAGATTTTACAGCCAAAAAACCCTGAAACAAATTAGTTTGACAATTTCACAGCATGTGTGTCAGATTAAAATGTGTCAGAGGTATAAGAAGGGAACCACATTTTATAGCAGCCCCTGCATCATGGAAAATCATTATGTTTTAGGAGGGCTTATGTGCAACAATCTCAGAGAAGGAGCAGAGTTCTGCGTTTGCTTTGGCACAGATCTTGATCTTTGTGAGTGCTTCCTCAGAGTATCACACTGTGTGCAAGATGTTGAAGGGTATACATCAAGTGTACTTAGGTTGGAAGAGGCCACATTATCATCTGTGGTATATAGGGCCCCATCACCAGTATGTACTGAGGGGCCCCCAACAAGTTTGTGATGCCGCTGACAGCAGCAGTTACCAGCTTCGTACACTGGTTCATAAGAGATTTTTATCTCTGCTGGAAATTAAGGCCTTCCATGCCTTGTGTCTGTATTTAGCAGTGAATGGGTTAATGAGCATGACTGTGATCAGAGATCCCAATCTCTATTTCCATATTTTCTAATTATATTTCTAATGTGACAGTCAGAAAACATGAATACGCTTGCTCTAGCATGACCACTTATTTTGATTATGTACACTGTCAACATCATTTAGCTTCTGATTATTTTAAGTTGATGTGCAAATTGGATGTCATAGGATTTTTTTTTAAATTATTATTATTATTTCTTGGCCTGGCTATGGATGATCACACGTGCACTGAATCCTGTCTAGTATTACTATGTAAGATCAATGCCTGAGCAAAAACAAAAGCAGATTGGCACAACAGAGTATGGTTGGGATCTGTCCCAGAGACTTAGCATTATAAATAATATCACTGGGGAGAATGTGGTTAGCTAAAAATCTCCAGCCACTGTCAAAAATTATGAACTTGTAGTTCCCTAGCAGATGCTGGATAAAAATAATGTATTTGAGCAGGACAATGTTGATATTGGGAGGCAATTCTGCTGTCCTCCCAGACTCTACCTCTGTCCCAAATTTCAGGACAGTGTGACCTTGGACGACAATGTTACATAAACAATGTAATTCTTCTGTGTCTGGGACAGTAGCACTCCCAGCTTGTGTGACAGCACCTACCACTCATGCATCACTCGACCTCCCAAGCTCCACCCCCTGGTATCCCGATTTGCCTGGGGGCAAGTGTTGGGAGGTATGTATTAGGCAAAGCCGACTAAAGAGGCTGGTAGTTCTAAATCAACAATAGCCAGATAACTTTATGCTATAGTCAGAGCTAGGCATGGTGGTGCTGAACATTTTAATAATGTTCTGTTGACCTTCACAGATTTTGTCACTGGCATTGGTGTCCTTCTATGACACTTTGCATACCCCATGTTATAAACCATTGGTCAAACTTTGCAGGTCCAGAGTCAGAACCTTTTAAGTAATTAGGTGCTTTGTATTCACTGAAGTATGTACTGTAGTAATACAATCATTATTTTTATATAATTTTTCTTCTAAAGGGTACTCAAAGTACTTTAGGTCACTCCGATGGACTTAAACTAAATCAACAGTTCATAATAGATGTTATTAAATCTGATTTTTATTATTATTCTTTTTCTATGCTACATGTTTTTTGGTTTTTTTTAAAGCAAACAAGACCTTTTATAACAAAGTAATTGCTTAACTCTTATTAAGGGAAAATGGTTTCATATAAACTAAAAGATTCATTCATATTGCTGTTTATATAGAATTTTGTAACTTTACTTACCTCCCTTTAAATACATTTTGAAAAAAATATGTGTCTGTGATATGCATGCTTATATAATAGCAGGAAATCGTGGCATGCTCACAAATGCAGGAGTAAACTAAAATGTATCTATTCACTAAAAGATGAGTTAAGGTGAGGCGAATATTTCTCAACTTAGGGCAAAACCTCACTTCTTGCTAGAAGAGCTCAGCTGGCCTGGATAATGCATTAGCAAATCTTTAAACAATTTCACTTTTTAACAATGCATTATAAAGGCCTATGTTCATTGTTCATTGTGCAGAACAAACTAACCAGGTTTGTCCCCACACAAAGCATCTAACCTCAAAGCACCCCACTGTAAATGTACATATAAGTAAAATGCGTTGTATTAAATAAATAGTTACAGTGCAATAAAACGTCCTATTAGTTTATTGGTATTTAATTTTATTTGCAGATTCAATTTCTTACTGAAGACTAATGTATTCATCTTATTATTACTATCTTTGGAAAAACCTAATGTTAGACACAATTATTCTGCACTTATTCTGAAATGTACCCTGTGATTCATAAACATTTGCACATTTAAATTGTTACTTTAAAACAATGTTTTCCCGTTTATTAATGTGGTGGGCTGCATACCCTGGAGAAGCTTAAGTTTGTAGGCCGGATATTATTGATTTCATGAGGTATTACTGTAAATGAATTGGTTTCATCTAGGATGCAGGCCACACAAAAACATGGCCGTCAGTTGGATATCAGTGCTATAGAACCTTGGCTGGTGGTGGCCCTGAAAACGTTTTGTGTGGCCCTTATCCTGTCTAGGTAATGTCTGGACCCTAATCTATCATTCTGCATGGTGTGTGGCCCTAAAAATCTGTTTTTACGACACTGCTTTAGAATATGTGCATATATTCTACTACTAACATATATTTTACTGATGTTACTATCAAATTTTATGAACAATGCAATTTGACTAAATACTGTACAACACTTAAAGGCACCATTCTGTTTTTTTCAGCAGGCACAACCTAATACAGACTGGCGTTTTTCACAGGCTCAAAGACCCGGACCCAGTGGGTGAGTATACTATGCATTGTATCCCTTTTGTTTTCACTGATTACCTTGCAGTTAATGAATGCATTATTAGACAAACACAAACAAAATAAAAACTGTTTGCTAAAAGGTACAATTTTTCCCAAAAAATAAGACCGGGTAATTTTTGCTCCAAAAGAAGCATTAGGGCTTATTTTCAGGGGATGTCTTATTTTTTTTAAATTGCACTCATAGGACCCCCAGTTCTTAGATTGCACTCACAGGACCCCCAGCTCTTAGACTGCACTCACAGGACCCCCAGTTCTTAGATTGCACTCACAGGACCCCCAGCTCTTAGATTGCACTCAAGGATCTCCAGCCCTTAGATTGCACTCACAGGACCCCCAGCCCTTAGATTACACTTACAGGACCCCCAGCCCTTAGATTACACTTACAGGACCCCCAGCCCTTAGATTGCACTCACAGGACCAACATACTAAATGCGTCCATCTGGCTGACACTTTTACCTGGGGTATATTATTGGGGTAGGGATATATATCCCTACCCCAAAACCCCATCCTGAAAAATCTTGCTAGGTCTTAGTAGATAGAAATTTTGGTACCGTTTTGTAGGTAGGGTTGCCACCTTTTCTTCAAAAAAATACCGGCCTTGGTACTGTCTCCATAGACTTAACATTGGCCTGATGCCAATTTTTTACCGGCCTGCCGGTAAAGTACCGGCCAGGTGGCAACCCTATTTGTAGGCGGTATTAAGTAGAAGTTCTGTTCCCTGAAAAATAGGCAGCTCTTGCTAGTTTATGAATATATTTTACTTAGTTTTTCTGATCGTAGATCTAGGTAGTAGGACCCCCATGACAGAATATTTGAGATTTCTTCAACACAGTCAATCATTTCCTGCAGTATGTTGGCGTGAGTGTTCTACCATATCTTATGATGTCATAGAACGGAATCCAAAAGTCTACCTCTGGAACCACATACGCTGATACCTCTGTAGTTCTATGGAAAGATTTATCTAAAACAGCTGCTCCCAAATTGCTACCCCCTCATGATATCTATTTGCAATGTATACTTCCCTCCAACCTAAAGGCATGTGTGTTATACATTACATTTGCTGAAATTCCTACAGTGGCACTTTAAGAATTCTGAATGCAAACCAAGTGTTGATACATGTTATTTTATAACTATTTTTATAACTATGCTACATTATTCAAGGTGCTGGTGGCTATTCACATAAAGTGTGCTGCATAAATTGAGTTTAAGTGCTATCTTTCTAACTCGGCAATCAATGCCTGATTGTTGCAGTTCACTTGACAGTTTACTTTTTGTTAATAGCCACCAAAATAGTTGAGGGCTATAGCACTGAGTTGTGGGAAGGTGCTGAATTTGATGTAGTGACTTTGGTAGGGGAACCCATGCTATTCAGTCCCTATCACTGCTGGTAATTACACCGAAGGTACATACCTTCTGTGAGATGCAAATGTTCAGTGTCACTAAAATTCTCTAAGAAACATAGAGGCACTATGCTGCCAGGTGGCGACCCTAGATATATATATATATATACACGCACACCAGGGGCGTCACTAGGATTGCTGTGTCACCCGGTGCGGAAACTCATGGTGTCACCCCCTGGATTTCCTCCAATACAATGCCAAACAGATTCCTTAGTAATACCAGTTGGATGGCCTATTAACTATGCCACACACAGGAGCCCCATAACTTATGCCACACACAGGAGCCCCATAAATTATGCAACACCAGAGCCCCATAACTTATGCCACACCCAGGAGCCCCATAACTTATGCAACACCAGAGCCCCATAACTTATGCAGCACCAGAGCCCCATAAATTATGCAGCACCAGAGCCCCATAAATTATGCAGCACCAGAGCCCCACTATTTATGTCTCACCTCTGCCCAATTAATTATGCCACACACACAGGTGCCCCATAATTATGCCACACAAAAGAGTCCCTTAATTACACCACACAAAATAGTCCCTTAATTATGCCACACATGGGGCCCAATAAATATGCCACACACAAGTGCCCCATAATTATGCACACATGGGACCGCCATTAATTATGCAACACACAGGAGCCCCACGAGGTGACAATCTTACAATTATAGATACCAGTAATATTGTGCCATTCAGATCCCAGTAGTATTGTCCCACTCAGAGCCCAGTAATATTGTGCCACTCAGAGCCAAGTAATTGTGTGCCAGTCAGATACCAGGAATATTGTGCCATTCAGAGCCCAGTAGTATTGTCCCACTCAGAGCCCAGTAATATTGTGCCAGTCAGATACCAGGAATATTGTGCCATTCAGAGCCCAGTAATATTGTGCCAGTCAGATGCCAGTAATATTGTGCCAGTCAGAGCCCAAAAATATTGTGCCACTCAGAGCCCAGTAATTTTGTGCCAGTCAGATACCAGGAATATAGTGCCAGTCAGAGCCCAGTAATAGTGTGCCAGTCAGAACCCAGTAATATTGTGCCAGTCAGAGCCCAGGAATATTATGCCAGTCAGATACCAGGAATATTATGCCAGTCAGATACCAGGAATATTATGCCAGTCAGATACCAGTAATAGTGTGCCAGTCAGATACCAGTAATATTGTGCCAGTCAGAGCCCAAAAATATTGTGCCACTCAGAGCCCAGTAATTTTGTGCCAGTCAGATACCAGGAATATAGTGCCAGTCAGAGCCCAGTAATAGTGTGCCAGTCAGAACCCAGTAATATTGTGCCAGTCAGAGCCCAGGAATATTATGCCAGTCAGATACCAGGAATATTATGCCAGTCAGATACCAGGAATATTATGCCAGTCAGATACCAGTAATAGTGTGCCAGTCAGATACCAGTAATATAGTGCCAGTCAGATACCAGGAATAGTGTGCCAGTCAGAGCCCAGGAATATTATGCCAGTCAGATACCAGGAATAGTGTGCCAGTCAGAGCCCAGGAATATTATGCCAGTCAGAGCCCAGGAATATTGTGCCAGTCAGATGCCCAGGAATATTATGCCAGTCAGATGCCCAGGAATATTGTGCCAGTCAGAGCCCAGGAATATTATGCCAGTCAGAGCCCAGGAATAGTGTGCCAGTCAGATACCAGTAATATAGTGCCAGCCAGAGCCCAGTAATATAGTGCCAGCCAGATGCCCAGTAATATAGTGCCAGCCAGAGCCCAGTAATATAGTGCCAGCCCGATGCCCAGTAATATAGTGCCAGCCAGAGCCCAGTAATATAGTGCCAGCCAGAGCCCAGTAATATAGTGCCAGCCCGATGCCCAGTAATAAACTGCTCGTTTTAAACCACCCTCCTCCCCCCCTTCCCCATCACTTACCGAATCGCTGCTTCTCTGTGCTCCCGGACGGACACCTCCTCCGTGCAGTCTTCCCTCCTGCACGGAGGAGGGAAACACAGTCACCGGATGTGACGTAACGTCACATCCGGTTGCTGTGATTTTTAATTTTTTTTTATTTTTTCCGGCGGCCGCGTCCAGCGGATGCGGCTGCCAGAAAAAAGAAAAAAAAGTTAAGCAGCGTGATGCGGGGTGATGCCGGCAGCACGGGTGTCACCCCCGCTGGAGGTGTCACCCGGTGCGGTACGCCCCCCTCGGGACGCCACTGACGCACACATATACATATATATGTGTGGGGATATATATATATATATTTCTCACAGTAATGTGCAGTGTGTGAGTGTATCACAGATTCCCCAGCAATAAAAAAAAACTCACACTAAATGCACACACATTCACACGTGCATACACAGACACACATACACACACACTAACGGTCACACTTACATACACAGTTACACTTACATTCACCCACACACCATAAACACATACAGAGTCACATTTACACACACGCACAGATGCACACACAAAGTCATACTTACACACACACACACAAAGTCACACTTACACACACAGTCACACTTCCATACACATACACACACACACACAAAGTCACACTTACACACACAGTCACACTTCCATACACATACACACACACACTGAGTGACAGTTCCATAAACACACACACACACACTGAGTCACACACACATAGAGATTGCTTCTTCTTTTTTTTAAGACCCCCCCCCCCCCCCCCGCCACACACACACACAATATTTTGACCCCCCACCCCGCTCATTTGGACGCCCATGCACTAGGGTATTCCTTATAAAGATCTATTTAACATATAACATTATACATATTAACAACGCATCTCGTCTTAGATAAGCAGGAACATAAAAAGTCTTTACATCTCAGGGTCTATTCAGAATTGTGGTGAACTGGCAAGGTAACAGCAAAATAACAGGCATGAGTAGCTGATTTGTAAAGATAACTAGAGCATGTTTCTGACTCACAATCCCCTTGTCAGTTCAGTGTTTAGAGAATAGCAAATGGTTAAAAGTGACCGATAATTACCTTTTACATTGTTTCAGGCCTATCCATTAAGTAGCTGTTTATATCATTTACTTGCTCTGCTTGTTTCTTATTCAAAATCTTTGTGGTCTCTTTAGTGCTCAGCCCACAGAAGAAGCTGGAGTCTGGCCAAACAACCAGTTTGAAACAGAGAGACTTCAAGCGATGATCTTGGCATCAGCAAACGGTTAGTTCTTATGTTGGTGACAACTGTTTGACGAAAAAATTGATTTTCTTCCAGTTAGTAACTGGAGCCAAAACAGGAACTGCCAAAGTTCAAACAAATGGAGCCTCTGTGACATAATAGTTGCTATTCTTTTAGGCAAACGAAAGGCAGAAGAAAATAGTTTATTTTCTTGATAAATATAGATTCAAATCTAAGGTTACAGTTTTGTATTCGGCTTTTCCATGTACAAGAAAGGTTTTAGAAAGCTAGCCACTCAATCCTTTTTTAATTATAAAAAAATAATTATATTTTTCATAAAGTACATATTTTTTAACATATGAAAGGTTTTTGGAGTGAGTGGAATGGCTCTAGAAAAGATCTTACTTGCAACACGTGTTTAGCTCTCTGTTGGCCTGTTTATATTATTCATATGTATTCATGTGTAGAAAAGAAGTCTGAAGAAAATTGGGCCTCATGGGCTTCCTTAACCATTGCATTAATTTATTTTTCTTTAAGTAAAATGTTATCCTTTCGGGTTTGCAAAGTGCTAGATGTGAGCTATTTACTGGCAACACCGCATTCGACTGTCCTTTTGTGACACGAAGCTAGTTACCCAGAAATCCAAGATGGTGCCCCCTCATGGCGCTGATAAGATTTATACATGGAATCTTATCAATCATAAGAAATAAATCATCCAATTTATATAGGGTTAATAGTTCATAATAATAGGCATTAAAAAACTTGCACTTTTACTTAGCCTATATCTGAAATGCTTATACAAGCATTAAGTAAGAAATAATATCTAAACTAACTCTTTTTTCCTTGGTTTTCCCCTTTTTCTTTTTTTTCTTCTATCTAACCCCAACTATGGCTGTTAGATAATTAGATGTACTAATATCATACGATTTCATAGCTTCTTTTGTTATCTGGAAATAAAAATGATAAATGCACTATTTACTGATAGTTATGTCAGAATGATATTCATTATTTGCTAATTCTCATATAATTGAACACAGCCTATAGAGTGATATATTTATATTTTAGAATTCTGTACTCAACATATGTGATTGTTACTTGTAATCTCCTGACTATTCAGTAAATGCATATCTTATACCAACGATTATTTTGTGTTGTTTCGAAATTCTTTATCAGTGCTTATAGCAGATCACAATCCAATGCGGCATTTCTATGCTGCTCTCTCACATTGGATGCAGACGCAGTGCTGTATTTACCGCGAGGCATCCTAGGCGGATGCCTAGGGCGGCAAATTTTGGGGGGCGGCAGCGCCCCCCAGCACTGAAAAAAAAAAAAAAAATGTAAAAAAAAACAAAAACCCGGCCCTTTAAAAAAAAAAAAAAAAAGACCGCGCTTGCAGGCAGAGACGGAGGTGAGAGGGGATCGGAAGAAAACCTCCGTGCTGCCTGTTCAGCTCCCCGTGCAGTGTGACACGAAAGTGCCGACAGTCACGTGACGGACGCGCTGACGTCATACGCGCGCCCAGTCACGTGACCTGTCGGCACAATCGCCGGGAAGCCGAACAGGCAGCATGGAGGGACCATGCTGCCTGCCACTAGCCACCAGGGAAAGGTAAGTGCTGATGGGAGTCAGAGTGTGTGTGATGGGAGACAGTGTGTGTGACTGAGTGTGATGGGAGTCAGAGTGTGTGTGATGGGAGACAGTGTGTGTGACTGAGTGTGATGGGAGTCAGAGTGTGTGTGATGGGAGACAGTGTGTGTGACTGAGTGTGATGGAAGTCAGAGTGTGTGATGGGAGACAGTGTGTGACTGAGTGTGATGGGAGTCAGAGTGTGTGTGATGGGAGACAGTGTGTGTGACTGAGTGTGATGGGAGTCAGAGTGTGTGTGATGGGAGACAGTGTGTGTGATGGGAGTAGGAGTGTGTGACTGAGTGTGATGGGAGTCAGAGTGTGTGTGATGGGAGACAGTGTGTGTGACTGAGTGTGATGGGAGTCAGAGTGTGTGTGATGGGAGACAGTGTGTGTGACTGAGTGTGATGGAAGTCAGAGTGTGTGATGGGAGACAGTGTGTGACTGAGTGTGATGGGAGTCAGAGTGTGTGTGATGGGAGACTGTGTGTGACTGAGTGTGATGGGAGTCAGAGTGTGTGTGATGGGAGACAGTGAGTGTGATGGGAGTAGGAGTGTGTGACTGAGTGTGATGGGAGTAGGAGTGTGTGTGATGGGAGTATGAGCTTGATGTGAGTCTGAATGTTATGTGTGATGTGGGGTCATGAAATGGAGGTGATGGGGCATGTCTTAGGTGTGTAACGTGGGTGTGCAGCTTGGGTAGGGGGGTGCCCGGATTTTGTCTGCCTAGGGAAGCACAAAATCAAGATACACCACTGTGCAGACGCACCTCTGTATACGATAATAACTTACTGTGCACTATAAATAAAAATATCAATAATGCATGACATAAATAAAGCAAAAAAATAGTTTTAAATGAGTCCGTGGTTTAAGATTCATCACCTTACATTTCTACTAAAACAATAAACAGATAACTTTTTATACTCTTCATTCACAGTATAGAATATAAATTATATTCCATTGATGTTTAAATAGGGTATTTGTTGCCCATATCATTATTATGGTTGATGTGTTGGTACTTATGAGGTTAAATGATATTTTTGTGACTCGGTATACATTTGCATATGTTAGATATAATATAAACACATTACATACAAAATCCTCCCTTAGTCAAAATGATGTGTTTAAAAGTAATTGTATCACATAAACATTGTTTTCACTATAAATATATATAGAGAGAGAGAAAATATTGAAAATTATTTATATGCTGCTGTAACAAAATTGCAAGCAAATGCCTAAATTAAGAGAGGTGTGTTTTAATTTTTTTATTCTTCTATTCCATTCAATGTTTATGTCATACAGTACCTTTAAGCTACCCCCTTATAACAAACAAAATGGCCCTCAGAGCTCAGCCTTTCACTGATCTTAAATTTGAAGATGTATGTTTACAAGAACCAGAGAGTTGGATGCATTTTCCAAACTTACTTATATTTCCAAATCTTCTGTTAATACCTGATTTTTGCCATTTCTGTAGCTCGCCATACCTCAATGTATAGTAAATAAACACAATGGTATTGGTTTCAGTACCATGTTAATCAAATATTCTTATTATCCCTTTCTCCTAGGGTTTATCCCCCAAAATACCAGCCATGCTATTGTCTCCATAGACTTAACAATGGCCTCAAGCCAAATTTTTAACCAGCCTGCCGTTCAAACACAGGGTTGGGAAATCTTATTTTCTCCATGTGAAAGAATATAATTTGCAAAGGAAAGAACAGAGCATTGTAGACTAAAACAGAAGCCTCCTGTTAATGTTACAGAAAATCAATTAACTTTATCGATCCACCGCACACAGAGTACAGACTGTGCAAACTGTCTTTGTTGGTTGCAGTTGAAATGCTTTTGTCTGCTTTTTCTCATCAGATAATCCTTGATATTACTTCCTGTGGCGAAAGTCTTTTGATTAAATATAGACTGAATATATTGCACTGTGTAGTAGATTTGCAAGATGATAGTAAGAATGTTTAATGCAAGTGAACATTTTCAAATACAATGTCCCTTTCTGTTGTATATAATGCAAAAGTGTTAGATCTTTGTTTGTGAAAGTTTTGTTTATAACAAAGAAACCAAGGGTAATGAAGCTGATATATAGGCAAGGTTACAATCCATTACTCATATCAGCAAGGTCTTCTGCCAATAACAAGCTGTCGTTTCATAATATCAAACACTCTAGTTACCAGGTAGTCTTAGTCATGGACATCCCACATTGTTGTTTTTTTTTTTATTTATCTTTTTATTTTGAAAAAATTCAGTATTAGTATCAGTACATGGAACAGTCAGTTCAGAAAAATAAAATGTACATTGCAAAAATACATTGTTTTGAGTTCTCAAATCGTGTTATTTTACAGTACAGTATAACTCATTGTTCAAAGTCCATGGACCAGAATTAATATATAACCCTCCTTCGTTGTTTACAGTAAATGTATAAGACAAATTAGATACATAGGAGAGCTGAGAGCAGTGAAGAACAAATTTAACGATATACAAAACAAACATAAACTGAAATTACACATCACAATTTCATTCGCATTCCCTCATCTTACAAACCAATCATTCAATTAATTCTGATTCCCGGGTGAGGGAGGGGGGAGTAGGAGCGCGGGGTGAGAGCTAGTCTTACTGGTGTCTCTATATAGTTTTCAAGGGGCCCATATCTGTTGAAATCTTTCGAAACTGGCCCACTCTACAATAAAAACCTGCCTCCATCCTAAATTGGAAATCTATTGGATGCATGATCTCTAGCCATTGTATCCCCCCTTTTTTTTCCAGTTTCTGGCGACATATATTTTTGCCGCTGTCAGTACTTGGACTACAAGGCTCCTCTGGTTGTTGGTCCCAGGTATCTGAATATTAAAAAGAAATGTTTCTGGTTTTCTGGACCAGAAACCATCCCACATTTTTTGGAAAGCTTTGCATTGTGGGATGTGACATCAACAACTTGTTGCATGCGCCTCGGTTCCGGCGACCATTTTGTAGTTTGCTTTTTACCTCTGTTGCTACACCATAAAAAGCTTTTCACTTCTAGACTGTTGCTTTGCAGTAATGCCAAGAACTACATCTCTAAATAAAACATGTCCCTGTACATTCGCTCGTAATTTGGCCAGTACAAAGGATGCAATTTTTTTCAATTTTTAAAATGTTCTATAAAGTGATACTATGTCATTTTTAAATCAAAGGGATGCTTTGAAAGTTAACTCCAGTTATGTAAACAAAATAACTAGATAAATAGATGCATATTAAAGCTGACACTTTAATAATAAAAATGCATTTATTTTTACCAGTTTTTGTGTTTTTGGAACTGAAAAACATACCAATCACTGGTCACCTATCTAGTGTCATCACACAACTGCTCTGCCTCTCTAATGGCTGCTATTAAAAAAAAAGGAAGGTCATTAATTTGTATGCAAAAATCCCTGTACAATATGCAAGTTAAAATCTAACTTATGAACCAAAGTTAGTTTGATGCCTGGAGTGTTCCGTGAAAGAGTAATTGCTTTATTTATAGCATTTTGACCCACAAAAACATTCGTCCACCATTACAGGAAAAGTATTGATCTTCCAAATACTGGTTTATTTGATTCATGCACTGTGGTCAATTATATGTATACGTGTACAGGAGAAATTATTTCTATTTACAGGACTGTTAAATGATTATTTGAGTCATATTTATTTAATTGTCTTCTCTATTGCAGAAGCCGCTGAAGGAAACGCTGCTCTAGGTGGTGGAACAGGAACCATGGGACTAAGCGCACGGTATGGACCCCAGTTCACTCTGCAGCACGTCCCTGACTACAGACAAAACATCTACATTCCAGGAACGACATCAACACTCACTAACGCTGCTGGGAAACGTGACGGGAAAGCGGCTGCACCGTCAGGAGGCAACAAGAAAAAGTCGGGGAAAAAAGAGAAGAAATAAGGGTGATAATGAAAAAACAGGGCAGAAGTCTAAGAGATAATCCCCAGCCAAAAACACGAGGATCGCCCATGAAATGAAAAAAAAAAAGAGAATAAAATGAAAGCGAAGAGTTCCTGCAATTGGAGTTCAAGATAAAAAATATTAAACTGGACAAGTGAAATCAAAGCCCAATCAATATTATTAGCCAATTTTTTTCTGTTGGCAAGGTCATTCTATTTTTCAAGGTCAATTGTTTGGCCAAAACATATTCTTTCGGCCACCATTGTTTTTACATACTATTAGGATTTCCCACTTACATAATTGTACATCTTCTTCCAGTGTATATAATTACCGCTAAATAGTTATTTATAATTTCTCAGCATAAAAGAATATGTAAAATATTCCAGGCTTGTTGACCCACATCACAAATTACTATAACTTTATTTTTCTTTGAAAATTATTTTCAGAAATATGTGAATATTTTTATGTTTGTTTGTTGTTGTTTTTTTTGTTGGTTTTTTAAAGGCCACTACATTTTTTTTGAAAAAGGTTTTTAGAAACCTTTCCACAAAAGCGCCACAGGCCACGGATTACCAAACAGCATTTTCCGTGGCCATAAAGAAAGGATCTGTGTGAACTAACAAGAGTAAAATAAACGAAACTCGTTTTAAAATGGATGTCGCTTTCGCACAAAAAGTGTGTCAACAGACCTGTGTGTGGCTTATTCGAGTCCTGTACTCATTTTGGTGTTTTTGATGTTTCTCTCAAAGAAAGAGGAAGTAAGGTTAGAAAATGGAGATGAAAACCAGAACATTTGGGAGATAAATACTAAGGGCAAAGAAAAAATAGTTTCAAGCTGCTATGTAGAAAAATTGCTGTTGGGGTAATATGTTTCTCTCTGCTCTTAAAGAGTAATTAACAATGTAATTTACATTTCTGCACATACAACTGCATGTCTGATGTTCACTCAATATATACATTTTCCACTGGGGCAAAGAACATTTTAATTGATTTTTTTTATTTTTACTTTCAGTTTGCATGTAAGTATGCAGCATGGGGGGGCAGGGGAAATTCATTCTTTCTATAGAATGGTAAATAAGTAAGCCTATTTAGTTCAGGTCGAATATTTAAGCAAAGACAAGCATTAAGAAATGAATAAGAGGGTGGGATGGAATTAGTAATTGGCTAGGAACCAATCAATGTAGTAAATATGATATAAGCGATGTACTCTGACAGTGTGGCAAGATCCAGTGAGATGGACTACTAAAAAATGAAAGTTGACTGTTACAGGTGAATGTAAACACCAATTTTAGTCCAAAAATAGGACCAATATACCTTTGTATCAGAATCCACATTAACTTGTTAGACATGTTCTAAGACCACCTTAAGGAGTGTATGAAAATATAAATACATTTGAAAAATGTAAAAATTAAAAAAGGCCAATTTTATTGTTTCTCAAAAAATATATGTATTTAAAATAGAACTATATAGGTATGTGTTTTTGCAGATCTTTTAAAATAGCAATTTTTCTCTTTTAGGTTTTTAAATTTATGATTGGTATTTACCTATTTTGTATTTGGTTCTTGTATTTTCTTTTTATTATTGTTAATGTTGTTGTATTTGTTATTTTTAGTTTTTTTTTCATTATTGTTATTTTTTTTTTATACATGAGGTAGCTGCTAAGAGTAAGTGGCACATACCCATTGCTCATTTCAGTGACATTTATATTGCCATAGTACTTTTCTTTTCTTTTTTTTTGGTTTCCTGAAAATTATAGACCAGCATGCAAGAAAAGGAAGCCTCTTGAGTGCTCTCAGCAATTACTACAAATAGAGCTCCATCTTTATATAGCATATGTCTTATTCCGACAGGAATTCTACAGGACTAACATAGAACTTTCCAAAAAAAAAACTTCCGCAATGAAGAGGGACTATTTTCCATATTGCTGGACAGTTAAACAAATCTGCTTGTGGTAGTATTTAAAGAAACCCAACGCTTCCTACGCCATGAAGTGTCTAAATCTTATGTTACAATTTAGTCGGACACGTCGGGAGCATCTTCCCACTCTATCCAATGATGCACTAACAATAATATTTACACAGCTTTGAACGTTATCAAATAATGCAGTTATATGGGTAATTTAGCAGTAGGATAATTTTTGCAATTTTTCTTTTATTTCTAACGGAAAAAAAAAAAAACTTAATTGTAGGATAGCTTGTAGTGTAGTACAGTAGTGTGATCCTTTCATTCCTGTATCAATTCCTCTTGTATCTTTCTGTGCGGTTTGTGATATTAATGTACATGAAATTAAATGCACCTGTCCTTTCAATGTGTCTTAATACTGATCTGTACCTAAATATTATAAATATTCTTTCCACCCTTCTGAGATCCATATAGTTAACGTATTACACGCAAGTTTTATACTCTGATATTTATATTGCTTTTCTTTCTTTGGAAAAAATAAATAAAAGTTTTTCTTCTGGAAAAAAATAAAAACGCTCCACATGATTTGTAGAAATTTATTTCGGAAATGTAAAGATTTTATACTGTGTGTGAATATTGAATTCAATAATTGGAGGTAAAAAAAACTAAACTAACATCTATTTAAATGGTATTTAAAAAACACTACTATTGGGTTTGCTACATCAGCATGGCCAGAGTAGGGCTGGCAAGGGGGGCAGGAGGGAAATATTAGCCCTTTGCTGCTCTCTAATCATTCTCAATGGTCTGTACCACTTTTTACTTTTACCGGTCGGTAACACTTTCTATACAGTTGTCTTGTCTGCCTGTCAATCTCTGTACATTATCTGTCAGCAAATCTGTCTTGATTGTCTATCTGTGTCTATTTCTGACATATCAGTAGAGCTGATGAAGTAGCACTTAGGCAACTAAATTAGTTTTGCCCCGCCCCCCAGTCCAACAGTTGCCAACCCTGCCCATGCACGTGACCATTTTTGAACTGTGAATGTGTTTGTGCTGTTTATGTTGTCACTACTTGCTTCATAGGAAAATTACACATTCCCCACTGATATTAACTCATTTGCATATCAGTCCAAAAGGTGATGTCATAAGCATCTAAAACACGTCTTTTATTCTATGCACTTGCTTGCAATTCTGCTAACACAATATGTAGATTATATTTTAATTTGTACATTCATGCAACTTGCATGGCACAGGCAAAAGGCTGTACTACACACAAAAGAAAAAACACTGCAGGTGACAATAATAAAACAATACTCTCCTAACAGCATTGCAGCACCCAGCAAAGAACTCCTAACAAAGAATGGTGCCTGTACATGTTGGGAATGTTTTTTTTAAAACATATTTTAGTACTGTATACAGGATAAAAATATGCCTTGGGGAAGATATTTGCACTCACAAAATGACTGAATCAATCGGGCTTATCAAAATGTATCTTTAATCTTCATAAAAAAAACTTCCACCTTGAGATCTCGATCAAGACACATGTGGAAAAGACAATAAAACCAAAATATAGTGTAACTGTTTAATAAACTGCAATATGCCACAAATAATATGATTGCACTCACAGACTTGAACATCCAATCAGGCTCAGCAGCACAAATCTTTAATCTTCAAGCTCTAAAAAAGATAAAAACAAACAGCCATTGCACAGTACCACTAGTGTAAAGATACAAGGAAATAGATTGCACTTACAAAACAGTTGTGCAATTAATGCATTTAGCAGAGTAGCAGCAGTGTGTCCAGACCCAAGAAATAAACTGTCCATCAGCAAAAACTTATTGTCAGGTCCGTAAACACGTTTCACCGGGTTTCCCAGCTTCTGCGGGAGGTAATCAGATATAGAACCGCACTTTCTTCAGTTGTAGGAAAAATCTCCTAAATAGTGTGGAGCGGACACCTGGATGTTCGGGTTCGGCAGGTTCGGCCGAACTTCGGAAAAAAGTTCGGGTTCGGGGTCGAACTTGACCCCGAACACCATTGAAGTCAACGGGGACCCAACTTTCGGCTTATGGAATACATGGAATACTATTGGCTTTCTATAAACCGAACTAGAGTCCCCATTCATAAGAATTTCTTATGAATGGAGACTCTAGTTTGGTTTATTGAAAGCCAATAGTATTACATGAATTCTATAGGACGAAAGTCTATAAACCGAAAGACATTCTGTTTACAGACTTTCTTTTTATAGAATAGCAATAGCATCCCATGTATTCTATAAACCGAAAGTCTATAAACTGAATGCCTTTTGGTTTATAGACTTTCGGTTTATAGCCGAACCCCGAACTCCAACACGGACATACAGTGAAATGTCCGGGTCCGGGGTCCGAACACCGTAGTGTTCGGTACGAACCCGAACAGTGCGGTTCGGGTTCGCTCAACACTACTCCTAAATAAACCCCCAGCGAATGTTCAAAGATACATTTTGATTGAGCCCTCTTAAATCAGTCATTTGTTGAGTGCATATATATTCCCCAAGACATATTTTTTTATCCTGTATAAGGATTATGCTATGGTCCTTTGAAAATGTTGTACCAGGCATAAAACAAGACCAATAATCACATAAGGTTGGAGGTTTTGCAGCAGTAGAACACTGAACAATTCTAATCTGATGTCAGATACTGCACCGTATTAAAAATTATAGGTGCGGATATTGATTGCAAAGGTTCACTTTACACTAAACCAGGGGATCAAATGCTTTCTGGCTTTTTGTACTTTAGCATGTGTGGTCTTTGGCCAGTGTTTCCCAACCATACACTGCTAGGTGGTAGAAGGAGATGTAGTTTAAAAAATTGCTGCCATTGCTATGCAGTGTGCTCCCTAAACATTGCTTATTCGGTCAAAGTGGAGAATAAGAAATTATCAAAAATAACCTATACTTTTTGTTACAAGGAAATACATCAATTGAGAGAAAACAGTTTTAAATGTGTCTGTGGTGTTTCCTGTTTTCTGACATCACCTTGTAGCTTCATTTACCAATGACACATTTCCCATTGAAACAAGTCCATTTTTGGATCAAGCCACAGATGATGTCATAAAAAGGAGACACCGTAGACATGTTAAAAACACATTTTCCTCTCTAAATTTATTCCAATTCGGATCTACGAACACAATGTGTAGATCATTTTTTAGTAGGATAAACATGAGCTATACTGATTAATGCTATTTTTATCGCTGCCTGCTACGATTTGCAGACACTCCATGTACATTAAGATAATATTTAAAAACATAATAACACAAAATCAAATGTATATTAGAATGTGAGGTGAAAAGAACTGTAGCCTTTTATTCATAGAACAGAAATGATACACTGACAGGCACAAAATATAGACATGAAGGGCACAGTGAGGCTAGGCTGTAAACATCCTGCTGTATCTATAAGGGGGGAAGGGAAGCAGAGCAGAGAAACAAGCAATGGAATTAACTGGCTGAGGTATTATTTATTAAAGTCTTCCTGTCAATCTGCCCTGGGGAAATCATATTGCTTAACGTGAATCCATCATCATAATACAGGAGAAAAATCTACTTATCTGTTACATCTAGATACCTGTATAATTAAGCTTTCATTTCTTGTAATCTTAGCATCATGCTCTATCTAACCGTAATAGTGTAGCCGAGTTTGGTATACAAGATGTAATTATTTTAGGGCATTCGTATTGCCTGTCTTATTAAGGGCTGCTTATAAAATAATGGATACCTCATGACTGTCATGATTAAAAATGCAGTCTTTCACCTAACACACTGGTAAAAGGTTATCACACAAGTGTGCACCCTTTTTTTATACGTGCTCCTGAATCAAATAGGTATTGTGCTCATCCGATCTCATCTGAGCCAGGGGAAAAAACAGAGTCACTATTGTTAGCTACTTACTGGATAAAAAGGCAAAAATTCACCTTTTGTTAAATATATGTATAAACACATCTGTACATAACTCATGTTTTTTTTTTGTAAACAAATAATCACATTTATAGAAGGTAATTCTACATTCTAGTCATAGGGGGGGCTATTCATTAAAAGGTGAACATCTCATTTCACCAGTGTAGCTTTATATTGTGTAGGGACAAATCTGGTGAGTTTCCCGTGCTAAGCAAACTCATCAGGTTTATACCTGCACAACATATAGCTAAACTGATTAGATTAAATATTCATCTCACCTCAAGTCACTTTTTAGTGAATAGCTGCCTATGGGGTTACCATCTTCTTTTTCAAAGAAATACTAGCCGGTATTTTTCACGTGTGCTTCTAATATAGAAGCACAAGTGAAATGTTAGTTGTCCCTAGTATGAGGATGAACTGGAGTGTACTTTTGATAGTACACGCCAGTTTATCCTCTGACCCACATCTGCCATGTTTCCATAGAAAGCAGGCAGCCGCCTGGTCGGCGACTGGCTCTCTCTGCTAGCTCAGAGAGAGACCCTCGTTTTTGCATGGGATCAGCAGGGGGGACCTTAACTAGGTCCCCCCTGCTGATTCCATGCAAAAACCAGGGTCTCTTTTTGCTAGCAGTGAGAGACCCTCACTTTCGTCTGTCAGAGCAGGGCGAGCCCCCGCTCTGATTCAAGGAAGCAAGGGTTAAACAATGTTTAATGTGCCTTTAAGACAATTTTTTTTACCAGCTGATAGCCTAGGCACATGAGGGTGGGTACATTTAGAAGGGAAATGTGAGATCTGGTCTAGGTCACAAAGTGCCGTAGGGGTATATTTGACCCTCTGGACCCCTTGTCAGGACTACCCTGCTAACTGTTAGATTACTTGTATGATGATTTAAAAAAAAAAAAAAAGACTTAACTAGTGGAATATTTAGCTTTATGAAATAACCTTATAAACAGTCCTAAACTTGATCAGGGCTTAATGACAGAACTTTCCAGAATATGGAAGAGGTCACAGTGCTCTGTACACATTTATGGGCATACAGGTGAGCGATAACAGAAACCATGCTGACTGTTGATGATGAGAGGAAACTGGGATGTACAGAGAAAGCATCTTCGAAGCATAAATTGGGTTTGTATTTGTTCCTTCATTTCTATTTAACGCTACAGAACAGTGGCGGATGCACCATATGTGCTAGGTGTGTGCAGCACACCTTACACGGAGCACTCGCGCTGTGTATTTCTGGGGGTTTGTGTGCTCTGAGCAGAGAGCACACAAACCCCAGAAATACATCCGAAAGACGACACTGCGTTGAATTCGGCAGACGAGTTACTCACTCTGTTGCCAATTCAACAAGCACGAAAAGTATATGAATTTTTGGATCCATTTTTGTGCTTGTTGAATTGGCAACAGAGTGAGTGACTCTGTTGCCGAATTCAACGCAGCGTCGTCTTTCGGATGTAACGACGTCTCTTGGGTATTTCCGGGGGTTTGTGTGCTGAGAAATACACGAGAAACTTCGTGCCTCCAAGTGACAGGTGTGCTCCGGGCTGGCAACAAGCCTGTCACTCAGGGGCACGATACGCCCCTGCTACAGAAAGGAAACCATCACTGCTTAGAAATTAAGCAGCCAAATCTGATTGTATTTCATTCACAATCAGGGAAGTTGTAAGGGGTTTCTAAAGGGGCCGAAGCCCCAAATGTTTACATTTCCAGACCCGAAAAAAAATTCACAACACCCTCCTTCCTGCTACATCCAGCCCTTCTCTTCAGCCTCTGTCTGTTTCTATCACTTTCTATGTGTGTCATTTAATTTCTTGCATTCTCTATTCTGACTCTTTTTTTTTACTTTACCTGTCTATATATCTGTCTGTTCGTCGTTCTCTATGGGGTCTGGTCACGAAATGGAGAGTTGCATGTGAGTTGAGCTGAGATGAACATTTCACCTCACTGTTTTAATTATACAATGCGCCCTGCCACCAAGCAAAAATGGTTCAGGAATAATTTGAGGAACACAAAATTGAGTTCAAGGTGTTGACTTGGCCTCCAAATTCCCCAGATCTCAATCCAATCGAGCATCTGCAGGACGTGCCGGACAAACAAGTGCGTCATAGGCGTCAGCATGATTATATTTAGGGGGGCAAACCTAATGGCTTAGAATCATGAGATGTGTATTCTACAGCAGCTGCAGTGACAATTCACAATCATATAATAGCTAACCTTTAGCACTTTTGTTCTTGAGTACCCTCTTTCCCATGCTTAACACGCTGGCTGAGAGTCATGGGAAATGCAGTTTCAACAGTATTAACTCCATTTTCATTTTAGAATCTAGTGCTTTGGTTGGTTTGGCATGAACCATGGTAATATACAGCCAGTATGTAACTGAATGATCACTTCCTACAACAATATACATGTGTCATACTACTCATTACAATGTGATGCACCAGCCAGCATGTAACTGAATGATCACTTCCTATAACAAGGTACCTGTATCATACTGTATTATCATCTCACCCATTACAATGTGATGCACCAACCAACATGTAACTGAATGATCACTTCCTATAACAAGGTACCTCTATCATACTGTATTATCATCTTATCCCTTACAATGTGATGCACCAACCAACATGTAACTGAATTATCACTTCCTATGACAAGGTACCTGTATCATACTATATTATCTTAGGGTACGGGGAGAGACAGATATTGAGCAAAATGTAATTGAAATATTGTCGATGTGGCCCTCCAGCAGTGCTCGGGTTGCTCATGCGGCCCCCAGTAAAAATTAATTGCCCACCCCTGTCCTATACCAAGGTATCTCACCATAATGCATCCTAATCTCACCCATTACAATGTGATGCCAACATATAACTCCCTATACCAGGGTGCCTCCTCATACTGTATGACATTGTTTTAAATGGTTTCACTGGAGGAACACATTTGGTAGCTGGAAGAAGCTAAGGGAACTTGTGTAATACCATGATGAAAGGAATTTTGTAGTGAGTGAGGGAAAGACTAATATAATTAATAATTCAAACCAGTCTAATGTAATTCACCCTGGCAAGTGAGAATATGAAAAAAAAAAAACTATAGGGCTCAAGTAGCAGAATCTGTGGACCCTTCAGTGTGCTCTGTGGTAAAAGAAAAAAAGGCCCTAAAAAGAGTAGATCAAACCACTCTGACAGAGGGGTGTATAGAATTAAATAAAAGCTTTTTTTTTTGCTGCAGTTCCCTTTCTGACAGGTGGTTTTTATGATCTATATGTCTAGTTAACCTAATATTCACATATATACATGTATATATATAGATAAAATTGACAAAAAGTGTGTCCACAGCTATAAATTGCAGATAAGTCTCTGATCTGTGTTTGGTCCAGTGTAAGTAAAATAACTGAGATTAAGCTCCATATATGCAACAGTATTTAGTGTTAAGACCCACCTATTCTCTCATTGGAGTACTTAGGCATAGTGGTGGGGGTTGAGCATAATATGACCATGTTATGTGATTAAATCTCGAATATTGTTATCTTAGGTGTTTTTACGTAAACTTTCTGAGATAAGGATGCTCTGTTCTGTGTATTGTGAATATATATATATATAAATATATATATATATATATATATATATATATAAATCCAAGGGCAGGTGCACTGAACAATGATACACTATGCCCGGGTGCCGTGTGGCTCTAAACATGTAGCAATATCCAAGATCGAAAAAAAACACGCACTCACGGGGCTTCAATATAAATCCAATGGTCGAAACTTTTATATCATACAAAATATAATATTTGTAGATCCAGTCGACGTTTCGGTCCGCACCACGGACCTTTATCTAGACTTCATGTGGCTCCAGCCAAGTATCTTTTACAAACCTAGCAGCACCATAATACAGATATTGTGTACATATATGGGAACACAACCACTGTGCACTGCAGACACCTGTTTCTATGTCCAGTCCATGTCCAGTTTGGCCTAAACCTGCACAATATATCTGCTTCCTTTCCCCCCAATCAGTATCCTTACATTTTTGGATGCCTCCAAACATTGGTGGGTAAGTAGTCCAGACTTCTGTCTCTTTCTTCTCCCCAAACACAGATAGGTCTCAGTCCTGGGTGATTGGTGGCAGGGCTGCTCAGAAGAGGGACGGGTCCATTAAAAAAACTCAGCTATGTCATAACACTGGGTGGATCTGGATCTGGAGTGGATTTGACCTGGAGGCTGGGCCAGCAAGCTGCCAGGTACATATATCATCATGTTAGTTATACATTTCAGATTACTACAAAACACAGGCAAAATTGGTCACAGAGATGAGTACGTTCTATCACTAATATTGTGTCGGTTTAAAGGGGCAGAGAAAGATATGTCCCAATGTAGCCAACAATTTTTTGTTTTCCTACTAATAATCAGTGGCCCAGCTATAGGGAGTACCATCTGAAATATAGTCCTCCACACTGGGATGCCCAAAGTTAGCCATCACTGGTCTTGATAACCAATGGATTAGTAAATATATGGAAAACAAATCTATCACAAAGATAGTCTTTTTAACCTTTCCTTGGTTGATGAAAAGTCTTAGATAATTACAAGCATATAATAGTGTAAACTCATTTTCTACTCACTTAATAAAGAGCATAACTGTGGTATCTGCTGGTAAGCAGGGTGCAATTCCAACCTCCCTCCAATAGCGGGGGTTTTGAGAAGTTATGAAGTCTACCAGCAGCTATGATATTTACCAATGATTTTAGCAATAACACATTAGGTAAACCTAGAGAAAAACACAGACGCCATCATGTTCCCATGTTATGATCAAATCTCAGGGCCTTTACCAGGTGAAGTAGTAGTTTTAGTGCAGGGATAGAGGAGGTGTCTGGGTGCATGATGTTTGTTATTCATTGTGCAGAGTGAGAAAAGATATAGAAACAAAGAAATAAGGATTGGAATAAGGACTGAAGCGGAGACAGAAGAGGAAAAAGAGTTTTAGTAGGAACTGCAGTATAAACAAAGAGCTTTGGTAGGGACTGTAGAAAAAGCAGAGGTAGGGGTAGAGAGAGTTTAACAAGGGATGACGCCTTAGGTAAGAGAGAGGGTGACTAAAGCAGAAAAACCCTAGAAAGGGTGACTAAAGTAGGAACACCCTAGAGACGGTGACTGAATCAGGGACACCATAGAGAGGGTGACTAAAGTAGGAACACCCTAGAGAGGGTGACTTAAGCAGGAACACCCTAGAGAGGGTGACTAAAGCAGGAACACCCTAGAGAGGGTGACTGAATCAGGAACACCCTAGAGAGGGTGACTAAAGAGTAGTTGGTCCTTTAAGTATTATTATAGAATATAATATTGCTGTAGCCAAAGGGTCTCAGGAGATGCTGAAAAACATCCCCCTGCTGGTTGAGCCTTCCAGGTTCAGTCTCCCAGTTCCTGGACAGGGTGGAAATTCAAAATGAGCTTTAACAGAGGATCAGGAACAGAAGGAGCAGCTCTCAGAAGTCAGGAATCCAACTTCGGTGCAAAAGCCCTGTTTTCAATAAATTGCAGGTATTTAACAGGGGTGTGTGCAAATGTTAACAAGCCCTCCCCACACCAACAGAGGGGAATAAATGCAAGCAAAAAAAAGGTAGGGGGCGGCCTCTAGAGGAGGAAGGAGGTAAAGAAGCAGAAAAATTGTTACTTTTAAATGCATGAGTCAGGTGGTCAGGGTAAAACTCTCTGATATCCAAGGTTGGTTCAAGGTTTTTGTGACCACATCTGCCAAAATGGAGTTGGCATTTCTCAGGCTCTTTTTAGTGCCTGATTTTTTATACATGGGGTGCACTTAAGCTAAATGTGCCGGACCAAACCCATAAGTGGGACCAGCGCAAATAACACTAACTGCCATTATCTGTCGAAACGAAAGCATTATAAATTAGGGTCGTGGCACTTTTTCTACAAGCTTCATTGCTCGTAGATCAGGGGTAGACAATCTTTGGCACTCCAGATGTTGTGGACTACATTTCCCTTGATACTTTGCAAGCACTGTGGCTATAAGAGCCTTATGGGAGATATAGTCCACAACATCTGGAGTGCCGATGGTTGCCTACCCCTGTCCTAGATTAATGCAGAGATTCTGTCACACAACAAGTTTCCTTATTGCCTGATTTCTCGGAAGCTAATCGATTGTTATAGACAGTCTTTACTTTTATTTTAAAATCCCATTAATATATGTTTATATCATATATATATAATGAGCATTTTTAGGACTACCTTGTTTCCTTTACATGTGTTTTTGCTTTTTACTATCATTCTTCCTGCAAGTCTAGAAGGCATATACCTTAAATTAGATCACATTCTATCGCTACATTACATTTGCTTTGATATTGGAAAAGATCAAAGCTTTTATTCCAAGCCCTGTCACATGATACTTCTTCAGACTCCAGTATGGTCATGATAGCACTGACCAATGTGCTCACACATGGCAACGAAGGCAGATGGCACATTCATTCCTCTTAAGACTCTTTTCTCTTAAGACACTGGCCGCATTCCAAGAAACACTGGGGGAATCCATTCTAACTATGACAGTCCATCTGCTCCCTCTAGTAAAGGCAGATGGCCATATGTTGACCCAGTAACTTGGCTTTTGTCCTTGTGTTTCTAAAAAACGTTTAATGGGTTAGTGAGGCCGCAAATGTTTTCCTTTTATAAACTTGACCTTCAATCACCAGAGTGGAGTGAACAGAGAGTCTACATCTTTAAATCAGCTGTGTTTAACACTATAGTTACCTTAAGACCACTTTAAGCTGAATAAAAGGCTTTTGGAATTACATTTCATGTTATTTTTGATGACTCCAGTGAAATCGTTTAAACTAAATATAAATATATAAAATATAGTAAGATAAAAATGACATAATATTCATTTGCTTGAGCAGCTTATTTACTAGTGGTATGTGAGCCCGGATCCATTATACACTAGGTAAGTAGGCAGCATGTTCTATCTGACTATCACTAAGGAGTAATAATGCCAGATCAGCCATTTTTAATATGCCTAATAACTTTTAGGGTAGGGTGATCACAATCATTTTTAATTTTGGGAACCATACACCTGTCACAGGCCTGGTGGTCCTGGGGGGGGGGGGGGGGGGGGGTAGGGGGGAGCTCAGTGTCCCCTTTAATAAAAAATTTAAAAAAAGCTCCGCCCTCAGCCTCTCTGCAGCTTGTAGGCAGCATGGTCTCTGTGCGCTGCCCAGGAGCTGGGGCATATCCTGTAGATGCAAAGTGGGTGCTGGCTGTGGTAAGAACTGGTGTGCTATATGGGTTATGGGGCAAATCCTTGGGTGCTGGGGGCATGTTCTGTAGATGCAAAGTGGCTGCCAGCTGGGCAAGTACTGGTGTGCAATGTGGGTGCTGTGGCATGTCCAGGGTGTGTGATGTGTGCGATGGGACATGGCCTGGGTGCGCAATGTGAGTGATGGGACATGTCCTGGGTTTGCAATGTGAGTGATGGGACATGTCCTGGGTTTGCAATGTGGGTGATGGGGCATGTCCTGGGTGTGCAATGTGGGTGATGGGACATGTCCTGGGTGCACAATGTGAGTGATGGGGCATGTCCTGGTTGTGTAATCGTGATCATGATGCATGTTCTGGGGAATGTCCAGTTGGTGCTGGGGCTCTGTTTGGTAGATAATTTTACTCTGTAACACTCTCCCAGTGGTGAACATGTGAATATAGCACAGTGGTGATAACATACTAGCATAGGTGAACATATCACAGTATTGTTCAGTCTAGTCCTTTGGAACCCATGTCGCATTGGATAATTTGCCTGTGGATGCAAAGTGGGTGCTGGGGTAAGTCCTGGGTGAGCATTGTGGATGTTTTGGCAAAGGATGTGAGGACAATAATGAAAGGAGAAATAGAGTGGGGAGGTGAAGGCCCAGCCATTTGGTCTTTAAGGGGCTCCACAATTTTTGATGGTGGCGCTGAACATACATGCGCAAATGTAATGTTAAGCATCCTAGATGTTGACTGGTCATTGCACAGTGAGGTGGTTAATCATTTTACTTTGTGTGGAAAGATTCCCAGAGAACAAGAAGGTAAATCCATGATCACAGGACAAGGACCCTAAAGCATTACTTTTCCTTGTGGAGCAAGTCAGTTCAGGTTAAACAACAGTTAGTAGGATTGATGTTGCCCAAGGGAAGTCAAATAATCACATACAGTCGTATCGAATTAATTCATTTCCTTTTAACAATTTCTGAATGCTACATACTACCATTCGTCACACTACGGGACGCAGAATACCCCTAACTGTTACATCTTAAGTAAGACTGGTATAAAGTGCTCCTGATTTTTAGGATTCCTGAGACAATCACCCACCCCTCCCGGCACTGCTGGTGGGACATGCTCTAGACACATTTCAAAGCAATACATGGTCATATTTAGTTAACATTCTGTGTTTTGCCTCTCCATCCTGCGAGATTAGGGTTACAGGCAGGGCAATTACAATAAAGGTCTTGTGATCTATGTATAAACCTTCAAGCCTTTGCTATAGTTCATTACACATGAAGCAATCCTAATGTATTATGACATGGCATCGCCTACTCCTAATTAACCTGGTGGCAATCTCACACTGACCTGCTCTATTAATTATGTTGCACTCTGCTGATGAAATGCATAGCAGCTGCCTGTGGGATCGAAGCTGCTATAACTCCTATCACTCCCCGGCAGTGGCAGAGAAAGGAAAAAAAATAAACAGCTGTATACTGTAAAGTCACATGTTAAATGATGGTATATTTTCAAATAGCAGCTGAGATTGGTACAGGTGATTTCACTTTAATTTTATTTAAACCCCAACATTGCCTTGGTAAGCCGCATCCTGGTTCACAGTGAGCAACTAGTTATAAATACACACTTGTGTAAGATTCAATAAGTTTTCCTTGTTATCAGCGTCAAAAGGGAAGGAACTTAAGGAACATCATAATGGTAAAATAAATAGACAATTCATGAACATCCTGCTTGTGATTCCTTGCATGATCATGTGATAAGAGTGATGTCATCCCTCTGTAGTGATCTATTTTTAGACTTAGAAGGAGGGTCTTTTTTTTTTTTTTTTTGCCATGGTGCATTTTATAATGGTTTAATCCTCAGCAAGTTAAAGCAGAGAATTGTTAAGATATAGATAATATAAAAGATATTATTTTAAATAACAGAAATTTGTATTTCACAGACCTCTCCTGTGAGATAAAGTATAGATGATGCTTTAAGAATTAAGACATTTGCTTGCAGGATTGTGCTTTTTTGCAGCCCCTTTCCCTGTATGTCACATTAGCACGCCATGGTATTATCACTGATTTTGAAAAAGAAGCAGAAATGGCACCGAAGGAACCAAATAAAGGTGGAAAAGTGTTTATTTTGCATAAAAAGGAAGTAACGCCACAGCAGCAGTTAGTGGAAGTTCAGATAGGTGAAAAAGCTTGACGCGTTTAGCGCACCAGGCGCTTAATCATAAGTATGCCATGGTATTATCATTGATTTCCTTTATATACTTGATTTTATTATCTTTCCAAATTCCATCCTCTTTAATCATGCAATGATGCTGCCTCTCTCATAGAAACATAGAAACATAGAATGTGTCGGCAGATAAGAACCATTCGGTCCATCTAGTCTGCCCAATTTTGTTTTTGAGTACTTTTATTAGTCCCCCATTCCCGGTCTTATAGCTAGGATAGCCTTGTGTCTATCCCACGCATGCTTAAAATCCTTGACTGTGTTTACCTCTACCACTTCTGCTGGAAGGCTATTCCATACATCCTCTACCCTCTCAGTGGCTCTCGAGCCCCACCTTCCATAATCCAGAGAATGTTGAGAGTAGGGTGACCACATTTTATTTCTGCCATCCAGCCACATTCAGTGATGTAAATGATCACTTAGCACAGGTATTTAACTAAAATGATTCTGTTGCAATCTGTGGTATTCAATGCCGTGATTTAAATGAATTCAGGTCACTGAATAGACCCCACTAATGTCACATATGAGATACATATATCATATGTATGTACAGTATATTTACAGTATCATATCACAAACATTGATTCACATATTCACACACAGTATATATTCACATAAAATACATATTTATATTATATAAACTATTAGGAAGCTTTGGTGACCATGTAGATTTCATTTTGTTTTTATATATATATATAACACTGGAGAATATATTGTGCTTGTGCAGTAGCTGAGTGACAGTGCTGATGGAATGTCCTCCACCTGGTATATAAGATACTGCTTTCAAATGTAATTATTGCAGAAATAGTTTAAAAAAAAACTGATTCATGTATATATATATATATATATATATATATATATATATATATATATATATATATAGTAAGCTTTAATAAGTATTTTTTAGTCAGTTTAGTATATTATTGTTTGATATTAAAGGAAAACTGTTGGCAAAAAAGTTATATTTCATTGATAAAACTGCATTATGTAGGCATTAAAAACAACTCATTAATTGAAGAAAACAAATAAAGTACCTTCCTGAGCCCTCTATGCTGTGAATGCTCTATCAGGGGGCAGACATGTTGTTTAGAATCTGGGTTCAGATAAAGGAAGATCTGAGCAAAGATGGCTTAGTAAGGTACTCTTATTTTTTTCATCAAAGCACTTCTATGCAAAATGACTACACTTGTAATCTTTTAATGAAACATAAATTAGTTTATTTTTAATAGTTCTTCCAGATACAAATATATGACAATTTTGTAACAATTTTATATTTTTAATGTGACATTTAACTAAACTTGGAATAATCTGTCAAAGTCGTGTATTTATAGTTGTGAGTCATTATGAGTAATAAACGAAGGAGGCATTAGCTTAGCACTTCAGATAATAATGTGCTTTCAACGCTAAATTATACAGATCCCCCAGTTTGGCTGCAGATACATGTTACATCCATGCATATTAATTAGAGAATGTGTCATCAGTCAATTCCGTTATTAAAAAAAAAAAAAACGTATTTGTTCTGGCTGTTAACCAAATAATGATACACGTAGGTTATGTCTTATCAACAAAATTCTCTTTTAAAATGATTCACAGGTGAAGTAAGAAGAAAGAACATGTTTATATTTAGTTCCGCCTGAAGTGATACCTGAAAAATTAATTGGCTACATTACAGGAAATAGGAATAGGCTACTTTCATGCAATAGGGGAATTTAGGGTAACACTAATTAAAGGGACAATATGGGGGATCTTGTACATGAAAGTGTCGGCAAGGCAGGAAAAATGCATTTTTAGTACATCCCAACACGGCCATGTGCAGGGAAATAGTGTCTTTGCCAACTTGGACACCGCCACTTCTCAGCCCATATTTTTTTAGCACAAACTTTTGTCAGGAGTTAGCTTTATACACTGGTGTCTACAGCAATAGCGACAATTGTTTTTATACATATCCCCCATTGGTTCCCTATAAAAATAATCATTAGTACACCTTAAAACTTACCAGATGGTTGATCTCTGCTGTCACTAAGCCAGGGTTTAGCTGCAGCTGGAGGTAGTATGAGGCAGGCAGTCTAAAGGGTTACCCAATCACAGGTGTGAGTACGAGGGTTGCCACTATTCCCCCCCAAAGAAATATAGGCCGTGATCTTGCTTCCATAGAATTAACATTGGCCTGCTGGTATAATACTGAGTGGATGGCAACACCAGTGACCACTGTGTCCATTTTTGTTATGGCCCTGACAGTTGATAAGAAAATAGCAAAAAATAGGAATTAATTTCCATGTTAGTTATAAAAGCCTGATTTTTGTGGTCCACTTGTCATTTCACCACAGTTCAGAGTTAGTAAATAGAGTCTAGTGAACCTCCTTCAGAAAAAAGAAGATTTTCAATAAAATGACAGAAAAATAATTCCCTCATTAAATAGTTAAATAAATCTTACACAAGGAACAACTCAGCTGAGGTGAGTTGTACTGGAAGAAAGAACAATGTCTTGTAGATAGGGTAGGGTTGCCACCTTTTCTCCTCAAAAAAAAACAGCCATGCTATTGCCGCCACAGACTTAACATTGGCCTTTATCCAATTTTTTGCTAGCCTAATATAGGGCAGCGATTGACAGAGTATCATTAGATACGCTGTTCCTATATGACCCCGATGTCCCCTGAATCTTTCCAAACTTCAGGCCACTTAGCTTAGAAATGTTGTTAATGCTGTGAAGTTGATGGGTCATTGTTCTACATTACCAGCGATAGCATATTCTCCTTTTGTCCTTCCCATAAGTCCATACTGTCAGCATCCAGGTCAGTCATGTTGATATCTATAAAAATAATTTCTGAACTTTGCATAGGTTCTTCCGTATGTCTATCAATGTAGTAGCACAGCAGCAAATTAGATTTCTATCCTGAAGACCTTGTGTTATAGGTATGAAAGGTTCTAAGGGTGGTGTGGACAAAAGGAGATTATGACATCACTGGTGATCATGGGCGTAGGAAGCGGGGGGGATGGGGGGGACGGATCCCCCCCAGGAAAAAATGTGGGGGGGACAGGTAGGGTGAAATCCCCCCCAGAACGCGAGGCAAACGGGGCCCCCAGCCCCTGCTTGCCGCTTTTTTCCGGCAAGCCGCATCCGATGGATTGCGACGGTCGGAAAAAAAACTGACGCCGGATGTGACATTGCGTCACATCCGGTGACTGTTTCCCTCCTCCGTGCAAGAGGGAAGACTGCACGGAGGAGACATCCGGCGGGGGACACGGAGCAGTGAAGTGTAAGTATTAGGGAAGGGGGGGGGGCGCTGACTGGCACAATATTACAGGCATCTGACTGGCATAATATTACTGGGCATCTGGCTGGCACTATATTACTGGGCTCTGGCTGGCACTATATTACTGGGCTCTGACTGGCACAATATTACAGGCATCTGACTGGCATAATATTACTGGGCTCTGACTGGCACAATATTACAGGCATCTGGCTGGCACTATATTACTGGGCTCTGACTGGCACAATATTCCTGGCCTCTGACTGGCATAATATTACTGGGCATCTGGCTGGCACAATATTACAGGCATCTGACTGGCATAATATTACTGGGCATCTGGCTGGCACTATATTACTGGGCTCTGGCTGGCACTATATTACTGGACTCTGGCTGGCACTATATTACTGGGCTCTGGCTGGCACAATATTACAGGCATCTGACTGGCATAATATTACTGGGCTCTGACTGGCACAATATTACAGGCATCTGACTGGCATAATATTACTGGGCATCTGGCTGGCACTATATTACTGGGCTCTGGCTGGCACTATATTACTGGGCTCTGGCTGGCACTATATTACTGGGCTCTGACTGGCACAATATTACAGGCATCTGACTGGCATAATATTACTGGGCTCTGACTGGCACAATATTACAGGCATCTGGCTGGCACTATATTACTGGGCTCTGACTGGCATAATATTACAGGCATCTGGCTGGCACTATATTACTGGGCTCTGACTGGCATAATATTACAGGCATCTGGCTGGCATAATATTACTGGGCATCTGGCTGGCACAATATTACAGGCATCTGACTGGCATAATATTACTGGGCATTTGGCTGGCGCTATATTACTGGGCTCAGGCTGGCACTATATTACTGGGCTCTGACTGGCACAATATTACAGGCATCTGAATGGCACAATATTACAGGCATCTGGCTGGCACTACATTACTGGGCATCTGGCTGGCACTATATTACTGGGCATCTGGCTGGCATAATATTACTGGGCTCTGGCTGGCATAATATTACTGGGCTCTGGCTGGCACTATATTACTGGGCATCTGGCTGGCATAATATTACAGGCATCTGGCTGGCACTATATTACTGGGCTCTGACTGGCACAATATTACAGGCATCTGGCTGGCACAATATTTCAGGCATCTGGCTGGCACTATATTACTGGGCATCTGGCTGGCATAATATTACAGGCATCTGGCTGGCACTATATTACTGGGCTCTGACTGGCATAATATTACAGGCATCTGGCTGGCACTATATTACTGGGCTCTGACTGGCATAATATTACAGGCATCTGGCTGGCACTATATTACTGGGCTCTGGCTGGCACTATATTACTGGGCATCTGGCTGGCACAATATTACTGCCTAAATGAATGTGGGCAACAAAAAACCTGGCAAATGAATGTGGGCAAAAAAAAAAAAACCCTGGTAAATGAATGTGGGCAAAAAAAAAAACCCCTGGCAAATGAATGTGGGCAAAAAAAAAAAAAAACCCTGGCAAATGAATGTGGGCAAAAAAAACAAACCCCTGGTAAATGAATGTGGGCAAAAAAAAAAAACCCTGGCAAATGAATGTGGGTAAAAAAAACAAACCCCTGGTAAATGAATGTGGGAAAAAAAAAAAACCCTGGCAAATGAATGTGGGCAAAAAAAAAAAACCCTGGCAAATGAATGTGGGCAAAAAAAAAAACCCTGGCAAATGAATGTGGGCAAAAAAAAAAAACCCTGGCAAATGAATGTGGGCAAAAAAAAACCCTGGCAAATGAATGTGGGCAAAAAAAAACCCTGACAAATGAATTTGGGCAAAAAAAAAACACTGGCAAATGAATGTGGGCAAAATAAAACTGACAAATTAATGGGCAAAATAATGTAATTAATAAGTAATGATGGTCTGTGCCTTTGTAAGAGGCACAGACAAACCTGGAACGGAAATGCCCACCTTCCCTGCAATGAGTTATAGTGTGTGTGACTGACTGTGTGAGTTTGTGTGTCTGTGACTGACTGTATGAGTTTGTGTGTCTGTGACTGACTGTATAAGTTTGTGTGTCTGTGACTGAATGTATGAGTTTGTGTGTATATGTGACTGATTATGAGTGTGTGTGTCTGTGACAGACTGTATGTATGAGTGTATGTGAAAGACCATGTATGAGTGTGTGTGTCTATGTGACTGACTCTGAGTGTATGTGTCTATGTTACAGACTGTATCTATGAGTGTGTGTCTGACAGACTGCATGTTTGTATGAGTGTGTGTCTGCGACAGACTGTATGTATGTATGTATGAGTGTGTCTGTGAACGACTGTATGTATGAGTGTGTGTGTGTCTGACAGACTGTATGTATGTGTGAGTGTGTGCCTGGCAGACTGTATGTATGTATGTATGTATGAGTGTGTGTCTATGTGACAGTATGTATATGTGTGACATGCTGTATGTATGAGTATATGTGTCTATGTGACTGACTGTATATGAATGCATGTGATTGTGTGTATGTGCTGTTGTCTGGCTCCTAGATTTTTTTCCTGGCTCCTAAAACTTAGTTAAGGTTGTCAAGCCCTGGTATAAATGTTACTAGTTATATACATATATTTGCGGTCCACCTTAAGCTTTTGGATATGCTGGAAATATTTAATATTTTACAGTTTATTTTCTGGTCAGAAATGTAATGTTTGTTTGCTGAGAGGGTAGTGGATGCATGGAATAGTCTTCCAGTAGAAGTGGTAGAGGTTAATGCAGTGAAGGAGTTTAAGCATGCATGGGATAGGTATAAGGCTATCCTAGATATAAGATAAGGCCAGGGACCAATGAAAGTATTACTATACTGAGAGGGTAGTGGATGCATGGAATAGCCTTCCAGTAGAAGTGGTAGAGGTTAATACAGTGAAGTTGTTTAAGCATGCATGGGATAGGTATAAGGCTATCCTAGATATAAGATAAGGTCAGGGACTAATTAAAGTATTACTTTACTGAGAGGGTAGTGGATACATGGAATGGCATTCCAGCAGAAGTGGTAGGTTCATACTGATGTATGTTTTATGTTGTACACACAGCTCGCTGACTATATTTCATGTAACAGTGATAAAATGCACCTGCCTGATGTAGATGTTGTGCTGTGAATGTATCTGTTGTATACCAAGGATCCTGGTAATGTTGGTGGGAACTTGGTGATATACCGTATTTGCTCGAATATAAGACGAGGTTTTTTTCAGAGCAAATGCTCTGAAAAATCCCCCTCGTCTTACATTCGAGGTCGTCTTATAATCTGACCTCAAATTGAGGTCAGACTATAAGACTGGGATCCAGGTCCCCAGCAGAGCTGCAAGGGACCTGGATCCCCCTCTCTAGCAGCAGGGGATGTCTGCGCAACGAGCGCAGACTCCCCTGCTTCCGCCCGGCACGACCGCCGGGGCTTCTGTGAAGAAGCCGGGAACTTACGCTTTCGTCACAGAAGTCCCGGCGAGCGTGCCGGGCGGCAGCAGGGGAGGTCTGCGCTCATCGCGCAGACTTCCTCTGCTGCCCCACTAGACACCAGGGAAAAGCGGGCAGCTGGGGGATGTCTGCACTATACGTGCAGATATCCTCCATGCTGCCCGACACCTCCGTCTATTATGACGGACCAGCTGTCCGTCATAATAGACGGAGGTGTCGGGCAGCATGGAGGATATCTGCACGTATAGTGCAGACATCCCCCAGCTGCCCCCACTAGCCGCCAGGGAAAGGGGGGAGATGGATAGAGAGAGAGAGGGGGGGGATAGAGAGAGAGAGGGGGGGGGATAGAGAGACAGAGGGGGGGGGATAGAGAGAGAGGGGGGGGGGATAGAGAGAGAGAGGGGGGGGATAGAGAGAGAGAGGGGGGGGATAGAGAGAGAGAGGGGGGGAGAGAGAGAGGGGGGATAGAGAGAGAGGGGGGGGATAGAGAGAGGGGGGGATAGAGAGAGGGGGAGAGAGAGAGAGACTAGGGGAGGGAGGGGGGAGATAGAGAGAGAGACTACACTGGAGGGGGGAGGGAGAGAGGCCGCAAGGAAATAAAAACAAGAAATACATTTGTATAATATCAATTTTTTATTACATATTAAAAAGCAATTTACATATATACAAGTTAAACTTTTTTTTCCTATAGGGTAGTCTTATATTCAGGCTTTTAGTTTTTTTCCTAAAGGAATATACAAAGTTTGGGGGGTCGTCTTATAATCAGGGTCGTCTTATAATCGAGCAAATACGGTAATATACACTGTGACAAGCTTTATTTTTACTGCTGCTATAACCGGCGAGCAAAAATGCTGTCCCCCCCAGATTTTTGGGGGTTCCTACTGGTGATGTAGAACAATGACCCATCAACTTCATAGTTGATGTGGTGTCTAAGCGCCTCAAGACTTAATTAACTCATAACTCGGGAAAGGAACAATGAAGGCAGCTGAATAAAGTTGAGTGTGACCTGGTTCCCTGACACCTAGAGAAGTAACACAGCTACTCAAGGGGTCTTAAACCAAGGCATTTTGTACATGAACAGTATGCTGCTCAGAAATAGGTGAGGGGCCACTAATCAGAATCATATTTATTGTACATATTGCACTATATATAGGCACAAGGCTATCCTGATATAAGATAGGGGACTAATAAAAGTATTTATAAAAATAGGGCAGACTAGATGGACCAAATGGTTCTTATCTGCCAACACATTCTATGTTTCTATATATGTTCTTTTTTAACATTTTATATGTTCTTTTTTTTTTAATTGTACATCCTTGTAGCTGGAGAATAATTGATGTTTTGTTTATTATGTCACTTCTGGAGTGAAATAGGTGCGCGACCCCTATATGTTATGTTACACTAACATATTTCATCAATATCTCACAATACTATAACTGCCAAGAAAAAAAAGCTTTCCGTATGGCCCAGATTTGACTATTCTGCATCTCCTTGACCCGTCATGTGCAGGACTGAACTCGTCTGTGTATTGAAGGAAACTGTCAGGAAGATGACAAAACAGCAAACAAAGCAAAACAATTCTACACATAGAACGTTTCCCTCTGTTTTCATTTGCTGATGTAATGGAATGAACATCACGGAGTCATAGTGAATCAGCAGCAGAGACCGTCTAGTTATTGATATTCTCGGCATGAATCTTGCAGGGTGAGAGGCAGCAGTGAGGATTCTTTGCCTGCCATAGCTAAACAGTATCCATCAGAGACTACACAATATTCAAACTTACGTTTTGTTCCTATAACAAATAGACATGAATAAGTAGGGGCTGTAGGAACAACCAACGTGAGGCAGGAGGTTAAAAACGAGCCAGTGTATTTTGATAAAGAGGGTAGTAAAAATGATCGGTGAAACTGCTGGCTCTTTCCCTTTAAACACAAGATTCTAATGACTGCATGAACTAGCTCTCACAGAGTTAAGCATTATAACCTTCACACAAAGGGCACTGTATTGTGCCGTAAAAGGCACGCGCGATCTCGTGCTCTGATTATGCTGATTAATGATATTTTAGATGCTTGCAAAATTTCGATCATTAAACGGATACAAGGGTTTTATTTTACTTGCATAACAGCAGATCATTTGGGTCGAAGAGAAAATCATTCTACTCAGCAGTTAGGAAGTTTATATTTATATCAATCAATATTCTGCCAACACCCTCGACAAGTTAAAGCATAAAGGCTTTGCATATTGAAGCTGACATTACAATTGAAAGTGTATTTATTTGTTCCAGTTTTTTTTAAATTTTATTTAAATTCCCTTTTGGATATTTTCTCCTGCGGATTGATCCTTCCCACAATCTCATCTATTTCTGGGTCTGTGTCCAAAAAAACGATCCCACCACTTCCCATCATCCCCCCCCCCCCTCCCACCCCCACACACACCCAATGATCACTGGTGTCAAAAAATAATACTACCATATGGAAATTTTGACCAGTTTGAATGAAGCTGTTACTGTGCATGTTAACTAGTATTCAGCTTTGCTTCTGTTTATATGTTTTCAGGTGGGCAAAGGGATTCTTCAGGATTCCCGCATGTATTTATATGCAGAAAATACCTATACAATGCACAGGTTAAACACTACCAAATGCATCAATGTTAGTTTGATGCCTAGAGTGTCCAATTAAAGCAGGAAAAAAGAGGGCAGTTACCAAAATAGTGTAAGTGGTATAGTTACATAGGGGGATTTTGAAGTATATGCAATTGGTTCAAGGATAGAGGGATGCTATATCTGTACATGTATATTTTATAATTGTTTATAAGACCTTTATTTTTTCAACAATTGGCGCTGTCTTTCTTTTTTTTGTTTTACCTCCGCATTACCGAACGGCTAAGCAGTGAAGCACATCATTATGTTCCACATTTATTCCAGCATTAAGAAAAAGGGGGTTTACTGCTCCTTTAAGCAATTAAGTTAATTTATTGTATCTAAAGATCAGTAAATGTAGTACACGTCATTTTATTTTTGTGATATACTGAAGTCTTAAAAGGTCAGAGCCTAGCAAATTAAGTGCTTGCTGCACAGAACACAAACACAAGAATAGATTGTTTGGAATCCAAGTTAAATCTGTTCTATCTGTTCAGTTTAAAATATTTGATGCAAGAAATACTGGCAAGACAATTATACCTATTTTACTTGTATTTCCAAGGATTATAATTACATTTTGTGAATGTTCCCTCTGTCAGAAGTATTGTCTTATACTATTCCAGCAACTGTACTGCTAGAATTATTTCCAGCCATCACATAGGTTCTAATAATACCAGTCATTATAAAAACTGCAGTGTCATAATTCAGAAATATAAACGCTATAGTTCTAGTAAATATACATATGTTGGGAATCTCAAATAAGATTAAATTATTGTAGAACAGTGATGGCTAACCATTCCACTCCTGATGTTTATGACTGTATTTCCCATGATGCACGGCCAGTGGAATGAGAGATGCACTAGTGTATCTACCGCGAGGCTGTGTGTGACTGAGTGTGATGGGAGTCTGTGTGTGATGTGAGGCTGTGTGTGACTGAGTGTGATGGGAGTCAGTGTGTGATGTGAGGCTGTGTGTGACTGAGTGTGATGGGAGTCTGTGTGTGATGTGAGGCTGTGTGTGACTGAGTGTGATGTGAGGCTGTGTGTGACTGAGTGTGATGGGAGTCAGTGTGTGATGTGAGGCTGTGTGTGACTGAGTGTGATGTGAGGCTGTGTGTGACTGAGTGTGATGGGAGTCTGTGTGTGATGTGAGGCTGTGTGTGACTGAGTGTGATGTGAGGCTGTGTGTGACTGAGTGTGATGGGAGTCTGTGTGTGATGTGACGCTGTGTGTGACTGAGTGTTATAAAATGTACCAGAGACTGCAGTTTTCTACATATAGCCAGCCATCACATAGGTTCTAATAATACCAGTCATTATAAAAACTGCAGTGTCATAATTCAGAAACATAAACGTTATAGTTCTAGTAAATATACATATGTTGGGAATCTCAAATAAGATTAAATTATTGTAGAACAGTGATGGCTAACCATTCCACTCCTGATGTTTATGACTGTATTTCCCATGATGCACGGCCAGTGGAATGAGAGATGCAGTAGTGTATCTACCGCGAGGCAGTGTGTTACTGAGTGTGATGTGAGGCTGTGTGTGATGGGAGTCTGTGTGTGATGGGAGTCTGTGTGTGATGGGAGGCTGAGTGTGATGGGAGGCTGTGTGTGACTGCGTGTGATGGGAGTCAGAGTGTGTGTGATGGGAGTCAGTGTGTGTGTGACTGAGTGTGATGGGAGTAGGAGTGTGTGACTGAGTGTGATGGGAGTGTGTGTGTGATGGGAGTATGAGCTTGATGTGAGTCTGAATGTTATGTGTGATGTGGGGTCATGTAATGGAGGTGATGGGGCATGTCATAGGTGTGTAACGTGGGTGTGCAGCTTGGGTAGGGGGGTGCCCGGATTTTGTCTGCCTAGGGCAGCACAAAATCAAGATACACCACTGGGTGGAGGGGCTGTGTTTCTTTGTGTTTTATGAGATGCCCATGGTGCATAGCCTGCTTTGTCAGTTCTATGTTTCTGGGGTTGTGTCATGTAGACTAAGGAGAGCTTTCCTGAATGGGGAATCCCAGCTCCTCAAACTGTCATAAACTGGAACAGACCCACCCACACTTTATACATTACCACATTATTATGTTTAATTTTTATTTTGAATGGTACTGGTAGTGTGCAAAGTGGCATTTGTACTTTGTGCAGCCACCTTGGAGAATTAAAATGTTTGACCAGCTATTCATTTATTCATACCACAGGGTATACCTGTGATGATGCCCAGACCATGTTAGTTCCATGGGCTCTACTGTCTTTCCTTTATTACGTACCCCAAACAAAACGAATGATGCTTGAAGCACAGTGAGGTCTATGCAGTGTGCAAATTAGTAAATCCTCAACCTGGTAGCATTGCTTGCCAGCACATAGGAGTGGAACTTTGTTAGCTGCATGAGGAAGTGTGGAATTTTGGTAGTGTCTGTTTAAAAAGGCAGTCCAGGAGTTTGGTAACAGGACTACCATAAAGGGTTTGCTGAGTTGTTGCAAAACAAAGGATAAGAGGAGGGCAACAAAGAGGCAGTGCACCATGAATGCATTCATGTGCCTTCTTGGTTACAACCTTGGGAGCAAAGGTGGCAGGTGGGTAAGTTCTGGAGAATGTTACTGGAGAGAGGCACCAACGGAAGAAGACCTTGTAGCAATTTTCCTTTATTTGTGTGCAGGCAGGTAGGTTGCCTTAGTTATGGCTACCCATTCCTCAGGGTCGAGGTTTTCCCCCAGGTCTGATACCCATTGTGGTAGAAGGATTGGTAGGGGAAGGTCAGTGATATTTGGTTAAAGTATATTTTAGAGATAGATCCTTTGCTGTCAAGGTTAATGTAACAGAGGTTATCAAATCTGGTTCTGTCAGGTGTGGGCCGTTGTTGTATATGGTGTGTCTGCATGTATCGAAATTGTTCTAGTGGAAGCACACCTTGGTGTGGGGAGTTATGAGTTTGTCTTGTTGTGTTTACTCCAGAGGGTAATTATTTGAGGTTGGGGATGGCTGGGGGCCAGTGTTTTAAGGGATTCCATAGAACATTCGCTGGTGAAGGGGAGGTCACACGGTGCATGAGGTTTAGAATGCAGTGAGTGTTATTCGAGGCTTCTCTGCCCAGAAAAAAATTCTACCATCCTACCACGGGGTAAGTTAGTGATGGCAAGAGTTGGGCAAGGTGTGTGTGCAAGATTTTGGTGTAAAGTTTAATGCAATGTCGATGAGGGAGATGGGGCGGTAGTTAGCTTATAACAAGAGTCTTTTTCTTCTTTTGGTATCACTATTATTTTAGCAGACAGCTTCTCTGGAGGAAGGTCTCCCCTCCAGTAAATAGTTGAATAGTGTTATCATATGTGGGAGAAGGATTGATGGGAAAGCATTGTGGGCTTCTGCATTCAGTTTCTGCCAAGGGCAGAAAAGGTGAACAATACTTCATAACATTTATAATTTCAGCAAATGGGTTACTTCAGAGTTTTACTAAAATTGACATTTTCTAAATATCTTTATCAGCATTATATTTTAGGTGAGCTAAACTATTGTGCAACTGCATCGCTTCAATCAGCCATAAATCAGTTCCAGACATGACCTTGCTTAATGTTTACCAATATTACAATATTTATTGTAATGGTTTTCATAGAAATAACATGAAACTTGTCCTGGTCACAGGAGTATTAACGGTGTTCTAAAAACATTCACATGCATTAACTCCTTAACAATAAAGCCTGTACAAGTACGGGTTCCCAAAGCAATGCATTGGTGACAATGTCTGTGCCGTGTACGGGCTGAGTTTATAACTGTGCAAATGCTGATTCTCAACTTACTTGGAAGCTTTACAAATGAAGGTTATCCAGGAAAGCAAAAAGAATGACTGTCAGGACCAGCCATGGGGGTCACTGACCTGTTAATGATGCCCCATCACCCTATGCAAATCGAGTGAGCGGTGTCACAGGCAGCCTCTGATGGAGGCAAGTTTGACACACCCAGAAAGGGTCTTTCTTAGTCTGCAAAAGCCAAGACAGGCTGTCTCAGCCATTTCAGTGAGGATTTTGATATGTCTAGGGACATATCACAATCCATTGCCATCCTCCCCCTCATTTGGGGGCAGACTAAGATTTATCATTATTTTTTGCTTTTTCTAATGTGATCACTTTAAAAATAAATCACATTGATTGCATGTAATAAATGCCAAGAATACAGTAAATAACAATCAGTGTTGTGTGAACACTGACAACATCCTCACTTTCTCTCACTAATACACTTGGATCTTTTTTCAGAGAGAGACAGAGGAAATTAAATATATTGTGTTCCAGATAAAAACAGTGAACAAAAACATACAGTTTTACAATCTTTATTAAATGTTATACACAAAAAGTTAAATCTTAAAAAAATGGTCACAAGAGAAAGGCCTGTTCTCTTGTTATAGTTATTTATACAGAAAGACATCTTGATAATTGGAGATTAAAAAATAGAAACTTGAAAAGGAAATTTGCCACTCAAACATGGGACACATTGAAATCTAAAGTAATTTGTAAGCCAACAGTAACTGTCCTGTATCACCAAGAGTGGCAATATGGTGGGCAAAAGGATCCCCTGCTTTGTTCTAAGCTATACTCACTTCTGTGCTATGAAGTTTACGTGCTTACAAGATATTTCTACAGTCAGATTTATTTAATATATGATTCAGAAAGGAATAGTAATTGTGCAAATATACAGTAGATATAATTGGCCTGATTGTTAGACTATGGGATCTAAAGTAAACTCATAAGCAAAGTAAAAAAAAAATGCAGACATTGAAGAGAAAGTTGCCTGTCTCTGAGCTATTAATGTCTGATTTGTGCAGTTGATTGTTCCGTTCACTTTTAAATGAATAAACCCCTAAATCTCATAATAAAACATCTAAGGAATAAACAAAATAATTACAATTCTAACTGAAAGAATTGAAAAATGTTGTTACAATCTGCACTGGCAGTGGCTTGTTTTACTTATGATATGTAATATTGCTGGTTCTGGTGATTGTGCTATCTGTTCCCACAGACTGCCTGATCATTAGAGCAATTTACTGATTTTATTAGATTATAGAGAAGGAAAAGAAATCCATTCTGATTCATTAAACAAGACTCACATGCACCAGTCTCCCCCAGCTTCCAATCATTATTAATATTCATTTCTTCAAGTATCTTAACTAACAAACTGACTCCACATACCACGACCATTACCCAGAGCTGTAACGAGGGTGTGGCGGCTGAAGCACTAGCCTCGGGTACACACAGCTGAGAGGACACAGTGATGATAGAATCTGGCATTGAAATACAGGGGCATTGTCTAACTAGTCTGGTGCCACACCTTGGATTGATGTTTTATATATATATATATATATATATATATATATATATATATATATATATATATATATAGGAGTTATTGTGCTCCACCACTTGTGTCTGCATAACTATGAACTGATAAACACTTCTCATATCATTATTTCATCATCCTCATTTATAGGCTAGCTATATCCATACTAATGAGAACTATATTTTACTCATGTGTGGCTAACTATATAGCAGCTAAACAACATGAACAAACTGCCTGCTATTTACCAAAAGTAGATTGGTCATTCATTTGCATCTTATTTGTGTTCCTTTTTTTCTTTTCAAACAACTGCTACAAAACTATATTGAGAAAGGGGCAGGATTTTGTTTTCCTACCTTGGTTGCAGAAAGAGTTAGCTATGACTTTGCCATTAGCTAATGTTTCAGCCAACACAAACTACTATTTCAATATCTGGTTTAAATCTTCTACACCTTTCTACTGTGCTGTAATAATAGTTTAAACTGGAGTCTTTTTTGGCCTCCCTACCCGCAAGAGGATCTAGTTACAATATGGCTGCCAACTACGCTATAAAAAAAAACTATCGACCATACTATGGCCTTCATAGACTGATCATTCAGAGCATCGATGAGTGCGCATGAGGATCGCGTGCAGCACTACCTGAGCACTGTGTGCATTTAGCACAGAGATTTAGTACTGCCCACTGCTCCCCAGTAAAAAAAAAAAAAAGTGCTCTGGTGGAAGGAGGGTGCGAACCTTCACCTCATCCCCAGTGAGATCTGCTTCCCTCCCTCAGTGCCACATTGTGGCTGGACAATAGGAGCACGAGGGTGCCCCTTGTAAAAATGCGCCCTAGGCTGGCGCCTACTTCGCCTATAAGAGGCACCGGCCCTGCAAATGATGAAAAATTAGCTATATGCTGTGTTAGAAGAACTGCAAGCAAAGGCATAAAATAAGAAAATAATTAACTGGTCTGTGGTGTTTCATGTTTATGACATCACCTGTGGCTTGATATGCAGATACACTACTTTCCAATTTGCATATCAAGCCACCAGGTGACGTACGAGTAGCAGTCATCTTGTGGGATCTTCAGGCAGGAGCACTGTACTTCAGTTCGTCCAATAAGGAGGGTTTAGAGAGATGGGCAGAACTTTTGCTATAACAACAACAACGACACTATTACATATTTGCAGTTTTTTAAAGAGGTTAGTAGAGTTGAGGGGAAAAAATTACCGATTTTTCAAAAAGTTCCAAAAATAGGGCATGTCTTCCTACTGACATTTTTTTCCTGCATCAGGTAAAAAACAAAATAATTTTTCCCCCACAAATCGTCTAAAACAGCTTATAAAGTTTAACAAACTGCAAGCTTTAATGTGGTCACATTTACACATGTTGAAGTTAAAGCTGCTGTCTAGTCTGGGGGCTTTCAGCGCAGCTCAGCAGAGGTCTTTTTTATATGAAGAACTATGCAAAACTAACCACGCTAGTCTAAGGAATTTCCTGTCAGCTCTGCCAGCCAGATTACTGCTGGGATAATATCATGCAGGCCACCTTCATATTTGAACAGTAAAACTTATAGTGCAAAACCCAATGCTTTCCTTACAGTTAATAAATATAAATTCAAACTATATATTACAACTACGGATGAATCTGTGTAATTAGCATCACATTTATAATTGTGTGATGATTGATATACCAGAGGAAAAAGCATGATAAGTAGAGTTGAGCGGACACCTGGATGTTTGGGTTCGGCAGGTTCGGCCGAACTTCGAAAAAATGTACGGGGCCGTGCTCGAACTTGACCCCGAAACCCAATGAAGTCAACGGGGACACGAACTTTTGGCCACTAAAATGCCTCTAAAAAAGTCCTGGAAAGGGCTAGAGGGCTTCAAAATGAAGTAAAATGGGGGTAAGAGTGTCCCCATTCATACGAATAGGTCAAATGACCTATTTTTATGAATGGGGACTCTAATTTCTTTGTTCATAGAAGGGAAAAACATGCATTTTAAAAGGACATCTGAACAGTGTATTATTTATAGATAAGACAGATATATAAGCCATATATATGCAATATAAACCTCCAGTATGTACACAAAGTTAAATGAACTGCCCTGTGCAGAGGTATATATCAGGGCAGTGTGTGAGACATATCCTTGTGTACATATCTGTAGTGTCTCTCGCTCTCTCTCTATCCTTTCTGTAGTGTCTATTTCACCCTTCCCTGAAATGTCTCTCTCTCCCCCTAGTGTCTCTCACGCCCCTTCCCCTGTAGTGTCTCTCTCCGCCTCCCCCTCCCCTGTAGTGTCTCTCGCCGCCTCACCCTTCCCTGAAGTGTCTCTCTCTCTCCCCCTATAGTGTCTCTCACGCCCCTCCCCCTGTAGTGTCTCTCTCCGCCTCCCCCTCCCCCTGTAGTGTCTCTCGCCGCCTCACCCTTCCCTGAAGTGTCTCTCTCTCTTCCCCTATAGTGTCTCTCACGCCCCTCCCCCTGTAGTCTCTCGCCGCCTCACCCTTCCCCTGTAGTGTCTCTCTCTCACCTCTCCCCCTCCCCGTGTAGTATCACTCTCCCCCTTCTCCTGTAGTGTCTAAATTGTTTTTTCATTTCTGAAAATGTGTCCCACTCCAGAAAAAAACTTGGTTACATAATTGTTGAAAAAAGACTTGTATCCATAACTTTCAACCCTTTTCCTATTCCAACTATTGATCCAAAAGAAGACAACACCTCCTACTCTTATCTCAGCATGTTCAAATGCTTTAAATGGGGGGAAAAAAACCTTTTTGACTCCAAATGGCAATCAGATTTCTCCTTGAATCAGCAAGCACTAAATAAATATTAGAGCGCTGTGCATGATAGTATAGGCATTATGTTCTGCTTCATTAAACAAATATTAAAGCACCTTTAACAATGTATTTGATGGCACCACCTCTTCAGGCAGTGAATTCCATACCATACGTTTATTATCCTTACCGTAAAGAATCCATTTGGCTGTTGTAGACTAAATCTCCTATGTCATACCTCAGTGCAAGCACAAAGCAGGCATACCATGTCATCATAAGCATGTCATATCTCATGAGAGCAAATCACACCATATAAAACACTTAAACACACAGTTCCTGGTTCCCAGCAGCTATTATGGCATTACTGGGTTCCCTACATTCTTTTTCTTTCTTTTTTTACATATGCACTTGTGTAGAGTGCATTGCAATGCACACGAATAGTAGCAATGCCAGGACATTCAGATATTTGATAGGACTGTCCTGAAAAATCCAGGTCTGTTGGCATGTATAGGAAGGGGGTCAAATGTTTACAAAAATAAATGTATTTACTTTGTAAAAAAAAAAAAAAAAAAAAGGGATAGGCAGTGAAGAGGATCCTATACTATTGGGCTATCAGTCACTGCTAGCTTTGATTGCCCAAACAGTGGCTAGTTTAAGCTATGAAGATTAATAGGTCTAGGGAACCTACCATTCCAATACTAGTTTGGATGCAGACTCTGTACTTGCAGTAAGTGAGAGAATAGCACTGCAGAAGATCTGTTTAAACTCTGTAATTCTGAGATGTATGCATCCATTAGCATAAACACACAAATATACATACACAGTTTCTTTTTACAGGGCGAGCACATGGCAGCAGGAGCTGAACCGTATAGATGTAAGCACGATGGGTTGGTAAGCTCAGATATTCCTTCAAGTTGGCAGCAAGAGTGCAGTGGCTGCCTGGTGGTTGGAGAAGAGGGATGTGTTTAGTCCCTTGCTTTGAGCTGTGCTTGTGATGTCAGATATGGGAGAGCACACAGGGACTGAGGGAGCCTGAGTGACAAAATATGTGATCCCGGGAGAAATGTAAAATTCAGAAGGCAGTTTTTCTTTTTAGGCAAGAATAAGATATTAACACAGATTCAAAAGTACTACACACCGATATAAGTACTTTCTTGCAAAATATTATGAGGAACTGTACGTTTAACATTTCTCATATGATTTTTATAAAAAATACTATAAATACTCTGGATGCAGAGAATCAAAATATTAATCAGAAAAGATCTATACAGAAATTGTGTTAGCAGAATTGTAAGCAAAATAAAGCATAAATTAATAGAAAAAAAATGTGCCTGGTGTATGACATCATAAGTCTCCATATGCAAATTACACATTTCCCATTGAAACATAGCTCATTTTCATATCAAGTCACAAGTAATTCCGAAACGGGAGTCACCCCGGATGCATAAAATTCAGGCAGCTCCCATACAGGACAAAAGCAATAAGAATTTGAAATGCACACTCTCTGGTTTTCTTTTACACAATAGGTTTTAGCAAGGGCTAAGTATATGGTACAAGAGTGATTACAATGGAGAGCTTTGCATGATCAGCATCCAGTTCCTACAATAATGGAATTTATTCAGCATTCATTTCGCTTAAATATCAATTAGAAGCAGCTATTAAGACCATATCTTTCAGTCTCCGAAAATACTTGTGATTCCTTACTGTGCTCAGAAATTTTGCTGGGTGCATTAGGAATGTCTTGAAAGCTCCACAATCTTTTATTTATATGGAGAAATCCCAGTGGATACACTGGAGTAACATTCTTAAAGCAATACTTTAGTAATAGTAGTAAAAATAATACTTTGCATGAGAGCTAACCAGAGGCTTATTAGACAGTCTTGTGGGTTGTCAAATTTAAGCTACTCTTAACAGAAAAAAAAATCCACCTGCATTTAAGGTATTACAACATGCAATGGCCACTGTTACCAGCACTTGTTTTTAACCACTGTTTAATTTCTCTCCTTTTGCTTTGCTTTACAAAGGGTTGTTCATTTTTCTCTCTCAAGGTTTGTTCATATTGATATATATGAGGAGTAGTGTTGAGCGAACCCGAACCGCACTGTTCGTACCGAACTTTACGGTTTTTGGACCCCGGACATTTCACTATATGTCCGTGTTGTTGTTCGGCTATTACATTGTATGTAATGCTATTGGCTTTCTATAAACCGAAATAGAGTCTACATTCATAAGAAATTCTTATGAATGGGGACTCTATTTCGGTTTATAGAAAGCCAATAGTATTACATGTATTCCATAAGCCGAAAATCTATAAACCGAAAGACATTCTGTTTATAGTTTTTCTTTTTATAGAATAGCAATAGCATTACATGTATTCTATAAAACGAAAGTCTATAAACCGAATGTCTTTCGGTTTATAGACTTTCGGTTTATAGGATACATGTAATGCTATTGCTATTCTATAAACTGAAATAGAGTCTCCATTCATATGAATAGGTCAATTGACCTATTCGTATGAATGGGGAGACTCACCCACATTTTACTTCATTTTGCAGCCCTCTAGTCCTTTCCAGGACTTTTTTAGAGGCATTTACGTGGCCAAAAGTTCGGGTCCCCATTGACTTCAATGGGTTTCGGGGTCAAGTTCGACCCCGAACCCGGACTTTTTTCCAAAGTTCGGCTGAACCCGAACATCCAGGTGTCCGCTCAACTCTACTGAGGAGTAACCAGGTATTTTTTGTATTTGATCAGATGGTGAATAAATCTTGAGTTTCCTCACTTCACATTTTATACTTAAAATAGGAGGAAGGTAAAGACAGATGGGGTTATTCACTAACAGGGGAGTTGAAGTGAATAGCAGGTGAGCTGCTGAGGTGAGATGAACATTCCATCTCACCAATATAACTATACATTGTGCAGGAACAAACATGATGAGCTCACTTAGCAGGGGAACTAACCAGGTTTGTTTCTGCACAATGTATAAATTGGTGAGATGGAATTTTTTTTCCAGTAATCGGCCCTGAAATTTCTGATGGCGGCCCAGTGTGCAGATCTTAGCTAGTCTCCTAAACTCTTCTGAATGGCATTACCAGTTAGCAGCTTTTCTTTTTTGCAAACATCAATGAGAGACAGACGATGTGAGAGCAGTACCATCTAGCCCAGAGATTGGTATTAGGGGAGCATAGTATGAGGGGTAGTGAATAAACGGGCAGGTCTAATTATGTAGAAGGGCTTTGTGAGCACACGCAGGGTATCTCAAGTCTTGGGTTCTGGGGCAAGTCAGTTAGAAAGTCAGAATAAGTTTAGGATACCAAGCCAGATATTTGTTTAACCTCTTGGTGCTTGGACTTTTTGCCCATGTCTTACCCTTGGTGACAACGGCTTTAACCCTGCTGCAGTGTTTGTGTTTAGCTGTAATTTTCCTCTTTCTCAATTACTATAGGATAAGAAGGGCTTTCTTTTTCAGATAAAATTATTTGTGACCATTTCATGTAATTTACTATTAGAAAATGTTTTACATTTTCCAGCATACATTTTTACAGCTTTTACTTGAAAAATATTTTACTCATCTATTGAAACATCCTAATTAAAAAAAAAGCTAAATAGATTCTAATACTGATCCTGAGTTTAGAAATAGCCCATGTTTTTAACTTTTTTGTGCAAGTTATAGGGCAATAAGTAAAAGTAGCACATTCCTTTTTGGTAACTCCCCCATCCCCTAATTTCCTAGAATGCTATTGGAGTCATAACCCTAGCCCTAAAGCTAAATTAGAAAAAAACATTTATTTAAACTAAATCTGGGACGATCCTTGAGGGATATGGGCAAGCTGCCCATACTGTAATCAGTCTCTCTCTGCCCTACGAGGGTGCCTCCACAAACATGGCTGAAGTACATCAGTCCCAAGGCACTCTGCCATGTCAGTTTAAGTCTGATAGACGAACTGCAGGACATGCCTGGCAAAGCATATCTGAAGGACTTATCGGCATTTGCACAGGCAATCAGAGTGGGGGAAATCATCTTCCTGGTCAGTTTGGGGTCTGTGTGGAGCATGGGCTTGTGCACAGAGACCATCGTTTTTACATGGAGTCAGCAGAGGGGACCTAATTAAGCTCCCTTCTGCTAAATCCAATAAAAACAGGGCAACTGTCTGCTCCAGCAGAGACGGTTGCTGACCAGACTGGGCTGCCTTCAGCTGCTGGTCAGAGCATATAAATGCCAGTTTACATTCATACTAGGGACATGCAAATTTTTAAATCGTGCTTCTATATTAGAAAAAAAAAAAGTGTATTGTCTCTTTAAGCACAGCCATTTGCACATGTATTATATGTGATGTGTGAACACAACCTTCTAAAGTTTGGAAGCAATTCTTTTTTTGTTCTTAGAAACCAAAGATTTGCCCAACAAATTAAAAATAAACAGGGTTGTATGCCGTGATAAAAACCAATTTTGAACCATTCAAAATGATCAAATGAAACAAAAAAGGACAGACAACATAGAAAATGAAATAAAGGCACTAAACAAAGACGACAATTGAATTGTTTTATTAACATTCGAAACAAAAGAAAAATATAGGTTTATGATTCCAAGCAAAATAAAGAATAAACCTAATATATGAGAAGGGTATTAAAAGTGGTATTAAATTTGTGCCAACAAGTAAAAAAAAAAAATCTGGACAGCTTTGTTTTTTTAAAAATTGGTTTTCAAAATCATATGCATAAAACCAAATGAGTGTTCAAAATCAACAACAGAAAGTATAATGGTGTATAAAAAAAATCCTTAATTGCATCAAAATGTAGAGGTATAAATTGCGTACATATGGCAGCTAACCAGGGTAACATGGAAGATGGATCAGGTACAGTATGCATGTACCACAATAAAAGATGCCTATTTATAACTTTATTACATTTTAACATACACGTATATATTTATATATATATATATATTCATTGAGATGTGTAGATTGGCTTGTTGAATGTTTTGGAATCATGGAAGCTACCTCAGATACTAATCTGTCAGAGTCCCATAAAAAATGGATGGGGACAGCTGGTATAATAATTTACTTACATTATTTCCTTACAATTTCATGAACCACTACCATTTCCTCATCTCTGAATCACAGAGGGTTGAGGATATCATTACACTGCATTACTTAACTGTGGCGCTCTGACTGTTAATATATTAACTTATAATCTATTCTCAGAATCAAATAAGATGTTATTACAGGATAATTAAGAAAGTGGTCTCTTTTCAGAAGTAAGACGTGTATCTTTACAGATATATGGCGTTTTACTCTCGGCTCTGCCTCACTGATGAGGCAGTCGGTGGGGAGGATGGTGCCTCACTGCTGAGGCAGTCGGTGGGGAGGATGGCTACACAGTGTCAGTGCACGCACAGCAAATCAAAGCAGGAGCTCGCCTCACTAGTCTAATTGGGGTCTGTTTAAAAAAGTGAAATAAAAAAAAGGTCAGTAGTCCTTTAAAGGACAACTTTAGGTAAACATTTTTTTTGGTGTAGGTGTTTTAAATAGAAATACTTTAAAGAACACAATCCGTAAAACTCTAGCAGGAGGTCGACAGTGTTTGGAATCTTGGTATGTATAATGCCCAGATTCCAAACACCATGTCAGCCTCTTGCTAGGACTTTATGTCTATTCTTTTATTAAAAGGTTCTCTATTTAAAAATGCTACACTTGATAAATAAAAACTCTATTTCATTGAATTATTCTATTTTTCTTGCCTATAGTTGTTTTAAGATTTATTGAATAAACACCCACAGTGATTTCGGCAGTAGGAAAAAAAGACAAGAAAGACAATTCAACTATGATGCACTAACTATGATCTGTGCACATAAGAAGTTTTTTTTGTAATGGTGTAAAAAAAAAAAAAAATGTTAGCGTTCAACTGAAACTAATGTTTATATGATGCGTTATTAACTTGCTTGATCGCTTTTGGAAATCGCAGACCAACCAAGATCATAAGTATAAAAGTTTAATGTAAAACAAGCCAAAATATTGGAATTGAATAAACTTGCTAAAATTACATCTCTGTTGCATCCCATATGTGTGAGTGACGAAAACAAGAAAATTCCTATGACCCCTGCCTTCATAAATAATACTTAACATATACCTTTCATGCCAGTTTCCTCCTTTTTTTGATTGACGATTGTAAAACATGAATTACCTCTATATACTGTTCCTAATACAAATTGTTTGGCAGATTGTATTTTTGAGGTATTGCTCTAAACTAGAGCAGTGCAATAGATTTTCAGGTTGATGCTAGCAGTGATAGTATTAAGGGCTCTTAATGGTTTAATTCTTGCTTTTATGAACCAAATGGCTTCCTCTATCAATTTCTGTCCCAAACTTACTTTGGGGTTTATCAGTGATCTTTTGTAGAGAAAAGAAATGATGCAGGTAAGATGAAAATGTCATCTCACTGGCTTAAAGGACAACTGTAAGCAATCAGTTAACATATGTAGATTTAATTTAAATATGCATAAAGCGTAGATGTGTTATAAAGAAATATTGTAATGAAAGAATATAAATAAAGGACACCTACAGAGCCCTCTGCAACACATATCTCTACCAGGGGGCAGACATGTTTAGAAATCTGGTTGAAGATTCTAAACAACATGTCTGCTGTTTCTTATTACCTATTTGGACTAAATAGGGCTCAATAAGGTATATTTGTTTTCTTTCATTAACGAATTTCTATGTAAACCGTTACCCTTTAATTATGCATTATAAAAGAGCCAACGCTTCTTCTATCAGGAGAAACTCATCAGATTTGTGCCTGTACCTTTAAGTTGTTGACATGAAATGTTCATAATAGCTATTAAAATATAATAATATAATAGATATTTTAGGGTGGCCAGAGAAATTGAAGCAGAATTAGTTTAAGATTCCAACTTCTTCTAGAAAAACATAGCTTACAGATTCATGAACTTTTATTTGCAAATATATCTTGCCAAACTTTGATATTTTAAGTTCTCCTTTCTGGTGATTTCACGGGTGGAATCTTCTCACAAGTGCGTTTTACATAGAAGAAAATAACATCTATCAAAATCACAAGTCTATTAAAGTTCAGGATGGGATAAGGGTGCAAACGTTTCTTTAAATAAGCCCAGGCAATCCCACAGCAAGACCGGACACCAAGCTAATGACATTAGTAAACAAGTAGTTCTAAAATAAAATCTTTATCTCTGAATATGCGCAAGAAAAATAAAAATAAACGCACGGGGTAATAAGCCATTAAAGTTCATTTCAGTGCTTTGACCAGAAACATTTGATATCAAGGAAAGTGCTTGGATTTAAATAAAATAAAAAAAATAACTAAAATTTGTTTTCTTTCTAGCTCCTTTACATTGCGGAGACCTGTCTATTATACAGAAGAGTCAGCTGGATGTACATAAAGAGACTCAGCCACCTAAAGATTGTTTGTTCTGTGTATGTAGAGATTAGAAATGATGAAAAATTATCTATACATTGTTTTAGCAGAATTGCAAGCAAAGGCATAGAGAGAACATGTGTTTTAAATGCTAATGCTTTCATTTTTATAAACGTCACCTTTGGCTACACATGTAAATTTCCAATGGGAAATAATCTGCATATCGAGCCAACAGGTGGTGTCATAAAACAGGAGACACCACACAATACAGTGAACACACATTGGTCTTCTTTTATTAATGTGCAATTCTGATATAACATAGTATACATCATGTTTCATTCTTCACATTCACAGTATAAACACTGTTTAGGTGACAGTGCCTTTAAATCATTTCTGTGATACAGTATAAACATAGCCGTCTTCTCATCTGCTCTCGCAAAGCTCCTGCTGGACAACACTAATCTAAAATAAGAGATGATGGTTGTTCGGTTACTTGTTTTACTGGTTTACTGCTTTTTAATGATGAAGCCAAGATTACTAACCCATATCAGTGATTGGCTAACCATGGCACTGCTGATGTTTGGGAAGTACATATCCCATAATACTCCTCCCCTGATTCTTATAAGTGGGACAATGTAGTTCTCAAATATCTGCAGTGGCAAGGTTAGCCATCGATGACCTATAGGTACTAAGCAGTACTAGTTCACAAAACCATTTCCAAAAGGTAAAAGAAGGCGGAAATGGAGTATATTTTTAGGAAAGTACCTTATGATCTATTTAGATCGCAAGCGCACATTTCCTAGCATTGTGTCTTATTACATTTATATATTTATAATATTTCTAGGGGCAAGTCTGAATCAGTGTTTGACAAAACAAAGTCTTCAGAGTTTCACCAGATGTAAAGTTGTGCATAAATGTGTATCATTTTTTGTTTATCTGAAACGTATTACTGTAATTTTTATAAACTGCCTGAACAAATGGTTAGTTATTCAAACATATTATTTTAGCACAATAAATACACAGAATACTACTTACAGACTACTAAGCACTAATTACATTTTCCAAGAATTAAAAAAAAAAAAAGTTAGTTGTTCTAGTACATTTTGCTTTTAAGCTGCTCTGTAGCCTTTTAAAAAAAATGTCTTTCCCTCAATGTACATGTTAATATATCTCGATTCTATGTGAACTTGAACCCATTTAGTACTGATACAGTACAGTGCTTCAACCGTTAAAAGGGAAAAGAACCCCGCTGTTAATGTATTACTCCTGATCTTTCCTATGTTTAAACCAACCTGGAAAAATAACATTCTAAACACAATAAATCCAAGCGTTGAAAATCTAGAACATATGAAACAAAATACACCAATTTTAATGATACATTGCAGCATTTGCAGGAAAAAAAATAAACCCACATAAAAGAAAAAAAAAAAAAAAAAAAAAAAAAGACTCCTTTGCAGTGTTCGACTAAATCTTTATATGCACTTTATCAAGGCTCAGAAAACATGAAAATAAACCAGGTGCAATTCTGATCACTGGATAGAAGTAACATGGTTTTTCCTACCTATAAAATGATATGTTTCTTCTGCCTAGGAATGAAGTTACATAGCTTAAATTGATATGATGTGTTGTACAATCTGGTATTGCACAAGAGATTTTTTTTCTTCTTTTTTTTTTACATTCAAGCCATTTGCTTAAAAAAATTACAAAAATAAATACATTTCCAAAGAGATTGCTTAGCAACAGGAAGTCACCAAGTCGAATAAAAACCCTGAATTCAAAAACACAATAGCTGTTCAGAGGGGCAGTGTGATTCATGCAATACAGTGCTTTGTAGCAGGGTTTGCTGAGATGCGCACATTATCGTAGCATTTCCAAGCTGTAGCAGAGTGATGGGCTGCAGATCAAATGAATTGTGAACCCAGTCATTGATCACACCTTGCCGAAGGATAAAAACAACTCCTTTGCTGAAAATAGTTTGTATCTGCATTAGGTTACATGGGAGGAAGAACAACAAAAGTTATTTGTGAACACAGCCAATATCAATTAAAATAGCAATGTTTAAACACATCCACGCTAATAGTCCTTGGCAAACGTACGTATAAAATCTAGTTTACCGCTAGGTTTAAGAGGTAATAGGCTAAACTTTAACCTTTGCGTTTGAGAGACAGGATTAATAACACTCTGGCCTTTGAAAGGCTAATCACGTATCTGATTGGAGCCCCCATCCCATAGGATACAATAGGTATCAAGGTTAGTCGTTATAAAAGAATCAACAGGGAAAAGAAAATATAATGTCTTGATTCTCAGGATGAGAAAGACGGTAGCATTGTACGATACAGTTAGTCTGTTTAGATGTTGAAACAAGGCATTGTGTGATTGTAAATTAGCCCAGGGTATACGTTAAACTGTAATTAAACCTCTGTTCTATTGACCTATCAAATTTTAGGAGGTAAATGCTTATGCGTCTGTGATTGCGAGCCTAAAGAAAAACAGGCATTTATAATACATAGATATGAATATCTGTGGTGTAAAAAGAAGAGTTCACAAAACGAAACATAAAATAAAAATAAGTGATTTAAGGCAGTATACAGTATTTTATACTTTGGCGTACTTTCTACGTCTGTACATTATACAGGGCCTCAGAGTCGAGCTACAGACTGCTAGCCCTCAAAATTTCTTAACTTGCCACTAAAGTCCAACACATTCCTACGGTGATTTAAGGTTTGTACCACATAGCAAGCATATAGGTCTGATCTATGAATATGTTTCAAACAATGAACATTTAAAGAAAAGAGCACTGGTAAGCCTTGCTGCTGTGCAATGACTGCATGGATTCTGTAGATGGGACGGATGTCCCTTTCTCATCTGCGTAGATATTAACATTTGGAAGGACTCAGTGCAGCAAATATACCTCGGCCTCAGCAATTTTTTTTTGTTTACTTTTTTTTTTTTTTTTTATTGAATATCGTCTATACTTTCTTCCTAAAAAGTTTCCCATTATATAGTAAAGTCATGTGGCTAACTGGAACGCGTAAGAATGTCTTGGTTGTCTTCATGGACTGCCGTGTCCATCTCGATAAGTTCGGGTTCGGAGTGCTTTTTCTTTTTGACTGCCACCATTGCGTCATCTTTCGTCAGCTCCGATGCTAGCAGAGAGGTAACGGCACATCCAGCTTTTCGATTAGCTGCAATGTAATAAAAGTAAAGAATATATTAATGATATTTTTTTTAAACTGTGGACCAAATGAATTGTCAATTCCCCCCCTCATAAATACCTGGCTATGTTCGTTGAAAAGGGAACAATGAATTTTTGGTTGAAAACCCTTGTATTAAAATTCTCATTGTAATTTCCTTGCATTCGTTAGTGGTGTATGCTAAACATATATGTGTCATGCAGACACTGCCCAACTATTTACAAAGCCGTTATGCATAAGCAAGTTGTAAGCTAAGTAATAACATGTAAAAACAACTATGATGTATGGAAGATCAGGGACTTAGAGTAGCTAAAGCATATAAATACTCTTCGCATGGTTATTTTAAAGTGGGTGTAAAGAAAGAAAAATGTATTTCTTAAATTAAAGGTTGTGTTTGGAGAAAATGTTCTATGATGCATAGTTCCAGAAATATTAAGGTCTCATTGAATCACCTATTCTTTAGTCAGTGAATTTAACGAACTTCTAGTAAAGTCTTAAATTGGCACTTCACACCTTCAGCTAAGATGCCTATTTTCATCTTAAAAAGATCGTAAATGGATCATGTAAAAAAAAAAAAAAAAATCTATTGAGATGCATATATACAGCCAGCTGAAAGTATGAAGACTGATACAGCGAGAGACCACTGGAGGATCAACACTATACATTGACAGAATGTCTCCAGCAAGCACAACTCTTAAAGCTGTCAAAAGAAGCCTTCCAAGAATGTTAATATCTCAGCAATAGCACATTGCCTACCTCTTCTATGTGCAACAAATAAATCTGTGTCAGTTGTGTTCCCAATTTCATCTCTTTCAATTTACTGACCACACCACAATAATAAGATGATCACAGACTGATACCTGCGTGGTCAGGACAGATCAGAGGAACCTACCAATGACATCACTGAACACAGTTTTAGGACTTCAAACAGAATCAATTCATGGTATGACCGGACTGTAGGGAATCATTGAACCTAGCTACAGATCTCAAATGTTATTAGTACTTAAGAGATTGAGTTCTTAGACAGCAGTTTAAGTACTGATAAACGTTTAAAGTAATTATTTTAAATTTGCATTAGAATAGCAGTTTTGACCTAGATTATTATATATTACTACCTATATATCTCAGTCTCGAGCTGCTACCATATTAAGACAATAAAGTAACCAATTCCGAAACAATGCAAGATTACGGCATTCACTTTTCCCTTGAAAACATAGCTTTGTCCGATGACATTACTTCAGATATATCCTTAATAAGTATAATTTGGGATAAAGCAGGAGTAAAAGGATGTTCCATGTACCACCTATTCATCCTTAACAGGTCTAATCTAATACCAAGTCTGCTTGATTTTAGAAGTTGTTTCATTAGGACATGATGATGTCATTAAACTACTCCCCTGCTCTCTTATTGTCTCCTGTGTATCATAGTGGGCAAGACTAAGTGGTTGTGTACACTTTTTGTTTACCTGCCTTCCAACACAAAGAGAGGAGATTGACCTGATCAAACAGGATCATAGCTCCGTCCCCTTGTGATGTAATAGTTACATCACAACCCTTTTCATTTTTTGGTGGGAGTGTCCCTTTAATCCATATATTTGCTTGCACAATGCATAGATCACATTTTCTGCATATTCATAGTACACATAAATGCTTAGGTGATGGGATTCCTTTTAACAGATAACATAAACCTCATTTACAATTAGCCTCATGTATTGTACGATCTCTGTTAGACTATCAGAGTCTGCAATTTAAATTTATGTTCAGCACCAAGGGCTGTGTAACATTTACTTATATAGTAACAATTTAAACTCAATGTAATTAGTCAACAGCGCAAGGCTTATTTTCACACAGAGCTGGTGGAATATAAATCTTTGTTGAGAGGAACATTAAGTCATCTAGGATTGTCATCTGCTGTAAAATAAAATGAAATAAATACTTCCCACATCCTGACATGATTATGTTGTCAATACATACAGGTATATCAAAACGTCTTTCAAAATGAGTGGTTATACTTTGTCGCTGCTCTTGATCAATCATCTAAGTGAAAAATAGTGTTTTGTTTACAGCAGATTTTTTTTTGTAAGACCTTTAAAAGGGAACAAAGTAGTTAAAATGCACACCATGTTTTTTATCATGCACAACTCATCATGCACAGTTTAACACATGCAAAGTCACAGCACAGAGATACAACCAACTATGCAGAACTCCATGGACAACAAGTGGCAGGAAATTGGAGTTGGCCATTACTTCCAAACGCCCATTGTCAGGAGCCTTCAATACTGCAGCACTTTAACTGTGCTGCTGATCGATTGCAAGCAGATAGTAGTTAAGTACTGCAGTATTTATAGCGCTTTAAGCAGAAACTAAAATACCAGAAAAGCTTGGGATATAGCATAGCACAAGAATAATGTATATGTCATTTTTTTTTAATATTTAAACTTTTTTTTAGTATAGCAACGTCCAATTACTAATGCAACTTTTATATAAGTATATATATTTTTTTCACAATTTTAAATTGTGTGTTCACCTTATCAGTACTCAAACTGCTGCAACACAGATCGTCTCTTGCATTGAAACAGTTAGTATACAAAACATAACAAAATAAGTTCATTAATGGCGCAAAAGGAGGAGGTATCATTATTTGACTCCTGTGGCTTGAGAGATGTAGATGGTAAATGCTTCAAGCATTTGGAAAGAAATTTAGCTAGCCAAGATTACTTTATATTTAACCCACCACAAAGTATTTAATTTAATAACTGTAAATGGGACGTTTGAATGTTTTGGAAAGAAATCGCTAGCATTTGCATGTGTGATCTAAAGCGATAGACTTTAATGCTCCATTTATCTGTACCCAGCAATCTCTCAACCCATTATTTTTGTCTAACTTGGCTCGGCATATTTATCTGCTTTGCCAATTTAGAAGATGCTACAACACAGTTAATGAAAACAGCAAACCAAAAAATAAGTTTAAAAAAAAAAAAAAATAATAAAAAAGCATGGGTGCAGTGCTAATAAAAAAATAACAACAAAATAAAGGGCAAATTGTTATTAGCACACAAAACATCACACGGAATGCACCCAGCGTTTACCAGGTCTGAGGCCAATTCCTCCTCCTCACTGAGGGATTGGAGAGAGTCTATTGAGAAGAAACATGGCATTAGTAGAAACAAACATGCTCTTCCTCGGTCTTGTAAGCAGATTAAGTAGTCCCCGCTTACCTTTACACCGCCAGAAAACAGAATCACGCTAAAAACAGGTCAACAACAAGGCACTGGTGATGCTATCAACTACCCACAATCTTGGGTATATCCTGCCCTAACTAAAAACAGGATATGGGTAAAAAAAAAAAAAAAAGCGGATAGCCCAGCAGTAAAGACTCGTCAACAAATTTCCAAGTAACACCTTGAGATTCTAATTTACAAACCAAGTGTCAGATAATGGGAATCACAATCTGAATCATGTTGGTAAAGGAGTACCATCAATTGGGTAATAATAGAGGTTACTAGAGCCGCTGATTCGGTTAATTCTGAGAATGCGTGCTAAAAAGCAATTTAAATTCCACTGGGAGAAAGGCGCTTATTATTCACAACAGAGAGAACATGAAAAGGTGTATCTCAAAATAAATAGAGGACATAAAAAAGACTAAATTAGAGAGAGTATACTAACAAAAAAAATCCTGGTAAACTAACTGTAAACGTTTTACAAATGTATTTGAAATGTTTGGTTCCCTATTTTTCAGTTTTTATACTATTGTATAAAAACAAAGTTTTATAAGAAAAAAAAAAACAACATAAAACAAACATTGTAGTGTTTAAAGGGATCTAGATTGGCTTTAGGAAATCTTGCACCAGAACTGTCAGGGTAATATCTTCCACACTCATATGTTTATATAGGGAAATGTGACAGCAGTGTATGCTATAGCTGGTGAGGACAGCCAGTTAATGGTCTTTGTCTGTAGTACTGTATTTTTTTTTTATAGTGTTGGCCAAATTGCTAGCACATGCATATAAATAGTTTTTATCCAGGCATAAACATTTATGCTTTTCGTTACGCCTTAGCACAGAATCTCTACATCAAAAGGCATAGTGGTTAAAGAAATAAAAGTATGGCACCAACAACTGATGCAATGCACAGTCAAATTTTGGGAGCGACAGGATGTTTTGCCTCCATCTTAGCCAGTACCGATAGCCCTGCTGCAGGAGGCAGCTGACATATTCAGGTAAGTTTATATCTTAATCTAGATCTGCTGCTGACCTTGCCATGTAGATTAAGAGTATATAGCTACCTAACTGTGCACCAGATAACCATAGGTTTTGTGGAGGACTGGTCAACTTTAAAAAGCCATTTACTCCCCCACCCCCTACATGTGCTTCTAGAGAGTGAGAGAGGGGTCAGGTTCCAGCAAACCAGAGACACAGACAAGCGGCGGGTCAACATGTGTCTAACTTTTGGCTCCGTTAAAGAACGTTAAGTGCCACTTTAATGACATATATAGGGGAACTGTGCTCATCATGGCATGTGGCTGTGTATGCATTCTCTAGAGCCACACCTCACATAATATGCACACACGCAAACTGCTTGGGGATCCATGTAAAATACTTGTGTTCTATATTCAGATCTCATGTGTCATGTACCATGCAGCCACAAAATGTTCCAGATATTCTCCATGCTTTTTAGTAGACTGTGGTGAACGGCAAAAATCAGCCATTAATAGTTAGAATTGTTTTTTTTTTTATTTTACAGTTCACTTTTTGGAGAATAGACCACAATGTTGTGATGGAGACATTGGGAAATTTTGGATTTAATTCCTCTTTAAACTACAGTATACCTTATCCAAAATACTTGGGACTAGAAGTATTTGGGATAACGGATCATTTTCACAGATATATTAAGCCTCTCAGCACTTAATACAGTAGGAAAAATGCACATACTGAGCAAATAAATCACTGACTTCACTGTGATGTGCGGCATGTCAGGCCTGCACATGTACCATTGTATTACTCTTTGTTTGTGTGGGAGAATCTGGGCATGCATGAAAAGGCAATATTGCAGCTTAATAAACTGTTGTGCGCTTGCATTGTGACAGGTGTGTGTAGTTTGGAAATGTGAAATAAATAAAAAAATGTTTGGGATAACTGATCATTTTGGATAAGGGTTTTCCGGATAAGGGATACTCACCCTGTATCACGACATTGGCACTGTTCGGTTACCTCATTTTTTAAAATGATCACTGCATTTTTTCCCCTCCCATTATATGCTCATCTTGGCTATAGCAGGGAAGAAGTAAGCACTAGCACACTTACAGGAAGCAATACCGTTTCTATAATGGTTTGGAGGTAAACACTGATCTCTTGCCGCATTCAGTGAGTAATGCCTCCCTTTCTATAACATACTCCTGTTCTCTCTGGCATTGCTTAATGTTAAATATATACATATACAGGTCGAGTATCCCTTATGCAAAATGCTTGGGACCAGACGTAATTTGGATAACTGATCATTTTCACCAATAAGATATATTAAAGCCTCTCAGCACTCATTGTGGGTGTGGGGAAATCAGAGCATGCATTGAAAGGCTATATCATGGCCTAAGGGGGCTGAATGCTGAATTAACTGATGTGTTCTTATAATCCGACAGGTGTCTGTGTAATTTCCAACTTGTGGCAAAATACAAAAGTTTGTTTAACTGATCATTTTGGATAAGGGATTTTTGGATAAGGGATACTAAAAATGTGCGAAGAAGACTGATTCCCAGATGTAGCAGGGGATTTGAAGCTTGTTCTTCTATAACATAAGTGCAGTTAAAATGTCCTATGACCCTAGAATGAGGATAACATGGGACTTCGTATATGTATATTTTTTTTTTTTAGGGCAATTTTTGGGGCATTTTTATGGATACAGAACAAAAATGGGGATGGGGAAACGTACATATATGTGCCAAAACTATATTAAATAATAATACTCTATTCAAAATTGTACTACTTTATGTATAAAGCAACAGGGAGAACCTATGCTGTCGTGCCACTTTAAGCTTCTGAAAAACAAGCTCTTATTTATCCAGACTAATAAATAGAAAAGATCTTTAATGCTTTATGGTCAGCCGAACTTCATTTAGTACAAGAGCTTGGAATCAAACCATATCTTTACAGAGTCTGACCATGAAAAGGATATTTAAAAAAAGTGGTTTTACTTCACGCCTGGCTGCGTGAATAAAATATGTGGACTCATCAAACTGCATCCGCCAGCAACAAATCTCTAGATTAAACTGGTGCCTTCTGGACAACAACACCAAGGGAATAATGGAATCCTTGTGCATAAAAACAAGATACAAGACAAAAGTCTGTCAGTGCTACAGATGGGCTGCTATCGCTGGCCTCCTAATTAACTGAAGGAACAGTTCCTTCACCACACTTCATAGTTTGAACCAGACCGTTGATAATTGCACAAGAAAAAAACAAAAAAACACCACCACATGGAAAAAAGATTAGCAACAGTTGCTTCTCAATGACAAATAGAAGGTATTAAAAAAAAAGTGATAAATACATTTAAAACAACTTTCGTGTTTATCTTTAAAACTCTGTACACCTGGACATGTGTCCCTCTGACAGTGCTGTACATGCAAAGAGGCCTCAATTCTTTCACGGAGGTATTTGTATTTAAAATGCCTACCCCTTGATGCAAATCTTTCAATTAAGCATCAACTTCATTTTCTGCTGAATGATAACAAGATCCATCCTTTCCACAAGGAACCGCAGAGCATGAAACAAACTGCTTCTCTTCCAGTAAAAGCATCCCTTGAGCATCGGGATCAATAATCCTCTCTCGCTCTGTGTGGACGCTTAAATTTAAACAGCAATAACATTGCAAGCAGTATCTTGTGGAGGTATAAACCACACCCTGCAAGGAGTCATGAATCTGGAAATGCTGAAATAAGTGTGGTGTTTATTTATTTTTAAAGGGCCTTCAACAAGAAAATACAGAAAAATGTATTAAAAGTCAAGGCAGACTCGCCTATCTTGCAAGTAACAAGTTTTACGGAATGGGGTCATAGATCATCAGATATATGAATATTTAGCAGAACCTATAGGTTTGTCCTGCATGTGGGAGGGCCTTAGCAAATATGTTAGAAGGTTGCATCGGGATTACGGGAGGTTTTTATTATAATTAAGAAAACATCCTTGTGCATTAGGGGACCCTGACCCTGTGAATGACGCACAATTAAGGGTCAATCTGTTGTTGCTATGATGTCTTCAATGAACTGCAGTCACCAGACACATTGGAGCCCATGGGCCTAGCAAATGAATATGTTAGGGGAAATATTGATTTAAAATATACTTACTTCTTTCCAGTCCTGGTCCAGCACAGGCCGAGTAGGCACAGGTGGTGGTCTGTCACCGAGCAAAGCCTGTGCTTCACCAGGAAAGTATTTTTTTAAATGAATATTTCTCCAAAACTATTCATTTTCTAGCCACTAGTAGAATATTAATATGGGACTTTGTCATTTTTTGAATAACAGAGCACCTTTAAGCTTGTATCATGATAATGGCGAAAATGCATTATTTAAAAGGTCAATTTTTAAAAATTTTTTTTAACCCTTGCTTATTTAATGGCCATGACCTCCTTCTCCCACGTAAACGTAACTTGTATTTTATTAGTGTTTACTCTCAGCGGTGTTTCACAGCTAAGACACAGTCAGTCTGGAGGCACAGCCAATCAGAGAGGGGGGCTCGCTGATTGTGGTCTGTATTTTCCTAGTTAAGGTCCCCTCTCTGCTGACCCCATCCGCTAGCAGAGAGACACAGTCACTGACCAGAGCCAGGCTGCCTGCTTCCGAGGAAAGCATGGCGTCTGCCAGTCAGGATAAACTGGCATGTACTGTCAAAAGTACTAGATTAGAAGCCCAAGTGAAAATAAAGTTTAGCTCTGATAGTTTTCACAAATTATTTTTAAAATGAAAAGAGAAAAAAAATTATAGATGGTATCTATACAGTCTGCAATGTGTGATAACTAGAAACCGGCACATAGAGAAATAATTTAGGTTATGTGTACATAAAGTGATGGAAATAAACCTGAAACAATGCTGAAATCAGTATCCATGAACCACGTCCCTTGGGCAGTGGAGTAAGGGGCATAATCAGAGTGAAGAATGGGCAGTTACCCTACTGGTGTTGATTCCCATAACCAAGATAAAAAGACACAAACTGGTTGTAAAATAAATCTGTGCAACACAAAACACATAGAACATGGCACTCTGTCCAGTAAATAACTGCTTTATTGGGGCTTTACAGCGCTCTAGAAACTTTCTGTCTGTATAGTTGGCGTTACTTACCCTGTCTCGGCCCTCTTTTCCTCCTGAAAGCTGCTCCGGATTGCAAAGCCTCTAACAGACTGTCCATCACGCCAGTTTCATCACCCTCTGAAAAGAAAGAGCAATTTAAACAAATCAGTTACAAGCCTTTGTCACGGAGTTTATTGTGCCCATTCTGTTGCAAATTGTAGGAAGCCACCTTAACACCTTTGCTGTCATCACATGATTATCAATGGGATTGTATAACCAATGAATTGCTTCACATACTATTAATCGTCATGGAAACTGCAGGGTTAGCCTTGTTGCTATTGGACTAAGCAGTCTGCAATCCATGGATTTTCCAATTTGCATCAGCTTCGCTTTGGAACTCTAACTTTTGTTGATTATTACCCATGATGCTTCAGCAGAAACTGACAGTGCATGATGGGAAAAGTGACTGCTCTAACCCATCATTTACCTAATCAACATAGACAGGGCATTATACTTATCCTGACCCTTATATTATTCTTCACAATTAGTAGCTAAATCTTCAGGTGAAATGAATAGAAAGTCTTCCAAAAGACCAGCAACTAGCGATGTGAAACATACTATTCAGGTTTAGCATGCCAGACTTATTGTGTTGGCAGTCTGACTTCAGAATACTGTATAGGGCGGGTGGGACAGTATTGAAAGATGTTCTTGCAGCTGGGAGTTTGCATGACTCCACGCGTGTGTATATACAGACCATGTGGGTCTATTCAATGGGGCAGCAGGCTGATTGCACCAGCAGCCATTTGGGTCAATGAACACTTTGTCAGAGCACAAAATAAATGACAAACTAAACCCTGGAGGGAAATGGGAATACTGCTTTTAGGATGTGTTTTAGCACTAGATGGTCATCACTTTGATCATGACTGCCTGTCCTCCTGAGATGAGGTGAATGGCTTCTCAAACCGTCACTGTATGCCAAAGTGTGACTATTGCTGGCTGGATGCCACGCTGGGTGAAAACTAACAATTAACTATTCTTGCTTTGCACCAGACTTGGAATATAAAGATCAGTGCTGCAAAACCAGTATGTATGGTGTATAAGTACCATCAGAATAACTAATGCCATCCCTCTACATCCCCCCCTCCCCCACCCTCCCCCTCTCCTACCTTACTCCAAATGTTATTTAATACTCTGAAAAACGTAAATTCTTATTTACAAAACAAGAACAAATGGTTTACAAACCATCCAGCTGTTGCTTGCCTACAACTCCCATCATTCTAACCCAACCCAAGATATGCAGGAGACGTGTAACAGGCAAAACTACCCAGTGCAGGTTTTAATGCAAATAAATATGAAGTATGAGTAGCTCTGGCCAAGTATGTTACAGCACAAGCCCTGCAGGTTACCATTAACACATTCCGTCCCTGGGCACGCTGTAATCCACTCTTATTGCAGTAATTAAACTATTTATTATGCAAAATAACCTTACAAGGGGCTGCAGATAGAATCAAAATGACACAAAAATCATAAATCAAGCAGCAAAACAAAATGAGTTTTAACTTTAAAGTGATTTCTAATTTCCCCGCAATTATGCTACATTATGAGTTTCCCCCCTTCTGGAAGTAAAAGAAGGACTGGTAACTCGTCTCTGGAAGCATGCAGGGGTTTGTGAATCAACTAGGGCGGTACAAAGGGAAATACGTTTTGGATCAATGCCCAGAAGGGAGGGAGGAAAATAAAGAAAATGAGTTATGGGAACCTCATTGTGACGTTTATTATGGCACTGCAGACCTGTCCGTCTCTCTCTGTCTGCATTGCACAAGCCAAGGGAGGGGAGGGACAATAAATGGTACTGATTCATGCTCCCTCTGCTGGATATAAATAGGAAATGCATGCATTCAAGCTACTGATTTATATCGAGATTCTGAACACATACTGAAACTGAATCACTGCAAAACATGTAATTGCAATACTAAACATTTATACAAAAAACAAAAAAAACAAGGATCTTGCAAAGCATGAAACTGCATGACTTTGCTCTAAAGAGAATGTAATTAGGAAAAGGCATACTTGAAACCATTATTTTTGCAGGGGTTATTGCACATACTGATCGATTCACTTATAGTCAGCAGCAGAATGTAATGCATTTAATGGGCAGAAATCCCAATGGCTGACCTTACTGAGGAATCCCATGTATTAATGTTATATTTATTTTTTCCCCAACAGGGAATCCCGCATCTCGTGGGAGCTACGGCTTGTTCTGTCATCACGAACAGCAATGCAAAGAAAAGGGGGCAGGAAAATGGAGTGCTAGAAAGCGCATTCTTGCATTCTCTGGGTTCCAGGCTTGCAAGCGTTAACCTCGGACTAATCAGTATTCCTGCCTCACCGTCACCCTAGCAACAGTGCTCGCTGAAACCTGAATCTATAAAAGCATATTACAACATCTGTCACTGGGACCACAGACCACGTCAATGGCGCCATCTGGTGGTAGAAAGTGGGTGTATACATTGACCCAGATTACAAAAAAACACACCAATACAGTAATTCTGTATTTGATATTATGCAGTTCATAGGACAGATCATATGTATTTTTAAGAGGCAGTGAAAGTGCCTCATACAGCCTTATGTACAAGCCTTTTAGAAAAGTGCACATACATCAGCTGTCCAAATATAATATTTCAGTAATCTAGAACAACGCAGCTCATCAACCCTTTTAATGCCAGTCATGCTTATCCCATCGCCACTTTTATTGCATTTTAGACATAAGCCTCTTATTTCTCAGGGCAATAGGTTTTTATACTTGTGACTACTGATGAAAAAGGTAGTAGATTTCTAATCTCAAGCAAAATGAAATCATGTTTTTCTATACAACATAGGCCTGAATTATACTGCTGCTTTCCTAAGTCTTTCTTTTCCATACAGTCGCAGGTTGATATTTTCTATGACGTATTTATGTATATATACATACATTTTGTTTTTAAGACAGTGATGAAACTAAGAAATGCAATGTAATATTAAGTTTCCTTAGAAGAGGCACATAGAAGGTGTTTGTATAGTATTACAAGCTCTCTCTCCGGTGTAAGACTTAGGACAGGATCACCAATGATACATGAGATTTTTCCATAACTATAGCAGGGATCTGTTTATTCAGGACAAAAGCAGGAAGGAGCATCTGGCCTTCATCACTATCTGGCCACACAGGAAATGACTGGCTCAGTGAATAACATGTTACATTCCAGTGAGATGTGGAAATATCACACTTGCAAAACAATAAAAAAAAATAAAACTGCAAACAGTGGATGTCGAATTCCTTAGCAAATGGAGAAGTGAAACTTTAACAATTACTTTCCAGCAAAATTTAATTTGATGGCAATATCCTAATGCTCATATTTACATGATTATAAAATCCAGCTGCATCCGTTATAAAATCCAGTAGTTATTAGTTAGGCTTAGATGGTGGTAGGTTATAAACTTGGTCATTATTGTTGTGGTGACTTTGTGTGCTCTATCATTTGATTTGTATGCTGGATTATCAGGTTTTCATTTTGCCTTTTACTTCAGACACCCTTCTTCTATACAACGATACACAGCTTTAATTTTGGAACTACTGAAGTGTTTACATTAGTCTTTATTCTCTAATTAAACCAGGATAGACCCTAAACCCGCCTGGGAGCAGCCCCCCGTGACCTTTAACACTTTGGACTTCTAAAGAATGCTGGTAACAAAATAAGCAAAAATAATTGCTCTGCAAAGAACATAATGTTTTTACATTATCAAGATTTGAACTGCATATTTTCTTTTACTGTACCCAGACATATGATATACTGTTTTATCAACACAAAAAGGGAATTATTTAGATACCATTAACTATAAAAAAATAAAAAAAAAGTGATGAAAACATGTAAAAAGGAAAAAAAACACCATCTCTAACTTTCACCTGATAAATCTTTTATTCTGTTTATTATTCTGTTTTATTAAACGGTAAAAAAGACCCCATCTGAACAGTTTCTAATATTTGCCCAAATATTTGTCCCGTTTCCTTTAAAATTATATTTCCCCAGTTTGTTGCAGATATATACCTCTGTTTTTGTAATGTGCTAAAATATTCGTGCTCTAGTCTATCCCCGGGAGCTTTCCTGCTATCATTACCTGCATTCATATCAATGAGCTGATCATTCTTCTTTTGTGCTTTCTCTTGCCTTTCCTTCTCGGCTTTCTCCTTGGCTAGTTTGGCTCGTTTCAGCTTTTCTTCAGCTTCTTTTCGCTTCTGGTTTTCCTTAAGAGCTTGCTGTACAAAAAAACAACTATATGATCAGCACGTCACCATATCAAACCATTACATACAATCCAATACTCTGAGACCCTTTAATATGATATAGCATAAAAGCAAAACAGAAGAATTTTGCAGTATGATAAATAACAAAAATAACAGGCATACAACACCTTCAAAAAACAGCAGAGGTGAAAAACACTAGACCTAAAAGATGGACAAAATACAATACTTGTTTAAAGTTGAAATTCAGGAATTGTATTTGTTGCCTCTCCACCTGGCGTTATATTATCTGCTTTTGGTAGCCATTCTTTATACAAATTAAGGTATCAATATAGACTGCTATGGGATAGTTTATTACAAATAGAAGTTTGTAATTTTTTTGTTGTTTGCTCCATTTCTAAAGTTAAAATTACAGGATTGGGTTTATCTTCGCTGAAGGTATGGGTGACAAGGTCCTCTTTCAGGTATAGAATACAATTTAACCCCTTCATGACACATGGTGCCTGCGCCCCAAACGACGCAAGCACCAAAACGTCACGATTAGTTCCTGGCCACCGATCACCTTTGTGATCGGTAGCCAGGAACACTATGGCAGAGACCCGATCAGGGTCTTAATAGACCCTGTGGGTCCCTGTCAAAAAATCGCGAGACCTCCGGACATCACGTGTGACTTCACGGAGGCGTGCCCGGACTTCGGCGTGATTTAGAGAAATGTAGCCGGTGCTCATTTTGCGCACTGGCTAAATTTCCCGTCAGACTGTGACAGGTGGGATCCCGCTGCAGGTGCCTGCAGTGGGATCCAAGAACAGCCTCGATTGGTTTACGCAGGACATACCATGCCATCCTAACGACTTTTAGGCACTGAAAATCAGGACTGCATAGTACGTCCTAACATCACGAAGGGGTTAATGTGCAGTGTATATATACAGTTCTAGTACATGTCCCACTATCTTTATCTGACATTTGGCGAAGAGAATGACTTGAGGGTCAACAGCAGCAGAAAAGGCTGGTTCTCCGGTCTACCACCTTCTAAGTCTTACTTACCAAAAACATGTTACGGAAATTGTGTAAATCGATGAAGAAGTCCTCGATTGTGATTTTTTTGGGGTCAAAGACAAAGTATTCTCCTAAGTCTTTAAAGAGTGAATCCATATTTTCATGCATCATACACAACTTGGTATACTGTTCCTGGGCTTCTTTTACGAATATGTATATTAAAAAGGTAAAGGATCATAAGCTGAAAGAAAAGCATTGTCTGATGAGGCTTAAACCAAATCATACGTTACATATAAATGTCAAGGACTGGTGTGCATACACAGAGTGACCTTGTAACTTGACCATCTTATTTGGATGGGACTGTCCCAACCATGGAGACAATTAATCAGGTGGCCAACTATTTGTGAGCTAATAAACTGTGCATGTGATGGGGAATAAGCTTCTTTGGGGTGAAGACCCCAAGTTCCAAATAAAGCCTCTGTAGGGAAGTGTCCGTATCTCCACATACCCACTGTCTCCTCACTTATTACCTTTTATCAGCACTTCCGTGACCATCCGACGTGGACACCCCCCTTCACGAATGTGAACGACCTCAAACATCATCATGTATATAACTAAATGACAAATGGGAAGCGATGGTGATGGCCTGGAAAGTGATCGGAGAAACACCACTAGTCCCTGTGATGGATTTATATACATTATTTAATGATGTTTGAGGCCGTGTCCCTGGCAACCCCATTCTTGTGAGGCCGTGTCCTCATTGGATGTTCACAGATGTGCCAATAAAAGGAAGTGAGTGAGGAGAAGAGAGTATGTGGAGACATGGACACTGTACCGTACAGGTATTCGGCACTTGCACATGCAATATTAATACTTCCACCTCCTGAAGAAGCTGGCCGGGTCCCAATGAAACCCATATTTCATTTCCGAATTTGGATTGCAAGTTGAATATAAAGACGGTAGACTACTACAGTAGGACAATCATTGGTCTCCATATTCTGGTTACATATGATTTGCACATCTTGTATGCTGTATCATCGTTTCTTCTAAGTGTCTGTTCAGTTTCATGCTATAATAAATGTGGATTCTGTGCCATCTGGGTCTTTTTATCTGTTGTTTTTTTTTGCCGTGAAATGAAAGCTATTAATATCTGATGGGTGTTATATACAGACTCCCACTTTATATTTATTTGTTGCTGCATTACACTAAGGATATGTTATTTCTTCTCTCCACATGTTTATGCGCCACATTTTCATGTGTGATGTTTTACAAGTTCTTTTATAGATTGCTGCAATCACACTTCGAGAGTATTTCAAAAAACATTTTTGTGTATTTATAATTTTACACTATGACTCATGGTTCTGGTTTATTTAGATTTAGTGGAATTGTCAGAATGGGACTAAAACTTTATGCAGAAACTACCACCACTGCCATCCGCGATCATACAACCTGCTAAACAATTTTATTATGAACATTTCTGATACTGTATTGATTGCTACAGAGGTGATTTTGTAAATGGAATTGTTTTCATTTTTTTTATATGACTACATATCAAGAATACTGTGGCTGCCGAATCCACCAACAAGGAGGGTAAAACGTTTGGCATCCTACAAATTCTAGCATATAGAACTATGTGAGGGCGATATCTTTTTGGCTGCAGACAGATACACGCATCTGTTTCCGATTGTTGCAGATCTTTATGGCTAAGCAGGCAGTTTCTATGTGAAGTCATAGCACCAAAGCATAAAACAAAAGGTTGCCATAAAACAAATTGTATGCATTTGCTTGCAGTTCGGCTACAGCAATGTAGAACAAATAGTTTATCCTTACAAATTGATACTTTACCTTTTTCCATGATTTTAGAACCTTGCAATACAGTGCCCATATTTTGCTAATTTAATTGCTTTTCAAATGTCTTATCTTTCACTTAAAAACTATAACTATATAAATAGGGGAGAAACTTGCACTTGATTTCTGGAATTTCAGTGAGAGGCCTGTTGCCAAAATACCCCCTCCTGGTCTTTAAGATCATCAGTCAAGTCTTTTGTCAGCCTGGTGAGTTAGTCCGACAGAAAAGATGCTCGTTAATACAGGTCAGTGACAGAACAACATGGGGAGCCTCTCCTCAGATCATGCCATGAGCAGGCAATGGAACAAATAAATGGACTAGAGCTTGATGTTGGTCACTTAATCAGTGAGACAGTATCTTCTGAACCAAAAATGATTTTTTTTTTTTTTTTTAACAAGCAATTAAATCAGCAAAACTTGGCCAACTGATTACAAAGGTAGAAAGTTGTTCATTTAAACGCTAGCAAAGGATTCCCAGAAAGCTTAGCACAGTTAACAGTAATTTGAGTTATTTGTATTTCCACTAACTAGAAATACCAAGATGGCTCACACGTGTGGTAAGTATATAATAGTTCATTTTGATTAATGTTCTATTGATTTGTTCTATTTAACAGTGTTAAATAGAATGTCTTGATGATATTTAAAGGATATAGTCATTTTTTCCACGAATCTATCCTTCTCGTCACTGGATGGTGGGAAGTTTTCAATGTCTCTCTGAAGGTCTGAAATCTGCTTTTTCATTTGATCCAAGCTCTTCTGCAACGTTTCCGCAGAGACTAATAAAACGGATAAAAGGACAGAATGAGGACAGAATCTGATCATCAGTGGCATCATAGGACTGCCATGCCGCTCCAATCACTGCTGTCAAAAAACCCAACGCTAAAGCAGAAAGGCACGTAACAGCTTCTAAACGAAACTCCTGCTGAGAATGGTCAGTGCACTGAACCTTTTACAAGAATACAGGATTCCCTGTATGCAAAAATACTGTGAATTAAACAATACTAGATGCAGCATAGTTAATTTGATGCTAGTACTTTCCCATTAAGTTCAGTTATTACTCCATCTGCTAATTAAGATTTCCCTCATATCTGGTCATTTTAGTGCACATTTGGTACCTACCTTTTTATGACAAATTCACCTTACTTACAAACTTAGTGTGCAGCGTTTATATTCCTTATACACCCAAACGTTATTGTTATAGGCAATGGAGGATACGTAAGAGCTCACAATGAAATAAAGCTTAAGGGAATCAGACCAGGGTCACCATTGCAGCTACAATCCTAATGCTTGGACCTTGCACAATCACTATATTACACAAAGTGACGGACCGCCTCAACAAATTGTAGGTAAGTAGGTAGTAAAAGCAGTGTGGGCAGTAAGATCAGTGTGAGCACTGTGAGCAGTAAGAGCAGAGTAGTGTTCAGTCTGGCCTGGCAAGTTCTACTTTCTCTACATTCTTTCCTGAGACTATTGTTTACCCAAAACTCCAACACCTAAAACAAGGCTACAAACTTAAATCCTTAAACATCATCACAAACAGTCCAATACCGTTGGCTCACACGTTTTATCATCATCAAACTATTCTCTCTGATAAAACGTGATAGCACACAACCAGACATGCTTGTTCCTCCATGGGCTCCCCGCACAAGAGTCATGCCAAGGCATGAGTTGGTATGTGTCCTGTGGGATGTGTATTGAAATTTGATCAGGATACCCCGTGATCATCAGGCCTTGACAAAATCCTAACACTACGTCTACGCCGTAAAAACAAATGAGAGGAATACGGAACCAGGAAGCGTTCTCAGCAGCACACATCGGAGTGTTGACGGAGCGCCCCGGGCCTTTTAGCTGGAGCTCCGTGAAATCATTGTTTTATATTGATGTGCACTTTACCTTTGTACATACATTTTCTGTATATTATTTTCCCCTATATCATTCTTGTCTGGGAAACATCTACATATGCATTGTTTAGAGGAGGTGCTATTCGGGAAGGGAGAAGGCTTCCAGTCTCATTATGCTTTCACACCAGAGCATGGGATAAATTGGCTCAGAATATAGTAAGTGTATTTCCATTGGGGGAGGACACACCTGAACCGATTATTGCCATCAACAGATACACAAAGTGTTTGTTTGTTTCTATTTTGTTTTACATATTGCTCTGCTTGAAGATCCTGTATTTCAGATAAGTTCATATTATTTATTTATCTTTCTATTCATCACCTTTTAAATGTGCTGGGAGGAGAGGGCACACAGGTGTTTTTTGTTGCATTTTTTTTTCGAATTTAAAGCGCCAGTGTATTTCACTTCATTGTTTTTTTTTCTTAGGATATGTGTGTCTGTCATGAGTTACAAGAATGGCTATTTTGCAGTAAGGTTGTTTTTTTTTTTTTTACTTTGTTTTCGGATCAAAGCCAGGAATAATAGGTAGAAGGGTTGAACTTGATGGACTTAGGGGGTCTTTTATTCAACCTAAATGACTACATTACTATGTAACCCTAGCATCTTAGGTGTCCGGATAATCACAAAATTATGAGGAATGTAAAATTCTCACTATTGTCCCTGACAGGTCTGATTGAGCGGGCCGAAAACGGTCACGCCAACCTCTGATCCTTGCCCAGTAACAGCAAGGGGGAATCTGGCCTCTTGGAAACCCATATAAAATATGAGTCCTGGATAATCCAGTTTGAGATTTTCTTTAACAACTTCATGGAGAACTTTAATATCGGTAATTGTATATATGGATTTTGTGTTTTCTCCTATTTTCCTTGCATGGACTGTTTGCCAATTTGTGACTTTTGTTGTTGTATTTTTGCGCACAGCACTGAAACCTCTTTTCTGAATAAATGTTAAATTAATCAGCTCTGGTCTTTGTTCTCTAATATGAACTCACAATTCTGAAGGAAGCTCAGGTAGAACACATGACACTAAATGGTTAATCATATACGTATAATTATATAAGGTCATGCAGTTTAAACTGTAATTCTATTGCGTTTGGAGTAATCTTAGATGTTAAGTCTAGATGGTGGCAGCAAATTGAGTGACTGTCAGTATTTGGATTAAGCTTCACAAAGAAGAATTGTACTAGGGCCACAGAATATTTCGAAGCCGATTGGCTACACCTAGTTCTGAATAACAAATTCATCGGCCCCACATGTTTAGGGGAACAGGAAATCGATATTGAAGAAGCAAACATCAAGGCAGGTTCATTGTTTTATATATAAGCAGTTTAGTACCTCTGCTGGCTTTTTCAACATGTACCATCTCATCTGGGAACTTCAGTACATCAGGATAATCTTGTTCACAGCAATCTGTTAGGAAATGCAATAGTGTGGTCTTCTGGTCAGCCGACTTGGTATCTTTTAACTTTTGGGAATGACAAAAAAAAAAAAAAGGCATTAACAAAAATATAAGAACAATCATTAGTTGACAGTCTGTAATGGGTAGAAAACTATTACATACACACAGCATATAAGCTAGTATTATATGTAATCCCAAGCAGATTGATTGAACTGGAAGTGCAGACAAAGTGGCATTTATCTTAAGGTAAAATAGAGATCGGCACTTGTCAGGGCTCGGCAGCAAGGGTGTGGGCACTTGTACTATGTTCTCCCCACCCAGTTCTGTCACTACTACATTCAGCTTTGTCTAGGTGCCAGCAAAAAGACAAATTTTCCTAAGGCATACAATGCCTGGAGGTGCCAGAGATGTAAATTGGCTCTGTGTATCCAATACACAAGGTACCAGTGTCCTAAATCTGTGTGCAATATGTCTGAGCCTTAATGGAGAGAGATGGGAGTACTCAGGACTATCCAACGAATCTGTCCTGGGCTACTGTAAGTAAATACTATGGCTGCTTCTTCTCCACAGTAGACAATATGCAAAACCAAACAAAGGAACCAAGCGACCAGGAAACACAATTGTGGTGAAATGATCACCTTAGGATAAGCTGTAGCACATCTGTTTTGGGCGGCAACAGTGTTTCCTGGTACACCCGCTTCATTTGTTTGGTGTCTGAACCTTAGCAGGGATAAGTGGTAGAAAAGATCAGGTATATCTCACTCCCAGGAGTGAATAAAAAGTGAAGCAGACTCCATAGTGTAAAACGTGTATAAATACCATTCGTCAAACACAGACTCCAAAAATGCTGTGTGGAGCTTGCATTTCTCAATAATGGGGACAGCTGAGAATCTTTCACCGCCAAAGATCCAGCGAAAGTAGACGTGCAGCCTTTTTAGCTTCCGTCAAGTCTTGCCTGTTGGGTTAGAGCAGCTTTTCTACAAACAAGTTGGTCTCAACTTCGCTATTCAGCAAAACACTGGCCTGATGTCTTGTCCAGATCTCGAGGTCGGTGAGATTTCAGAAAGCGCAGTCTATTGTGCATTTTTTAGTGAAAAAGTATTTATTTTTTGTGAGTCTGTAGTTGAAAAATGATTGTATTGTTTTTGTATGCATTTTACACAATGAAGGCTGCTTCTCTTTTTGATTCGCTCTTGGGATGAGATATATTTGATACTGAGTACTGATCGATCCATGTTGTTTTATCAGCATCCAGTAAATATTCTATAAGCATGTGCACAATATACCCCCAACTCCAGCATAGGTTTTAACAAGCTTATCAATGAGTCAGAGTGGTGGGTTGGCTGACTCATTTAGCCAAATTATAATTAAAGAGGTTTTAGTGATAAGATTTACAGCAAGTAGTCTCAAATAGGAGATACTATGATGAATAAAAGTCTTTTTCACAAGCTAGGGATAACGTGTGAAATTTGCTTTAAAAAAAAACATATCACATTTTACGATATGGACAATTTATCTTGCCGTTTAAAATATACTATGATTTAAGTAAGATAGTAAAATCATACCAGTATCCCTATCTGGTATGACATATGGCAAGAAAATATATATATGTGGCAGGACTAAACAGGTTAAAAACATAGAAAAAACAGTTACTAGAACTAAGGGTTAAATTGCATTGTCTGTGGTATATAGCGTTCACAGACAGCTGGTATATTACTGGTCCATGTCCAATAGCATGGTGTGTTTTTAAGATAAAACGGCAACCCTAATGGTACCTCTTGCCTATGACATCACCTTGTAGCTTGCAAACTACACATTTTCCATTAAAAGTAGTTTAATTGAGCCACAAGGTGATCTCAAACAGTAGGCATCACAGACACGTATTATACCATTTATTCATCAATGCGTTTATTTGCAATTCATCATCCGCAATGAAAAGACCATTCATTCACAGTGCAAACAATGTTTCCATTTCCCACGTGTTCAATGCAGCTTTTACAAAACAAACGTAAACTGGGTCTAAAAAGGACACGTTTCCTACCTTGCAGAGGAATCCAATGTCAAAACCAAATGCTTCCGCATTCCTGGATCCTGCATTCATGAAGTTACCCACAAGCAGTGTGATTTCTAACAGGGTGGCAAAGCTTTGACTCTTCCGCACCTCTTCGCAGGCAGCGGTCACGGACACTATGTCAGGCTTAATGTTTTCCACTTGCTCGTGAAACTGAAGTTTAAACAGGATGGCGTTCAGTCGGGGGCGCAGGCGCGAGACGCTGCAAATCTGCAAGGGAAACAAGAGTGAGAAAAAAAAAATGACAAACTCCCCCAATTGAAAATATAAGACAATCGGTGATATGTGTAAAGGCCACATAACCTGACCTTAGGCTGTTAACACATTTGTATATACACACAGCTTTATGTTACCACCAAACAGTTATAAGTCATTAGGCAGAATGTAGTTGATGGATCATTTACATTCAGAAGTTCTCTGGTTTTCTACATCCTGGGGAAGTTACTTTTACCTGCCATCCAGGGAATGCTGCTATTACCCAATTAAGGGTAATTCATTTAATCTACCTCGGAAGGATAAAGGGAGTCAAGCCTGCCAGGAATTGAATCTCCAACCACGAGGGCGGTGAGCCCACTCAACTATCTCACCGGCTTCAAGATCTGATTCTAAAAGATTTATCAAACCATCTCCGGCTGGCAATGTTACCTTTCACTTCTCAAACTACAGCAGAGTATTTGGGGTAATCTTTCAGCAACATGTGGGATAGGGATCATAATGGACAAGAGAATAAATGGGAGGAAGAATAATCTAAAAACACAATTTCATAACTTACCACAACTCCAAACTGCTCGGACTCTGCCAAATCATCGTATTCATTCTTAAATTCGGCTAACTGCTGTAACTGAGTTGCTTCTGGCAATTGCTTTATAAGGTTCTGGGGGGGGGGCGAGGAAAGAAAGCAAAATTTGCAATAGACACAGAATTGTATCATGCTTAGTCCTCTCTATTCTGACCACTCTGTAAATCTAAGTCTCATTAGATTTGGCCTTGTTTTATGACCAGATTTTCTACTGAGCACACTGGTCACTTCCTTCGAGAGTCATTTTCAGTGCTGGAAGTATAGTACATAGGGGTGCCCCAAGGTTTGTACCACCAATTCCCACTCATGGGCCCACCCATGTTTTTAAAATGACACACCCACTTTTCACAGATGCAGTGTCCACAGTATCATGCGCCATGGTTAAAACCAAGCAGATTATTGACACAGTCAATCCAAAATGTCTCTTCCAAATGTCCGGGAGGTGTATAGGTCACCTTACTTTTAAAGCAGTCTGAAAATAACTATCTGCATATTGAATGTTTTTGCAAATTAGACAAAATAACTTAAAATGCATCTTTGTAGCCACAAAACTTTGCTTTGCATGTAGAACCTACTCACCGAAACCAAAGATTCAGTCAGTACTTCTTCATTCACTTCTAGAATCATGTTCTTAATTTCTTGATAGGGCATTCGGAAAGAACCTAAGAAGATTGCTAAAGAACAGAAGAGAGCCACAAATCTTAATTTGCCGAAAAAAAGATACCAGTTCCAATTATACATAATTTGATGCATAATTATAGACTATTAGTTGATTATAAAGTGCAGTGCTGGAGAGATCAGAATACAACTTACACCCTAAAGGTCTTTTTTACATCATGAGATATTCATGAAACCTTGTGTCCAGTTGTCATTTACCGATGCACTAAAATTTAAATCAATAATAGTAGTTGTGTTCACAAAAATAGAAGGTTAATATAGGTTAATAAAGTGACTGAAACTTAAATATTTATCAAATGTAACGATAAACAAATAATCAAAAGTTTCCATTAAAAAAAGGTCCTGAAAGGAGCAGACAACCTCTGCAGGTTCCATTCCGGCACATGAAAATGTTGGGATTAAAATCGCCATGACCATAGCACTATTTAAAAATTCTGTTTCTTAAAATTTCTTTTCGCAAATAACTCTTCGTATAGAAACATTTCTGTCAGAACACATTTGGCAAATGTCAAGAAGAATTTAAGTCTGCAAAAAGAGAAACATAAGGGAAAAAAAAAATATATATATATATCTTAACTTCTGTGAAGGGAAGTTATGGAAACTTACTGTAGAATAAGCACTACACTTCCCAATACAGAGAGAGCATATGGTTATTTCTTGAGACAAAGACTGGATGGCATTTATTCAGACACACAACATATTGCAGGTGTTGGCGAAACAGCAGGTGTGAGGCAAAGCCCTAGCCAAAGACCTGAACTTGCTTTGTCTGACAGAAAAATAAATGGAGATTATTCAATTAAATACTCCACATCTGTCACTACGTTCCATAACTGTACATAAATATAGTAATGGAAAGGTTGTCATTAATCAAGCCCTGCCCGACCCAATTCTGTCAGCTTGTGTCGTTTGAGAACCGTAGACATCATCCCTAAAAGAGTTGAAAGTTCATATATGGATCCCATTCCAATCAGGCTCACTAAAAAAAGTATTATAGTGTGTTATGAAAAAAAATCTGAATAGTAACAAATGATCTGCGGTGACAATGTATGTACAATATACAATCTAGTGCTATTGCGCAGGAATAGTTTTTCATCCTTCGACCACACTAACAATTAGATTTACCAAAAAATGAGAGTGACATAGAAGATCTTTGAAATTCAGAGCAAATTCACAAAGGTCCAGGTATGTCCTTAACCCTTAAACCCAGAGGAATTAAATCCCAAATATAATTTTAAACAGGCAGAAGGCAACTTCTGCCTGATTATAGTACTTTTTTTACGAGGCTCCTAGTGTGCATTTTTCAAAATACATTTCCTTTTCTTCAAACGTGTAACTCAAGTGACCTGCTACCCTATTAAAACTAAATTTTAGAGTGGCATATTTGAAACTTTAAATCTTATTAGATCTTGGCCCGGTTTTATGCTCTGATTTTCTATTGAGCACAGTGGTCATTTAGTGATGGATATAAGGTATAGAGGTGAGGCTCAGACATGAAACCCTCTTTAAGAATGAGTCTTTTTGAATTTGTAAGGTGTCCCCTTGCCAACAAATCAAATGACTAAATCCGTTCAGACCGATGAAAATACTTACACAAATTTTGGGCCGTCTTTTGATCGAGTACTTTGAGTTCTTTTGCCTTTTTCTTTGTTCCAGTTTTTTTGTCATTGCTTCCTTCTTGGTCTTTTTTTGCTGAAAAGAACCAAACACTGTGTTAACAGACAATTCTGGACTATATTCAAGCTGCAGCATTCCTGTAATTTACAGGTTAAACCTTAAACAAAGGCTAATTTACAATTAGTCGCCGAAACGCTTCTGGTGTCGCTGAGACGGACACTCCCCAGCTGAATACATCATGGCCTCATCAGATAATACTCTGCAGAGGATATTGTTTTTATGCTGTGCACAATTTAATATTTTTTATATTTATTATATTTTATTTATTGCTACACTATATCCTTCTTCTGATCTATCTCCCTGGCAGCGTGGACTGGTGATCATACCTGTATGACGGGCATTACAGTTCTATCAGTACATACAACTCCAGAGACTTTTTAGGCTCTAGTCTATGTGAGTGCCATACTAAGGGGGCAATATCACTTGTGTACTGGTGTAAGAGAGTCACACATGTTTTCTTTTTCATACACTGTCTCTGAGACATCCAGTTCATCTGCTGTAATAAGCATTTTTTTTTTTTTACTAATGAGATTTCTGGTTATCCATACATCAATATTTTTAATTAATTTTTTTATTTTCGAATGTTTACAACTAAACTGTGCTCCATGATCAGAACTGGGGACATTGTTGGATCTGTGATTTTCGTATTCCCAAGGTTGTAATAAAAGCAGGTCTTGACAAATATTTTAAGATTTTAGGAGCTAGATAGACTAGTTCAGGAGCCAGCCTAATTATTTTTAGGAAGAAGGTAAAATGGTACATGCATAGAGTTCAATATAAAACAAGAAAAAACAGTTTTAAGGCAGCATCAGGGGTTTGTCAAACCCAATTTAAAAGACCTTATTTGAGTTATACTGGCCATATCCATAGTCAGTTTAACTAGTTAAAAGGTTGTCTTGGATTAGACAAGGAGTGAAACGCAGCAGGTAAATGGAAAATGCTGCCTTCAAAGGCTGTCCCTGACTCCCAAGACCATCATTGAAATCTCAATTTAGGGGGGTAATATGAGAGTTTATGGACATTTGGAAAGACCAATTAGCTAGCCTGTAGTGGTGGAAAAGGTCTGAGGACTATATCTTCCACATACACTGCTTTGATTTGATGAAGGTCTCTTGAACTCACCCATTTCTTCCTGTCTTTACTTGTACTTCCTTACTGGGTGAGGTCAAAATACAGCACACACAAGATTATGAATCACCAATATATCTATAGACCTTGTTAGACCACAAATATATTATAGATCACAATAATCCATTATAATTGCTGTTTTTTTTATTCATTCATCCCTGATCATGCTGAAGAATCTTTTGCATAAACCAAAAATATGGTGGTCAAAAGACAAAGTTGTGTAATCTTTCATGCAGGCACTTAGATTTTGGATTTTTTTCACACCCCAGACTAAGCAGTCTGCATGACATGCTCTTTCACACAGGTTTCAGTTATCGGGAAAAAAACCCAACCATTTCTATTATGGATTGTAAGGTAGCTCTTTGACTGGGACCAAATACTTTATCCTGCAATCCCTATTCATATTTTATTGGTTTAGTGACCAAACTGGAATAGCTAGACAGTTGACATGAAAGCCTACCAAACACTAAACTATTACATGTCTGGGTGGTTCCATACAAGTCACATCACATCTCTCTTCCACTATACAGATTTCTGTAAAAAAAAAACTTGCACAACTTCTAGAACAATAGAAAACTACATTCTACCAGTTGGAAAACAGACTGATCAACAGAGTAACCCTTAACAGAACTCAATGCTTTGGTGACTGGAAGATAATTGCCAAAAGATCCATGAATACAAAAGCAAGGTTGCCATTTTGTGCTAAGTTACTGGAAATTGTAACCTAATAAAGGCTCAGTGGGTGAAAATTATCAGCTCCCATTATATACATTAGGTATGTGGCTGATACGATAGACAATTTGTATTAATTTAGATGTCATTTTCCCATCTATACATGAAATCTATTTATTCAGCGAAGTATTGAGCAGTGAAATACATAAGAAACATAGAATGTGTCGGCAGATAAAAACCATTCGGCCCATCTAGTTTGCCCTATTTTCTAAATCCTTTTATTAGTCCCCAGTTCCCTATCTTATTGCTAGGATAGCCTTGTGCCTATCCCACGCATGCTTAAATGCTAACCCCTTTGCGACAATGGACATGCCTGGCACGTCCTACCATGAATCAAGCGGTTTTCGCGATCGCAAAAACCGTTTTAATGGTGCTGGTCTATTGCCTCTACGTTGAGGCAATAGCCAGCACCACCCAAATTTATTTTCTGGGGCACCCACGATCGCGGGAGCCATATTGACAGAGCAGAATGCTCCGTCAATATGGCTATGCCTGCCCATAATCTGTATCATGGGGTATTGCTCAATATAGCCTTGACGACATATGATCCGATAACTATTATTGTTGTCATACAAAATATATGATGGGTCCTAACATTAGTATCTACCAGATGTATATGTTGTACCTGTTAACATTCCTGCTTCACTTTTCACAATTCTTTTTTTTTCTTTCCTTTTTTCTCCCGCAAAAGTTATAATTATTGTTAAAACAACTTTATGTGATGTTTATTGTACTGAACAATGCTTTTTTCCTGACAACTCAATAAACAAATTTAAAATAAAAAAAAATATGGCTATGCTGTCTGGGGGTCTGAGCTTCGGAAGTGAAAGTAAATTCACTTCCGTCGCTCTGAATATGCTGCTTGACTGCCCCTAGAGGTAGCCAGGCAGCATAGCAATGTAAAACAATAAAATATTTAATTAGCTTATAGTTAGATTAGCCTATAGGGTTAAAATTAAATATTTAGCATAAGGGATAGGGTTAAAATTAAGTTAAAATATATTAAGGGATAGCATAAGGGTTAGAGTTGGGGTTAAATTTTGGGTTCGGGTTGGGGTCAAAAGGTCAATATAGGAAAAAACATAAAACATATTTTTTTGCCCCATAACTCGCAAAATATAGTAACATGCTCATTTCTGAACTCGGGACAACATTTAGAAACTATTTAGACGGGGTCTTTTTTAATTATTGTATTTGTGAAAATTATATTTTAGGTCAAAGTTAGAAAAAAGTGGATTTTTTGAAATTTTTCATCCTACTTTATGATTTTTTTGTAGTAAATTATAAGATATGATGAACATAATGGTATCTAATGAAAGCCCTTCTTATGACGATAAAAACATATCATTTGTATGGGTAAAGTATGTGAGAAAGAAGAAAATTGCAGCTAAACACATACACCCCAGAAATGGCAAAACAGCACCAAGGGAAAGTCAAGGTGAAAATGTCTTGTCACTAAGGGGTTAATAAAAAGATAAAACAGGTAGATAAAGAAAGTTTGAGGGATCTACTTTAATTTCTGGGAGGAAAGCGAATGGTTTAAACCAGAATTCTGTGGGTTTTTTCTTCAACAATTAATAATTATGTAAGCCCTTTTAAAATAATCAGGAATTGGCTTTCCACTCTCAATATAGCTGCACACAAGATAAATATGATCTAGTTAGACTTTCCCAGTGATTACTTTTTGTGACTAGTCCCACTAAGCTTTAGCAGGCGAAAAGGAAGCATGGGACACATCTATTTACTTCTAGGGAACTCCCTGAAACAAAAGCCAGCAGATGTCATTTATAAACCAGGAAAGAACAAGAGGAAACAGGAAGCGGCACTTCCATAGTCTGACAGGTAAAGGAAGCCTGGTGCAACAGAGGATGATTTAAATTGCTCTTGCAGTAAATATCCTTAGCTAAAAATGGATGCGAAAAAAAAGGATGACCGCATACGAGGGCGGAAAATAATATACGGCAGTGCGAGTCATGGAATTTATAAAATAATACACAAAAATAATCCTCAGAGCAAATCTTGTATGAAAAACATAATGGATAGTGGCCTAGTCTTCCGTCAGATGATTAGATCAGGAAGACATAGTACTTCCATAGTGTTCTATCTAAAGCAAACAAAATTAGGAGACAGTAGTTGTCTTAGGAGACGTGAGTGGATACAGGTGGCAGTGAAAAAATATAAATTATGTTCCATTGCATAGAGTTCCAGAAAATGAAGGCACTATATAAAAATACTGATACAATAGGTTAAATATTTTAGATATTTTGTATTCTTTACATAGGTTGCCCCTTCATATAACTTTTGTATGCTGCCTTGCAATATGTAAAATCATGTGATTCAATTATCTAATCAAGGAGTGGATCTCTCAGGTCCACACAGATTTACTTCTGATCCCATATGATTTCTACACACTGGAAGGCAGCTTGCAAAAAGTTAAAGTGACATAAAAAAAAATGATGAGGAGGAAAACCTAGTCATGTATTAAAATCAATGGAATTTTTTTTTTTTTTAAATTCAGACAGTAACTTTATAAAAGGTTCAAAACAATGTTTCACCACTGAAGACTTAAAATAATCCCCTAAAGCTTGCTAGTTTAACTTCTTATAACACAAGGGGAAGAAAAATAGATGTTTACCCCTCCAGACTTTAAAAATGGGTTAAAATCCCCCCTACAAAGAAACAAATCATTATTTAAACCTTCTGCGTGCTGGCAAATTGCACAGTGGATCTTGTAGCATGCTCCATCTCTGAAAGGGTTAAATGAGTATGAGCATGCTGCAAAAAAAAAAAAAAGTCATTAAATGTAATTTGGAAATTTAGAAAATGGTCACTTTATTTTCAGTTGGTTTGAAATCAAAAGCCTCGGTATGTTTGATAAATTGTTGATGATAAACGAGGGAAGCATGTAACTGGTGGTGTGGGATGTACATTGTGCTACAAAGCTTTCATTTCTAAAAGCATACATGACCTTGTGTTGCAATTTAGGAATAGTCATGGCTTGTTTTCTATAGGGATTACATGGCATGCTGACAAATGCTGAATAATCTTGGAAGCTGCTTTAGCATCTGCGTCATTCACACAAAATGGAGAGTATAATCTAAAATGGCCCAGTGCAGTAAAATACAAAACTCTCAAAAATAGCTCAAGTGCGCACCCCTGCTGTCCAAACAGAGAAATTGCATGCAGATATTTTTTCTCAATACTTAACCTCTATGGTATAAATACACTAAACATCCCCCTTATGTATAGTTAATTGACAGAAATTAGAACTTTTAAGAAATGACTAAGCAGCTGCTACAGGGCTTTCCCGGCAGACTCTGGATTTGGTACAGTGCATTAGTGAAAAAGGCCTATTATTTGGTAACCAGCACTGCATACAATGTTGCTTTGAACCCCTACCCCCACCCCCCAGACGAGAAAAAAAAAAAGTTTATTTCCTGAAGGCTATCCCTTGTTTGGGACATATTGTGTGCGTCCTCGGGGTCAGTGTGTTACGCTTTATTACTATTAATACCCTCTTTTTGAACACTGACTGACTTTGTGGCTAAAACTTTAATGTATGAGAGCCCAACTTATAAAGATCCCTTGTACTATAAGAGACAACTTAAAAAAAAATCAAAAAAAATCACATGATTTATAAATGTAGCTTTTTACAATGCTTCCTGATAATGGAATTATTATAGATTAGGTTGAATTCCATGAATTTTGCAATGACAGTCAACCTCATGCTACCTTTATCCATGCTGTGTGTTTATAAACTAAATGAAATGTTATTTCACCAAATGCTTTGTTGATGTTGTTTATACACATACTAGTTGTATATGAAACTAAGTATTTTTTCTTCTTCCACACAGCAAATTGTTTAAATGTTTCAGCAAAAGGAATTTAAAACAAAAACAGGATCACTGACCATTCCACAAGAAATCCATTAACCTCTCCCACCCCTTTCCAAACTCCTCAAAAGGTTGAATTTCTACATAATACACAGAGCTGGGTCATTTAGTAGAACTATTAGCAAGTCATTACAAACACATGGGTGTCAATTAGCAGCCAGCCCAAAGTGGTTAAAACTTTCAATAAAGTGAGCTGCCATTATACAGATTCCCTTTAAGTTGGTACCAGCTGTATTATTGCATTCACTACTGCAACCCTTCATGGATGAGGATAGTGGGAGTTGGAGTATAATAGCTTCTAGTACAGGGATAGCAAGAAATTCTCCATCTGTGAAGGACAAATCCCATGCTTCAGAGCCAGGCTTTTGCTTAACCAGAAGCTGGCTGTGCACCATGGGAGTTGGAGTCTAACAGATACAGAGTTTATTTAAAGCTATATATGTGTGTTCACTTTTGCCCACGTGGTTTTGTAGTTGTGTTACACATAGCGTGCATGTAATTATGCCGTGCAATAGTTGCTTGAAATGAGATCTGCAAGGCTTGCTGTGTGTATAAAAAGGACCTAAAGGCTTAAAGAAGATAAAGGGTGCAGTGTTCACAGCACAATGAGGGCAGTTTTGCAAGGGCTGAGCAGATGGAGCGGCTGGGAAACCCCTGCCAGCTCCCAGAGCTGCTGCTCAGCATTCCTTGTTTTGATAATAAACATGGCGCCTTCCTTTCTTCCTGCCTTTGTTTTTGTGGCAGAGGAATGGACAGGGTGGGGCACAGGGAGGAGGGGGAGCGCGAGGACGGGGGAAAGAAGGACGGCCCGTCACCTTGGTGACGGAGAGTCATCCAATGAAAAAGTGCTGAGCTCACTGCGGTAATCCGAGCCAAAAGTGGCTCAACTGCGCTCCTCTGGTGGCGAAAAATGGGCACTGCAAGACAGCATTTAAAAGGGATTCTTTGGGAAGAAATGACAATAAAACTATAGAAAAAAGCACACTAAAGCGCATTTTAAAAATATATGAGAGAAAGAGACAAACAGGCGCTGCCCCAAAATGAAAGGTGGGAAACAGGGAGCAAATAAAACTTCAAATAAAGTTGATAAAACAATGAGCAAACTACCTGTAAGTACAAAATAAAAAGACAAACTATTTAATTTGTGAAAACAATTATACTATTGGTATGCATAAAAAAAAAAAAAAAAAAAAAAACATTGTTCACATTATGCTCTACTAATGTAAACTTACAAGTTGTAAAATGTATGAGAGTTACTTGCAATTTTGTGTAGCTAATATAAAACAAATAATCATGATTATAAGCTCTATAAAGGCCAATAAACAAACAACAGCCAAGTATATAGATTCATAATGGCTAACTTTAGTTATTGGCTGCTGGCTAGGCATCATGGGAAGTGTATATTTGTACACTATAGGCACAGAAAAAACAAACAAAACAGTTTGAGGTGACCCAGCATGGTTTAAATAATTTTCTGGTTTCAAATGATAAGTAATGAGTTAAAATAAATCCACAGGGCAGCTACACGGATATGTTTCTACAACATTTCTAAAAATGGTTTTAAAATGATATAGCAAAGTTTTACCCAAATTTGTTTTGCAGCTGACTTATTTAAAGTGGAACAACATTATTTTGAAAACTTTCCTCTATAGAAGTTAATGTTCACTTATTTAAACCGGACATGTGACTTTATAGCTACATGCGGACTCACAGAAAGTGTGTGGATCAATCCTCCCTATTGGTTCTGTTGACATCTTGAGTGTCCGTATTCACACAGAAATACACGTGGGTCTCCCAATAACAGTATGCACAGAGTAAAGGGTCTGCAGACACACACTCAATGTCCCCATGCTTCTCCCTGGCGAGGTTTGGGCACACGCCATGTATAAGTGGCGCTTGTAAGGGCACCACAGTGTATGCTCAGTGCTTCTTTTGCTAAAAACCTAGTAGTCATTTTGCACTTACTGTAATATAATAGGTGTACAGAAGTCACATTTAATCCACATAAAAAAAATAAAAAAAAGGACAAGAGTCCTTCACGTAAAAGTGTAGGTAGGTTTTAAAATTATATATATATATATATATATATATATATATATATATATATATATATATATATATATATATATAGAGGGTGAGAGGGAGTTTGGCAACCCTCAGTGTCCATAAAGGTGATTACTTATTACATGTGAGTGTCCATCACTTTTCTATTCAATGTTTATTCCTTTATACATGGATTGCCAGTATTTGTGTGTGTGTGTGTATATATATATATATATATATATATATATATATATATATATATATATATATATATATATAATGTAGAATTATTAAAAATCTTTATTGAAACCTGTATTGAATTATTGTACTAACTCCATTTTGTTCACATTACATGACAGAATTTCCTGACAGTATTTAGTATAATGAATAGAGACTGTATTTTCTCTCTAAGGACATAACTAGCCCCGGAATTACTGAATCTCCTGTAATTTGCAACATAGTATAATATGAAGGCCATGAGAACACCGGCCAAATGAAATGTTCTATTCATAAAAGAACCTTGCACCCGACCACGAGACTGACATCACTAACTACGCAAAATGATGCCCAAGCCCCCCTTTCCACCGAGTAAGCCTCGTGCTGGGAAAGATGGTGCTTGAGCCATCCGTCCACACCCGTGTCCAGAACAATACCACCTCTCGGTGGGAGGACACCTAGCTAACCACTTAGTTTTTGGGCCAATTAATCATATTGATGGGTGGACATTGACACAGCCACTTAACATTTAACCCAATTAATGATGTTTATTTGTTATTATCTGATATTCAATGATGATGTCATTCTGCCTTTATAAGGGCTTGTAAGCCTGAATTTTACCAGATGCTAATACATTTCCTCGAAGTTATTTTAACCTGAACTGCATGTGTCAGTGTGAACTTACTTCTGCGTATACGCAATTTATTCATCTCAGATTTGGACAGGAACAGATAGACTTTTAAACATTTTTGTTTATTTCTAAATTAATCTACATCATATATATATATATAGAAAGTCTGCACTCTCTTCTGCTAATGGAACCGGTGTAATTCTGAAATTTCTAATAAAGCAAAAGGATGTCTAATCATCGGTCTGTTCAACAAAGGGGAGTTTATAAAGTTTCGCACAGCAGATGTCTTTGGAACTACATGTCCCATGATCCTCTGTCAGTCACTTGACTGGCTGGTAGAATGATTAAAGATTAGATAATCGTAAGTTCTTACGTTACATCCTGTGATGCTTAGCCTACAACACCTACTGACAAAGGTTAGCCATTATAGATCTATATACTTTGTAATAGATAAAATAATAATAATAAAATTCACATTGTTTGTCTATGCTGCAGTAAATGTGTTTGTAATTCATGTGCAGACGTGAACTGACTTCTACAATCACATTATATTTATGATATATTAGCACCAATAATTTACATAGAACATAGAGAAGAACTAAATCCTATGTTAGATGAACAGGGGCAGACTGATACCTTAGGTAGAGAGCCCTGCTTGCAAGATTCCAATCTAGAGGGAGTGGGGAACAGGAGACACAAGGTGAGTGAAGAGGTCAAAAGACAAGGTGGTGGTAGTAACATTATTTGGGGACAGTTGGAGCTAGATGGGTATGGCCAGAGGTTAATAAGTGACCGTTGTAATTGGATAAATAGCAGGCTTCCGTATTCCCAACAGTATTTGGGGACAAAGGAAGCTAGGTGGGCTTGGTTTGAGGTTAATTAATGGGTGTTCTAGTGGGATGAACAGTAGGCTTCCTTAACCCCTTCCCGTTGGATAGTGATTTGGTCCTTAACGACCAAAGCACCATCCGTTTGTGTGTGTGTGTATTCCTGGCTCTGATCGGAGCCAGGAACACACAAGCATGGACCCGACCAGGGTCTTTATAGACCTCGTCGGTGGCCTCTCAAAGTGGCTTCTTCTGACACTGGGGACCCCGCTGCAAGTCCCTGCAGTGGGATCCCCAGTACAGCTCATCATGGGGAGCCGCGATGAGCTGTTACCTGCAGGATGGTCTATGCCGTCCTGAAGGTTTTTTACAGTAAAATGGAGCCGCCGCTCACTCTGAGCGTTGGCTCCATTTACAGTGGGGACCCCGCTGCAAGTCCCTGCGATGGGGAGCCGCGATGGGCTGTTTAATGTAGGGTATTCCATGCCGTCCTACTAGAATCTTGGCACCAGAAAGTAGGACGGCATGGAACGTCCTACAGACGGGAAGGGGTTAAAGAGATGAGCTGAGGGCTTTTTGAGCCTGGCAGCAGCATTTTGAATAGATTGCAGGGGATAAATATTAACCAGAGGTAAGCCAGTCAGAAGAGCATTACAGACTAGTGAACACAAGTGAAGTGCACTAGGATTTTGGAAGCCTCTTCACTGAAGAATAGCTTTCTATAGACCAGGGGTAGGCAACCTTTGGCTCTCCAGATGTTGAGGACTACAATTCCCTTGGTGCTTTACCAGAATTATGGTTAAAAGAGCAAGATGCAAGATATAGTCTACAACATCTGGAGTGCTGAAAGGTTGCCTAACCCTGCTATAAACTATAAAGGTAACTAAAAACCTGGCCACTCCTTAGTTGCTCCCATAAAATCAAAGTGTTTCTCTTTGCACATTGTGTGTAGATGGTCTATCACTAAATCTTCTGTACATATACTTATATTTGAGATATACTTATATTTGAGATATATATATATATATATATATATATATATATATATATATATATATATATAAATATAAACCTTTTCTCTCATGTATTATGGATGTATATATTGTTATTTCTCCCATATTGTAATCTATATTCAACATTTTTTAAATTTTTATAATTTCTGTAACTTATGTCTTTTAAAACTCAATAAAAAATTATTAGAAGAAAACACGCACACGTGGGCTTCACAACTATTAGTACTTGTATACATGTGTAGTACAGAGTTAGGGATGCCACAATGTGTAGATCATTTCCATTTTTTTTTTTATTCTCTACATTCAGTATAAGCAATGTTTAGGTGATACAGTCCCTTTAATAGTTATATTGCAATGTATTAATGGACTGTTCAAGCCACATATAACTTTTTCAAGCTAAGTGAAGAGAGATGCAGGGAAGGCACTCCCAAAACCATGACAAAGTGGATTTAGAGTGCAAGCTTAATAGTTTACCAATTTCAAACATCACTTTATATACAATTTATAAAGCTAAGCTATTACCGTATTTAATTAGAAATGTAACTGGATGAGAACTGAAATCACTGCTTTGGCATACATGTTCTGTAAAACAATACCGAATAAAGCTTTGGAAAAAAAAAAAAAAAAGGATTGCCAAAGTATTGTATTGCATCACTCTGAGTCACTCAGGGTGTGGTGCAGAGCACGAAAACAATCCTTGCGCCATCTGGTGTTTGAAACATGAAACTGCATGCACAAAATAAAATAGTGAACTAGTAAGGTAATTTTTCTACCTTCCTCCCTCTACCAAAGTTGACACACAACCCAATTTCCCTCAAACTTAAATTATTCAACATATAATTACTATATAATTGTAGTATTAGTAATTAGTTTATAAACACTCCATTACTTCTGTTATAAAGAAACACAATGCATTATATGCATGTTGTATATACACACGTATACAGTAATTCTATACGCGTGTATACAGATATACCTGTTTAATGTCGTGTTGGATTACAACTGATAAACTGCTTAATTATATGTAGCCTGAGAATTATAGGAGTTGAAATCTCACTAATAAAATAAAACGCTTACGTGTGCACTTGAATCTGTAAATGAAGCCCCCAATAAGATATAATTAGAAGAAGACGATGGCCAGGTCTGGAATCCAGGTTCTGTATTTACAATAACACAATATAATGATCTAGCCTGCTTGAATAGTACATTAACACATTGCAATATAACTATTAAAAGGACTGTATCACCTAAACATTGCTTATGCTGAATGTAGAGAATAAAAAAAAGATTGAAAACGATCTACACATTGTGATAGAGAATTGCAATCAAATGCCTAAATTAGGAGAAACAAAATGTGTTTTAAATGCGTCTGTGGAGTCTCCAGCTTATGACATCACCTGTAACTTGATATGCAAATTACACATATCCCATTAAAAAACGTTAATTTGCATGTCATATGGCAGGAGATACCCCAGACACATTTAAAACACATTTCTCCTAATTTAAGCATTTGCTTGTTATTTTAACACAATGTATAGATCATTTTCAAACCTTTTTTTTTTTTTTTTTAGTCTACATGCTCAGTGAAAATGTTTAGGTGATCCAGTCCCTTTAATAATAAGCACACGAGTGCAGATCTAGCGTGATTCCAGTGTGTCTCAAACTACCCACGTTGCAGAACTGTACACTGCGCCAAATAACCTTTTAATCGTCCGCCCAGACACTGGGACAAACAAGGGCATGCCTTACATGCATCCCGCTCTGTGTGTAGCTGTATGGATGTGTGCACAGGAGGTCCTGGTTTCATTATCCCTCAATTACTGTCTAGCAGTGGGGCAGCGAGCGCAGCTCAGCGGCAAGCTGGGCACTGCGGATCTGTGTCAGTCTGAACCCCCCCCCCCCCCCCCTGCTTTAGCCTCCATGTCGCTTTCTAATCAAACAGCACAAGCAGCAGGGAGGTTATTGATGCCTCTGTTGCATGGCTTTTAAGCTTTGGTAAACTGCAGGAGTTTGATTAATATCAGATAATCACTCTAAACCAGGCGGGCTATCTGTTTCTAACTAAACTTGTTGTAGAAAAGTAAAACCAGCATAACACGACAAGGGAGAGAGAGAGAGAGAGATGTGACAAGGAACAAAGGATGACGTTTGAAGATTGGAGCAAAAAAAAAAAACTCATTAAAAAGAAATCTATTTTTCAGCATAATAAAGAGCATTAGGCTGAACTTATAGTGATATATATTCCCATCAATGATTAATCATGTTTTGGGTGGATACAGGAACAGAGGCATTTGTGGTGTTATAGCACCATCTGCTGTTCAGAAAGTAGCACAGAAAAAAACCCTAAATATTTAGAGAGGAGAATGTTATAAATCACTATATGTATGTGTATATGTACATATATGTATATATATATATATATATATATATATATATATATATATATATATATATATATATATATATATACACACATATACACATATATATAAATATATATATATATATATACACACACACACCTATAAATCTATATACACACACACATATGTTAACATACATATCAGGGACAGAAATATGCACCTGGGAATGCAAGAGATATGAACCCACAGAAGGCAGTGATATCAAGCTGTGGCCCTATAGCTGCTGAAGGCTTACATCTCTATTGATACTATGTCACCCTTGATCTATAGCCTCTTCTTGGCTGTAATACGTAATACAGCCATTACAGGTGCACGGGAATATGATGTCATAGTTAGCATACAGGACAGGAGGGCAATGAGGGAGCAGAATACTACTACCGTATTTGCTCGATTATAAGACGACCCTGATTATAAGACGACCCCCCAAACTTTGGATATTCCTTTAGGAAAAAAAAACTAAAAGCCTGAATATAAGACTACCATATAGGAAAAACGTTCAACTTGTATATATTCACATGTAAATTGCTTTTTTAATAAAATATTATATAAAAAAAATGCATTTCTTGTGTTTATTTCTTTTTATGTGCCAATGCTGCCTCTCTTTCCCTTGCCCCCAGCTTTGTCTCACTCCCCACTCCCCCCTCATGTTTCTCTCTGCCCCCCTTCCTTTGTCTCTCCCCCCCTTCCTGCTCTGCCCCCCTCCCTCACTCCCTGCCCCTGTCTCTCTGCCCCCCTCCCTCACTCCCTCCCCCGTCTCTCTGCCCCCCTCCCTCACTCCCTCCCCCGTCTCTCTGCCCCCCTCCCTCACCCGTCTCTCTGCCCCCCTCCCTCACTCCCTCCCCCGTCTCTCTGCCCCCCTCCCTCACTCCCTCCCCCGTCTCTCTGCCCCCCTCCCTCACTCCCTCCCCCGTCTCTCTGTCCCCCCCCCCTTACCTGTACCTCAATCCCTGGTGGCTAGTGGGGGCAGCCGGGGGATGTCTGCACGATACTTGCAGACTTCCTCCATGCTGCCCGACACGGCAGTCTATTATGACGGACAGCTGTCCATCATAATAGTCGGCCGTGTCGGGAAGCATGGAGGATGTCTGCACGTATCTTGCAGACATCCCCCAGCTGCCCGATTCTCCCTGGTGGCTAGTGGGGCAGCAGAGGATGTCTGTGCGATGAGCACAGACCTCCCCTGCTGCCGCCCGGCACGCTCGCCGGGACTTCTGTGACGAAAGCGGAAGTACCCGGCTTCTTCACAGAAGCCCCGGCGGTCGTGTCGGGCGGAAGCAGGGGAGGTCTGTGCTCATTGCGCAGACATCCCCTGCTGCTAGAGAGGGGGATCCAGGTCCCCTGCAGCTCTGCTGTGGACCTGGATCCATGTCTTATAATCTGACCTCAATTTGAGGTCAGATTATAAGACGACCTCGAATGTAAGACAAGGTGGATTTTTCAGAGCATTTGCTCTGAAAAAAACCTCGTCTTATAATCGAGCAAATACGGTATTCCAAAAGGCTCAACAACAAAATTATTGCTGTCTTATTAAAATGGCTGCTAAACTATGCTGCTATGGATTACCCGCTCTTCACTGCAGACTATTTAGAGTGTTGAACACGATGAATGAATATATCATGGTCCTTTAACTTTCTCAGTCGCAGAGATCCACACACACACACACACACACACACACACACACACACACACACACACACACACACCAGCCATAACATTATGTCCCCTTTTGCCTCCAAAACACCCCTGGTTCTCGAGACATGGAGTCCACTAGATCTCTGAAGGTGGGCCGTGGAATCTGGCACCAAGACGTTCGCAGCAGACCCTTTAAGGGGACACTCATTTTCCCCCCCAATAATATAGAATCACAAGTGAAATGTAAGTTGTTCCTGCTGTGAGGATGAAGTGGCGTGTACTTTTGATAATACACTTATCCTCTGACCAATAGCTGCCATGCTTGCATAGGAAGAAAGGCAAGTTTTTTAGAATCAAGAATAAGTTAATTTGACGCACATTCAAGAGTACTATACACGGCCGTAAGTACTTAATAATGTGCAAAAGAGTATGTGTGACAGCACCTTTAATTATTACAGCAACATAAACAATGCAAAGGGTAATTACAAGGTAAATAATACCAACAGAGACTGATGTATAAGGCAGAAATGGCCCTGATCAGCAGCTTAGAGCAGAGAGACGTTGCTGTTCCCGATATAAAATAATTATAAATCTATATAAATTCCTTTTTTATGGAAATTTGATTGGCTAGCCATTGCATCAACTTTCCTTATTATCAACCAGTCTTTAAAGAGCCAAGTATTAAAGGGTGTGTAATATCTTATTGCTAGATAATATACCTAGACCTCCATCAGCAACAAGTATCAGTCTAATACAGTTATGGGCTCAAAGTAAAATGAATGTTTATTTTCAGAACCTGTAACTTACTTTACATCCCCAATTTAAATGAAAAAGACTATTATCAGAAAATTAAGCCCTGAAAACATAAAACAAAAAGTTGCAAGTGCAAAAAAGTTAACTGTGCAAAAAAACTATATATATATATATATATATATATATATATATATATATATATATATATATATATATATATATATATATATATATATATATATAGAACAAGTGCTCCATCTTGTGGTCAAATATGGGCACAGCATTAAAATACTATACAAATTCAACATAACATTTCACTAGAAAAAAAAAAGAAAAATGTGAACTTAAGGTTAATCAAGTGACATTACTTAGAAAGGGCCAAAAATTACCCTCAAATAGCTTTTAATTAAATGGAAGATCATATCCATCTGATTAAAATGGCTTTTCAATAATACGCCACTCTTAAAAAAAGAGACCGTATCACCTATACATTGTTTTTACTGAGAACTTAGAGAGTAAACATTGATTGAATTGATCTATACATTGTGTTAGCAAAACTGCAAGCAAAAAAATGCCTAAATTAGGAGAAAATGTATTTTGAATGTGTCTGTGAAGTCTTTGGTTTATGACATCACCGTGACTTGATATGCTAACGAATTGCTTTTAAATGGGGACCTATTAATTAACTTTAAAAAAAAAAAAAGGATATGTGCAGATCAATTTTACCTTTGAGTGTCTTGCATTGTTTGTCCACATCAGTACTGACCCCCGTACGGCGCGACGTAGTTTATATACTTTGCACATTGGGGGGGGAAAAAATGTTCCAAATAAACCTTTTGCCTCTTTCCTCAATTTTAGATTACAAGGACAAACAAGATAAACTTGATATGGATTGAAATTCACAATGATTGCAGGTAACCAGATGTGATGCTTAAGCAAAGTGGAGGATTATGGGAAATTTACATTTCAGGGCTGCTGTAAAATGAACGCCAACCTGTGGGGTACTGACCGTGACCAGGGTCTCTGCAAAGAAATGCCGATCAAGCAGCTCTCCAAACTGAATTCAGGACGATAAGCGGGGAGCAGGAAATCTTCTACATTCAAAACGTATTTTGAAATATAAAATGCATGTGCTGTGTGACAGAGCAATGTTACTCATAATAAACAAAAAATAATACAGGTTCGAATCCGCAGTGTGTCTGAAGGATGTTAAGCTATGAATGTGCCATTGGCATATACAGCTGTTACTTCAAAAGAACTAGTCACAAAATCTACACTAATATATCAGTGCTGGTATGGATTGTACATCACACACAAACCATGGGGGTCATGTATAACTAATGGCTCTACTTGATATCTAATCCGTATTATTTCAATTTGTTTTTTGCTCATATACCTGTACGGTATATATATATATATATATATATATATATATATATATATATATATATATCTCAAAATGTCGGAATGGTGTTTATCCGTAATTTGATTAATAGGAACCTAAAGCTTCTAATGCTTTGTACATGGGGTGGGGTGGTAAGCTGACCCACATCGAGACCAGCGCATTCTCCCAGGATTTGTTGGGGGTCCGCATTATACATCGGCAAACATGGGGATACTCAGTATTCGGCACTATCCCTCCATGTGCCTTCTTTATACATCCCCCTTAATAAGGGTCAGATTCGCTTGATACACTATCATGAAACAGGGGCTTTATTCATGAAACAGGGAATTGACAAGGGAAATGTAAAATTAAGGTCAAAATAGCAGAGCTGGTCAACTATAGCTGAATTTGAGAATTTTTCCAACTCACCTACTATGGCCTTAAGTTTGCAACTTCCTTGTCAATCTATATATCTAAATATATATCTTTATATATATATATATATATATATATATATATATATATATATAGCTACCTGTGGGAGGAAAGCGTTTGTAAAACGTTCTACATGAATGAGTGATGAGCAGCTATACTCTGCCTGACAGGGTTGTTGCAGAAGCTGCATTTAATATAAAATTCCAGCATCAATCGTTTCCTTTATTTTACAGTTCGATCACAGTGGACTCCCAGAAGTCCACACCGGGATACAGTTAACTTTAACTTTACCAGCTCATCAGCACACAGAAACCTGTGTCATTCCTGAAATCTGCAAAGCTTTCCAAAGCCAGAATGAATAAAGCCGTGGAGGCAGCAATGTCTGAATGCAAAAAAGAAAAATGGATTCTGTCAATCTGAACTTTCCCGGATAATGAAAAACACCATAAAAAAAAAACTCTCCAAGGTCTGGAAATGAAATACTTCACATCCCTGCCTACTGCCTTTTACTTATTTACAAGCTTATGGTCCCCAGTTATTCAGTGTACTTCCTTTTAACGCTTACGTTTGATGTGACACTTGTCAATTTGCATAATAGACAGAAGAAAAAAGATAAAAAGTTTAAAGTAGAAATGTGGGAAGAACGGCCCAATCTCATCTTTATAGTCATTAAGTCACCAATGCATCAGGGGAAAGCAGAAAGTATAAGAGCCATTTAATTAACCGTTGTCTATGGCTGATAATGCCCAAATCCTACTCTTTCCACAACACTTTCGGTCGGTTCATCAATAAATGCTGGTGAGATAGTTTATTGGGTCAAGGTATCAATTTTTAGAATTTGTTTAATTCTCTGGTCTGCTTCCCTGTGTTGACCTTCAGCTGACGTTCATACAAAGGAGAACAATTCAATTGGGAAATGGTAACATCCTCTGGATATACTTGAAGCTTCAGAGTGAGTCAAGTATAGGACAAGCTGTGAAAACTGCAAGTGTTCGCTTGCTTATATAGAAGAGAAATAACAAAATAAGTAGGGCTACTAATATATCCAAAGATGAACTACTAGGAGCACTATTACATGTCTTTAAGGTTAACAAAGGTTACTCATTCTGTAATTATGTCCTTTTATTCACTTGAAGCGTCAACTGCATGGCCTGAGAGTTGAACCTAACACCAGTTGCGGCTCACATTACCCATGAATGCAAACTATTGAGAATTACCTAGCAAAACGAGGCATAGAAAGTCACAGGTCTCTACAGCAATAGGGTGCTAGTAGCAGCCTCACTGTGGGGCCAATAACAAAAAAGAATTGTTTTGCAAAAAAAAAACAACTTTGATTTTCCAGACCACACAGGATGCTACTTAGCTTAAAGGACAACCATAAGTACTTCCTTTATGGAAGCACGAGTTAAAAAAGAAGCCCTGCTCCTCTGGAGTAAACCAGACATGTATTTTAATAGTTTACTCTTTGCTGAGACAGCAGTTCTCGAGGCTGGTGCGTGCTGACATTGTCAGCCAATCAGAGCAGGCGCTTGCCCCACTCGTCTGATCGGGGTCTGAATATAGCAGGGGTTCGGAGCCTGTCGCCGACCAGATGGCTGCCTGCTTTTCCTGGAAGCATGGCAGGTGCCAGTCAGAGGGTAAACTCGCATGTACTATGAAAACGTAAAAAAAGTAAAATTAGGTTTAGTGTCCCTATAAATGGTAGAACCACCACTGCTAAGTGACCACTTAGGGTCTCCATTTGTTTAGGGAGAAAACCTAAAACAAAAAGGGGAGGCATTTATGGAGACAAGGCAAATAGACAATACAGGGTGCTCCAGCTAGATTTTTTGCTTGGTGCCCCCCAAAAACCTAGTACCACCCCTAAAAAACTGCATGTTGCATCAAGCAAAAAATAAGCTGTTTAAAATGTTATTACAGAGCATCTCCTAGCAGTGAGAATAACACAGCATTAATCCCCACCTTTTGAAATGAAAATAATATACTGTATATAATTACTTCCTGAAATTATACTTCCCTTTTAACAAAAAGCCCTTAACACATAAACTTGACAGACCTCCAATAAATTGCAATGTGCTCTGGTGCCATTCTTTTTTGCAGCCTGTGACATCTTCAGACGATTAACATCCGAGTCTGGTAATATCTCAAGCTAAAAGGCACGTTAGTACACTGAAAGGCCTAAATGAAAGTTACTCTCCGTGGGCTCGCTACCGTTCTCAGTCCTCAGGTGCTAAGAAATAAATTAAAGAGCAGAGGAAAAAAAAAAGTGAGCACCTCTTCCATGCAGCTCTGTCTGCCTAGCAGAGCAAGAACAGGAGCAGCATCCCAGTGTATTCGGTGTACTAGTGCTGTTTGTTGTTGCCGCATGATCTAGGGTAGAAGGAACCTTGAATAAGATACGCCATAGAACGGGCAAAGATAAAAAGGACAGGGAGATAATTACTTGTCCCACCCTTCTGCCTCAACTATCTGCTCTCCTTCCCTGTGTCTAATCAGTAGAAAGTGCCCAGCCTGCAGCTAAATGAGAGCCCAATTAATTAAAACTGATTGTAAGCAGAGATGGTAACGAGCACAGACCGCAATTTAAGTAAGCAGCGGCTGGCTTCACCCCTCTTACTGCGAGGCATTCCATCAGCCTGCAGGGGTGTACAAAACATTTTAATCAGAGAGGAACAATCCTCCCCCCTTCCCGAAGAGATCACGCTCACTGAACTTCCAAATTTGCTGAAGAAATTAATGTAACTGAACAAAGTAATGCCCGTAGCATAATGGTGAATTATTACCTGCGCTTACAAGGATAGCGAGCGCGCTGCGACATAGATAAATATTTAAGGTGATAAAGGTGTTGAAGGACGCACAGGAACAGAGTAACTTCATGAGACACGGCAAGCCAGGCATTTTAAATGAAGTTCAAACTGGTGTCAAAAAAGTATCTTGCGTCGGGAACATCAGAAGCTGCCATGTTCCTTCATCTTACAGAGTGCGCAAGTTACGGTTTGAAGAAGGACAGAGTCTTGCATTTTTATATATATATATATATATATATATATATATATATATATATATATTTTTTTTTTTTTTTAACGGAAGGAGCAAAACCCAAAGGAATTACTGAAGGGGAAAAGAAAAAAAAAATCTCATTAAAAACTCAAATCTTTCTGATCCTGCCAATGTCAAAAATGGCATCATAAATCAATAGTGCCATTCTCCAAACTACAAAAGGAAGAAAGCATAGAGTATGTTAGTGGTAAGGCTGTCCCTTGATGTGTTCTCATTTTAAGCCTACATTTAGAAATGGATGTAACCTGTCTTTAAAGCCAGCTGAGTTCACTATGGCAACCATCTAAACTGTAACACAGCTATGTCAGATCATCACAGCATTTTAGAGGTGCAATAGGAAAGCTGAATACATACATCCTAAATATCTGTGGTACAAGTAACTCCAACAGGTTTCCTGTAACTAGTTTGGAAGTAAGGAAGATCGCAATACATAAGGTTCCAAAATAAAAAGGGTTTCTGGGCTGCAATGTGGCCGGGCACTTTTGTCTGGCTCTTAATCCCATGCGAGACTGGTGCTGACGATGTGTGCTCGACTAGCACATATCTGGCTTGACGCGTTTCGCGCTGCTTGTTTTATATTATTTTGCGCAAAACATGTCAAGTACAGGAGTGCTCTCTTTCATTACGTTTTGCTAGCAATACATAAGACAGCAAAACACATCGTTAAATTACCACACATTCGATTAAGTTGTTACAGTTCCCTTAATTCTTATTTGTTTTGGTAGAGCTAGGTACTTGGGTAGTAATTTCAGACTTGGCAGTCATGAGACCATGTGACAGCTAAACTATGCCAAATGTTAATGGAAATATTTGAAGGCCAGAATCATGTATTAATCAATCAAATATCACATTTTAAATACCTGGCTTCTTTCTTTCTTTCTTTTAATATTTTTGTTTCTTTTTAATGTTTTTAAGTTTGTTAAGAGAGACCAATTTCTACTGGTTTTAACTCAAACATACTATAAAATCTCTATGTCAGAACTTGCCAGTAGATGCTAGTCACACAGGAGAGATTTAGTAATAACTATTTAAATAAAGTGCCAGTGTTATAAGGCTTGTTACAATGAAGAATTGCTAGGAACACAAACTCAGTGGCGTGATGTATGTCTCCATCTGATTAAAAGGGAATCTAACATGAATTAATTCTGCTCTTTCACTTTAAAAGAAACCACTCAAAGTTGAAAATTATGAAAAATGTTGTTCTCGATACAGTTTTCAGAAATGTGACATTTATGTTGCTTTAAAAAAAAAAGTTTATGTACTGTACAATCATGTTGACTGTGCTTATTATAGGATAATGATAAGTTCCTGATTGCCTGATTTTGTACCTTCACTAGGTGACGGGGGCATTTGTACCAATGTTGCAGCTAAAAAACAAAAAGTACCCATGTCCAAATTCTTATCTGAAATCTGCAGTGCATTTTGGAGACAGATAGGATTAGGTTGTTTGTGAAAGTGTTTGTGGATAAGTTATTCCTCGCACAGCTTAGGAGATGAGTGATAAACGTAAAAGCTGAGAGAGAAATGGGGGTGGGGGGGGTGGGTGGTGGAAGCAAAAATGTAATTTAAGATATAGATCAACAATGTGAGAGATAGACAGCAGTGCAGTTTTGCGGTCTGTAATCTGTTCAGAGGAGAGATAGGAAAAAAGGGACAGGATGGCACAAAAGGATTTATAAAGCTTACAGATATCCATAAAAAGAGGTTGGCTAAAATCTTGCAGAAGTAGGAGACTTGTGCACTTAAGAACTCTAAAGGGGCTGGGTCGCCTAAACAATGTTTACACTGTGAATTAATCAAAGAAATTCATGTCTATATCATTTGTTGTTAGATTGCAAGCCAATGATTTAAGAGAAAAATAGATTAAGTACGCCTGTGGTGTCTCCTTCTTATGACATCACCTTGTGACTTCATGTGTAAATTGTACCCCCCCCCCCACTGAAAGAAGTTCAGTTACATATTAAGTCACATAGTACTTTTAAAAGCAAAGTCACACTAAATGCTGCCTGAATGGAAGATGAGATTTGGATTCATGATCTAATTTCGGCGACCAAACTTTTTTGTCATAGTTTTTCATCAACTAAAGGTTTTCAGTGACTAAAACTAAACAAACCATCACTAAATAAAAACATAGTTAATAGGACTTAAACTATGACTAAAACCCATTGCAAATGTCATCGACTAGAATTGGATTGGCTGTGAGACAGACAACACCCTGCAAATAAAGAGGAAAGGATACGCCTCCATCTGACTCGCCTGGTACCGTCACGTAAATGTTTCCCCTCCCATCTCCCTAGAAAGTTAACTTAACACTGTGTGACGGCCTTCTCAGACCTGTTCCCTCCCTCACTGCTGGAGATTTAGTCGACTAAAACTAGACTAAAACAATTCAGATAACTAAAATATGACAAAACTAAAATGGCATTTTAGTCAAAATACTAAAATGAAATCAAAATTTGTCGTCAAAATTAACACTAGTGTTTAGGACTGAAAATGGCTATCATGAAGGTTGCACTGGGACAGCATTCACTTGAGCATGTGAATTGCCCGACTCTCCGCCTCTTCCATGAAGATTATTCCCTGAGCCCTTGAAGTAGGAGAAAGCAGTGAGATAAGTGTATGTGTAGTGAAGTCGTATAATGACATGGTCAGGGCATGGCGTTGCAGCCGAGGATGTCAGCTTTGGCCGCATTAAACAGCTTCTCTGCTCGTGTGCCTGGAGTTTAGTACATAGTGACAGCCTGCAGTGTCCAATCCGTCTTCAGTTGGATTAGTAATGCCTGCACTCGAATGAAGGCATGGGTAATATGACCGCTTTCACCCCAGGCAGAAAACAAAGCATTATTGAACTTCTTTAATAAAAAATATTTTGTTTTCAGGACACTTATCACCACAGTCGTGTTTCTATATATATTTAATATGTCTGTACAGTGACACCAGTGTCCATGGTAAGATTCTTGAAATGTCCAGTATGTTGGTCAGTGCCTCTGGTATTAAAAAACAAAAAAAACAAAAAAAAAAAAGAAGTCCCTATACATCTCCTGGTATCACAGCCTCGCACACCAGTATGATCTGTTTTGCAAAGGTACTTTTTTTTATCTAATGTTTCCAGGCAGGGCTTGACAAATACCAGAGGTCATAGAACTCCACAGAAGTGGAGCTCCTAAAAAAAAAAAAAAGTGTGTATAGCTGGCAATATTCAGCACCAAGCATTAATATAAAAGAAAACCACAGCAAGACTCTAATTTGTGAGCTATAATTAAAATGCAGTGTCTGGATAATAAAAGCTTTTAACCCCTTCGCGATAATGGACGTGCCAGGCATGTCCTGCTGGGAACTCTGTTCCCAACAATGGACGTGCCTGGCACGTCCTGCGGTGAATCAAGCGGTTTTCACGATCAACCGCTAAAAACCGCTTTAACGGTGCTGGTCTATTGCCTCGATGTCGAGACAATAGCCAGCACCGAAATGTCCTTTCTGGGGCACCCACGGAGCGATTGTGGGAGCCGGCTATGCCCTCTGGTAGTCTGAGCTTCGGAAGTGAAAGTAAATTCACTTCCGTCGCTCTGAATATGCTGCTTGACTGCCCCTAGAAGCAACATGGCAATGTTAAAAAAAATTAAATAATTTTTAGCATAAGGGATAGGGTTAAAATTAAATTAAAAGATATTAAGAAACAGCATAAGGGTTAGAGTTGGGGTTAAATTTAGTGTTAGGGTTAAATTTAGGGCTCGGATTGGGTCAAAAGGTCAATGTAGGAAAAAAAACAAAAAACACTTTTTGGTTTTTGCCCCATAACTCGCAAAAAAAATACCGGAAAACATGGAAACATGCATATTTCTGAACTTGGGATAACATTTAGAAACTAAACTTTAGACGGGGTCTTTTTTAAGATTGTATTTGTGTAAATTATATTTTAGGTCAAAGTTAGAAAAAAAGTGTTTTTTTTTTTTTTCATCCTATTTTATGACTTTTTTGTAGTAAATTATAAGATATGATGAACATAATGGTATCTAATGAAAGCCCTTCTTATGACGATAAAAAGAACATATAAATTTGTGTGGGTACAGTATGTGAGAGAGAAGAAAATTACAGCTAAATACAAACACCCTAGAAATGTCAAAACAGCTATTGTCACCAAGGGAAAGACAAGGTAAAAATGTCTTGTCACTAAGGGGTTAATTAAGTACCAAATCTGTGAGAGCATAATAAAAAAATTAAAAAAATATATCTATATCTATTCATTCCATTAACTGGATTAGGATACTGCGATTAATAAACAACTAGCTCAGGAAGGGTCAACCTGCTAGCTTGGTTGCATTTAAGGAAAGCATAACGCCAATATTCAACAAAAATGGTTTAAAGATATGGTGCTGCGTTACCTTTTCTCTTTAGTTTTATGGAATCCAACATAATTTGGAGACCAGAATATATATCACCTGAACACTGTGTAGACTGGGAATGTGGAGAAAGAGAAAAAAAAAAAAAAAATGATATGTTGTGGTAGCAGAATTGCAAGCAAATGCATAAATTAAGAGAAACATATGACATCAATGTCTGTTTCTCTTGTTTACGACAACACCTGTGGCTTGATATGCAAATTACACACTTTCAACTGAAAGGCAGTTTATTTGCACAGGTAATGAACAGGAACACGGCAAACGCCTTTAAAAAAAAACATTTTTCTCCTAATTTAGGCATCTGCTTTCTGCCAGCACAATTTTTTGTTATTCTCTACACTCGCAATGAGATTACACGTTTTATCAGGTGAGAGTTCCTTTAACATCCCAAACAAAATCACACACATTCTTAATGTGTTTTTGCAAAGGTTAATGAGAAGTTGGATTTATATTTTGCTTGTTAATACATATTCTACTGGTACTTTAGGAAGCCAATGGAAAATATTCAGTATTGTGATATGATATTTTGTGCTTTACCACCATATAATACACTTAAATTCAGGCATTCCCTTTCTTTAAAATGGCAGTTACCAGCAGTGGAAGGGTTACTTTAAAACAAATGATGTGTTTTCCACAGAAGCTAGTACAGTTTGGGGGCTGGAAGGTGTGATGCTAGGAGGGGCTTGTAATTATTCAGGTAGCTAGGGACACTCTGACACCGATTGAGGAACAGTGAAGATGTGACCAAGCTATCCACCCATCCTGCAGGCCCAAATCCAGCTAGGCAATGTGGTGTATTAGCTCTAGCAACTTCCTTCAGAACCATCAAAACCCGATTGATCCAGATGCTAATCCACCCAGAGATGCAGCTACAAAGATCACCTGGGGAATATAAGTATAAACTTACTGTATCAATCTCTTATAATTTTATACTTTAGTTAAATGTCACTCGGATCCTTTTGCTAGTTGTTTAGCATATACCATGTATATTGTTAAGCATATAACATTTATAGTGTTAAGGTCCTTTTTTTTAGCTAGCATTATTTATGCTCATTTTGTTATATTTTATAACATTGTTTTATTAAAACATTATCTAAATAGCAGTGTTTTCAAGTGATTTGTCAATTTGGGGGTTGACATCCAGGATATAATTCTGCCAGAATTCCTAATATAAATTGGTTGGTTTCGGGGTATATTTCAATTGTATGTGATTCCAAGAACTGTATTAGTGTTTAACACAGCAGTTATAGTGAAATCCATTGTGCCATATGAATTCATCCAAAACCACAACACTGAGATACTCTCAAACCCACCAAACCAAAAATGAGTAATTGCCCGCCTCTGTGTATTATTCAAAACCAGAAAAGGGTGACACTCCATGTTGTTTAGAGCAATGCTATGTGCAATGCTAGCCAGTATTGTCAGACATGAAATTGACCAACCATTATTTTTAATGCATATAAAAAGGTTCCATTCTTCTTGATACATATATGAAAATTGAACTGATTTAGGTTTAAATTGACTCATCAGTATCAGGTTTGCAGCTTCTATTACTCCTCCGACTTAATTCTCCAATTGGGATCATAAAACATGTAAAAACATAATGGAACATAGTCACATGATGCGCAATAGACTGGCATGCGCACTCCCATGTCCTGCATTGAGCCCTCGCACAGCAGTGACTATTGCGCAACACACACCACAATCACGCAAGATGGGTATGGATAGCGGTCCAACTTTCAAGGCTATCCAGAGTCTGCACACACCTCCAGGACTGCGGACACCTATACAATACTGGTACACTTCCTTCGGCATTTATTTCCTTTGTTATGTTCCCTGTATCCAGGGACTAAACTGTTTTAACGGATTCAAATTTACAAAGTATAAAAAGTTGTCCTTTTTAATATTCAACAGTTATATCCAAACTAGAGTATCAAAAGATGAAGCTTATAGCCAACAGTGAGAGACAGGCCTTTTGGAACTGCGTTCACCAAGAACCATTACAGACGTACAGTGCTCCTGTCTAAAAAAGGCTGATTTCCCCTTTGGCTAGAGCAGCCTAAATAATGTCTTTATAGATAGCAGCCACACAACTACTTCTCTATACACCAGGCTGAGACTATTACTGCATTTTACTACACTTTCTTCTAGAACTTAGAACATCTTGGGCTTCCACACTGGCTCCACGGAAAAACAATTGTCATAATAATCCTCTTTGTGCCTCCGAAGCCCATATGGTGGTTATTAACTTGGCTTAGAAAACAGAAAAAAAAACATTTAGCATTAATAATACAAGCATCTGATACTGTGCAGATTCTAATTGCTTTCAAGTATCTATTAAAGAAATGATAAGGAGAGTTAGTCTCATACAAGACAATGCTCAGTTTGCAGGTGTAGCCCATATTACTTTCCTTGTACTCCCCCCAGAGCCTGAAAAACATGGTTTCCTTCCATTTAGTATGTTGTTGTTTACCTTGGGTGGCCACAGCACTTGTTCCACTGAAGACCAAATTAAAAAAAAAAAAACCTTGCAAAATGTGTTTGGTTTGGGGAACGCACAACTCAGCCCGGCAGAGTTACCATTTACGCATAAAACAATCTTGAACTTCAGCACTCGCGGCTGAGCTCACAGGAGCGCATCAATTAAGCAATGACCCCTGGAAAACGAAGGACAAAGCAATAGACAAACGAATGGCTTTGTGCAGACAGTCCTTGCAAAGTCTCAGTCAGCTCACCGTGAAATATAACAATAATAACTCAGAAATACACATTAGAGGCCTTATCTGAAAAGACAAAGCTGCGGCACTGAGAAGGCACTAACTCTGCCCTTGAATTGGGAGCTGCTGCAGCCTTGCAGGACTGGCATGTACAGAATAAAACATGAGGCAAGAAAGAAAGAAAGAAAAAAAAAAGAAAAGATTGAATATAATTCAAGGGCCGAGGTGACCCCAATAAACAATACAGAGAGAGACACTTGCAACCCTATCATATAAAACACTTCCTCATCCTTCAGAGCTTTTTTGCATTTGTTAAATAGTTGCTGGCCTCAATTTCAGTGGAAATGTCCAATATTTTTAGATAATCACCGTTAAGGTTTGTACAAAGAAGCCGAAGTTTCCCTCATAGAGAGCTTGTTCTCTGCAGTGGAATCGAAAAGTATATTACAGTAGAAACTGAAAACTGAAAAAGGACCAGATGGCTTATAGGGAGAAAAAAAAGAAAACGAAGGAGAGAAGTGGAAAATAAATAATATGGAACTGTTCCTTTTCCGTTCACCTTCTGCAGAATTCTAAAAGACACGTCTTCTGTCGACTAACTTTGTACTGAAGTGGTTCTCATTGTGTTAACAGTAAACATTGCCTTCCTACAATGTAACTGTGCCCACTCCAGGAATGATTTTTAATGTGACATTTCCTGCTGCCTCTCATTTTGCCCATTACATCATACCCCCATGTATGGCCCTACCTTTTTCTTTGATGCAGTTATGAATGAAACCCCCCTTTTTTTTTAACATTTATAGCTTGGAAGAAAGATGAGACAATATGACTGAAACATTTCAGAACATAAAGGGAATCAACACAGTAAAGGACGACACCAAATATAAAATTGGAAAAATGTAGGCAGAAATTGTGCAGACTAGATGTGCCGAACACTTATCTGCCGACACACTATTTTAGGGGACAAATACAATGAACAATATCTGAGGAAGGAGCATGAGGAAAAAGGAGAGTGTTCCCTAAATCGGGTTATTAAAGTAAATAAGGGCAATGGTAAGGTCTACTGACTGGTATCACTGTTGCATGTTGCTCCACATTCAGTGGTTCCTGCTCTGCTTGAAGAGGCCCTTTCCTTCTCTCAGCTAGAAAAGCAATTCTATCCCAATGGATCTACACAACCAGTCCCACCTCATGGAACATAATCAGCTTTTTACAATGCCCCCACTGGAAAAAATGGGGACCCCCCCCTATTTTTTGGTTTTATCCACTTGCCTTCTTAAATCAACTTTTAAGTTATGTCATTTTACCCCTTGCAAGTCCTTTGAGACACCTGCATCAATGCCCAATTCGGGATCCAAGTCCTGCTGCAGTGGAGAAGAACACATTTTATGGATGAGACTGATTCATCGGCATTCACAACATTGCCTGGCAACCCAGCCAACCATGCACAGTTGACTGGCATGTGGCATGACAACATCACTGCACATAAGCATTAGCCCGGAGACTCCCTACCCCAAGACCTACATTCTGCCATCTCATATACTACATCTTCGCAAGATGGGAGGTAGCATGTTCTCTTATGTCATTTGAGAGACTGTGTGTATGTTTGTGTGCATATATATTGCCAGAACCCCTCAAAAAGTACAATAAAATGACACAAATGCTGCTTAAATAAAAAACTGGGTTTGTCACCATAAAATGAGCCTAGTCTGTGTAAATGTTTGTTAAGATTTTAGAAAACAAATGATTTATAGAATAATAGAAACTTTTTCAGCACAGAGATGTGCCAGTCGCATTATAAACATATCACCATTTTGCCATAGGGCATAAAGTGTCACCATAACTAAACAAAGACAGACATTTGTTGTATATTTAAGAAAGATTTAAGCCTCCTCTATACAATGATGGCGTCTCAACTAGTGGTTAAAATCATCTGATAACCCTAGTGAATCAGTCACAAAGTGACCTTCCAAGGTGCTGTCACCAGATGATCCTCCAAGCAGCTGTCAGCAGGGAGAGAGGGTTCTGGTTTCTGAAAAGCTTCTTTTTTTAAAAAAATTTTTTTTTAAAGACAAAGAATTCACTGTTTGACATTTGCAGTAAAATGGAAGGAATAAAATATATATTTTAAAGTATATCCAGTCAAAAGCATGGAAATTGCAGAAACTTAATGAATGTCCTTTTCAGTGTGTGACTGGTGACTGCAAAAGGACAGTCATGCAATGGGAAAATAGAAAAGAATATATATAAAAAGGTAGAAATGTAGACACTGAATGGTGGTCATGTAGGTGAATGTCAGCAAAGCAGTATGGTCATGTTAGTAGGGGCCAATGTACACCACTAGATTGAGAGGGCAAGTCTGAATACAAGGCCCAGTAATCATTTTAGACAAGTGCTGTGTCATGTAAATTAAAGAAAAGGACAGATCTGTGTCCTCCCCCCCCCCTCAACATTTACTATTTTCTAAAACATGAATACGAAGTTTATTAGTTACTGCTGTTGCAACAGTTGTGGCCACCTTTCCAAGCCCCTTCTTGTGTTCCATCACAACACACGGAGCTGTTGGAGCAACAGAGAGGGGCTGATTCCGCAGTAATGGTGAACTACAAGACTTTCTCAGAAAAAGAGTATTAAAATGACTTCAGAGGAGGTCGGCCACTTTCTGCGTACTCCCTCTTACTGAAGTCGCTAGATTTAGGGGCACCATTGAAATTATTTTCAAAGAAAAACTACAGGATAACTAATTCATTTATAAACCAACAATAAGTGCATTTTATAAAAACAAACAAAAACAAAACCTGTACAGCATACAGACAATACGCTAGTGGAATCCGTCCCTTTAACAATAATCAAAACATATTTCCCAAATTAGATCATATTTACTGTCCCCAAGCTTAATATTAGCATAAAAATACCTTTCAAGGACACAAGCATGCCAGCCTGTCTGACAGCATAGACTAGGTGGGGGTAGGAACCAGTGCTGTACCCAGTGGTCCCAGGGAGTTTGTTATTTGGGCACACAAACTGAGTTTTTTATTCATTTTTTAATGAACCTATAACAAAAGTGGATAGGCACTAACATAGTGGGTGGTGAACATTAACTGTTCTTCATGAAGGAGAATCTAATGATGTTGTATGGTCCTTTCCAGAACTAGTCATGGACACCTGCTTAGAGAAAGCATGTCGAGGATATACTCTATATAAAACAAACACGAATAAACCAATAAAAGTGAAGGCAAAAAAATTAAGTTTGTGGGCACTGGCAAGGTGAAGGAAGTGAACTAGGCATACTGATTTATATTGTAGCTCAAGAGAAGGAGACTATTATTTAAATAAGGGAGCAGTATTTTATAACTGTATTATGGATGTGTATTGCGGATAACATACAATAAGACACTGGGGACAAGTATGATTACTCTTAAATTAAACATGCAGCAATACATCCCATGTTGGTGTTTATATATATATATATATATATATATATATATATATATATATATATATATATATATATTTATCTAAAATAATGATCTGTCTTTTTGAAACTGGATGGCAGACGAAAAGAAAACCGTTCAGGACAAAAAAATTATATATATAGATTTATAAATATATGATACTTCATGGTTTTAAACAGAATAAGAAATCAAGAAATGCGAGAAGAGATTTAAAAAAAAAAAAAAAAAAAAAAGAAGAAATTTCTTAGATTATTTTTGCCGTTTTGCTTCAAGAGTACTAAAAAGATACAAGGGGAGGAGGAATAATTTCACTAGTAGAGCCAACAGCTATCCTTTGAGCTTGAGAAAAAAAAGAATAGGGAATCAGGAGTCAGCTAAAACCCTCCAAATTATTCTAGGGATATATATTTTTTTTTCTTGTGTGGATTGAATTGTTAGTGGATTAACAGTAAGAAACTCTTGGAACTGCCTGCATAAAGATGATAAAAAAAAAAAAGCAAGGAGTCTGGCTCAAACCAATTCGTGAGATGCAAGCAGAGGTGGGAGGGTTAGTGTCTTAACAACCGCTGAAGCATATAATAAGATCGGATGAATCCTTCATGTCCAAAACCGCTTTCCTGCTGCAGTGTTACCTGGCCAACTGCTGTTTCAACAACATCTCAGAAGCGTCAAGCTGCGAAGATTCAAATAATAGATTTGGTTTCTTCACAGCTACGTCTGAACTTCATTTAGAACCTGCCACCATGCCCTTAATATCGGCCTCCCTGTTGCACGCATCCGAAAAGTACATGACCCCTGTTATGCCTGTGTCCACAGTGCTCGTTTTCATATACTACTAATAAACACATTTTGTGAAATCCGTACTGATAGATCTTCACACAGTACTGACTTTAGATAACAGGAGTTGCATGGGAAGGAAACAAACAACAAAAAAATTACCCCAGATTGAAGATGCAACAACAACAACCAAACAAATAAGAACGACTAATACCCCAAGGGTTGAACAGATTTTTACAGATGATGCCTTTGCCCACTGAGCTCTCTCGCCGGCCTATAGTAAATCATTTTAAAAGAGAGTATCAGTTCGTTAATTGATCTGTAAAAACAGGGTAGACTGCAGGCTTTTACAATCAAGTGCGGACAAAAATAATCAGGTGGGTTATATACTAATCAGAGCACATATTTAAAGCCTTTAGGAACCTATGTAATAGGCTGGTGCTGCTTTATTGTGATAAAACTGTACAAAAATGTCAGGTTTTGACAAATATTTGTTGAGGAGCCAACCAGACATTTTAGGAGCCAGACAAACTGTACTTTCAAAGAGTTTCATGTAAAACTATATTTTAAAAAAATGACACGGCTTTCTGGTTCCTGGTATCTGTAATGTCCTGCTCTAAATATCTAAAGATATTTGTCTGTGAGGGTAAAATGGGATTGTTGGATTATTACTTTCAGTGCTGTATACAAGTGTATGGTGCTTAATAGGTTATGCTGGGGTAAAATTGATGGGAAAACCCCTCTACTTAAAATTCACTGGGTAGCAGAGGCATTATTACACATATCTACAAAACACACCAGACAAAAAGCCCTCTTTATCCCCCACAGAAATCCCCAAGTCCATGTATACAGTTGATAAAAGGTGATCATTCTTGACCTAATTTTGGCATGCTTTCCCCAAATTCTTTGCGGTAGTAGTAGCACCATACAATTAGAATCTCTGTGGGGAAACACAGGTTTTCTAACTTGTATGGCAGTTGCAGAGGTGTGTGTGTGTGTGTGTGTGTGTGTGTGTGTGTGTGTGTGTAACGATGCCTCTGATACCTTATGTTTTGTAAATTTCCACTCTGCTTATGTCTAACAGTGCTGTAACAGTTACCCGTAATTTGTAGAAATTCGTAGCTCGCCGTTTTACCTCTGTATTTGTGAATGTCACCCAGCTGGGATAATTAAGTGTACTTTCTAGAAGACAAAGGTTAATTTGCGAAATCAGACCGTTTGCTGGTTTCTTGCCGAGATGCAACCAGTCGACTTGGCTAATTGCAAAAAGCAGCTACAGCTTTGACAAACTACAAGTTCTTCCTTCAGGAGTTCAGTTAGCGAGTTAATGGCACGAGACATAATGTGGGCCGAACTACAAGGTTTACATAGAGCTCCGTTTAATACTTAAATATATTAATAGGTAGGCAACTTAACAGCCTTCACCAGCAGATTTGTTCTCACTTGGAACCAGGCTCTTAATGTTTGAGTACAGTAAATACATGTACAGACATATAATAAAAACCTTTATTTATATAGCGCCTTTCGCCCAATGGGATTCCAAGCGCAATCTCTCTGAATTATAGATAATAATAATAATAGATGTTATAACCCAGTTGATGGTACTCATCTATCGACCTTGCAAGTTCAAACTGAGTTGAACCTGCGACCTTGAGATTTGAACAGGCTCTGTAGCCAAGGTATTTACCGAATGAGCTCATTGGCCTGATAGACTGGAATAAGCAAGGACCCCAGTGTCCATGCCAAGGTGTGTGTGAAGGATCATAGAACATTAGATAGATCCAATAATGTAAAAAAAATATAACAAAAAAAAATATATATGTATATATATTTTTGTAATAATGTAGAAAGGTTATTGCTGGTTGGGGAGGTTAAAAAACAAAACAAAAAACAGAGATTCAACAAAGGCTTCCCAAAGACTTACTGAATGATGGACCTGTATGTATTGAGTTTAAGAATTATTCTTTAAAAAGGACAATAGTAACTATTTTACTTCCTATAAAAATAAGTTTCTCCACATGCATAATGAAACCCTTCTGACGCAGCAGAGGCTGTAAGAGTGATCCGACCGAAGTGTCACTAAGATGGCTGCTTACTCTGGTTGCAGACATTGATGCTGTGGCGGGGAAACCAGACGTAAAGATACATTTCATTATTAAAAAGAAAAAGAACAGTTTTGTTACAGTTAAATGTAGAAATATATGTAAAAGTTTAATATCCAACAAGGTAAGTGACAGCAGAACAGGCTCCTAAAATACTATAAATGGTTAAATTGTATCTAAGAAGTTTCTAACATAGAACGCTTGTCAGATTGGATTACTTGAACCAACCATGCCAAGTTGGAGAGGGGATGTTTCCATCCCAGCCGGGGGGCCTGGACGGCAGATCAGATGAAGATCTAAAAGAGGCCTTAACCCCGACGGAGGTTAAAAACAATGAAGCATAAAATACGGGAGCTGTGGAGGGAATAAAGCGCAACAATACAAAACTAGAGTGGGAGAAAGGTGGAACACAGCCACGCACATGCCCTTAGGCACTCTCTGCACATGTACAGTTTTGACAGGTTTTTCACCAAGGTGATTTACACGACATGTGTTTTCAATTACAGTTCCCCATCTGCAGAGCTGTAAGGACTCTTAGCAGAAAAGCGTGATAGGCCATGCATACACCACCAAGATGGAAATGTGCTTCCAAATTCATCCCAGAGGCAAGAATTTAAACACACCTGGTTTAACACACAAATACGCTCAGCACAGCACACGAATGAAGGCAGCATATACAAAGCTCTCATAAAAGGCCCATACCAAAACATTCGAGAGCATCAGGGAGCTATTGTTTCTATTCCACTAAATTGAGATAGCTTTGTGTAATGAAGGCAAAGATCCTGCATCGAAAGCTGCATAGTGATGAAGGAGATCAGCCGAGGATGAATAGGAACACCTGACTTATCATCCAAAAGGGTTATTTAATAATATAAATGCAACAATGTAGATATTTATGGTAGTCACATTTTTAGTTGAAAGGGAAACCTTTTTTTTTTTTTTTCTTAAAGGAAGCAAGAGTTAAATTATTAGTCTATGGAGAGAACTGGACATGTATCTATCTGGAGGATAAAAACTGGTTTACTCGTATGGTGCGTCTGGCTGAGGTCATTTCAAGCCCAGAGCCAGATTATGATGTAAGGCCCCACGTGATTGGGATGCCAGGACGGAGCTTTGGAGGTAGGGCACATGCCCTGTAACTCTATTTGACAGTACTGCACATTACTCCAACTCTGGTGTCCCTGACACCAGACAATACACTGAAGATTGAAGTTCTTGACCCTGCCGAACTCTATGTCCCGAAAAGTGGAACAGCTGTAGAGCTCGGCGGGATATCGCTACACTCTTAAAGAACGAGCAGAGGGTCGGAGGCCCTCCAGAAAACTTGAGAGTTGAAACGTTGCCTGCGTCTGATCAATAAAGTTCTCACGTTTGTATCGAGTGCTGGGTGTCCATTGAGTTTGTCTCCAGTTGGCATAGGCCCATCGGCTGTAGCCCCTAAAGCCCATGCCTTAATCAAGCCACAAGGTGAGGATATAATCAGGAGACACCACTGACACATTTAAAACATATATTTCTATTATTTTATACACTTGCTTGTACATTTGCCAACACAGTGTATTGATCATCATCTATTGTTAATCTCTACATTTACAATACAACCAATAATTAAGTTGACAGAGTCCCTTTAGGAGACCAGTATGGATAAAGGCTTGTTCTAACCGCCACTTTTAAAATAAATATACAGTTATTCTTTCTTTCAATACTGGCCTTGAAAACTTACCATGATATCTCCTAAAATAGGCACAGGAACATCTCTCCGGGCTATATGTGCACAATAGCAGCATTGCATGTGTATTTGTTAAGAGTACGTACAGGGACTTGCTTGCGCACCTGTAACGGATGGGACCTCTATACACACCGAATGCTTCACCCTGAGGCTTAATTAGAAACCACTATGCCCTGGTACAAACCCAAAAAAAGCTGGCCCGACTGTGTGAAAAATAGGCTAGCGGCGACGTGGTCACAGGGATCATTGGGCCCCCTTTTGCTTTGGGCCCCAGTCGCAGTAGCGACTCCTACAACCATGGTAGTTACGCAACTTGCTTCACTAATTTTCAATGGCCAAATTGCTTGGCAAGGACATCTGAGTATAAAGATGTACTTTTGGAAGACATTTTTGTGTAAGCCGTGGGCCAAGGTGGTCCAAGCTGGCATATAGAATGTTTAGGAAAGGTTAAAGCATCTTAACATGTATAGCTTGGAGGAAAGACGTAACAGGGGGGATATGATAGAAACATTTAAACACATAAAGGGAATCAACACAGTAAAGGAAGAGAGTATATTTAAAATAAGAAAAACTACCACAGTTAGAGGGAGATAGTCTTAAATTAGAGGGGCAACGATTTAAAGGTAATATCAGGAAATATTACTTTACTGAGAGGGTAGTGGATGTATGGAATAGCCTTCCAGCGGAAATGGTAGAGGTAAACACAGTCAAGGATTTTAAGCATACGTGGGATAGGCACAAGACTATCCTAGATATAAGATAGGGAACTGGGGACTAATAAAATTATTTTGAAAATAGGGCAAACTAGATGTGCCGAATGGTTATTATCTGCCGACACATTCTATGTTTCTATGTTTGATGCCTGGCTGGGTTGACACTGGATTATTTAAATAAGAAAGTCAGAAGAAACTTTCCACGGTCTTTTAAATAAAAAAATGGTTTTGTTTCATAAATGGGGGGTGAGGGGGGGGGGGGGGGGGAGAGAAATCATTAAAACAGCAGCAATGAACTTCTCTCAATAACTACGTTAGTTATCCATTCTTAGCTCCATGTTTGGGCTTTGTACAAAGGGTAGCAATAAATAATAATGTTTGGAAAACATATGCAGATAGCTGTGAGTATTGCCAGTTCCACGGTGACAGAATGTGTGTTTATACCATGCAAGGATGCATACTGTATTATTCCAAGCAGCAGGGAGTCGCTGGATCTTCGTTCCTCACACCATGTTACAGCATTTTTTAATTTTAAGTAAAATCACATGCTGTTTCCTCCCCTTCTGAAAGAATTGGCTCATTTTTCATTCGTGTGCAAAAAAAAACAAAAAAAAAACGCTTTGTGTTCCACAGGGCAGAAAAATAAATAAAAAAAAACCGAAGGAAACTAAACCAGTGCATTAAAAGGCTACCGTCGTGTTGTCTGATCTGTTTAACACAAGTCGTATAGTACTGGAGCAGAAAGGTCAAACTGGCAATGCCCCAGAGAGAAATAAGTTAGTCAGTGTCAGTGACTGGGTATTGAGGACGGTTTGACATTTGAATGATGTCATCTGCGATTTAATGGGTTTAGGCAAACTGACTGCTAGAGAATTCGAAGAGATGGGGAAAAACAGCCTTGGGGTTTTGGACGGAGTCAACAAAAACAACTTCAGTTTAACTGCCTGCAACACTGTGTCCCATCAAACTATATTAACATGGTCTATAGCAGAGGCAGGAAGCCAGCAGCTCTGATGGACTACATCACCCATAATGCTCTATCAGGCTGGCAGAGTAGTATGGTAAGTGAAGTCCTGCAACATCTGGGGGGGTGGCGCAGTTTGCCTACCCCTGTTCTATAGCAAGGTCATCAGAAGGATTATGTGAGCGCCTGAATGGGAAAAAATAATACAATGTACCCGAAATGCTGCAGCATTTGCACATGAAGGGTAAATTCATAACAAAGGAGAGCACACAACTGCTAATTGCCTACATTATTATACCTCACTCTCCAATACCTCACTCTCCAATACCTCACTCTCCAATACCTCACTCTCCAATACCTCACTCTCCAATACCTCACTCTCCAATACCTCACTCTCCAATACCTCACTCTCCAATACATATTTTATTGGATGTCACTGAATTTAGAAGCATATGTGAAATTATTTTCAATGTAAAACTACAAAAAAAAAAAGAATAATAATAAGCAAGGAAATTCCCCTTTTTATAGACTTTGCTTTAAAAAAATTAATATCACAAGTGTTTCCAATACACATTTTTTACAACAGCAAGGGTTAAAATATAGTGTGTGACCCTCCCCCCCATCCCCCCCACCACGTAAACGTAACATGTATTTTTAAAGACACATATCTGTTTACTCTTGGCTCTGCCTCAAAGCTGGTGTAATTGGACAGTGTCAGCCAATCAGAGCGGGGTCCAAATGGAACGGGTGTCTCTCTGGCAGAGAGACACAGTCACCAACATGACCAGGCTGCCTGCTTCCCTGGGAAGTATGGCATCTGACAGAGGATTTACTGCCATGTACCATTAACAGTACACAAAGTTATCCTCATAATAGGGACACTGCATATCTTAAAACGTGCCCCCCCCCCCCCCGAACATATTCTAGTCTGATAACCACATTGTACCAATTAAAACCATTTAACAGATATAATATTAAGATGTTATTAGTGCATTTCAACATAGCAAGTGTATGAAGTTATAGACTGCGTTGTAGCACACACTCATATTATGACGGAGCGAAACTTGATATTTTGTAGTAAACTCTAATTTTTAGCAATAAGTATGCGCTCGCGGGTGCGGACAAAACCAAGATGATTGTATCGCTATCTTATGGAAACACGAATCCCATCTGCTCTATTGCATTCATTTTTATTTCTTTCTCAATTTCTTTGCTTTCCAGTTGAGCTGTTGTTTTAGGCATTTGCATTCCCCAGAGGAAGATGTCTGGTCTTGTGAGACGTTCAGAGTTGGGAAGACTCTGAGGACCAAATGGCGAAATGGATGGAAAAGGAGAACTAAACGAATGAGGTTTCTGAAGCATTAACCTCAACAAGTCCACAGTGCATTATAGAATATTACTGCTAAGCTCCAACTTACACAGGATAATGTTTTCTTTTTATTCACTTGTTAAAACAGTGAAAACAAATAAATTGTATTTTATTTCTCCAGACATATGCGCATTCACACTTTCATACTCTTTACCAAAGCCTGAGACAGATGAGGGATCAGGTATGTAATCAACCAGTTAGAAAGTAAGTGAAACAAAGACGTGTGTACACGCATCTTTATCATGTACACCTCCAATGCTCTACCAATGTTCAGTGGTGGAAGGAGGCAGCACCCACAATTCTAATGTGACAACAGGCATTAAAGAACTGTACTCCTTTAATCAAAGAAAAATGTACACATTAAAAAAAACAAAAAACATATTTTATATAAATTATTAAAATATGACTGCCCCCGCAACACAGTTTTTTCCTCCCCGGCAAAGCAATCTACATGGAGAGTAAACAACTATTTTATGTTTTAATCAAGACTCCAACCAGTGAGAGATTCTGCACAGACACCTATAGCGCTCGCTTGTGCAGTGGTGGTGTTAGGAGGTAGCCAAGGTGCTCACTGGAAATCTAGCTGCATCACTGTGCATGCATGGATACACCAGAAGCTATGCAGCAAATCTCATTAGCCATAGGGAAATTGTGGGAGATATAAGATTTAACAATTAAAAAACACACAAATCATAAAAGGACTGTGTAGTCACAGGTCTTTAAGGAGGTACAGAAAAAAAAAAGGAGCTAAATATTTTTGCAGCATTAACTTTACAAAAAAATCTTTAATTACAATGAGCAAGTAACAGGTCTGGATGTAATAACACCGCAGCTTTGCCAAGGTAAGTAAATCATGTTGTCAGTCACTTTGACTGACTGGAGCTCAAACAGTCATCATGTCCAATTATGAAGCACCCCAGCTGTGTGCCCAAGCTTTCCAATATTATTAGAATTTTTCATGGTAAATAAAGTTACGCTCTTTAAACTTTCCACCCTAAGACTGAGTTCCTTAGATCTGGAAGACAAATTCTCTATCGTTTCGCAGGTTTCTTCCTCTTGACTAATATCTTATTTTCAGCAAGGGGCGAATGGGAGAAGAAGAAAAAAGAAGAATCTCCCCCTCCCCCCGTCTACTCAGATCTAGAGCTCTATATGTATTTATGTATGAAAAACAAACAAACAAAAAACAAACAAAACAATATTAATTCTGTTCTGACAAGTAAACAGCGGACCTAGATAAAAGCGTGTACAGAAGAAATAAGTCAAAAAAAGAAATGAGAAAAACTCCCACAGTAGAAATTTTGAAACTCTTGTCAATGGAACATCGAAGTAATGGCTGGTAATGAAGAGCCTTTGAAAACTCAGCCCATCCATATTCAACGCATCATCCAGTACTGATTAACTGTGGAATGGCATTCCGAGCCACATTCTGGAAACTCCTGTTATATGTCAAAAGGTACAAGTTTCTATCCCTCTCAGGAGCTGCCTGCTCCTTCGAACGTGTTTTTTTTTTTTTTATTCTTAAGAGATATTAAAAATAGACACTCAGCATTTAAATAATTGAACTGTCACTGTCGGTTTGATGGGCTAATTGAAAGAAAATCTGGAGGAAGTTGGATCAGGGGCATGAAAAGGAAAGTAAAATTAGGGAAAAGAAATAGTCATACAGCTGACATTTCATTTCGTCTCCAATTTAAATTAAAGCAAGTGGGGGGGGGGGGGGGGGAGAAGAAAAAAAAAAAAAGACAGGAGTCTGAGTTTCTTACCCTCTAGAGAAAGAAAGCGAGCTGGGGGAATATAAAAATTTGAAATAAAACACTATAGTATTGAAGTTATAGGCACAGTGCTGCTATGGTAAAAAAAACATCTGAATTAATCTCCCCCCAAGCTCCTGGCATAACGAGGCTTGAATAGGTTGAAAGGGGGTGTAATTGCATGGAAGAAGAAGGGATAAGGTAACGACCATTGTATTTTCATAAAAGGCTGGAAAAGCTGAAGAGGAGGAAGGTATATAATCCAGGTCTCTGCCAGTGCAAAAGAGTTACCAGTGAGTTAAAAGAGAAATCTGATTAAATATTAAAAACTTCTACTGTGCAGAGTAAAAAAAAAAAAAGGTATCTTTCTACTTATGGAATATATAACTGCGGAATGACCGATGCAGGCTGAATGTAAGAAAAAAAACTTAACGCAGACAGTTTGGGTATAATAAAAGCTGAGAGTTCCTCTGATCTAATGCAATATTCTTTTTCATAACATTTCCAGACTAGCTGTGTTCCCTTGACATTTCTTATACCTTTATTTTGTATAAATCTGGCACTGTCAACAGCTTATGGGCGTCCTATTAATGCTCTTTGCGGAGTGTTATATTTTAAGGCGCTCTGCCTTTGGTTTTTACGCAGCTAAAAAAAAAAAAAAAAAAAAGAAAGCACTTCCAACAAACATATTGTGTCTTGTGTTCCTTCTAACTTGGGCATTAAATTAATTTATGTGTTTTTGCTTGTGACACCAAACAAACAATAACCTGCTAAAAAAATAAAAATAATAAAAAAAAATATATATATAAAACAGTAAAAAATAATAAATGGGAGAGAGAAATCTAAGGACTCTTAAAATATTTATCATTTTACTGTTCTGCCTTATTTCGCTCGCAGTGATGCACCTTACTGGAGTGATCGGATAAACATCTAGATAACATTTACTTTTTTTTTAATTTGGTGTCCTATTTCAAAGCCGCAACTTATTTTGCTTTGCCTAAAACAGATTTCTAGCATAAACAATGTAGAATATGTCCCAATGACCTTTAGTTATGACAGGATCAAGAAAAAAAACCCAAAATCATTCTTGGCATGTTTTACGTTCTTACCCTTCATCCAAAGTTCACTATCGCTAGATGGGAATACGTACAGAAAGAGGGGGGGGGGGGGGGGGATAGTAATTCTAAGGATGCCAGCATTATAAGCCAAGTAAATTAAAAGATACACTGAATAAATAACAAAATATAAAAATAAATCATAGTGGATATAAATCTGCCCGGGGAGCCTGTAGAAGATATGTATCTGCATTGGAAATACCTAGCTGCTGTTCTGACATTTCGTTCGGGAATCCAGGTCTTCCCACTGATTGAACTGCACAATGCGCATGATCTCTCATGGCAGTGATTAGACAGCTCAGAGAAAATACGCACTAGTGTGGACCATGCACGCGCAAGCAGCTCGGCAAAGTCTTAGATGCCGACAACTACACTTCCTATGATGCCTTATCCCAACCCTAACCCCCCTAGTACATACCTCCCAACAATCCAAAATGTGAAAGTGGGACATTTTTTTATTTTTTTAATCGCTCTCGCGCAACTCACTTAACAAAAGATTTTGCACCTTTACTGTGAGTTTGATTACATGACTGGGGCCTTGTCATACAGTATGACCGAGCGCCAACCATGTAATAAAACTCACAGTAGGTGCATACACAGCTACACAGCTCATAACCACAAAGTCACACCTACACATATACACAGCTACACTGCACACAGAAATAGCCACACTACACAAAGATACTTACACACAGTCACACTTATTTGACTTTGTCACTTAGCAGGTCTGTTGGATGCCAAACTCTGCTCCAGTGCCTGCGTTGGGCACTAGACTGCTACAAAACCTAAGAGAAGACCTTAGCAGTCTCCACCAATCAGTCTGCAAATTAAACCAGACCTGGATGTCTTGGTGGGGGGGGGGGGGGGGGAGTTTTTTAACTGGAAGAAACAAGATCAAGTAGACCACTTTCTAATGCTTTAATGTCTGAGCTATAATGGAATGATATTGACATTGTAATGGAGCATCTGGGAAATAAATGTATGCTAGTCATTTCATAAAAGGACAAAGATTGGAAACGGGAACAAACGACAGTTGCAATATTTTTACAAACTAGAGTTTAGCTTTAATGCAATTACCATTTGGGCAGAAGACTCCAATAATGTCTTACATTACTGCAACGTCTAAAAGGCTTGGAATCCGCACAACTGTTTTTAAACCTCACATGGTAATTTCAGCCTTTTGTAGCAATTTCAACTTTTTAGCATTTAAATTGTAAAGTAAATGCCCCATCCTACCACTATTAAAGTTACCAAGGCAACATCCATTTCAGTGCTTTTGATTAAAGATGTTGTAAAAAGAAAGTAAGGATTTAAAAAACAAAAACAAAAAAACAACAACCTCTGAAACACTTTCTGACAATCATTTGAGTGTCAGAATGAAACAAGAAATAGCACAGCAATAGACTACTTATCTTAATGATAAGAAACAACCGGTAGGTTTTCATGCAAATGTTAGACTAACACTTATTTTTTCTAGAATAGCATACTAACCCCTTCATGACAAGACACACCTCTACGTCCTGTATCTAAACGACATTTGGCGTTGATAAATAATCGTCTCCGGTGATCAGACAGTGCTGCCATGATGCGTTCATGAGAAGGGATCAGACAACACTGAAAAGCCTCCTCCGGCGGACATACGATCGCTCCTAGACGTGAACTATTACGCCATACTGGAAAGGCAGCTGCCTCTCCAATATGGTGCTGCCCTGTTTGTCTCTTGTAGTTGCTAGACTGCGCCACTAAGATCTAATGTTATGGTAACAGTTAGAGTTGAATAGATCATAGTGGTTTGGTCAAAAGGGGAAAAATGTTAAGGAAAAAAAAAAGCTACTTTAGGTTATTACCCTATAACTTTAACTAAGGGGTTAAAGGACAACAGTCAGCAAAAAAATGAACAATGTATATCCTCTCCAAAACATTTAATGTCTGTTCTTGTTTTACTTCTGAGGGTTACACAATTAGTTGGGGGGGGGGGGGGGGGATTTGGTTGACTATATTGCAGTTTTACTTGTTATTCTATGTCCAGCCACAGGGAATCCAGGCCCTTAACACAAAAATTCAAACCTGACTGGACCCTTTCCAAGCTCCTTTGTCAATAAGCTTTTGTCTGATATTTTAAAACTTGTGTGCTGGTTAAGACAATAGCTTATGAAATTATTTTCATTATTCTAGTGAAGGAAAGAGAAAGTGGAAAAGCCAGAGGATGAAAGAGACAGACAGACAGAGAGTAAGTTAGAAAGGAGGAAATTATACGGTCTACTCATTAGAGAATCCAGGCAATGGATATGGGAATTTCAAACTTTAGGCCAATGTGGCAGAGTTCGAAAAATTCTGCAATGCAGTTGAAAGGAAGAATTTTTCCAACTCAGCTACTTTGGCTTTAAGTTTCTAATTCCCTATCAATTCCCTCTCCAATGAGTAGACTCTTCTACATTTAAGTTTTAAAACTTTGCCCTCGGTGAAAAATAAAAATGTTGTGTAAATAATTGCACGTTCAGTAGCCAAACTTACGAAAATATTAAACCGCGGCCAACCTGTCCACAAGATGGGGCTTTTACTTCACTTACAATCCTGGTTGTTGCTCAAGGCTCATCATTTTCTGTTTTTCTCAAAAACAACGCTACCATAGTAAAGGCTTCAAAATGCAGCTCTTCATTAAGTAAATAGTCCTCAGAGGGAAGCAGACTGTGCTCCAGGTTACCAAGACATTGAAGAGTTTGGCCCACTCCATGTTCCTCAGAGAAAAGGCTGGCAGAGGAACACCGCGACTTATACCTACTTGTCCTAGAAAAACACAGCTTGTTTTTCCCAGTCTGACAAACTAAAGTATTTAGAAGATTAGACATTTCTGCTGCTGCCTGCCCTGAATTTGGGCATTAGCTGGCCCCTAGAGCGAAGACTAAATCCAAAACATAGAACGATAGAAACTGCTGGGTGTTACCGGATTAAAAGAAGTGCCTTGAGGTCACGCACACTATCACGAAGACATTACAGTTTAGTTCCCCATCTCCCTACTCACATTACTTGACTACATTCAATCTAATTATCCCCTTGTAACAAGCAATCTAATCTCACCACTGCATACTAATTCAGCAGCTGTACAAATCCAACACAATGCATTCAGACATCCACCTAATGGGTTGTTTTCAGACTGAGTATATAGAGGACAAGACATATAACGTACATCTTTATTTCTAGATACTGGTAGTAACCTTAATGACAATTCCAAGTGGTCGTAGGGCCATCGTCAGCAAATGGGGCAGCTGCTCTGGGTCCAATAAGTCTGTTACTTGAGCCCTGTAGTTTCTGCCTCTTTCTTCATATTCTTACTTGCCCGGATGACATTATACTGATTTACATTTGTATTTTATTCTTTCCCTCACCTACCAATACACCCCTTTCATTATGGTATTGCCCAGATTCCCTTAGCTTCTTCCAAATATTGTTTCTCTTACAGCGGATTGGCCAGCTTGCCTTAGATCCCTCCTTTCATCCTACTGGCTTCTCTCCCATTCACTCAGACTTCCTTTATTTTGGATTGGCTGGCTTCGGTCTATTCCATCTTCTTTACTTATGTTCCCTCTGCCTGTGCGGAACAGCAACACTGGTGAGATTTTTTTTTTTTAACCCTTGCAATGCTAGAGGAGGCATGACACCCTTCTGTGCCACGCATGCACAACGCGAATGTGCCGTGTGTGCATAATGCATTGTTTAATTTTTTTATTTTTTTTTAATATCCCGGTCATGTCAAAATTATATGGTATTACTTTAATTAGGATAAAGCGATGCCTATACATTGTGCTAGCCAGTTTGCTCGCATAAGACTGCACGCCTTTCGACAGGGAACTTCAACATCAAAGGCATTGTGGTGAAAAATCATGTGCGTCCGCCTACCGCGCGCAAGTGATATCAGCATCCTAGAGTGCTTAGTGTGCCGTTACCCTTTATTTAAGTATAATATACCTCCCAACATTACAAAAGAGGGGCACACCTTTTTTACAGGGGGAGTTGCTGCAGGTGTGTCTGTGGCAGGGACATTTTAGGTGACTTTACAGCTTACTAGAAAAAGAATTATGCGTTTTATTTACAAAAACTAATATATAAACATTCAGTGAATTTTAAATAGTGTGCTTCATTGCTTTGGAGGCAAAGTGGCACTCGTACACTTGTAAAATTCAGATCTTCTACAAAATTGGCACACTAGCGGAGGACAGAAATAGAGACTGTCCCTCCTGAATAATCCTGCATGTTTGTATCAATGAAATTCATTAGTTGGTAAATTATAAGTTCAGAATGGCATAATGATAAAGTCAGATTTCAGGCTAGATAGCCAGACATTATATTTATTGCATATGCTTTAAGGCTAACTTGAAGAGTCTATTTTTTGGGAAAACTTATGACTAAGAAATAGACATAATCGTCAATATACTACTGAACAGGGGCAACTAAGAGAATACTCTTGACCTCACTGGGCATCCATTTTGTACTTGAGCTAATCCAACGTGGTTATATAATTTCACAGCTAAATAAGACCTTAAATTAAAATATTCTCAAGCTGGTGAAATACAGTCCAAAACCATGACAAATACAGATGCCAGCTCTTCATCTCTGTGTGCCAAAGGTAGGCAGACTGGAGATTTTGAGTAACACAGTCTTGTAAAGTCATAACATTAATCCATTCAGCCATGGACACACGGGGAAATATCCCATTACTCCCGAGGCCAGTCAAAAGTGATCCCCCCCCTCCGGAAAGTTATTTCTGCTTTATCTTATCAGCAAGCCAGAGAGACCCAAAAGCCAGAGAACAGAATTTAACCTTCCCAAATGATGATATTTTTCTATAATCCCAAAATGTGGCTTCCACATCACTGCTCAAACATTTGTAACTGTATTTAGGTAAAAAGCGGATTGCACTGTGCTATGAGACTTTTCACAGCTACACTAGTTCAAAGGGATATCTACACACTTATTACATTCTTATTATCTCTATGTTGTACATGTGAACTGCCCTTATTTTTACTTGAAAAACTATTTCACGGAGGTAGGCAGGACTGTGTAAGTAGTAACAGCAACAACCATTGGACTATTTGCAATATTTAGGAGGCTGGAAGTGAAAATTATCTGAAAACATTTTTTCGTTCACTGTAGGTGGGACTGCCCCTTCCAGTATCTCTTCAAACAATGAATCTGCTCACAATAATCCACGCACATCAACATGATGTAATATAATATATATACACACACACTTTAATATATATATATATATATATACATATATATATATACATACACACACACACACAAATACATACACACACACACATCTATATTTACATATATAAATATATATATATATTTTTTGACAGTTTGGGTCTGACAAATCATTTTTTTCACCTATATTAAATGCCCTAAGCAGAGGGAAAGGATATTAAGAATGGAGAACAGAGAGATCTTTGTCTAGTCCTAGTTAACACTTACAAGGTTAAACACCGAGATACCTGTCGTGTCCTAGTTAGCACAAGGCTAAACACCAAGATCCCTGTCTTGTCCTAGTTAGCACAAGGTTAAACATTGAGATCCCTGTCTTGTCCTAGTTAGCACAAGGCTAAACATTGAGATCACTGTCTTGTCCTAGTTAGCACAAGGCTAAACATTGAGATCACTGTCTTGTCCTAGTTAGCACAAGGTTAAACACTAAGATCACTGTCGTATTCTAGTTAGCACAAGGTTAAACACCGAGATCCCTGTCTTGTCCTAGTTAGCACAAGGCTAAACACCAAGATCCCTGTCTTGTCCTAGTTAGCACAAGGTTAAACACTGAGATCACTGTCTTGTCCTAGTTAGGACAAGGTTAAACATTGAGATCCCTGTCTTGTCCTAGTTAGCACAAGGCTAAACACTGAGATCCCTGTCTTGTCCTAGTTAGCACAAGGTTAAACACTGAGATCACTGTCGTGTCCTAGTTAGGACAAGGTTAAACATTGAGATCACTGTCTTGTCCTAGTTAGCACAAGGTTAAACATTGAGATCACTGTCTTGTCCTAGTTAGCACAAGGTTAAACACTGAGATCACTGTCTTGTCCTAGTTAGCACTTAAGACCTATAATGATTTAGTTACACAGAGTAATTTGGATTAGGTTGTAAACACTTTAAAACTGTAATCCCGTGAAGAAAACAAAAAATAGATTAGTAGGCAATTAGACAAAAATAACCTTGAGTAATCTCAAGTCACCATGACTACATGTATTATAAGAGCATCCAAAACACGTTACATTACATATACTTTCAACAGCAGGCTTGTGACCAAAGTGTTTATATTCAGGAGTTATTCTAGGTATTAGGGGGGCCCTAAGGCAATGTGGCCCCCATGTCAGCTTTTTATTCCCACCCTATATCCGTTTCATATGGGTTAAATGTTCTGGTAAGGCCCTAAACAAGTGAAGGCTTTAATTCACTAATATGGTAGGAAAACCACCGTCTATATCGACAGAACAGGTTAATCATGGAAGGTCTATGCCGATAGATTCTACCCACTGGCAAAAAAAAGGTTTTAGGAATTTGCATTCACCAGACTAGAAATAGGTTTTCTAGTAAGAGGTACCTGGTCAACTGGTATTCCAAATAGTAGCAAAGTGTTTTTTTTACATTTTTAAGTAACTTTCTGCACACCACAGATGAATCTAGAGGGGTGTATGTAACGGCTTGCTGCAACTGACTGCCATCTTAGATTTCAAATGATTCCTGTCCATCTTATTCATCCAATGTTGCTCACACTCCCCATCCTTCTACCCTAAAGAGGCAGATCAGTGCCCTTTATTCCTCAGCTCCATGGTCACCCCATCCTTCTTCTTGAAATGTTGACCTGTTTTTTTCCCTCCACAATTAAATGCCACAAATTTCCACAGAATGGAAAACTACAGATCCTAATAAGGCAACATCATAACTTTAAAACCAAACACACTGGCTTCGTTTCTCTTAAAAGACATATACCTCTTGGTATGCTAGTAGATTTTTATAAGTCCTGATGTTGCTTTCTCCACTACAGTTACCATCCAGTCGGTATTTAACTGGCAGGTCAGTATCGGCTCAAGGCCAAACTTTAACTCTAGTGAAGGAGTAAAATGTGGCAAACGTACACTCACCTATACTAAACTAATTTTAAATGAATTAAAAATCGGTTTGGGGGAGTTAATCAGCTACCCCCTTCAGTCTTCCACACGGTTAGCTAAAGTTATTTTGTTTCTAAAGTTGGCAACAGTTATAAAGTTGGGGAACGCAAGATGGAAGAAGAAAATAAAGGAACCGATTAGAATTTATCTCACAGAAGGCAAAAGCACTTCTAGTTTTACTTAGTGATGTGGATTTATATATTTATTTTATGTTACCATGGTTTCCTTTACGGCAGAAGTGCGGAGGGGGCCCTTTGTAATAATATTTGATATAAGCCATTACATTTATAGTTACCTTCCCATGTGGTTACTTGTACTGTTTAAAAAAAAAATACTGTAAAATGGATACTATGTCACAATGTGGATACAACTATGAGAAACCATACAATATAATTGTATTGTGTCTCATGTGGCTGCAATATTTGTTTTTTCCAACTGAGCCATTCTGGAGCAAAGTGATACATTCGGCCTCCTGTGGAGCTCTACAATGCAATTGCGCGAGAAATAAAAGTGACCTCAACTTATTTTAGGGAACCAGTATATCAAGAAAGGCTAGTGAAAAGAAAAGCAAGAAGATAAATATTTATATTCCTACTCTTTTGGACATTCACTTGACCTCACAAAGGTGGAGGGTTGAGGAAAACAGTGAGAAAAGCAATATGGTTGGATGGGACCTTAACCTGTTTTTTTTTCCTGCATCCAGATGTGTACCTTTAACCCACACAGTCTTCTGCCTACCTGTTAAAGATGCTGTGGGAACTGTAATGGATGGTCAAGGAAAAAATACATATATTTTCTACTTTTTAATTAAAGAAAAAAAGAAGAAATGAAGAAAAAAAGCAGCCATTTTAAAGGTGCAAATACTGTCCCCAGGATGACAATGCCTACAGTCCCTGCCAAATCAGAAGATCTAACCATTGAACCTTTATGAGCACTCCCACCCCCCAAATATATAGAGATGTGTATATGTATACCTATATTTATAATATACACACAAACTTTACATATACACGGTTATACACATTGGCTACACATTCTATGTATTATATACAAAAGAAAGAACAGGTTTGGACATTTTTGTATTCTTGCCCCCCACCACCATCATCCCCCTTTGTCCAGTTTATAGTTTGGTTTCTCTATAATTTTCCAATACATATTTATCTGCGAGATTTAATCAGCCTCCCCTACGACAGCCTAATAATGGACATGCAAAAGCGTGAGGCAAATTTAGCCGTACAACTGTAATCATGTCTGCATCCCCCCTATTATTGGCCCTCCACAGGTTAATTCTGCATTCACAGACTAGGATTATTGTACTTTGACGGGAGCTAAGAGGAGCTGGTGCCAGCTGGCATTTCTGCATAACATCATCAAGAGATAATTACAGAAAGGAGGACGGCACACACCTTTCACTGCAAGACAGGTCTGAATAAAACACTAATGAAAAGGAGGCAAAAAAAAAAAAACAGAAAGTGAAATTATTCCTCCAATGCACAACCGTTAACAGCACATTCATGTTATGCAAATGCGTGAATCACTTCCTTCAAACTGCCTGAAACGGCTCAGAGCCTGTCAGCCCTTTTATTGAAACAAATTAAAGTGCAGCCCATTGCGATCAGATCAGCTAAAGAGGGAAAATTATAATGTCCATAAATATGCTAATTCTGCAAGAAAAAAAAAAGGGGGGAGGGCAGGAGAGGAAAGGATGGCAGTGTTTTGAAGCTATCCTTATTAGTTTCACACATCACAGGGTTAGATGAACGTCTAAATAAAACAGAAACGATTGGAAAGCAGATAAAATGCTCGTTTATCACAAAAGAGAGGCAAGATATCACAAGGAGGGAGGGCGTGGAATTAAGAGTCACTATTTGGGGACCAAATTACCCTCATGGGTCAGGATGCTGAAGGTGCAATTGGAAAAAAAACACAGTAATAATACAAAAAATTAAAAAGACAAAACAAAGCTGCTATACTCAATAACAATCCGATGGGAGACCCCAATACCCGACACCCCTTTCTTAGGTACTGTTGAGGCCCCGTTCAGGGAGTGGGAAGCCCTAAGCTTTTTTTGCTTATATGGTATTTCCATTCCTGGTTCTTCTCCATCCAATAACAAGATAGACATCATTGGGTCTTCTAATAAATAAATGGCAGCGACATTGCCTATAGAGTGGTTCCCTTTTTCCTTTAAAAAGTTTTAATGTTATGGGACGATTTTCTGCTAGTTTTTGAGCTCAATTTACCTAATCAAGCATATCCTTACTAGGGATCCAGACATCACAAATGATGTCATAGACAAATCTTTGTGTGTGTTGTTGAGTAATGTTGAAAGAACCCAGCTAGCAACACATACTGGACTATAAAACCTAACAGACAGCCTAAAATGACTGATGAGCAATTATTTAAGAAAGGGTATTAAAGGGACACTCCCACCAAAAAATGAAAAGGTTTTAATTTTTTTTATTTTGTATTGTTGATTTCAGATATGTCTTGTTTTTCTTTTGTGACTGTATTTAATAAAACATGTAACTAAATAAGTGTGACTGGGTGCCGCCATTATGTGAAATATAGTGTTTTTGGGTGCCTCCCCCCAGAGACTTACAGCACACATTTTTCACTTTGGGGCTTGGAACACAGAATGCAGTCTATAAGTCAGAATTCTGATCATAGACTTGCATTGAATGAGAGGGTAATGTAACTATTACATCACAAGGGGGCGGAGCTATGATCCCGTTTGATCAGGGGAATCTCCTCTCTTTGTGTTGAAAAGCAGGTAACAAAAAAAAAAAAAAAGTTGTACAAAGCCACCTAGTCCTGCCCACTTTGATACACAGGAGCCAGTAAGAGAGCAGGGGAGTATCTTAGCAGGCTTTGGCAACAGTTGTAAATTGAGACTGGCTGGAAGATTTTGGATGATGTTGCATCATGGGAACTATTCACAAAATGGAGCCAGGATATATCAACACCTAATTTTATTTTTCCTTTTATAGGCAATTAATTCAAGCATATAAAAAAAACAAAAACAGTGGTATGTCTTATATATGTGTTTGTTTTAAATGACCAGGTTATCTAGTTACATCTTATTTAAGTGGCAGTGTCCCTTTAAATTCAGTAGCAAAAAAGGGAGGGAGGGAACTTGGATGAACGAAGTTAATCCTGTCTCATTCAGCAGTCCAGGAAACAAAGCAGAGACACTTTCCAGTGTAATGATCTGATACAACCAAATACAACTCTTAATTAAATAAACCAAATGATTTTCCCTAACGAAGCTGTAATATTCTCCAGAAGACTAATGGTTGTGTGTTTATAGCCGGTGTAGATAGTGGTCATTTATCCTAATGAGATCTGCGTAACTAGACAATACACAAACATTTGGCACCTGAAACGGACAGTAATTTAACAAGATCCAAATATGTGCTTAATCCTGTGTAATGTACAGTAAAGTGCTGGTTGGTATCACAGATCTATTTCAATCAACTCTCTCAAGCTGCCCGAAAACACGGGTGATAATAGGACTCCAGGAGATCTACAGAGATCTCAATCTTTATAGTTCAAGTTAAAACGAAACCTACCAAGTGGATCTTCTGCCCTTCCTGAGAATTCTGCTTGCATACATGGGCAGGCCCTTGGTGTGCCATTTCATATACCATATATCTAATAGCACCTTCCACTTGGGAGCAGTGTCACTATCCTTGAAAGACGTTAAAAAAACAAACAAACAAAAAAACACTTACCAGTGGAAGCTGCAGAAGAGGCCACAAATATTCATAAAATTTCCCGTAGGAAAAGAAAAGGAGAGAAAAAAAATAAAATCAGTTTAAAATTCATGGACCGTGTTCGTTCCATCACAGTAATGATACTGATACAATGTTGTAATGCATACAGACACAAAGCCTAACTATTCATACACACCACCTGGAGATCCAATGCATTGTTAAAGATGTATTTTATGCTCAAGGGGAAAATGTTGTCCCATGAACCGCTCCCTATATGATAATATAACATTTTCCATTGAGCAAAGGACTTTCAAGACTTATAAATGCCTGTATATCCCTTACAGTCTCCCCCGGTTACTGGCTAAAAGTAATCACAGAGTGATGGAATTAGTATTCGAAGTACATGGGAGATATTTAGAGGGCACTGGATTGTGGTTACTGTAATTACTAAAAGCTCTTCCTTTTTTTTTTGTCTTTAAAATGCTTCCGACAACGCAGAGGGCAGAAAACATTAAATTCATTGGAAAAAATGTAGCAAAGTGAAATTAAAGATGAGAGAGTCCATTAATCAGTGGCTTCAGGCAGCCGTATTAGATTCTTTGATGTTTAATACGGGAGGAGTAAGGGGGGTAAGTCTATAGATAGATCCAGTAAATTTTAAATGATCACATAACCTACTGTTGTCCTTCAAAACGTTCGTATTCAGTGTAGAAAGTTGATATAGATACAACTTTATATCCATAGGACACTAAAGCGGTAATAGTAAATATGGAACACACAAGCGGTCAATGTGTGAGCATAACCGCGTCTTCCTCAAGACCCACCCCTGTTCGAGACGTGATCAATGAAGACAGGGTGGGTCTTGGGAAATGAGAACGCAGTAGACAGAGTATTTTAGCGCTGGCTTATTCTGCTTGATGAAGCAGGTAGAAAACCACTGAAACTTGTTCGATGACCCTGCGCTATTCTGGCCACTGGAAGACCAATGTAAAGGAAATGAGCTTAAAAAAGGTGGAATATCTATAGGGGCAAAAATATTTTACAATAAAAAGAGCCACTACACTTCATTTTTTCACTTCTAATATAGAAGCACAAGTGAAACAATGAATGGCCTTAATATGCGGATAAACTGGCATGTTCTATTAAAGATACAGACCAGTTTATCCTCTAAGCCATAATCATTCCCTAAAAATGGAGGACTCTCACTGCACTAACATAGAGAGACCCCCCTGACCTGACATACCCCAATCAGATGAGTGGGGTGAGCCCCCACTGATGGGCTGCGCGCATGCTGACTGTGTCAGCCTCCTGACCAGCTCTGCCTCAGGCAGAGCAGAGAGTAAACTTGTGTCCATCTTAAAGATACACCTTAGGTTTACTCAGGATCAGGAAAACTTTTTATTTTATTAATATAAAATATGGAATATAAAAATATGGAATATTTGCCAGAATGTTGCAAATGGGTAAAATTCTCAAAATGGATGCTGGAGATAGACACCTAATTTTATTTTTACTTTTATTTGCAGTTAATTCAAACATAATAAACAGTGGCATATGTCTTATATATGAGTTTGTTTAAAATGCACAGGTAATCTAGTTACACCTTATGTAAATGGTAGTGTCCCTTTAAACAAAAGTACACATTTATTGGGATAATGAGAATATGGGCAGTTAAGTCAGACGGGCAGTCCCTTGCTTTCAAAATGGCCGCATTTAGCCCGCAGGCCACACATTGGACGCCCCTAACATAAGTGGAACTGCCCCTTTAGAAACGGAAAAAACACATTACAAACAGCATTAAACATTAATGGGGGTAGGAGTGCATTTTTTAATGAGATGCACAGGCTGTTTTTTAAATATTTCTTACAGCAGCAAGGACTTTATACTTTTATTTCATACATAAACAATATGATTTTAGCTATCACTTGAACTCTGGAACCTTGTAACCAGTCTTATTTCCCTTCTGTCCATCACACTATTAGCCCTAACCTGTTGGATACATCGAAAAGAAAAGGAGGTGAGAAACAACAGGGTGAGACTTTGATTACTCACACTTGGTCTGCGAAGAGAAAGTGAGCGTGATTTTTGCAAACAGCTCATCTTTTTCAAATCGTTCTTCCTTCGCCTGGGTCCAAAAGGCTTTCTCTGAGAGAGCTGTAGGAGCGATCTGCAAAAAAAAAAAAAAAAAAATGATATGTTAGTTTGATGATGGAGCAAGTGCAGACTCGGGAATCTGAATTCCTTTCAGATCTTTCGCCATGTGAATGACTGGTATAAAAAAGAAAAAAAGATGGTTCTTTGGATGAAAGAACACCGGAGCACAATGTGGATTAAGAGTGTGGGAACGCGTCTATGTCAGTTCTAAGAAACCGCTGCTTTGTTGGGCTTAAAGGAAGCTGTGACATGCAACATATTAACTACGAATGAAAACCAGAGTGGAAATAACCAGATAATTTTGTGAGCCAACAAAGTGGTTCCCATACTGAGAAGTAGCAGGTTCCTTGGATGTTGACTGTAGGATAAGAATATCAGAGATATGCACATTAATTATCTTTGTCCTAGTTCTTAAACAAAAAAAATAATAATAATAAAAATAAAAAAAAAAGAATAGAGGGGTAATACAATTTAAATGACAAAAGAAACTAGTCTTTTTTTTTTACAGCGAGGTAATTATCCACCGCTTGCATATTTTAAATGAAATGTGATTATTAAATTGTGCGTTACCATGGTGCTGGCTTCACAAATGCTTCCTACAAGGCAGAGGGCAGAAAACATTAAATAAATAATAAAAAAATGAAATTAAGTGAAATTAAATGCGAGAGAGTCCATTAATCAGAGGCTTCAGGCGTACAGGCGTAGAAGGAGGGGGGGGGTGAGAGAATGCAAGTATGGGGCCTTTATGATGTTTAACAATCCAAGATCTTACGAACTTGGCTATAAAGCAAGGAAACCATATTGTGGTGGATGTAGGGCAGATTATTCAATCTCTTGCTATGAGACGGACAATTCTACACACCAATATGTCTCCATTATCAGTAGTGTCTTAAACCAATTAATCATCTAACATGTAAGGGATGCAGGTTTTGTGTCACTGGTCATACCTTCGACCAGTTAGGTCGTTTGAGTTGAACCTCTGGCTTATAGGTCTTCTTTGGAGCCAGACCAAAAGGCAGAGCAGGGGCAGCAGGTGGACCCCAGTTTCCTAGCCCTGGTGGTGGCGGTGGTCCACCTCCCATTCCTGGTGGCGGTGGAGGAATTCCTGGACCACCCGGGAAAGGTGTAGGTGGCGGTGGAATTCCTGGAGCTCCTGGAAATGGTGGTGGAGGTGGTATTCCAGGACCACCTGGGAATGGCGGCGGAGGTGGAATTCCAAGGGCACCTGGGAACGGTGGCGGAGGTGGAATTCCAAGGGCACCTGGGAACGGTGGTGGAGGTGGAATTCCAGAAGCACCAGGCAATGGAGGAGGTGGTGGTGGAGGCGGCGGACCACCACCAAAGACACCTGGAAGTGGGGGTGGGGGTGGAACACTGCCTCCGCCCATGAAAGGAGGAAGTGGAGGCGGCGGTGGGGGACCAGCTGTGGATGGAACTGCTCCGGGTAACGGAGGCGGTGGTGGAATAGGTCCAGCAATAGTCGAGGTCGACATGGAAGCCATTTCTTTTTTCGTCTCCTCAAGCTCTTTTGACAGTTTGTCTGCCTAGAAAAAGAGAAGCCAAGCAATAAAATAAACAGCGAACACAAAGAAAGAAGTTCAAAATAGCTCAAATCTGGAATGAATAACCATCCCATTAAACAAAAAGGCATTCTAACACAGTGCCACAAAAGTTTATATTTATAAAATTTATATTTATAAAAAGTCACATTCCAACTAGCAGGCTATTTTAATGAGTTCACGATCAAGAAGATCCAGGAGGATGCACCATGCTACCCTTTCTGTGAATTATCTTAAGAAATACACTGCATGCTGTGCACAGAAACAAAAATGGATGCATCAATGGTGCTTCTAGGACTATATCAGGGGTAGGCAACCTGTGGCCCACCAGATGTTGCAGTACTAAATTTCCCATACTCCTCTGCCAGCCTCTTAGCTGCCTACCCCTGATAACAGAGCTGATGTTCAGCCAAGTTATTTTGGACCTATGTACAAGGATTGGTTTGCCATGGGGCCCATAAGGGATGTACTCCTGGCCTTCCCTGAGAAAGTCCTAGAACCACTGAATGCTGTTCCTAATGTATAAGGGACAGATCGTTCTCTATTAAAAAGATTACAAAGCTTGCCCTTTCGCAAAAGTGGAACATAAATTGCTATGGGAATTGCCTATTTTTACTTTTAGTGTTCCAGGGAGCTTGCATTTTTATTACACAAGAGAGGTGCCATTCATTTTATCAAAATTTGTGTATTTTCTCGCAAGTGACCATCATGTGAATTATAGCTGCATATTGGCACCATGGTTAAAGCATCTTAACATGTATAGCTTGGAGGAAAGACGTAACAGGGGGGATATGATAGAAACATTTAAATACATAAAGGGAATCAACACAGTAAAGGAAGAGAGTATATTTAAAAGAAGAAAAACTACCACAACTAGAGGACATAGTATTAAATTAGAGGGGCAACGATTTAAAAGTAATATCAGGAAGTATTACTTTACTGAGAGGGTAGTGGATGTATGGAATAGCCTTCCAGCAGAAGTGGTAGAGGTAAACACAGTCAAGGATTTTATGCATGCGTGGGATAGACACAAGGCTATCCTAGCTATAAGACTGGGAACGGGGGACTAATAAAAGTACTAAAAAAATAAAAAAAATGGGCAGACTAGATGGACCGAATGGTTCTTATCTGCCGACACATTCTATGTTTCTATGAAACCAATCTGAATTCAGCTGGAATTTTAAAATTTGTCCTGTACTTTCTCAGGCCTCTTTGTGCAGATGTGATAAACTGCAGCAATTATGGGCCTTGCCTGTTTGGCCTCTTCAATGCATATGTGAACGTAGCTCATACAAGCCCCCCAAAGGCCATTATTACCTCTTAAGAAATGCTCACTGTAAAAATCAGCATTTTCAATGTTAGCAATAATATTCTTCGAATTGGATATGTAATTCAGAATATTAAAAGCCAAGCCATTTTTGCTAAAGAAATACATTATGTCAATTGAAATATTACAAATCAGTTGAAACTAAAACGGACTTTATCATGTGAATGTTGTTTTTACTGTGCATGTAGAGCATACAAATTTATTGCAAATGAACTGCTTTTCATTGGGAAATGTGCCATTTGCATACCGTGCCACCGCTGATGTCATAAACAGGAGACTCCACAGACACATTTAAAACACATTTTTCTCCTAATCTAGGCATTTGTTTGCAATTTTGATAACACAATGTATAGATCATTTTCAATCATTTTTTTATGCTCTACATTCACAGTAAAAACAATGTTTAGGTGATTTTAAGAGTGCTTTTAAGAGTTCTTCAGATATTCCATGAATGTCCATAGATTCATCACGGCTGTTGACAATGCCACAGTGTGGCTTTATTTCAGTAATCTGCATGCATTACAGGACCAATTGTCATGTCATCAGTGACTTTGTCTGAAATAAATGTGCCATTTTTACAAAAACAAACCTATTTTACCATTGGGCAGCAACTGCTGCACGTCATAGCTGCCATCTTGCCATCTCCCAGATCTCCCTGCAGCCCTGTTAACAGTATACAAGCTGAGCGATGTGCTGTCTTCTATGAACAGCGATCCCATGAGAGGTGGGACAACAGGGCCCTTGGTTGAGTGCCAGACATCCGACCCAAGCTCGGAGGCAAGATGGCAGCCATGACATGTGCAACAGTTGCTGCTTCATGGTAAAACAACAATTTTGAATGGGTTTGTTTTTGTAAAAATGGCACAGCTTATATGTTAGGTCTTATCCATTTACTTTAGACAAGGTCTCTTATGGCATGACAATTGTCCTTTAAAAGTGTGCGATGTTCTGCAGTAACCATTATTAAATCATTTTACTGTAAATCACCATGATACCCGCTATTTTTTAGGTCTTTGATATAAATATTTAGATTTGGGGTGTCACATCTTCGGCTGCAATTGCGATTTTTTTTTTTTGTAATAACGTTTCTCCCATCCGCTGCTGTATTCGATATTTCATGGCTGTAAGTAGTAGGCCGAGGTGAACACTGTTAAGCCTTCAATCCCGGCTCCTTTTTGTTAAGTCATTGACCGAACAAAGGAAGCGGCAGAAAACTTGGAGCTACGTTTGTGAGGCCTGATGATGTGCAGCCTTCAAGTAAATGTATGTGTGTTTTACCCCTTTGCTGCCGAGCAAGCGTTCAACAAACTAGGGCAGCTTAGACAGCGGTTAATGGGGTTAGAAGGTTTCAGTTAATCACTCAGCAATTTGGGTTGAGGTGATTGATGGATGCAATTTCTAGGAGCATAATAATGATTAATGTGGAGTTAACGCAGAGTCTGGCAATCAACCAATGAGCTCCCCTCGTTGTCGAGAGATGGGAAACACTACCTTCTCCGCTAACTGCTCCATATCGCTCTCCAGTTTTTGTTTCTCTGTAACGACCTGTTGCTTTTCGGTATCTAACGTTTGTTTCTCTCCTTGGAGCTCTGTTATTTTCTGCTCAAAGTCGCTCTCTTTGGCTTTCATTTCCACCTGGAGTTCATGCCGTGCCGTCAGCTCTGCATCAAGCTGCGGGGGGAAAAACCAAAACAAATTCAGATAAAGGAAGTCAAGAATCGGGATTCTGCAATGTAAAGAAATGAGCAATGGAAATACATTCTATGTACATAGTGAACATCCACGGCAGTGTTCTTTATAGAACAAGGAAAAGGGGTATTAACAGATCGAAAACTGATAAAAGGGACGTTATTTATTTGTGGAGGGCTTCAACATTAACATCAAAAGTAGAGAGGGAATTAAACTTTAAACATCATTTTTATCAGGCAGAAAGGTGCTTCTGCCGGACTAAAATTGCCCTTTGAATGATCCATTATTCTAAAGATATTTCAGTGTCTTCCAAAGTCTTAGACTGCCACCTGGCCATGAAACACACCTCTAGGTGAGAGGAGCAGTGATTGATATGCCTGCTGACCAATGACAGAAGACCAGTTGCTCCACTGGCTTTCTGAATTGCTATAGAGCTGAGCTCCGTGAAAGGGCAGTATATTATTCTTTGGTTTTTCCAAGACAAAATAAGTGATTTCTTGTGAACCCTGCACACAAGGAGCACTGTTTAAACAGACAGCCTTCTCCCCGACTATATTTAGCATTTAGTCCCTCTTTAACTGGGGATAAATCAGTTCCTATTGACCAACAGAGATGCTTGTGGTCTCATCTGTTGCCCAATATGGAAAAGGCAGAAAACATGCTCAATGTGGGTTAAAATTAAAACGAACCTAAAAATAAACAAATGAATGTCAAGGTCATGTTTAACACTTGAGTTCCAGAAAGGCAGGTGATGCACGTTGTTGATCATGAAAAAAGGTTAGATGAATTAGGGATGACCATTATTAATAATAAAAAATGTAAAAAAAACTATTAAAATTGGAATGTCGTAACAAAAGCAGACGGCATGACTTAAAATTAATCACACCCCCGTTTCATCATTTTGATACTCCACGGGGTGAATTACTAACGCGAATGTCTCGCCACTTGAGATGAAGGGCTTTGGTACACGGCCTTCGAATTTTTTTAATAATGATTCCAAACAAGGCTTAATTCAAATATGTATATATGTATGTAGAAAAGCAATCTACAGAATGCACTAAGCTGTTAGCAAACAGATAGGAGTCATTTGTCCAGAGGTCTGAGTACAGGAAGAGGACCGGAAAAGCTTTCTGACATATAGCTGGTCTCCTAATTATATCCCAGTCACAACTTCAATTATCCCCTATCAGCCTGGGGCCTGGAGGTCACTCTATCAGCCACATCGTGCTTGGGAATGAAATTTCCAGGGTGAGGCCACCCGACAGCTCGGCCACAGCACTATCTCTTCTCACGCTGACAGCTAAATTATTTTTTTAAATTGAAAAAGTAAACATGTGGGCTCCATGCTGCTGATAAGGGTCAAAAAAAAAAAATACGCTGAGCTGCCAGACTAATATACACTGCCTCTTGCCATCCTTACTAAGCAAAGAGAAAATAGATAAATAGGGATGGTGGATGGGGAAACAGAGGTCGGGACGTGAAGGTGTCCTAAACAGGACTAAACGTAAACACTGTTTTAGCCCCACGCCAACCATGTAAACACTGGAGCAGTCTGCTGCTGGGCATCATTTGTAGTTCATGCAATGACCAGCAGAGGGAGTATGTTTTACCAACATACTGTGCAAGTGTATTTGTCGTAGCTCTGGCAGGCTGGATAATACTACCCGTTACAGATCTGTATTAATTATACTATAAATTAGATTAACACATAAAAATGGCTGGATGGTGGTTATATTGTAAAACCTCAAGAAACTTTTATCAAATGAAAATACAATTTTTTTGTGGTTTGACACTGTTGGCTGTTTGGCAATTACCTGAACCCCCCTCCCTGTCATAGTCTCCATAACAACTGGTTATCGCCTTTCAGACTAGGACTTGAAGGTAAAATAGGTGATTGAACACAGACAATTTGCAGAATTTTGGCCTGTGAGGCCATCTATATTACACTACAGAGCCCTTTATCATCTCGAGCTGATGGCTAAATTTCAGATTGTTCAGTTGAAATGTCCTAATCCCTTAGTGACATAGGCTGTTTTTACACTTCTGCTGTGTTTGTGTCTAGCTGTGATTTTCGTCATGGAGGCATCACAGCAAGACTGTCTATACCTCTATGCCCTAGAACTTTCTCCTCTTTCTGAACTACAACTACCATAACTCTCTGCCATGCAAATTAATTACGACTGGGAGCAATCTACATCATAATCATAGTAGTGTCACAAGGGAGGTGGGGACAACTAATTGATTATAGATGTGTTTGCACAAAAGGGCATTTCAGGTTTTGAAAGGAGTGTCAGATAACATAGTACATACAACCGAGACTTTAAAGGAAAACCTTATGCAATTAAATGTAAATATTACACCAAAACACCAATTTTTGTTTCTGGCCCCAATCACAAGGTGATCGGTAGCCAGGGACATAGCTGCAGAGACCCCATCAGGGTCTTAACAGACCCTGTAGATCCCTGCCTAAAAAAAAAAATTGCAAGACCTCCTCTGACCTTCGGTTACATTTTTCCTATCCGGCTGAGGCCAATCAAAGTGTCCTCATCTGACAGGTAGGATCCCGCTGCAAGTCCCTGCAGTGGGATCCGAGCACAGCTCATTGCGGAGAGCCACAATGAGCTTTTAAAAGCAGGACGTTCTATAGTGTTTGAGCATCTTTTTGAATCAAAAAAAATAGGACGGCAAAGAATTTTCAAGCAACTCAAAGGGGTTAAGCAGGGAATGTTAAATAAAAATGTTTTAATTAAAGATTTTTATTTTTTTTCTGGCGGACATGTTGTTTAGAATCTTGGGTTGGATGAAATAAGATCTGACCCAAGGTTCTAAACAATATGTCCTCCCCTGATCTAGAGCTATATAATATTTTATTAAACTGTCTAGACATCATGAAGTCTTTCCATTAAACATCACATGCCAAGGTTGTCTGTTAAACGATATTGTTTTTCCAATCCAATATATAGATTGCCAATCAGTCACTTACCTTCTTTACTAGATCTCGTGATTTGGCCTCACTCACTTCGACTTTCTTCTTGTCGATCAAATGATCTGCAAGAAGCAAACGATCCATAAAGCTATAACGCATAGACTGATTTATAAGCAAGCAATTTAACTTTTTCATTAGGTTTATAACCAAATCAGCACCGCTCTTCTTAGGATGCAATTACAAGAAGATGTTTGTCAAACGTTATGTTAAAACATACACTAGTTAGGAAGCTCTCTCCAAAACATTTTACCAATTACTGTGAAAGCAAATGGAGCAGCTATTCAGAATGCTAAACTCTATGGCAAACCTCGATGAGCTGGAAGACTGGTGGATTTGCTTAGCAATAAGTCCAAAAATGGAACTCTCTCATGGCATCTCGCCAAGTCTCCTGTACAAAACAATACCTTCTTCAGATTTACGAGATCATCCAAGGTGAGCGTTTCTCATTGGTCTTTTATGAAAAGACTTAAAGCTATACCGCACTACTTTCTCTCACTGGGCTCTACAATTTTTCCGTGTTTGACATAAAACAATGATTTTGTGATCTTTTATATCATTTTTTTTCCATTAACTGAAAAAGACATAAAAAAAAACAGCAGTTCTCGCAATGGTTTGGATCTGGTGGCCCTGGAGAAAGACTTGAGTGCGCACGAGGAGAGGTTATTCAGCATATAGCAAACTCTGTGCCTTTAGCTCAGTTATGTTCTGGGCAAAATGCTATCAAGGGACCAAACGCCCACCAGCCAGTTTCACAAAATGCCTGAAATTGTCCTTAGGACATAGGTGATGGGAGGAGTCAGGAGACTCCCTGGTACATGTACTGGAATTTCTGCCCTATTTAAACTACGGATGATTAGAAACCAATCGCTTCTTTCCAACATTACACAGTAACAAAAGCTGCGAGAGCCAACACTTACCAATTAATCCTTCGATATCTATGCTCAAATGTTTGCACTTAAAGTCGGGATCTGCTCCATTTTTGTGAAGGATTACCTGGGACACCACCTCTTCGATCAGCCTATAATACTGAGGTCTGAAAGGAAAAACCCATACAAAATTACAGCACCTTCCTTGAAGGAAGCAAGGGTTAAACAATACATGTCCGAGACATTTAAGTAAACCCGATGTGTATCTTAATAGATACACGCGGGTTTACTATCAGCTGTGTCTCACATGCGAGACACAGCAGTTCCCAATAAGAGCAGGGGCTCACCCCGACACTGACATCCGAATGCGAAGGTCTCTCACTGCTCGGGCAGAGAGATACCCTAGTTTTTGCATGGGGTTAGCAGGCGGGCCTAGTTAAGGTCCCCCTGCTGATCCTATGCAAAAACGACAGTTTCCTATGGAAGCATGGCAGCTGTCGGTCAGAGGATATAAAAAGTACACGCCAGGTCATCTTCACACTAGGGACAACTAAAATTTCACTTGTGCTTCTATATTAGAAGCACAAGTGAAAAATAACATTTAGTGTCCCTTTAAAATATATATTTGCCACTAGAGGGAGCCGGTCATCTAAACACAAGGGTCTACTCAGAAAAAAAAAGAGCATTGCAGGGAACGGAGACATTGATTTTCAAACTTAAGATCAAAGTAGAGTTGTAAAAAACCTCTCACATTCAACGGCATCGGCCTAAAGTTTAAAATTCCCATCTCAATTATCTGCAATTCTCTCTTTAGTGAGTTGACCCTATAGTTGGTACTGCAAATGTAACGATAAAAAAAAGATGAGAAATTGTCTATTTCATGTATTAACAGAACATAACAGAGAAAATTGTCCTTTAAAAAGGTCTGTGATGTCTCCCGTTTATGACATCACTTTGTGGCTTGTCTTGCAAATGAACGTTACGATTTGTGGAATTTGCATAACGGCCACAAGGTGATGTCACATGCGCGAGATGCCACAGATACATTTAAATCAAATTTTTCTTGATTTACATACACTACGTAAGCAGAATTGCAAGCTAGTGAATTAATAATTATACGTTTTCTACATTTACAGTATAAGCAATGTTTAGGAGTCATTTAAAGGAACATTAAACATTGTTTAACCCATGCTTTCTTGAAGGAAACAAGGGTTAAACAAAACATGTCCCAGGTCAATTAAGTAAACCCGACGTGTATCTTGATACACATGGGTTTACTAACTGCTGTGTCTCAAACCAGTTCCTGGTGGTCATTTGTCAGCACGCACACGGCTCGCCTGGCTCTGACAGCTGAATGTGAGGGTCTCTCCTGGAGCGAGAGACCCTCGTTTTTGTCAAGGTCCCCCCTGCTGATCCCATGCCAAAACGAGGGTCTCTCGGTGCTAGCAGAGAGAGCCAGTCCCGACCAGACGGCGGCTTGCTTCCTATGGAAACATGGCAGCTGTCGGTCAGAGAATAAACTAGTGTGTACTATCAAAAGTACATGCCAGTTTAACCTCATACTAGGGACAACTAACTTTTCACTTGTGCTTCTATTTTAGAAGCACAAGTGAAAAATAAAGTTTAGCGTCCCTTTAAAGAAAAATGTTAATCAAAATACACAAGCAATTTTGTATACAGTAATATTGTATGTATTATATTGATGGAACAAAAATTGTGTTCAGTAAAAATAAATACGTGGCACGTGTTATGTATAAGATAAAAGAAAAATGTAAATGAAAAAGATGGGTGATAACAAGAGTCCCGAAAAAACAGCTCCAATAACAACAACAGGGTAACTCCAGTGATTATGTCAAATCTAAGTATTAATACGCTTGATTAAAAAGTTTGAAACAAACAACATTCATTACAAGCACAGAGGTGCTATTAAGTCTAATCCCACAATCCATTGCAGGTGGGAAATCAGGATCTCAGCTTAATTTTGTAGGCTTTCTAAGCAGAAGCATTAATGATAGTGATGCTATAGAGAACCATTAACTACGTATCTCCCCACATTGGTAGGAGCTTCATATGTCTCTATGGTATCTGCTGAATATCAATGATTATCAGGTTTGTATGATAATGTTTAAACATCAAGGTTTCTACATAGTGTATGGAATAGCACATTTACCTGAGACACAGCTATAAATAAGGTGGAGTAATGGTGACCTCTGCTGGTCAAACAATAGACTGTTTTTATATTACTCCGACATGTAAGATTTTTGTATTTGTGAGAGTAAGTTTGGGGCAGGGTTCATGCAAATGAAACTGAACATTTTGTCTAAGGAACATTCTAAGTTAACAATTAGAAACATTAGATGGGGATTCAAATAAACCATCTACATATCTACTCCATCAAACTCCCAAGCCAATGGCATAGGGAAGTTTACTTGCCACTCTTTCCCATACAGAGACTGCAAGACATAACACCCAGGAAACAGGGTCTTCTATTTTGATAGCTACAGTTGCATTTCAGCCCTCCTTGTCTCTCCGAGTATATGGACTAAAAGCTATTGATAACGGACGGGCTTCAATCGACACATTTGTTACTAGGGGATGTGACTGAAACAGTAAAGTACTTAAAAAGTACATTAAAGGCAGAAAACCCTCATGATAAAGCCTACAAGGACGTGGGTAGAGGTTAATACAGTGAAGGAGTTTAAGAATGCATGGGATAAGCACTAAGCTACCCTGTAATAAGGTAAAGCCAAAAAAGGATCCAACATTATGGTAGATAAAAACATGGGCAGACTAGTTGCGTAGAATGTTCAGTGAAAGTGCGATATATATTGCCAGATATCAAGGCTCAAGCAAAATTAAAAAGGTCTACCCTGCACACAATTCGGTGCATTGTTAATGATCCCAGGAGGGTTTGATTACCCCTAGAAGTAGCAAAAAGGTGTGCACTCCACGCTCCAGGATGGTGAAAAATAAGGTGCTTTATTATCTTTAAAAATTATGCATATAGATGAGATGAATAACATCCATAGACTGGTAAGTCAAAAGGCAGGGGGAGGACCACCTGACGCGTTTCGCGTGTTGCCACGCTTAGTCATAGGTATGTTACAAGTGGACACACAAAACTTAAATATGAGTGATCAACCAATGAGTGACAAGTGTGTTGATTGTGTATTGGGTGCACCTGTGCAGAAAGACCAACAAATCAAATAAAGTGGAAGGGGAGGGGAGAAAGACAGAAAAAAACAAAAAGAAAAAAAACAACAACTATACCAGTCCATGGATGTTATTCATCTTGTCTATATGCATAATTTTTAAAGATAATAAAAGCACCTTATTTTTCACCATCCTGGAGCGTGGAGTGCACACCTTTTTACTACTTCTGTGTCTACATCAGAGGCGTCGATAGGGGTGGGCTACTGGGGCTATAGCCCCGAGTCCCCCCTTCATAGCCCCGAATGGAGACTCTGGGGCTAAAGTATTCTTTAGCCCCGAGACTCCAGGGCTATAAATATAAAAAAAAATAAAAAAAAATCCCCCGGTGAGCTTTCCTCCGTCTGGGACATAGTCCCAGAATCGGAGGATTAACCTCACGCGGGGGTGAGGGCCAATCGGAAGGAGAGGCTGCTATAGGGAGCTCCCTCCCTAGCCTCTCCTCCTGGCCATAGAGATCACAGCGCGACGGGTGCAAGCTCCGCCCCCGTCGCGCTGTGTCAGCTGCTTGCCGGATGTCAGGTGGACGGACATCCGGCAGAAGGTCCTGGATGACGGACCAAGTGTAAGGTTAGTAAAAAAAAAAAAAAAGTGTGACTGTGTATGGGTGTCTAGGTGTGTGTGTGTGTGTGTGTGTGTGTGTGTGTGTGTGTGTGTGTGTGTGTGTGTCAGGGTGTCTAGGTGTGTGTGGGTATTACTGGGTTCTGAGTGGCACAATATTACTGGGCTATGATTGGCACAATATTACTGGGTTCTGAGTGGCACAATATTCTTGGGCTATGATTGGCACAATATTACTGGGTTCTGAGTGGCACAATATTCTTGGGCTATGATTGGCACAATATTACTGGGTTCTGAATGGCACAATATTACTGGGTTCTGAGTGGCACAATATTCCTGGGCTATGATTGGCACAATATTACTGGGTTCTGAGTGGCACAATATTCCTGGGCTCTGAGTGGCACAATATTACTGGGCTATGATTGGCACAATATTACTGGGTTCTGAGTGGCACAATATTACTGGGCTATGATTGGCACAATATTACTGGGTTCTGAGTGGCACAATATTACTGGGCTATGATTGGCACAATATTACTGGGTTCTGAGTGGCACAATATTACTGGGCTATGATTGGCACAATATTACTGGGTTCTGAGTGGCACAATATTCTTGGGCTATGATTGGCACAATATTACTGGGTTCTGAGTGGCACAATATTCTTGGGCTATGATTGGCACAATATTACTTGGTTCTGACTGGCACAATATTCTTGGGCTATGATTGGCACAATATTACTGGGTTCTGAGTGGCACAATATTCTTGGGCTATGATTGGCACAATATTACTGGGTTCTGAGTGGCACAATATTCTTGGGCTATGATTGGCACAATATTACTGGGTTCTGAGTGGCACAATATTCTTGGGCTATGATTGGCACAATATTACTGGGTTCTGAGTGGCACAATATTCTTGGGCTATGATTGGCACAATATTACTGGGTTCTGAATGGCACAATATTACTGGGCTACGATTGGCACAATATTACTGGGTTCTGAGTGGCACAATATTCTTGGGCTATGATTGGCACAATATTACTGGGTTCTGATTGGCACAATATTCTTGGGCTATGATGGGCACAATATTACTGGGTTCTGAGTGGCACAATATTCTTGGGCTATGATTGGCACAATATTACTGGGTTCTGAGTGGCACAATATTCTTGGGCTATGATTGGCACAATATTACTGGGCTATGATTGGCACAATATTACTGGGTTCTGAGTGGTACAATATTCCTGGGCTCTGAGTGGCACAATATTACTGGGTTCTGAGTGGCACAATATTACTGGACTATGATTGGCACAATATTCCTGGGCTCTGAGTGGCACAATATTCCTGGGCTCTGAGTGGCACAATATTACTGGGTTCTGAGTGGCACAATATTACTGGGCTATGATTGGCACAATATTCCTGGGCATCTGATTGGCACAATATTCCTGGGCTCTGAGTGGCACAATATTCCTGGGCTCTGAGTGGCACAATATTCCTGGGCTCTGAGTGGCACAATATTACTGGGTTCTGAGTGGCACAATATTAATGGGTTCTGACTGGCACACTATTACTGGGCTCTGACTGGCAAAATATTACAGGCATCTGACTGGCACACTATTACTGGGCTCTGAATGACACAATATTCCTGGTATCTGACTGGCACAATATTACTGGGCTCTGAGTGGCACAATATTACTGGTATCTTACTGGCACAATATTACTGGGCTCTGAATAGCACACTATTCCTGGTATCTGACTGGCACAATATTACTGGTATCTGAAAGGCACAATATTACTGGTATCTGACTGGCACAATATTACTGGGTTCTGAGTGGCACAATATTCCTGGTATCTATAATTGTACAATTTTCAAACACTGAAAAATGTGTGGGTGTTTTCTTACATTTTTATTATGGGGGTGGGGGGTGCAACACTCAGGGTCCGCCCCAGGTGCCAAATGCTCTAGGTACGCCCCTGTGTGTGACCGAGCTCATCTGGGCTCTAGCCCCAGATCATCCGAAGACCTAGCAACGCCCCTGGTCTACATATTGCGTCTGTTCAGCGCTGTGGAAGCACCCACCCTTCATGTGGAGTGGAGCCTGATTGTGAGGCTTTTTTCTTTGATTACTCCTAATCTGCAGTGTCTAAATGGATCATAATAACCGCTTGGGAGAGACTTACCTGGCATCATAATCGTTTCGGATGAGTAAAAGATGTTGAAGGATGGAGAGAAAGAAAGATTCGGCAGCTGTGTCCTTCACTGTACTCAAAAGCACTTGGAAAACTTCACCAAAGTCAGTACACTAGAAATTAAGGTTGTAACACACTTAAGAACCATACTGTGTATATAATATGGGTTATGTATTGCTATCAGCGCCTCCAAGTATGTATTATGCATACATAGCTCAGTGGACTAATGCAGCATCTTGGAAAATCGGTTCAACCTTCTGGGTTGCAGGTTTGATTCCTGGCACGGTCACCTTAGCCTTTCATTTTTCCAAGGTATTTAAAAGTAGTATCATTAAACTGCATAATAGTAATGAATGCTGGGAAAAAGCACCATCCACGGGACATGTTTGGAAAGCAGACACTAATTGAATGTGCTTCCGAAACAGTAGGTCTAGAAAAAAGCAGAAAATGTAACTGTGCCACTTGTAGAAATCAAGAAATAAAATATTCTGTTTTATTTTCTCTACAGATAATTTCATAAGTATTTATAAGGCCGCAATCTGCACATATTTGATACAGATATAAAATGTGGATGTGTTTTCATAGACTGTTAGCAATAGTAAAACATGTGCTTACTCTGACACTTTGTGGCGATATCAAAAATCTACAGTTTTGTTTTTAAAGAAAGGCATGACCAATTTCAAAAACAATATAAAAAAAAACAAAGTTAATATAGACCGCTGTTGCAAACCATAATAATCTAGCTCCAACAGAGATAGACGTAGGCACCTCTTTAAATGATCAGAAAATTTTTATAAACTTAATGATTGAAAATGATCTATACATTGTGTTAGAAACACTGCAAGCAAATGAAGGCAAAAATGTGTTTTAAAGTCTCCTGTTTATGACATCACCTGTGGCCTAACATGCAAATGAACTTGGTTTCAGATGTGTAATTAGCCTATCGAGCCACTGGTGATGCCATAAATGACTCCTAGACAGATTTAACACATATTTTGTTTTCGAATTTGGGCATTTGCTTGCAGTTTTGCTAATACAACGTATAAATCATTTCCCATATTTCTTTTATTCTCTATGTATGAGCTATGTCTAGGTCATACAGTCCCTTTAATACATACAATACATATATGGCAGTTGGTATGTTCAGAAAACACTTATTTGAGGAAATATTCCTTGAGTACAGAAACCTGACGTGTTTTGACCACTCTGTAGGGCTTCCTCAGAGATGTTGGTTTTTTTGAATGAGGAAGGAGCAGCCCTAACCTGTTGGAACCCATAACAATCCTCAGTGGTGGTGACACAAGACCCAAGTGTATTGACTAAGAGCAGCTAGGTCTCTGCTACCGTCATGGTTGCAGCCTTGTAAGAAGGGTTCCACATGGCCAAAAGGTACCTCAAGTGATGACTACACCCCTAAATGGAGCTGCATTTAAACACAAATTAAAAGTAATTCAAAGTTTAAATGAATTAGTTTTACAATTAGGAAATGTCTAACTATGTCTGGACCCTCGCACAGCTATGCGTTTGTTAGAATCCCAGGCCTTTTGTTTTGGAAATCTTATAATGAATTTGAATATACTTAAGAGCAATGTTTTGCGGAAGGAATTTCTGTTTGAGAAATATGCTAAATTTCTTTGGATGATATCACAACAAAAAAAATAAAAAGAAAGTTCAGTCATGTAATTCCCACTGAAATTCAGTCATGTAATTACCAATGAACCACTGAAAGGCAGGCATGATTACCAGATCTCCCTCAAGCAACATGCTAATCCTACACACTGCGGGGTAGCAGCTTCCATGGGTTACCTGAAGACATACAGAAGTGATATGGAAAAATGTTTTATCAAATGAAAACGTATGCATTTTAATGCAATTTTTTTTTTTTTTTATCAAACTAACCATGCACCACTAGTCATGCTTCGTTGTAAACCAAACACATTTCGTTTACATCCGGGTGACTGTTGTATGAATCGTCTGTATGACCGATGGCCGCGAACTTTCAAAATACATGTAAAAAAGGATATTCCATCTCCATGCGGATGTCGTCCAAGCGACCTCTCAGGTCATCGGAATCGAACTCGCTATGTTCCAGAAAGACAGTGAGCTGTACCTTGAGCTCGTCATTCTCCAGCTCATGGAGCTCCTGAAACACAAATATTTTTTTTATTAATAAACCTGTAATACAATGGGACTCACGGGCAAGTTGGGAAATAAACGTCCAGGTAAAAGAGATTAGTTACCTTAAGCCTGGTGCTCAATCCAGATCGCATCAATTCGGTCCGAATATGGACCCGGAAATCCAGCTCTTCTCCTTGGGTGATCAAAGCGTTGATTAACAGCATACAGCTAACCTACATACACAGTAATGACCTCTGTTAATGCACATGGCACTCGACACACGTTCTCAGAAAAACTAAATCCAGTTTACGGCTTGATGTAATGATATGGGGAGGAGATGGGATCCCCAAAGGTGTATTACCGTCTATCAGTGGAGACATCATCTATATGTGGTAGTTTTATCACCAGCCCCACGGTAATTACACATTACATTTTTTAGTGCTGTCCTCCTGCCGCCCCCAAGGGGTTTAAATAGTTTTAATGCACATTTTAGGGTTTAACAGAATCAGCAGATAAATATATGTTACCCAACCTAATGGTGCTCATTATATGGAGCTTGAAAGGATGAAAGGGTGAGTTGACTGCTAGACATTGAACTTCTGAGGTTTGAATAGATTCAATGGCTCTATGGTTGGTGCACTAGTCAACTGAATTCTCTCACTGGCATGTGTTCCCATCCAGCAAAACAGTGGTGCATTTACCAGTTTGACACCCATCACTGCTAGTGGGGAAGGCAGAAAAAAGGAAAGGGAAAAGGGACAATTGCAATGAGTGGAAAAAATCCAAAGTGAATGGGATTTAATGAGCACACAATAACAGCTGAAAATACTTTATTGTAGGCTGTAAACAAGATACTATAGAAGGGAAAAATGAAGTCTCAATACCTTAAGTGCCACAGGAGTTTCAGACCTCAATCCATCCAGCAAAGGCTTGAAGCGCTCCATTTCATCCAGCTCCGCTCTTTCAGTCAGCGCTTCCAGAACACGCTCGTTCCTAGGAGGATTTCAGGTATCACAGAAATGTATGTACCAAATCAAGGCATCACCATAGCCAACACTGCAACTGCCATGATGGTTCTATTATGGTTTGTAGACCATTAAACGTTTTTCCATCCATTTCAAGAAGCATCACGGTGGGTGATGGATATATATAACACAATAAATCATGGTATTTTCAAGGTTGATCAAAGGTCCTGCTTACCAAGAACATTTCTATAAAAGGGTGGGATGTGGTTTGTATCTGCGGTGGTGTAACAAGACCATTAATGGCCCTGTGCAGTAACAATTTCTGGGCCCAATATGTCTAACTGTGGCTGATACTGGACAGTACGTCTATCATGGACCCCCTTAAAGAGGTAGGCCTGAGAATGTTGTGGATAAAAGTTGGGGAGATGAAAACCACACTGCTGGTGATGCATATGAAAAAAAGTAATATGCCTTACATGTCCTCTTGTGGCAGGATGCACAATGCTGATAGTAATTTCAATGCATCGATCATCATGGCAGGAACTGCAGGATCCACAGCTCTTGCCAAAAGTAGTATGCCATCGTCTGCTCTCAGCATGGTCTTTATTCCAAACTGAAAGAGGTGAATGCAACATTTGCTTACTTTCATTTCCAGTTCTTCCATGCATTATCACAAGTTCTTTTTTAAACACTGAGCTCCTCTGACTTTTAATCACCTGACAACCTCCCCCCTCCATACACAATCATTAGCAGTATGTTTAGTTAGCTCACTCACTATATCACTTTTAATTCTATGTGACTGGAGTCTGCAGATTTACAATTCACCCACCTAGAGCACGCATGTATTAACCTCTGGTGTGATTCACTCCACCGTCACAGATCACCAATACCGTCCCACTGCCACGCCTTTCCCCCTGCCTCTTCACTCACCTTATGTTTCTCATGTTCCTCATTCCCTCTAGATTATGAGCTTGAGAGCTGGGCCCTCTACCTCATGTTTTAGTCTGAATCTCCTTGTCTAATTTGGTCTATAACTCTTCTTATGGTAAAGTGATTTACAAAACAGAGTTTGTTTCAAGAAATTGGCTTACATTATTATTCATAAACGCTTTCAAACACCTTATAATTTCGTGCTGACTTCTTGTATCTCTGGATCTATAACAGGAGAATAAAAAAAATGAAATTAGATTCACAGGCAAGTTGTGTATGAAGTGCAAAACACATGTACATTTGCACTCTAGCTTCAATGGGATATTTTCAAATCCCCTTACATTAACATCCATAAATTACTGAACAAAAAAAAAAAAAGATTTTTTTATTATCACGGATTATTTTTTCTACACTAAATGAGTAACGTGGACTCCTTCATATGTAAATTCAGCAGTTAGCACTAGTAATCATCATAAACTACTGTCCTATAGTGTTTACCAAGATGCCTTATTAATAACAAAATGCATTTAAATTCATCAAATGAAAAAACTATTTGCATACAGAGGACAAAAAAGGCCACTGCCAATTATCCCTGAAAGCTCTTTATAGATATCACATGAGATATGTGAGAAAGGGATTATTATTATTGGGTTTTACGCATGTTCCTCATGTGAACAAAGTAGGATATGACCGATCTTCGTCATATAGGTCATGTTACCTACTCTGATGCTCTTCGTGGATTTTGAGACCCTTCACATGTGTGGATCACAAAAACAAAATCATTGCTCTCGGACGTTGAGCAAATTTCAAGTGGCCATAGGTGCAATGAAACAAGGTATTAGTGGCACTAAGGTAAACCCTGAATGCAGAGCCCTCACTGGTGGACTTTATTAAACATATAGGATTGCACTTAAAGGGACACTAAACGTTATTTTTCACTTGTGCTTCTAATATAGAAGCACAAGTGAAATTTTAGTATTCCCTAGTATGAGGATGAACTGGGGTGTAGTTTTGATAGTACACGCCAGTTTATCCTCTGACTGACTTGTATCGAGACACAGTAGTTCCTGGGTGTCGTGTGTCATCACGCACACAGCCAATCAGAGCGGGGGCTCTGACAGCTGAACGCGAGGGTCTCTCGCTGCTAGCGCAGAGAGAGACCCTCATTTTTGCATGAGATCAGCAGGGAGGACCTGAACTAGGTTCCCCCTGCTAATCCCATGCAAAAGTGAGGGTCTCTCGCTGTGCTAGCAGCGAGAGAACCTCGTGTTCAGATGTCAGAGCCCCCGCTCTGACTGGCTGTGTGCGTGCTGACACACGACAACCACGAACTTCTGTGTCTCGATACACGTCGGGTTAACTTAAATGTCCCGGGACATGTTTTGTTTAACCCTTGCTTCCTTCAAGGAAGCAAGGGTTAAACGATGTATAATGTTCCTCTAAACACTATGCACTGGTTAAACATGCTCTCTTAACAGACTCCACATTCAATTCACTAGTTACATTGGCGGTTCTTCTTGCAATCTTCGGAGGATTTCTAAGAGGCACGAAAGACCCTCTGCACCGAAATTCTGCACCCAACTGTATTAAAAACAAAATAACAAAAGATTAGACAAGTCACAGCAAATCAAACATGTTTTCCAACATCAGGGGTGAAACAGCACAGTACGGCAAACATATAATAAATTTCCCTTATTTACAAGAATCCCATTCACACCAATAAAGACTCCCAGATATAGAAGGCATTCTGATGTTGGTTAATATCTCCCTTTAGAAGGAACTGAAACACCAGCACCTCAATGTTGTCCTTTCAGGGCCAACTTTTCCAAGACTATAGACTGCATCTGAAGGAGAGCTGGTTTACAAAAACAAGTAACATTTGGGATTCTCCCCGGCAGAAACAAAATACTTTGAATATGAATTTTCCCACGAACGTACAAGCAGCAAATTAATCAGCTGACATTTCACTGCTTGTTCAAGCGCCAGTGAGAATTACAGTGTACACAGTAACAGAGATGAACAGCCAAATAACACATTACAACACTAGGATCAAAGTAGTGTTCACAGCAATTACCTGCTTACACCACTTTTCATAAAAAGTGCCACTTTCTGTGGTGTAAGCATATACATTGCTGGCTTTCATTTTGCTCTGACTCTCATCAGATTATTTCATTGCACGCGTTTGTCTGGACCGTCTCTCTTTGCTAGCACAGACAGACATCCTCATTTTTAAATAGGGACAATGGAGGTGATCGTTCAGAGGAAAAAAATGCCATGTATCTCAAAAAGGAACTCATTTTCATGTGTGTATTAAATAAGCTTTTGAAGTTGCATACCACCCTTTTTTATGGTTACTGTCCCTTTAACAAATGCATTCTGCATTTAGGATTAGCTTACCTAACAGGGTTATTATTGAGAGACACTCTCAAAGATTCTAAGCAGGAAAGAAGGTTTGAGTCCGCCATGCCATATTTCAGCTCCTGGATGTAAACTTGTGGCGATCTAGTGCTCTCCTTTTTGCTCATGGCCTATACATAAATAAATAAATAAATAAATAAATAAATAAACAGGTCTTTAATAATCATCATATGTGCAGTTTAATTATTTTTATTTGCAGCTAAAAATAGACTGCTGGCTGATAATAGAAACAGAAAAGTAAATAAAATGTGTGATAATATAATATTATTACACGTTATTTAAAGGGACACTCCCACCAAAAAATGAAAAGGTTTTATTTTGCTTATTTTGTATTGTTGATTTCAGATATGTCTTTTGTTTTTCTTATGTGACTGGGTGCCAACATTTTGTGAAATAGTGTTTTCTTGGGTGCCACCCCTTAGAGACTTTATAGCACTAGTATCTCACTTTGGGGCTGGGGACACAGAATGCAGTCTATAAGTCAGAATTCTGACCATAGACTTTCATTGAATGGGAGGGTAATTTAACTATTACATCACAAGGGGGCGGAGTTATGATCCTGTTTAATCAGGTTAATCTCCCCTCTTTGTGTTTTGAAGGCAGGTAAAATAAAAGTTGGCCACCTACTTCTGCCCACTATGATATATATGTGTTTGTTTGAAATGACCAGGTTATCTAGTTACATATTATATAAGTGGTAGTGTTCCTTTAATTATTGCTAATTATAAAGAATATACAGGAGGGGAGTGACCTTCCCAATGTTTTGTGTACTACAACATATGTTCAGGATACATGTACTGAACTGGTTACTCAATTACGTATGTTGTTAAATGACTTTTAAAGTCGATGGGATTTTGGAAAGGAATGTTGTACAAATGAGCTGACACAGTAACTGTTAACTGAACATTATAAGTTTCATTATGAACTCTAAACCCATCATTTAGGAGTGGAAGTCTCACAAACGTATGAACAGATCCCCTTGATAAAACATGGATCCTACCACACAAGTAATGAACAAACATATATAAAATCAGTAGAATAAAAGGCTCACGGGTTTGGATGTATGAAGATATTGGGAGACCATTTCCCTTTTAATCATCATATCTTTTGCTCGTAATGGTTGCTGTTTCTCCTCATTGAGGTTCATATCATCCTACATTGAAAAAAAATACAAACACATCATACAAATGTTAAAAAATCTTGCTAAACAGAGTAAATTCCAGCAAACGTCAATCATCTTTCTAAAAGGGACTCCCATTGACAAAGCATTGATTCTACTGTGAATGTAGAGATTAAAACATGATCTTTATTGTATTAGTACATAAGCAAACAAATGCCTACATGTGAAAAAAATGCGTTACATTGCTGTGCTGTCTCTGGTTTATGACATCACATGTCCTTTGATATGCAAATTAACTACTTTCAATGGGAAAATGTATAAAATAATCCCATTGTAAGGTCATAATCAAGAGGCAACACAGATACAATTAAAACATTTTTTACTCTATGCATTTTGCTTACAGTTCTGATAACCCAATGCATTTTTCAGCATGTTTTATTCTCTGAATGCACAGTATTTTTAGGTCTTATTAATGAAATTGTTTTTGTGCACCATCTTTTTTGTCCAACTCCCATATGCACTGTGTGTACCCAGCGAATGTTGTGGTTTGTCCATTACCATTGTAAGTAATATCTGACATTTTTCACATTGATTGGTAGAACACGGTTTCTCATGGGCAGGTGATAAACTAGAACCGATCTCCCAGTATCCTCAAACTATACTATTAGGTGATTTACCTAATACAGAAACTGACGATACACAATGTTTATTCTGTGTGCGGCCCTAAGGAAGTGGGGTCACTGGTGTATTTTGGTTTTGTGCTGCCGTAGTTAGACTAAATTCAGACACCCACCCTCTACCCACATTGCAGAACCTGGATATGCCCCTTTACTCAGATTGCACACCCATTACATGCCCTATCCTCCCAGGACATGCCCCATCCACCACATTGCACACCCATTAGATGCCTCATCACCCATATTGAACTCCCATTACCTGCCCTATCCTCCCAGGACATGCCCCATCTATCACATTGCACACCTATTAGATGCCGCATCACCACAGATCATGCCTCATCACCCATATTGCACACCCATTACATGCCCCATCACTCACTTTGCACATCCATTACATGCCTCATCACTCACATTGCACACCCATTACATGCCCCATCACTCACATTGCACACCCATTACATGCCCCATCACTCACATTGCACACCCATTACATGCCCCATCACTCACATTGCACACCCATTACATGCCCCATCACTCACATTGCACACCCATTACATGCCCCATCACTCACATTGCACACCCATTACATGCCCCATCACTCACATTGCACACCCATTACATGCCCCATCACTCACATTGCACACCCATTACATGCCCCATCACTCACATTGCACACCCATTACATGCCCCATCACTCACATTGCACACCCATTACATGCCCCATCACTCACATTGCACACCCATTACATGCCCCATCACTCACATTGCACACCCATTACATGCCCCATCACTCACATTGCACACCCATTACATGCCCCATCACTCACATTGCACACCCATTACATGCCCCATCACCCACATTGGACACCCCATCACCCACATTGGACACCCCATCACTCACATTGGACACCCACTGCATGCCCATCACCCACACTGGACACCCATTAAACGCCAGATCAAAAAAATTGCAGACCCATGACTTATCCAGGCCAGCACCCATAGTTTCCTGGTATCTAGTGTCAGGCAGATGGTGTCTGAGGAGCACAGGCATGATCCAATGCTGCCTCTGGCGCCACCGCACTGTAAAGTTTCAGCAACGGTAGGCCACGTGCCAACGGCACTCTGATGTCACACGTGCGCCTGGGCACAGACACTATGCAGCCAGCACCTCTACTAGCAAGCTTTGTTGACGGCACTTGCCTCATGCTAAATACAGCGCTGAGCGGAGTTCAAAAGTTTGTAAAGTGAATGTATATAACAAAAAATTATCTATACGCTGTGCTAATTGCAATAGGCAACCTCCAACACTCCAGTTGTTGTGGACTACATTTCCCTTGATGCTGTGCCAGCATTATGGCTGAAAGACCATTATGGGAGGTGTAGTAGACAACAGGTGGAGTGCTGACTGTTGCCTACATGCTTTACATTCACATTTTGGTAATTTAGTCTCTAGGTTTCTGAACACATAAATGGTATGTTAACCAAATGCCTCCTAATCTACCTCATTTCCCATAGAATATCTGTTGCTATTTGGGTTTTTTGCTTACCAGCATTTTTTCAAAAAGTGTCAAAATGGTTTCATCTGGAAGTTCTTGCAGGGTCTGAAGAGGATTGGGGGTGTCGAGGTAATTTGCAGAGTTTCTGTGTGACACGTAGGGTTTTTCTTTTTCCTTCTTCATTCTCATACTCGTAAAACGTTCAAGCTGAAAATGAATATTTATATATATATAGATTAAGGAACACATTAATCTCCAAGCAATTGTATATGTACCATCTTATTTCCTTCTATAGTGTCATATAAATAATAACTCTGCTACACAACTCATCCAATATAAAACTAAATAAAAGGACAGAGATTTTCTTAAAACCTTATTATTACTTGGATTTACTAGCACCAGATGAATTATCCATTTCACTCATAGGAGCTTTATTGCACTGAAGTGGAGAGAATACAGCTATTGAATCAGCCTGATTTCCCTACAAATAACTAGGCTAGTTCCTGATTTGGATTGTTTGGCCCCTAAATTTTAGAAATACAAGTCCTGCAAAAAACATACTGCACTCAAGTACTTTACAATTTAAAGCCAATTTTTTTCCGCAGTTTCTACTTACATAAAATCGCTTCTTAAGTGTCAAGATTAGGGAAATAATACAATATAAAATTAGACATACATTTGAGAGGAATCACCACAATACTAGAATTCAGCTGCCACTCAAATACTGCAAACAGACAATATTTAAACAGACAGAAAATATTAGCTTATAGTTAGTACCGTTAGTTTTAGTAATTGGTGGCTCAAAATAATGAAACAGAACGTGCAGTACAATGAATATAGATATTAGATGGATCAGTCGGCAAAGGCATGGTTTGATGATTTGTAAACAATTCATAGACCCGAATAGAATTTGTATTTCAGAACAGAGGGTTATGTTGACTACACTACAAATTGTATTAAAGCGGATCTGTCACTTGCTTAAATTCTTTATTATACTGTTAAGTGCAGTTCATAGACCTATTCAATAGTAATCAAAGTGTGTTACACACAGCTTATTTGTATTCAACGCAAGCGGCCATCTTAACTTGCTATGAGGACTGCATGATTAGTCCATGCTATTGAGTTATTCTTCCCTACTTGTGGCTGTTAGGAGGGGGAATGAATGTGTGCCCAGGAGAAGAGAGAAGGTCTCCACATGCCACTATGGCCAACTCTGCTGATGTACAGTAGCCATTAAACCAAATACAGGTTGAGTTCCCTTATTTGAAAATCCATCATCCAAAATGATTTGTTATAAAAAATTTGGCGGAACTGTGCACACACATATCAGAATGTAAACAAACACGCAACAGTGTAATTCAGCCCCCTTAACCCCTTCGCGACCTTATGACTAGTTAACTCGTCATGCAGTCTAGCCGGCGGAGCACCCGGTGCGCACCGCCAGCCAGTCTGAAACGGGTCCAGGACTTAGCCTGTAAAGGAAAAAAAAAAAATTAACCCTTTCATTCCTGATCACAGTTTGTAACTGTGATCAGTTTCCTTCCACTTTATGGCCCTCATTTAGTTTTTCTTTTAGTTTTTTTTTTTATATTTTCAATTTATAAAGCTTTTTTAATAAATGTAATTGTAATATATTTACTAATATTTAACCCCTGCATGCCTGTTGCATGATTTTTATGGATCTGACATGGATTTGTCTGATATAATGGCCTAAAAATTGGTTACTTTAGCATGTTAAATCATTGTGTTTGGATCATTTCATTTAGGAATAAATCCTTGTTGCATTTTAGTCTGATATTACCGTATTTGCTCGAATATAAGACAAGGTTTTTTCCAGAGCAAATGCTCTGAAAAAGACCCCTCGTCTTGTATTCGAGGTCGTCTTATGGTCTGACATCAAATCGAGGTCAGACTATAAGACATGGATTCAGGTCCCCCGCAGAGCTGCAGGGGACCTGGATCGCCCTCGCTAACAGCCGGTGGATGTCTGCGCAATGCGCGCAGACATCCTCCGCTTCCGCCCGGCACGACCACCGGAACTTCGATGATGAAGCCGGGTCCTGGCGGTCCCGGCGGTAGTGCTGGGCAGCAGCGGAGGATATGTGCGCGTATCGTTGGGAAAGGAGGGAGGGAGGTGGGAGAGACATAGATGGAGGGAAGGAGAGAAATAACACTGGGGAAGAGACAGACAATGCTGGGGGGAAGGGGGGGGAGACAAAGCTGGGGAGGGGGAGAGAGGCAGCATTGGCACATGAAAGTAAATACAAACAAGAAATGCATTTTTTTAATATCAATTTTTGGGGGGTCGTCTTATAATCAGGGTCATCTTATATTCGAGCAAATATGGTATGCAAAGACTTTTTTTCTTAATGTTAACAATGCATGTGATAAATGCATAAGATATACAAATCCAGTGGTAAAAGTATACGGTCATTGCTCTCGTTACATTAAATGTAAATTTGGATTTTTAAAAAAATACCTCCTCCCCCCCCTCACCGTTTGGATTTCTGACCCAAATTTTTTTTCAAGACAATAAGCTATAAAATTACCACTGAATGAGTATTACATATAATTGCAAGCATTAGAAACATAACGGACAGCAAAGCAGACGCAGTAGACAAAAAAGCAAACGTAAAGAACCATGCTCTTACCTCATCTACCATTAGCCGCTTAAAAGTCTTGAGTAGGACAAATCAAAAAAAAGGAAAAAAACAGGGGAGAAAGTAGTAAAGAAATTTATTGGATAGCAGAAACCAAAAACCAAGAAATCACCCAAAAGACACAACTAGTTTTACATTTATATTTTCTTTTTTGATCATAGAAATTTGTCACAGAATTTTTTTTAAATTTTTTTTTTTAAAGCCTGCTATGGATATGAATATATCCGAGAATAGCCGACAGGTAACTCTCCTGTTGCGGCTAAACTTTCTTAGGTTTTCGTCCTAAGAAAGCAGTTCAATAAAAAAAAATGGTAAAAAAAAGCTACATCGGGCACATTTAAATACATAAGGCTAGAAATCTGAAGTGTGTCTATAAGAACTCTGAAGAACTGTGCCGTAATCAAAAAAAAAGAAAAGATAGATATGTAACTGGTACTTTTACTGTTGCAATCAAAAATGACAGATTATAGGCATGCAAATACACTACACGAATAAAGAAAAAAGTTATGTTGTAACAAAATAAATTTACATACAGAGTCAGAGTTATGTGTACACTGAAGGGAAGAATGTGGGCCAAACAAAACACCAGAATTCACAAGTAAGCATTTCATCCACACTAGAGCGCAATGGAGGTGTAAAAAAGGGTTAGTTAATATTTATCTTACCAGATCTTTAATTACAACCCCCAGGGTCATGAGTCTGCTTATCTGAATTGAAGTTAAACAACAGACAGATAGCTTATTATTGCTAGCCCATATAGACACTATCCAGCTGGTGAGACCATGGCTGGATCATGGATCCACAGCCCTCATTCTCTCAACAGAGGGAGAGGCAGTCTAAATAGTGAATCTCTACCTGACCAGGAGAAATGAACACACCCACGTAAAACTAGAAGGGTACAGAGGAAAGGCCTCGATCCTTGATCACACTGAAGACATTTAGCGAGTTCTAGAATCTCTAATAACATTCCAAAAAATGTCAACCCTGGTCATTATCTCAAGGAACAATTTCAAGAGATCATGCTTAAATGATATATATATATATATATATATATATATACACACACAGATCCAAACAGAGATGCCACACACTCACGGGTTTTAGCCTCCTGAAGCTGTTTTCAAGATCTTACCTAATATATACATATATATTCAAATAGCATGCATGCATCACACAGAAAAGTCATTTCAAGGGTTATAAGAACTAACTTAGTTTGCATATACCGTATTTTCCGGTGTATAAGACGACTGGGCATATAAGACGACCCCCAACTTTTCCAGTTAAAATTTAGAGTTTGGTATATACTCGCCGTATAAGACTACCCCTCTTCCAACGAGCATTTTCTCCTACAGTGACATTTACACACACACCCTTACACTAACACAGTGACACACTTACACACACACCCTTACACAGAAAGTGACACACTTACACACACACAGTGACACCAATAGACACATAACATGAGACACACTATTTTGCCCCTCAATATGCCAGTATTTTTCCCCTCCAATATGCCAGTGTTTTGCCTCCCTCCTCCCCCCTTCCCAGTACTTACCTCGTTGCTGCTCTGCGGCTTCAATAAAGTTTGTTTAAAAAAAAAGTTTAAACAAACTTTATTGAAGTTGCACCGCTGGAGGCGAGCACACAACGCTTCCCTTACAGCCGCGCGCACCTGCAGAGCAGCAACGAGGTAAGTAAAAAGACGACACCCGGCGTATAAGACGACCCCCGACTTTTTTGGGAAGATTTTCCTGGGTTAAAAAGTAGTCTTATCCGCCAGAAAATACAGTAATTTCCTTTACATTTGTAATGTAAGTCTTGTGTTTGTGAAATGGAACCACAAATGCAAAGCCTGTGTGTAAAAGTCAGGTTCAAACCATGGGGGTAGAATTAAAAAAAGGGAAATAAAAAAAAAATAAAAAACAACAAAACATATACATACAGAAATGTAGTATTGTTGGGAAGGGTGGAGAAACTAAAGTCATTAACTTCCTGTTCAGTCATTTATGCATCACTGTATTTGAACGCACAACTTCCCTTCAGAAAATAAAAGTCATGCCTGTTTCGTGTTCCTATTTAGACTTGTGATGCATTAAGATACCAGAAGATGGCACACTATTACCAGTATCAAAACAGAATTCATCAACAAGAGCATTGAACACGACAAAGATCACATTACTTTACAATTTATTTACTTTATTATAAAAAAAATATTTGAACACATATTTTGCTTAGTTTTAAACACTTTTTCTTCGGTATAAGAATTTATTCAAGGGCCAATCACATCCCTTCATGTGAAGCAATTAATGTCTGGGATCCATTCATGATTGCGTACTCTTTTTGTACACAAAAAGAAAGTAGATCAAATATAAAAACACAAATTATTCTCTTATGTCCCCTGAATGTTGCAGGACAACACTGAACCTCAAGCACGTAGATGAAAACAAGATAGGCAAACAAAGAGGAATTGTGGTAAACTGGCGAATGGGCTATATTACCCATGATGCTTAGGACTAGCATCATGAAGAAAAAAATTTACTCAACACAAATGGAGTTTTATCTGTTGGATGGATTAAAAGGGTTTGCTCTGTATTCTTGAAATTCTACAGCAACAGTAGAATTTGGACCCTGCTCGGTAAAAGGCTTCAGTCAATTCAATAATTATTCTGCGGTTTTAACCTGTTTTGAATGACCCTTAATGTTATAATGAGGTAAATTTGGAGTCAATATTTCTGACCACTTGTTATATTAAAATGTATTAATATGTAACAACCTCTTCTAAGTGATAATGCACCTCAGATGTTTGGGAAGTACATGTCATAAGGCTAACTTAGCATCATGGGATATGTAGTCACCAAACATCAGTAGTGCCAAGGTTAGCCATCACTGGGTTTGTAAAAATCAGGCTTCCCTGCTGTTGGCATGGATAGAGTTGTTTTTATGTTCATTTTTACCCATGTACCCTCCCCACTGCAAGTTTATTGGAGATGGGAATTCTAAATGTTTGTACAGTAAATGCATTTGCAATTTGCCGACTTGTCCTAGAATGAAAAAAAAAAAAATCTGTACTGTCCAAAACACTGACATACAAATGTATTTTCCAAAGGCTCATAAAGAGTACGCTTTAGGTACAAGAAATAAAAAAATAAAAAAAGTATTTATGATGCTAGACTAAATTCAAGAGTGAGGAACCCATTTTGCTCTTTTAAAGAGGCTAAAGGCCTTATTCAAAGTCTAATTTGAATGGGGCACTAACCAGGGTGGATTTGATTTAAATTAAGTTGATTTAAATCTCTAGTCAGTAAGACTATTTTAAATCATGATTTTTAAATGTAAAGACTCATTCTTGCTGGTAGTTATAATCTTGAATACTTGCAACCAGATTAAGATGCCATTTTTAGAATAACCTGTCTGATTAGTAAAATAACTATTAACTGGGGTGGTACTGTATGAAGGTAATGTGTTCTTTGTTTGTACATAGATTTGTAGAACAGTAGTGGTATTAAGGTCTTTTCCTGAACTTCTTTTTATTTTATACCATTTTTACTGTGAAGAGGTGCATGTTATCTCAGCTTGGATAATCTGTTTTAACCCCTTCGTGACGCATTGTGCTTGCATCCCAAACGACGCAAGCACCAAAACGTCACGATTGGATCCTGGCCACCGATCACAAGGTGAATGGTAGCCAGGAATGGTCTGGCAGAGACCCGATCATGGTCTTAATAGACCCTGTGGGTCCCTGCAAAAAAATCGCGAGACCTCCGGACGTCAAGTGCCTGCAGCGGGATACGAAAACAGCTCATCTCGGGGACCCGCGATGAGCTGTTTGATACAGGACATACTATGCCATCCTAACGACTTTATGGCACTTAAAGTCAGGATGGCATAGTACGTCCTAACGTCATTAAGGGGTTAATCGGATTAGTTTGCCATAAAAGTAAATATTGAATGAATTCACAGCCTCATTCTATTTAATGAATCTTAAATAGAAAACAATTTTTAGATAAGATGATTTCCTCCAAAAGCATTTCCTTACAATATAACTGATTTAAATAATAATAAAAAAATAATAAAAATCTGATTAAAAAAAAAAAAAAAAAAAAAGATTTTAATCCGCCCTAGTACAAACTATGCACCATTCAAAAGTTGTTCTACCCAAATATTTGGAGAAGCACAAGAATAAGGGGCTTCCATCGCTCTGAGCATTGCACCGTGGTTGTAGAGAGAGATGATCCAACAACTGTCACTCTGGTTAGTGTATAATAGCGTGCCATGCAGACAAACACTGGGGAAGGATTTGACCATCTCCTCCCCAACTGGAGGTATGTATTGCACCTGACCTCAAAATAAGTCTAGATTTCTTCTAAATGATGCTCCACAGGAGGTGCAGAAGCCCTTTTAAATCACAGACACCAGGAGCTATAGGCTCTCACTGCTCCACAGCGATTGTATAGACCTTTTGCTTTTCACTATTCAGTGATTAAACCCATATTTGGAGAACTAAATTCTATAGGACTGACTTGGCCGGGGACTGCTTTTAATTATATTTGGTAGTAAAAGTATGGAAATAAGATGTATGAAGACATTCCTTTGGAATCTCAAAGTTTTCTAGTTCAGTATTACAAATAAATAAAGAAATATATATATATATATATATATATATATATATATATATATATATATAAATATATAACACTGTACTGCAATGAAACCAAATACACAACACAGAGAATAATTTTTAAACTATGTTAACGGTCATTTAGAGTTGAACTTTTAGAAGTCCTACTTTTAAAGGCACAGTCTAGTCCCCAAATTCACTTTGGAAAAAGCACTATACAAACGGTAATCTTCATCTTGCACCAGTGTGATTTGATGCAGTAATTCTGCATAAATCACATTTTTAATATTTAACTCAACCTACTCTGCATGTATACTACAGGTGAGGCAGCACTGATTATATAGACACTGAGTATATAAAGTTTTGTTTCATTTAGTAATTTCCTGGGCTACTGGAATAGAATACATTGTATGGACAGTAATAGACTTGCTCTTGTACACAGTAGGATCTCTTAACAGTGCAACACATTGTGTGAGGACATCACTAGAGAGACAGGATATTCCATTCATTTGAATGACAAAAGATATAGAAAAGGTTGTTACTCAGCTAGTGTGGGTAGTCCTGGTTTCTTGCACAATTTCATCTAGCTGTAAGTATTTTATATTTTAAGCAATGCAAAACATGCATTTTAAAGTACTTTGAAAGAACATTAATATGCATCAATATTAGGAAAGATATTTATATTAGGGTGTGTGCAGCCATATTAATAGATTGAGAAGGCCACACTGTAGTGTGTAAATAAGGGCGATGACTGACCGCCCCTTTTACAAGATGCTTACTTGAAAAGTAAAAATAATAGTAGTGGTTAAGAATAAAAGCCATCATGCTCTACAATGATTCTTTAATTTGAAACGTCACTGCAATAAAACACTTTATATTTTTTCATAAAATTGTTCTCACAAATAATCATTGTGTGCCGACAGGAATCATTTATGTATGAACAGTGTCTAATAAAAAAAAAAAAATAAGAATGTCTGATGGTTGAGCAAACAGTGGACCCCAGTTCCCGAACACAAATCTTTTGAGTTGGGTAGCACCGATGGGTCTGTCAGAGACACTATTATGATGCATCTGGTAGTGTTGAAACGGTACATTGTGACGACCCCTACTTTTTTTTTTTTTTTACTGCAGTAATATGGGGGGTTGGGGAGGTATTAATTTATTAATTCGTTATTTTCAGATCACAATGATCCTTTTAACTAAATTCAGCTGTCTGTACAGATAATATTAAAGACATGATCCAAAAATAAATATTTTTCAAGATTTACGCATATGAAAAAAAGAAAATAAAAACCCACATTTCTTCTATAATTATATTAGCAAGGAAAAGCCGTGCAGCTTTTCATAATGCAATAACCGTCAATGGGTTTGACTTGTCTTTTCAAGGTCACGAGTTCAATCCCCACTGATTCTAACAAGTCCACAAATTTGCACAGCCACTGAACTGCGACAAATGAGCTGCTTTCATTAATATATTTTTGTCACATAATGCTAGTGCATCAGAACGGTTTCAAGGAACTATTTGGAGCAGCCCAGCATGAGGTCTTAACGGCATCTATACTCTTAAGGTTCATTAAAAAGTATCACAGCCCATTAAGTAAATGAAGCAATAGTCAGACTATTCTCTCATCTCGGGGAAAAAAAGGGAAGGATGTATGAACTTCTCAGAGCATGCATTGCTTAAATAATGAGGTTTGGTGGCAGGCAGTTAAAACTGTTAAAAATTAAATACTCTTCCAGAAAGTGGGGAAAAAGAGCTTGTCTTGTAGAAGAGGCGATTATGTTTTCCATTCAACTGCACTGAACTTTTTCCTCTTAAACTTGGCTGAAAAATGTGAAACTTCAGATATTTTTGTGATGACATAAAAAAAGGGTGACTAGTGAAACACAGATACCTATTATGAAGGCCACATATCTAATCAATTTCTGGGGCAAGGTACTAATACAGGCAAGTTCTAAAAAAGCAAATATATTTTATGCAAAACTCTTTCCTCTTGCAATGTACTAAAACATTTAACACTCAAATAGTAAATACGAGCAAATTGCGAATAAAAAAAAAACAGGCAAGTTTGCGAATATTTTACCTTTTTTATTAGCACTTGCTAAATAATGGTGTAATATTCACACGCAAAATAAGAATTATTTTTCACGAACTATTCGCAAAAATCTTTAGCATGCGCAATATATTAGCACAACCGTAAAAATGCACACTACATAAAAATAAATGGAAGAGGCGCAAATCGGGGTGGGGGGGGGGGAGCACAAAATGTTACAAAATATTCAAAAAATGCAAATTGCTCCATACTCATGTTTTACCTACTTTTTTTTCCCATTGCACTTGTTTAGTACATGACCCCCTAAGTTACCTAATCAGCAGGAACATTCTATTAATTTCCATGGTGACCAAACCACCTCAGGGTTGCAGGTCTGATTCCTGGCAGGGTCGACTCGGCAATTAATCTTTCAGAGCAAGATAAAAGGAGTATCATTAAAAAGGGTAACAAACCCTGCATTCTTGGGCCATAACAATATTGGGATGCACCATTTACTCTGGCTAAATGCATTATTTTTCATAGAACACTGTAGAAGAACAATTTTGAATACTTTGAACAAACACAAGGCGCAGTAGGAATTTTTAAGAGGCGCAGCTTCCCTGGGTTGGTCATTTCCCATCCTATTCGGCAGAGAAGAGGACACCTGAGCCTCCTGATTAAATCTGTTTATTCAATAACGTATCTATAGATGGCCGAGAGCCCCATCCATGTAAAATCTGTTTCCTTGTTTGGTGACTTATTAACCTATTATTAATTGTGTGTTCCCTGTAAATCCAAACATTTGATTTTCACCCCCACCCAAAGAGGAAAGGCAATTCGCAGAGTATGCAGCCTCTGATTCAGCAGGGTGGAACGTTTGCTCATAAAAGCACTGATATCACCTTTTGGCAGGCCAGCTGGGTGTGTGCAAGACCAATATAGTAACTTTACTGAGAATCCAGGGAAGTCCATTATTTGTATACATGGAGACTAGGAGACTATTGAAGGGCATAGTGTTTGACTCCATAAAAAAAACTGGAGCAGAAACAAACAAAAAAACTAAAAACGGTTTGCACTGGTTGTGCGCCATTTAAAAAACCTATACAATCCTAGTCTTGGCAAACTCGTCTTCTCTCTGATTAACAGTTGCTACAAATGTTTTAGTTTCATTTAGTCCAATGAAACTAGGTCCACTAGAGACGATAAGAAAGTTGAAAAAAACTAGCGTCCTTCACTGCCAGAGAGAGACACAGTCAGTACCCAACAGACACAAGCGTAAGGTGAATATTCTTGGTGGTGGAGAGGCACAGCTGAGCCAAAACCCGCTGTAAAGATCCACACCAGGTTTAGAAAGTGACACTGGAGGATTTAATGTTTCTGATCCATCCCATCAAAGATGTCCGCTCTCTGATGGCTATATAACGCAAAGATGGCCCAATAAGGTTCTTATTTTTATTCTTTCATTAAAGCATTTCTATTTATAATGCTTACATTTGATTTAATCCTTCAATTAAACATAGCTTAATTTTGTGCAGACAGTTGTCCTTTAATATGCAAAGGTATCACAACTTAGATTACATTAAAGAGAACATACTACGTTAGGTGAACAGAAATAGATTGGTACGGGAGGTAGAGAGCCCTGCTTGCAAGCTTACAATCTAAAGGGAGAGGGGACAGGATACATATAAAGGGGAGTTCCCTGTCTGGTTCGCTCATTAACTCAGTACAGTATACAAAAGTATATAAAGAGTAAGATAAATCCAAATTGATTTAAGTAGATAAATCTCATCAGCTCCTGACACCCAACTCTGGGACCTCCTGTAGATAACATGTCTGGTGAGCATTAATGACTTAAGGGTTAACCTCGCAAACAGGCCCGCCATCAGGGGGTGACGGGCGATACTGGCGTCCCTTGCCCGGCAGGTCCAGGGGGCCCGGCGAGCCCAGGTCACGCCAGAAAAATAAAAATCCAATCCTCTGTTAAGCCGGTCCATGGCTGTGAGGGAAGCGTTGTTCGCCCCCCTCCAGCCGCGCGGCTTCAGTTACTCTGGTCGCATTTTTTTTTTTAAACAAACTTTATTGAAGCCGCGCGGCTGGAGGGGACACAACGCTTCCCTCACAGCCACAGACCTGCAGAGCACCAGGAGACAGCAGCAAGGAGGTAAGTACTGGGGAAGGGGGGAAGAGGGTGGTACATAACGAGCATACTGATGGGGCAAATTCCTGGCATATTAATTGGCAAAATCCTGGCATATTGAGGGGCAAAATCCTGGCATATTGAGGGGCAAAATCCTGGCATATTAATTGGCAAAGGAATGGCATATTGAGTAGCAAAATCCTGGCATATTGAGGGGCAAAATACTGGCATATTAAATGACATTTTGAGGGGCAAAATCCTGGCATATTGAGGGGCAAAATAGTGGCATATTGAGGGAAAAATACTGACTTATGGAGTGGCAAAACAATACTGGCATAATGAGTGGCAAAATATTACTGGTATATTGACCAACTGCTCCCAACCACCCTCCATATTACATTAGACCGGGATAACATGCTTGTGAGAGTAGGTGGGGCGAGTGGGAGATATTGTCGGGGCGGTAGGGGGCCCAGAAAATTAGTTCAGTAAGGGGCCCTGAAATTCCTGGTGGCAGCCCTGCTCGCAAATGTGGGGTTCTATGGCTATCACGGAGTCGCCACAGTCTTTACTCCAAATATTGTCCCCATCAAGAGCTGGGACCCAGAGCGACACCACTTTGAAGTTCCAGAGGGTTGTGGTCAGGTTCCTATCTGTTGGCAGTTCCAGAGTCTCTTTGTTAGTCTTTAGAAACCTGGATTGGGCAGGGAAGGATGGAATTTCCAGTCACCTTATGCATCCAATAAGCACAAGGTGATAGACACAATAGGGAACTGGGAAGCATAGAAATAAGCATCCCCATTAATGGGGCCCATAGTCTGTCAGGAGTAGGCTGAGCTCAGGACACTCCAGGAGCCCAGAGAATGGAGGATTCTGTGACAGTACCCATAGATAAAGCTAGGTGGGTTTGGCCAGAATTAATTAATGGGGGTTCTAGGGAGATGAATAGCAAGCTTCCTTACAGAGGTGAGTTTTGAAGATGAAGAGTGAGTTAGAGAGCTGGATTCTCTGTGGAAGTCTGTTCCGGTGTAAGGGGGGCAAGTTTGGGAGATGCAAATGAGAAGAGGTGACTAGGTTGGAGGAGAGTCTTCAACCTTCAAGACTGCACTTGAGGAATGTAGCGTGACACAGGGTGGTATGTGGTGGTACCACAGGGTGGTATGTGGTGGTACCACAGGGTGGTAATGAGGGAGACGAGGTTAGGTGAAACAGGAGGTCTAGTGCGCAAGAAGTTGGAGTTTCTCAAAATGGAGAGTAGTGTATCTACCTCTTTCTAGGCTATAGCTGACAAGATACTGAGAGTGGGTTTGAGGGCAGAGACAGGAGGTGGGTGCAGTAAGTTGTGAAAGGTTACGCTGCACCTAATTGCATAAACTTTATTTTTGAAATGGGATGCAAGGTCAAAAGAGATGAGCAGGACAGATGAGCAGAGGAGGGTATTAACCCCTGGGAGTTACGCAAGCACCATAACAGCAATTTTTGTTCCTGGCCACCAATCACAAGGTGGTCGGTAGCCAGGAACAAGATCAGATTCTTAATAGACCTTGTGGGTCTCAGCCCCAAAAATTGCATGATTTAGTAAAATGTGCTCGCTTTGAGCTTCGGCTACATTTTTCTTGTCAGTCTGAGGCTACTCAAAGTGGCCTCATCTGACAAGTGAGATCCTGGCTTGCAGAACGTTCTATGCCATCCTAGCGTCTTTTGGGACCAAAAGAAATGGGACAGCATAGAACGTCCAAGCGTCATGAAGGGGGATAAATGTCAAGAACAGACATTTGGGGTTTGATGAGCAGGTTCATATTAGGGTTGAAAAGTAGCATTGCTTGGACAGAGAGAGCACAGAACTGTAGGAACACAACAGGAATTTATAATAAACAAAATAGGCACCACATTTATTTTGTGTGCCACAGATTTTGGGTTTGAGGGCTCATCAAAGCAGCAACGGACAATATTATATATATTATTATATAATATTATTTTCAATTTACACTCATCTTATTTGGCACATTGTTAAAAATGCTCAATCTGTCAAATAGGAACCAAGAAAGCTGATGAAACACAATTAAGAGAGAACAGAATTAAAAAAAAAAAAAATAATTATAATGTGCACAAGCCAAATGTAATTAAATTATTGCTTAAATTCAAGCACACACAAAAATGGCCTTGGCTCAGGTATGTGAACCAGACTTTAAAATGCCGCCCTGGTCTGAAACGTGTATCTTACAGCTAGAAATGAAGAAAATGGAAAGCAATATAACCAATGGTGTACACTAGAAGCATAAGCTCTGATTCGACTCCCAGGAACAGTAAGCCAATTAGAGAACAATGTGGCATTCAAGCACTGAGATCCACTTAACCAATGAAAGAGTCAGCTGATAAAAACCTTGCCCTACTTCTATGAAACAAAACGCAGAAAAGCAGCCACTCACTCATCTTGGAGGATCAACATCTGTCAAGACACTTGCAGAGACATACACAGATGTACACGAGGACAGCTGTATACAAAGAACTTTTGTATGCACAAATAAAGCAGAAAAGTTATCTATTCTGGAAGGAAAAAAAGAGAAATTGTGAGAGACTGTACAGAGCAGGTTACAGATCATGTCCACATAGAACAAATATGTTATGTATAATACCATAGAGTACTTCAAGCATTAAAAACTTTTGGTTTCATAGAGTGTATTAAGTGTACTAGAATATAATATAACCAGAAAGGCATTATAATCTGGGTTACAGTACAAAAAAACAAAACAAATAACTATGAAGTTCAGCACAGACTAACATGCATTTCATTATGTGCGCCCCGCCAGGAAATTATTATTATGGACTACAGTTAAAACAAATAAAAATGAAAATAAATAAATTATAATAAATAATTAAATAAGGTAACTGATGATTTAAAGTAAGAGTTCAGAACTTAAATCTTATAAAACAAAATTGGTTATTTTATTCAGCATTTGGAAAACATCAGTGATCACTATTCAAAAAAAAAAAAAAAGTAGAACAGAATTTCTGTATACTAATTAGATTTACTGCCTCAATAATCTAATTGGGTCACTTATCAAAGACGTTCTTAGAGAGGAGGTTAGTAGACAGAATAAACGCCATCAAAAGGCGTCAAACATTATGTAACACAGCTACTAATGGCACTGCATTTTATCATTATATTGTAAAAAGAAGATTGTGAATTGAGTTACAGAGGAATTTTTTGGACAAAGCCAAAAAAGGCATTTAAAAAGCATGCAATGGACAGTCTATTACATGCACATGATGGCATAGCTATTGCATTTATTTCAAATTCTTCCCAAATAACCCTCCTAGACCCCCAAAAAAGTAAGACGGGTTAAATATGGTTCCTTAATAATGTACATCTCTCTCTTTTAATCAAACTATATCTTTGTATGGCTTTGTATCACATAAGATTTAATGGAACACTGCCATGAAAAACAACTTAAAATCAAAGAAATAGTGTGGGGGGGGGGGGGGGGGGGCAATAAAAATGTGATACATGATCCCTGCTTACAATCTAGAGGTTACAAATTAGCTCACCGGAACAAATTCATAGGTCCTCTAAGAGACAGGGAAAGAGTACTATCATTGAGATATATGTAAAACAACCAAAAAAAGTTTGAAGCGGCCAGTAAGGATTTTAGGAGTGATTGATCTCTGACTCCTGGAGTTTGTCCAGTCCTAAATATACACATGCAAAGGAAATTGTTGGTTTTCTCAGAGCATGGCACATTTGACCTTGCTGCCTTCAGCTAGTTTCATAATACATATGCAGGACACATTGGATAAAAGTGCAGTTCTGTCCAAAGTTCAAAAAGTGGTATTTTCCATTGGCTTCCATGGTGATTGCGCCAATTTTAGAACTTCTCATTGAACTACATACCCCAGTTCTTTTTGTTTTTAAAAATATTAACTGTGGCCTCTTCTACTCCCCGGCAAGCCGGTCACTCCCCAGCAAGCCGGCCACTCCCCGGCAAGATTGGAAGCCCGGCAACCAAAATCAGAACAGCTCTGGATATTTCCAAACTATGATTATATGCTGATTTTGTATTTATTTACTTGCAGCATATATAAATGCCATTATCTTCAAATCATAGAGGACTTGAATACACCTTAGATAAATAAAGTATTGGATTGTTCAGAACATTGCTTTAAAAGATTACTGTGACAACATTTTCAGCAGGCACTTTAAAAAGAAAAAAAAAAAGAAAATCTTTCCAGTGTTGTGGACTTGCAGGATTGTAAAGCGCCACATTGCTTAAATTCCGTGGACCCAGGAGACCAGAAGTGATCTCACATTAGGACAACCCTTTACTGCAGCTATTCTATCAGTGGCATGATTATAGAATTCTCTCACAAGAAGATAGAGTAATTATGTGCCTTTAAAAAAAAATAGAAACATTATCTAAAGTGACCTTCATTTGAAAGGCATTCTTTCCCATAGACTTAGGCTTGTCAACTTTGCATTGTTTATAGGTCAGCATGGAGCACACCAATATCATCCTCCACCCTCAGGAATGTAAATGGCACCTTGCAAGGCCCAGCCAGCTACAAGGTATGCGTGAAGTATGCTTTGACCTGCAGCAGGAATGTGTGCAGATTTGTTGCTAGGCTGTATCACACTGTGTCTAGCACTGATAATATGAAAACAATATCAGCCATAATGTCCAAAGCAGCAAAGAAGATGAAAAAGAGGTTTATGCGTCATTGTGGCTCAAACAACAACTACATCATCTCTAAATCCTTGAATGGTTGGTCGGCCTTGTGGACTGGATTCAGAACCATTGGGCTGGATTGACAGACTTCCTGTAGATACAATGAGATCTTTGTACAGAAAGAAATAACACATTTCAATGGTTGAAAATCCAGTATGGTATGAGAATTTGCACTATAACAAAAAACATTTTTTCCCAATTTTTTGACAATATTTTTTCCCAATTTTTTTAAGTTTACACGTAATGTTGCGATTCAATTTATAAATAAATTCATGCCGCCATCCAGGGCCAGACTGGACTACCCGGAAAATTCATGGTAGGCCGCCCGCCCCGGGGGGCGGTTTGATAATGCGGTCGCTTTAAATAATTCAGCCACGGATGCTTTGACTTTTGGCCGAGGCCGAAATGCCAGAACCAGCGCTACCATTAAAAGACGAATGAAGAGTTCGCCTAAAGTGCCGGCTGCTGCTGCAACCGGCAGCCTTGTTATTTCTTTTCTCTAGGGCGCTAGAACCGACATGGCGCCTTCTTAGTCAGAGCAGTTGGCTGGGGAGATATAGCAGGGAGTGTGGCAGCACGACGAATCAACAGTGCTGTGGGGAAGGCAAATATTAACAAGCACAATATGGGCACGGGGGCAAATTTATTTTATATTAATTGTGTGTGTGTGTCAGTGTGTGTATGTGTATGTTTGAGTAGCAGAGGGTGTGTGTGTGTTTGAGTGGCAGAGAGCTATTGTTGGAGAACCTGCAACATCCCTGTAAAATGGTCACTCCTTCTGCATAACAAGGGGAAAGGTTTGCCGTTACAGATAATTGCATATGAACATTATAGACATAAAAAGAATGGAGGAGCCACACACACAGAACTATGTTTAAAATATTTCTTCATTTTGGGCTAAAAAAAATAGGGATCGTCTTATACATGGGGGTGTCTTATACACGGAAAAATACAGTAAATATTTGTAGAATTTAGCTAGTGTAGCCTTAAACGGACTGTCATCTAATCATTGTTTATCCTGTGAATATATATATATATATATATATATATATATATATATATATATACATATATATATATATACATACATACATACATACATACATACATATAAATATTATGTATCTATATAAACATATATAATGTATCTATTATCTATCTATAGATTGTGTTGGCAGAATTACAAGGAACAGATTAAAAGAAAACATGTATTTAAAAAAATAAAAAAATAAACAGTATGGAGATCCGTGGTTTTTCCTCTTTATGACATCACCTGCGGCTTCATATGCAAATGAACACTTTTTCAACGGTGAACGTGTGATTTGCATGTAAACCCACAAGGTTATGTCAAAAGCAGAAGACATCCCAGACTTTTAAAAAACATATTATTCATTTATGCATTTGTTTGCAATTCTAATAACACAATGTATAGATCATTTTTCATAACTGTTTGTTCTCTACAGTTACAGTCCCTTTATGTTTATGCTAACCATACTCAAACACTTTCACTGTAATAACCATTACCATTTCTGATGGAAGGCTATTCCATGCACTCACAATTTAAACCTCCTTCAATATCCAAATGTTTGTTTTACTAAGTACGTCAGGTAGAAAGTTGTACCAAGTCATCTATACATCTTGTAAAGCAGTAACGCTTTGTCTGCTGCAGGGGAGTACGGTTCCTATTCAAGCCCCTTTAACAAAATTCCTGCTTTCAATTTCTAAAGGAACACAAATACATTTGAATATATGTTCACAGACCGCCTTTCCATTTACTGTCCCGTGAGACTTGCCTTCCTGTTCGAGAGTAAAGAGAAGTTATTTTTAAGCAGTTACTTTGGATTGGATTTGCCCAAAATACATTATAATTAATGCCTCTTGGATTTAACTTAGTCATGAGAAAATGGGAAAGTTTAAAGCTACAAGGTTTACAGTTAGGCGAGAGCGGAGGTCACGGCCTCAAGCGGATCAGAAAGCACACACAATTCCCAGACCTCCTTACGGATGTATTTCTAGTATAGCAAGGATAGCCATTTAAAGAGGCAGTGCCCCTAATTAAAACTGCAGGAAAGGTTTTAATGCAACATAAAAACTCAAGTATGCATTGAAGAAAAAAAAACATTTCCTAGAATGTTACCGTCTCTTTAATAGACATGAAAAGAACACGTATACATTTTAAATAGCATTACAAGATAATACGCAGCCTGAGAAATGTTTCGACTGATTATGTCATGCTCTGAACCACTTAACATAAGCCAATGAAAGTGTAAAAGAAACCCACCCACCAGACTAGTAGGAAACACAGTGGAGGATATTTTACAGTCTCCATGGGATAACACAGGCTCTTAGGATTTCCACTTTATTGGGAGTTATTTATAAAAGTCAAATCTGGGGGAGGGGGGCCTATATGGGGAGCAGTCACCGTGGAAACCAATGAAAGGTCCAGCTGTTTAGAACTCTGCACCAGAATTTACTTCTATTAAAAAAATAAAAATATATATACTAAGGAATTATAGATTACTCTACCATAGTAAATGGGCCAATAAACTGTATAATTTTGCCTGGAAATGTTTAGTTAGAGATTACCCTTGAGGGTATCATTAAAATCACGGATGTCAAACTCCCGTTATAGAGATTACAGTATCTAAGAAAGCCGAATAAATACATACCAAGGTGGCTAATCTGTTTATCCCGAAAAAAGAAATCCTAAACCTCAAATGTGGTTTTAAATGTTTACATAAAACCTGTCCAACCAGCTGTTTCATGTGTCTGCAATGGATACAATATCCACTTACAGGTAAGGGCCAAAGATAAATAATAGAGGATAGTGTGCATATCCCAAAGCTGCTCAAATTCATTTATCTTATGGAGAACAGGTGGACAGCCTGAAGGAACGCCTGGGGTGTGACCAAGATACCAAAAGGCTACTTCCAACAACCATTTAATTATTGAAAAGGGAATTACATTTTAGAAGAAAATGTATTAGTTGAGAGCACCTTATAGGTTTGTCTAGAGAGAAAGGTAAATCAAATAATAAATAAAAGGATAGGGAAGCAGTTCTCATCTCAATTAGCACACAGAGTTTCAAAAACTCTTTGAAGGATCTTCTCATCACATTTCATTGATGCTTTGAAAGCCATAATTGGAACAAGGATATAAAAATGGTATTTTTATGATGCTTTTTGAGGTACGTGCCAGTTTATCTTCAGACTGGCAGCCATGATGTAAGTCGATTATGTAAGTCCATTAAGTTAGTCCCCTCTGTTGGTGGCATGTGAAAACGAGGGTCTTTTCTGCACTTGTAGAGAGAGAACACCGGCCATACCAGACCTCAATCAGACGCATGGGACGAGCTATGGCCACGACTGACAGGAAGAGCTTTGCGTAAAGTATATCTGCAAGAGCAGGGGGCAAAGGGTTTTTAACTTGTTTCCATTAATGAAGCAAAGTTAAAAATAATACAAACTATAGTGTCCCATTAATATACAAAATTAATATACAAAAACCATGGACAGACTCCACTTAGCTTACTTTAGGTATTGTGAACAAGTGTTTAGTATTTGTGAAGTGCACTTATTTTTTACTTTAATACAAATTACAGTACAGTTTACAATTAAGTATATTTTCTCTGACACTGTCAGTGGAACAGACATTTAAATTAATTATTCAGGCTGTAAAATGTTTAAGAGCCAGTGGATACCAGAGATAATATAAAAAACAATAATACACAGAAGTGAAAAGCAAATCAGGAGCTGGATCGCTTTCCAAAATTTCTATACAGAAAATTGCATCTTACATTTGGTGGCTAAATTCGTCCATCAATTCTACGACGCACTCCTTTCCCAGAGCTGTAAAAGTCTAGTCCCCAAACTCAGTTTGGTGCAAGATGAAAATTACTGCTTGTTTAGTGCACAGGCTTTTTCCAGTGTTATTTGATGCAGGCATTCTGCATAAATCACGTTTTTGATATTTGACTCAAGCCCTCCCCAGTGATTACTCTGCATGTTTACTGCAAGTGCGGCAACACTGATTATATAGACACTCAGGATAGAACGTTTTGTTTCATTTAGCCACTCCCTTTGATCTTCCAATTGAATACATTATGTGGACTCTGAGTAACCTTGCTCTTGTACACACTAGGATCTCTTAACAGTGCAACACATTGTCTGATGACATCACTAGAGAGACAGGATATTCCATTTATCAGTTCCTGCAGCAAAAAAAAAAAAAAAAAGGAAATGACTTTTACTCAGCAAGTGTGGGCAGTCCTGGTTTCTTACAAACTGCTGTAATGCCAAAATTTCATCTAGCTGTGTTTTATATTTTAAGCAATGCAAAAGGTAAAACTTGCATTTTGAAGTACTTTGAAATGAAATCAATATGCATTAATATTTGGAAGATGCATTTTGGGCCTATACAGTGCCTTTAAAATTGGGGGGAAAGTGTCTTTGAATTGAGGAAATCCGGTAGTAGAATGAACACACCGTATATTTCCAAAGGTTACAAAACTATAGGGGCTATCCGCTAAATAGTGAGTTACATGTGAGTTGAGGTGAGATAAACATTTCCTCTCACTAATTTAGTTATACATTGAACTTACCAGGTTTGTCCCTGAACAATAGCTATACTGGTGAGATAAAATGTACATCTCGCCTCACCTGCAACTCACCTTTTAGTGAATAGCTCCCTTTACAGGTAATAATATATATATATTTTGCTTCAGTAATAGTTTACAGAACAGCAGCGAGAGGATTTTCTTTGTACATATGATCAGTACTGAGGAACATGTAATCAACAGAGGGGAGTCTAATATGTAATATGTACAAACAAAGAGGGGCCAATGAATTCAGAGGCCCCTGTAAAACCACTAGAGAACTGTATATTGTTTTACAGTAAAAATGACGTGCATTTTACATATGTTAAGCACATGTAAAGCAGGTTGACCTTAAAAAAAAATAAAAAAAAAAACAGATTTTCACTGTTTTGTAAAAAAAAGAAAAAAAAGGTTAGTGGCTTTAAAGTCTTTGAACTGCAGTCTCAATAATAAAATACAGCCTCATTCAATACTGTATACAGTTTGTTTTTTTTCCAATAGTTTTTAGGCATCACATTTCAGTGAAGGATACACAACTTCAGTAAATAAAAATACTTTGATCTTTCTAGCCTGACGGGTTCATAAAGACAGAGAAAGAACTGAACAAGTTGCACCATAAAGAGAATCCAGTTTGCATCTACATATTACACTGCAAGGGACAGCCTCTGTTCAGGAGATAAAAGAACAATAAAACAATAAGACAATAAACTGTTTTCCTTCAGTGCTACAGTAGTCTACACCCCCGATATCTAACAAATCATTACTTTAATGAATTTAAATACAAACTCCAATACTGTCCAAACCAGGACAGTTTATCCAGCTTGAATTGCAGCAAAGCAATGTGGAAGTAATGAGCGATTGATAACTGATCGGCTATTGCAATTGGTAAGGGAGGAATGCTGTGTATTGGTATCCTTAGAAACTAAACAAACCAGCATTGGCTTTTCTTCCTGACACACCCGAAGGGCCTGTATGCATTTCCTGCATCTAACACAGGAAACTATTGCAGTTGGTGGTGTGTTGTGGTTTACAACAGAACTAATAATTAAAAAAAAAAAACTACAAAGACAGGGTTTGCAATGTCTGAGCATTACTCACCGCCAAATCTGCTGACAGCTTTAATAAACAGGCCGTGGGTAATGCTCCTGTGTTGAAAGAAAGAGCAGATGACTACTACACGACCTTTATTTGGACACAAAACATTTTTATACCTTTTTTTTGATTTACAGTTTATTATACTGTTTTGTGTGAACGTGTGTTATAACTTGCTTTTAGATTATAAATGGAGGATGGCCAACCATCCTTGGCTCTACTCACTGGTTTTTACCGCAGTATACGGTATGCAATGTCCTGAAAGATAAATGAACTCCGGCCAATAAAAGACATTAATGATAGGGCAGAGACCCCTATCATTCTCTGGTGATGTCATCAGAATGTGTTGTACTGTTAAAGGAACACTAAACATTACTTACATTTTAGCGGTTACTATTGTGAGGATGAACTGGCGTGTACTTTTTATAGTACACGCCAGTTTATCCTCTGACCGACAACTGCCATGTTTCCATTAAAAGGGACTGTAAAGCAAATCAATTTGTTTGCGTACACTAAATGAGAAAGAAATTATACACCCCGCAAAAAAATCCCCCAATAAGAGCATGTTCTCAAAGGGTTAAGAGGAAACATGATATTTAATTTACACCAGCATAGTGAGTTTGATAACTGGTCTGCAGGACCTGAATGTACAATTGGTTCTCAGTCAGAATACAGAGCGTTGTTGTGTGTTGCTCACTTTGCCACAAGGTTGTACGTTTCCCTCTGTAATCTCACTTCAGCAGCCATGCACCAGCTCTATAATTACAATGTATTTGTTTCCTTTCGAATATGAACAAATCTTTGTGATTTTGCTTGACTAAAACTAAAAAAAAAAAACAATAAAATTGCCATTTTAATAGTTATAGGCTGCCAAGTTGCCCTTTCGCTCTGTGCCATTTTGTCCCACATCTAATCCAATCCTTAGAAATTCTACAACACAATCTGGTAAGTGCCCTCTCATCTCCATGTATCAGTTTGTTCCAGTACCATTTAGGAATATAGCAGTATTTTATGACATATTTTGAAGGACAATTGTCTACAGAAGATTAAACTGAAAAATTCAAGTAAAATGCTGGGCTGTTTCTACACTTCTGCGGTGTTTGTGTTTAGCTGTTATTTTCCTTTCTAGTTTAATAAACCCACACATATTATATCCTGGTTTTAATCACCCTAAGAAGGACTTTCTTAAGATACCATTATTTTCGTTAGATCATACTTTATTACTAAATATATCACAAAATATGAAAAAATAAAAACACATTTATAGCATTTTTCCCTAACAATTTTCCCCTACAGTGACCTTTAGATCCTGACCCTGATAATCAACTTAAAAAGAGTCTGTCTGGTGCCCAACATTTAAATGTTAATGCATATTAATGTGATTTCACAGTACTTTAAAATGCATGTCTTACATTTTGCATTGCTTAAAATGTAAAATACTTACAGTGAAATTGTAGTTGTTACTATTGTGAGGATGAACTGGCGTGTACTTTTGATAGTACACACCAGTTTATCCTCTGACAGACAGCTGCCATGCTTCCATTAGAAGGGACTGTCAACCCGAACATGGCTTATATTGTGAAAGTAGAGAATAAATAAATAAAAAATATGGGAAATGATCTATATACCATCTGGTCGGCGATTGTGTCTCTATCTGCTAGAGCAGAGAGACCCTTATTTTTGCATGGGATCAGCAGCTAATCCCATGCAAAATCGAGGGTCTCTCTCTGAGCTAGCAGTGAAAGATCCTCGCATTCGGCAGTCAGAGTGGGATGAGCCCCCACTAGCCAAATGTTGCCGACTACATCTAGAGGGATCTAACGACTACAACAGAGCGACAGAAGTGATGATTCATTGCTTCCAAAGCTCTTGCCCACAACAGAGCAGCACCATGCTGGAAAGGCAGCTGTCTTTCTCGCTACTGGGAGCGATTGTATATGCGCCAGAGGGGTTAATTCGATATAGCCTGATGCACATGGGTGCATCATGGCAATACCGTAAGATCATTGAAGGCAACTAATGTTTGCCTCAGACTGCCATTAAGACATAGGTACATCATGTGTCTTCAAGGGGTTACAAATTAAATACCTTATTGCATCCTCTTTCCTCTGTATAGATAGATTAGGGGGCAGACAGCTGGAGTCAGAAGGAAGATCTGACCCAAGATTCTAAACATGTCTTCCCTCTGAGAGAGCTATATATATATATATATATATATATATATATATATATATATATATATAGCAAAGAGGGCTCTATAAGGTAGTTTGTCTTCTTTCATTAAAGCATTTCTATTTAAAATGCCTATAACTGATGCAATCTTCCAGTAAAACATCACCTGCTTCGGAACATACAATGCACATATCTCCAACTTCACACAAACACACATGAAGAGGAAGACCTCATCCATCTCTATGGGCCTCACAAGGTGTGTCTGTAGCTGCCCATTTCAGCCAGATTGGTGGAGCAAGTTTTGTCCAAAGGAAAGAACACTGCAATATATAAGTATTGCAAAAAAAGAAAAAAGAAAAAAAAATTTAAAAAGCCATTTCCTTTTCAAACCTTATTTAATAAGGAGCCAGCGCAATAATTTTTAGGAGCCAGGGAAATTGTTTTATATTGAATTTCTATGGAAGTTCAATCAGCAGTGGGGATTTTAGGAGCCATGGCTCCCAGGATTTGTCAAGTCCTGCTCTAAGCACAGGGAAATAAAGGAAATAAGGCTTTTAAGGGTTATCTTTAATTGCAACTAAAAGCATAAGGAGGAAGTCAGGAAACCGAGCCTTTGACATCACCACACGAGAGCTGCGGTTTCTCCGGAACACTCAAGCGTGGAAATGTGGGAATAAAGCCAAAAACGTATAAAAAAAATAAATAAATAAATAAATAAATAATGACTGTTCCTAAGAAATTCCTCTATGAATGAAATTAAGTATAATGTAAGCCCCCCCCCCCCCCCCCCCCCATAAACAAGATCACTTCAGTTAATTACTGTCTCAGTGTTGAAAAAGACGAAGTAAAAGGTTTAGTTGTCCTTTAAAACATGTTGTGACCAGAAGATTTCATGATTAATATCGATCCTCTCAAATTATATATGAGAATTAGGCTCTAGCTTTCTAAAAGTGGTCTAATCAGCTGGATCTCCATAGTGATTGCTCCACTTTTATAAAAGTCAACACTGGGGCAAAGTTTTAAATGACCCTCAATGTGTGCTTTTTTCGAGCTAAAATGAGATTGCATGGATTATATTATTAACCTTGCAGAGGGTAAAACTAATGCATATTTAGTTAGTGACCCGACATATTTTGTTTCGTTTTAATCACTCTTTGTTTTGGGGGTATAGTTTTCTCTCTGAATAAAATACAAGTGCACAGAACAAGAAACAGAAGAATACTAACCAAAATACACCAAGTTACGGATATTGGCAAACATGCCGGCCTGATAGTGTATCTGAGGTTTCTAACACCCGTATGGCATAATAAGATACACAGAACAGGAAATCTAACACATGCTACTGAGTGAAGCCAGAATAAATAAAAGGTTATAAAAGGAATACTAACTGCATTACATGATCTGTGAATGCATGTAAATATAGGACTGGTTGTACGTTTTAATGGTCTTTGGCAAAATATTCAAATGGGGGGTCCCCGTTTAGCTATTTTCCCCCTTATCCGTAACAGTCTCCCCTCGTTTAGGTGCTGTGAGTTCCCATTAACCAAGTAGGGGCCCGAAGCGGTCGCTAAATTTACTTATATGGTAGCGCACAACGGCTACAAAGTATAATATTGCTCTGAGCGCAAAACAAACCTGTAGGAGTGTAAGGAGGTTTAAAAACAAAAATCAGATATTATTGTCACTGGCAATATAATAAAAATTCTCATACATTAAATGACACAACGAAAACTGCATTTTATGTGGATTTTTTTTTTATATATATACTATATATATCTTTATTTGGATGTATTAGGTTATAACTTATCTTCTAAATAATACACTGTGTCAGTGTGCCATTTATCAAACTGTTTAACAGATTATAGAATTTATCAGAATTATTTTCTGTATAAGTATAGGATATCAGATATACAACTCAATATTAATAAAAGGGGGGAAAACTCAAATAAATAAAATAGAGGTTTGTAATAAAAAAAGAAAAAAAAAACTTAGCTTAATCAATAATTAGATAATATTAGTATTGTTTTTATCTGCAGATTACTTTCTACCCAGATTACTATATTTGCAGTCAGTTTTGCTAGCACAATGCACAGATTAAATTGTCTGCTGTTTAAAATGCACACTTGGTATATGTCAGACAGGTAACATTCTGCAGGACATACAGGCAGGTTACCTATAGGATAATTCCTGTACTGTACCAAAACTGAAGCTGACAATTGGCACATCACAAAAGAGCGAAATATCATAATAACACAGAAGAGGGACCATATGTTTAATACTAGTTCAATGTAGGAATGTTGAATGCCAATGTGTATTCACTGGATCTGGACCTGTGTAGCGTTATCCACCAATTATTAATTTGTGTCTGAACACAGGACACTTGGTACATATGTCAGAGGTGTGTTGCTTGTATTAATTCAAGTTTTAACCTTTTACACTGAGTACCCAAAACTTGATGAATAAATAATATTTTCCATAACCCTGCCGGTGCCGCCATATTTCTGAACATCCCAAAACCAGGGGTAACCATTATCTAACCATTAAACATTAAAAGGTAATCCCATTGTTTAAAGTCGCACAGTCCGGTACCATATTAACCAGGAAAGCTATAAATGGCCAACAGAAATCACAAGGATACTACATACATGTAGGGTTGCCACCTTTTCTTCAAAAAAAAATACCGGCCTTGGTACTGTCTCCATAGACTTAACATTGGCCTGATGCCAATTTTTTACCGGCCTGCCGGTAAAATACCGGCCAGGTGGCAACCCTACATACATAGGATGTTATAAACCAAACATTTCAAACCCTAGCACAATGTGTAAGGCTATGTGCAGCCAGCGAGATGACAACAGAAAATATTGGTGGTAGTTTCGGTTTAATTCCTCAGCTTACGTCGGTAATCACAGGATGGAGGAGCCGGCGTGTATTCTCAATGGGAGCCAATGTTACTTCCAATTCACTTTAATCAAGCACAGCAGCTGTTTGATTACAATAATTTACAGTGAAAGGATACCTCCTCTGGGCTTTCACCTCAAGACAATTCTCTAGCAACAATTTCTACGCCAAGTGCAGCAAGGAAATCTCGAAAAGTAAAATATGTCGACATTTAACCCCTTTGATGAAAAATCTCCAATGCTCACATCCCAATCTGATCCAACCTGCTTCTTTAATAGGCCCACAAGGCCTTGGAGAACAGGTGCTAGTAATAACCTTTTACTTAATAAAGTTTAATGTTTTTAATGTAAGGTCTCTTTATATAATGATTTTTGGTACATGCCCATAGGCCAAAATATGTAATTATATTATATATCTCTTACTTCTTTGGGTTGGAATGGACACCTCAGACATTTTTTTACAGGCCACATATAACGTTTACAGTATGTAGAAATCATATATGACCAGAAGGACAATCAATTACCTAATCAATTAGTGGATCCCACAGAACCAACGTGATTTAGTTAACGGGTTTCCTTCTGGTCACATGACTTCCACATACCGCAAGGCAGCCTGCAAAAGTTATATGCGGCCAGTAAAAAAAATGGCTGAGGTGGCAGCCCTACTTCTGGTAAATCGATTTGTTGTTGTGATGTAGATTGTATATATTTTAAAGCCATAGGTTGTGAAGATGGTATAGACAGCTGCCGTTTCCTTAAATGGGGCAGCTCCAGCTAGCTTCATTTCTATATGTTGTTCAGGTTTTTAATATAATTGCAATAAATTTATTTTTAGTTTCTGTTTTTTTTGCCTGTAGTTTTGCATTGAAAATCCAGTCACTTCAGGAAGATAACATTAAGTGGACTGGCTCTCTCTGAAAACAGTTTCCATGCTCCTCTCTGAGTCATTAGCTTTCACTGTGAGACAAATCTCTCTGTGATGAACTAAGCTGTTTCAAGTACTTGTAATGTAGGGTGGAGTGCTTTCAGCCAGCTTTGTGTGCACCAAGGAGGGTTTAAAGAGATGCTCTAGAAACAGCACCAGTTTATTAAAACCGAATATGCCATTTTTAGAAGACAGGAAGTGTTGATGAGACATATCTGTTTTGTTTATGTCAAATACAGACGCTGTTCGGTTTGCAAACAGGAGTTGAAAGGTTATCAGTTACATGGTAATCCCACACCAGAGATTTAGGTTTGGAACCACTCCCTTGTTATAGTGCCTAGAGTAACATTCAAGCTCAGTTACCCTCTTCATATTGTCGAGACTAATCCCTGAACCATGTATAGCTAATAATGCAGCAATAACATTCTATGAGATCAATATACTCATTTATTAAAGAAATACACATACATTCAGTGCATTCCCTTAGAAAGCACCTTTTAAGTCATAACTGCTGGCCTATGTAATGCTTCTATGTTCTGACACGGGGGCAAAGACTGATCTGTGGCTAGACTGCAAGCTCAATACTTTACTCAATACTCCCCTGTAAGTCCATTTGGTTGTTGTTTTTCCATCTTTTGCTCTTTTTCATATATTGTATATTTTCTTGATTAGTTGTGTATCATTTATCACTGACCCGGATTTGGCCTGTACTTTACTATATGTATTGATGTCTTATATTTAATTGATTTATTAAAGGTTATTTTTTACTTTTGATTAAACCGGTGTGCTACTTTCTAGTATACGATTGATTTGGGGAGTATGGAACTTCCCTTCATTGCATGCACCCTACTAGAATTATCTTTCGTCTAGCTTGTTTGTTCTATGTCCAGTGGTCCCAGCTCACTTTGTTTTAATGACCCTAAAAGGCAACATATAGGACCTGTAATATTTCTAACATTGCAATGTGTGCTCTATTACCAAAACTGATAAAGGAAAAGGGAAACACAGGTGACTACTACAGGGGTCAGAGATATTCAGGACACTGGTTCCAATGATAACAGTCATTTGCTTGATTGTTTGACCATTAGAAAAATGCACATGTTTTACCAGTGTGTTTCCCTCAAAATGTATGATAGCTAGATTTCAGCAAACCAGTGAAACTCAATAAGCACTGGGCATTTTAAGGATGCATCTGGACCACCTCTCGTATTACCTTCTTCCTGCATCAGTAACATTTACAAATTTACAAACACATCGTGAAAACTCAACTATTTTCCAAAGAGCTTGTTTGCTCCAGTGATCAATGTAACGTTTCCACAAATTAATAAATCTGCTTAAACCCCTTCCGGCTCGTATTAAATACTGGGATATGGACCAATATACGCAGCCTATTGTACAGATGAACCGACCATTTACACATTAAAAAACTGCATGAAATCGTATGTTGATGAATGACTAATCCCAGCCGTGTATTTGATCATACATGCTAAGTGAATGTTAGTCGATTCTAAAGGTTAGGTTTTCAAATGGCTAGCATTACAGCACTTCATTTCCAAATCGAGGTCAGAGGTCAGATTTTCATGATAGTTGTTTAACACAAGTGAAGCAGAAAAACCAGTCAAACCACTGGCCTAACCAGATATCATGAATGTTATCAGCCATCTTATAGCCAGACAGACTTATCTACAAGTCAGGTCATTTTAGGAGCCAGCAATAGGCTTTAACAACCACATGTCTCTGGCTCTTGATTTTATCAAGTCCTGTTTTAGACATCTTATTAATTACCTGATCCACCTCCACAGGCCATCCCCAAACAAACACCAGTGTTCGTGATTCCTAGGATAGAGACTAAGGATCCTCCCTGCTATTACACATCACTATAGCTTTATATTTAGACCCTGAATGCAGGAGCGGTAAGAACCATATTATAGCATTTATAATCTAATAAGCCAACAACATCCATTTGAAGTGCCATTTGTGAAAAGCTGTTGTTGAGGATATGTATGACACATCGCATGAACCAGTGACTAAAGGCGTTTAAAATATTCTTGGTTAACTTCCCTCACACTGGTAGATAACTCTGTTGCTCTTGGAAACATCAGGAAAACTACTCGCTATGAAGTTAAATGTGCCTTGAAATCACGACTAAATATAGAATATATAGTTTTCCGGAAAACAAAGCACAGACAAACCAGAAAAAAAAACGCGTCATTTCCAGCATTCTCCGATTGCTGTTCATTTTGATTAAAGCACACAAATTAAATCATAATTTGTAAGTGTACCACCCCGCAGATACCTGTATTACAATACAAAATTCAACGCGTCAGGTGCAAATAACCTAAAGCAGGCATTAGCAATATGTGAGCATTGCACTGTTGTGGAACTACAATTCCCATGATGATCGAGTCTTTTGGCCCCTATAGCACTAAGGAAGTTTTCGTTCCGCAGCTTCTAACATGCCGTAAACCCTAGTATCACAATATAATGTTAAGATAGCCCAGGTCCAACAAGTAAAATGATTTGGTGCAAGGACAGTGAACCACCAAATTCAAGGAAAATCCAGATACATTTCCAATAAATATAAGTGTATTCACACGTGTCCGCTCTTCAAGCAAATAAAAACGAAAGAAGTCAGAGATCTAACAGAATGTATAAATGTAAACATAAGGCGTGCTCTATAATAACCAGGCTGCACTTTCATTCGCAAGAAAACACACAAATCAACATGAAAAGGATTCCAGCAGTACAAAACACCAGCTAATCTGATTCTGCACTAAATCAAAAGCACTATGTGCATGGATACAAGACAATCAACCACGTGTGGAGGCTACTACTAATATACACACGATTTTTTCGGCCACATCTTATCCTAGATAACACAGGCTGTTTTAACATTTTTTTTCAAGGTGTTTGTGTTTAGCTGTAATTTTCTGCTCTCCTTTACTGTACTCACAAATTATGGATAGATTTTATTTGATAAGTAGGGCCTTTCTTTAGATACCATTATTTTGATTATATCATAAGTTACTATTACCTATGTTTTTATTTAAAAAAAAAAAGTTGAAAATGTTTAACTTACTTTTTACACATCTCCAAAGACACAGTAAAAAAACAGATATTTGTCCTAAATATAGAAATACCAAATGTATTTATGTTCTTCTGTGGTTTCCTTCAAGTTATAGATCAATAACTGCAAGTAGCGTACTGCTTTAACTACTAACCATTTTCTCCTACAGTGACCTTTTAACTGCAATCCCGCATTTTATTTATATTTTACTTGAATGTTGCAGATAGCCTATAAACGCAGTGTAGCAACATCCCCAGAGGGCATCTGAAGCTTTTTTCCAGGAGCAGGGCAGCGTCATGTTTGAAAGGCATGCTGCCTTTCAGTATGGAGAACGTGATCACTCGTACCCCTGTGTCAGATTCCGGTGTTGCGGAATGCCTCAACATCGAGGCTATTCAGCTACCCTAGGAAACAAACAGGGTGTATCAGCAGTAATCATCCGGTAGGTAAATAAAATAAATCCAAATTGAGTTGCATGAAAGAAGAATCTTCTTTTATTGTGATCCAGAATATATAAAAGGCATCAGGCAGAGGGATAGAGGACAGGCAAAAAGACAAACGCTTAACGCGTTTCGCACCAAACGGTGCTTTATCAAAAGCAGTCTTTTGATAAAGCACCGTCTGGTGCGAAACGTGTTAAGCGTTTGTCTTTTTGCCTGTCCTCTATCCCTCTGCCTGATGCCTTTTATATATTCTGGATCACAATAAAAGAAGATTCTTCTTTCATGCAACTCAATTTGGATTTATTTTATTTACCTACCGGATGATTACTGCGGACACACCCTGTTTGTTTCCTGCTTAATCCTGGGCCTTGAGTAGACCCTATTGTGTTCCAGCACCTGGAGGTAATATACTACTACACTCACTACCTATCCTATTTTGGGCTTTTTTGAGCCGGTCAAAACTGTTTGGATTTATTCAGCTACCCTAGCTGAGAAACAGAAGCAATCCGAAGTTTATTTAAAACGCGGGACGTGCTATGCATGTGTCACCAAGTGTATGTCACCAAGTGTGTGTCGTCAAGGGGTTCAAGTCAGCTTGTGAGACAAAAGACATTAAATATTGACACTGCTGAAGCTGTATTTTATTTATTTACGTATGTCCCAGAATGCCCCAAGGTGTTGCAATAGCAATCACATTCCCTAACAAGGGTGTGGCTAAAATGCGTTCTCTACAAGGAAATATTTGGAGCCAAGTAAGAGGTTGATGTTACAGAGGTAGATGCAAAAAGTACCAGGCAGATGAAGGTAACTGCTAATTTAGACACAGCATAGGACATAGCATTTATCTGGCTGCATACAATTCAGCCAGACAGAATCATTGTTACTCTAAATCAACTGAAGCCAGTGAGCTGCAAAGTGCCACTAAACCTTTGCATCTCTCTCACAAGTTAAAAAATAAGTGACACTAGTATGAGGATAAACTGGCATGCACTTTATAAAGTACAGCAAAACTAGTATGTAGTAGGCTTTATGTATGATCGTCAAGCTAAAACTTTACAATAGGCAAAAATAATAATCCTCACAAATGCGTGGCAAGTTTTGGCTCTGGTGTGGCAACTGCCTCACGCTAAGACACTCATAATCATAGACCCTTTTAATGTACATACCAGTTTATCCTCTGACCAGAAGCCATGATGTCTCCTTAGGTCAGTTAAGGTACTAGCAGAGAGATTTTGAGCAACAATGAAATGCGTTGGGGTGAGCCCCCACTTTTTGTTAGTCGACGAGCACATAGTATATCCTTGAGTGTCCGTAAAGATACACGTCACAGGGTTTTTTTTTTTTAACCCTTGCTTTCTATAAGGAGGCAAGGGTTAAAAAAAAAAACAAAGTTTAGTTGTTCTTTAAGCTGCCAATAAATGGAAAAAAACACCTGGTAATTATGGGACCGGCAGGTACGTGCCTGCAATGGCAGGTTTTGGTCCACATCGGCAACAAATTACAAGTTTACGTTTTCAATTTCTACTGATGTAACCCACTGACAGCGACAGTCTCATCCATTGAATTTGCTTCCCTCCATTCTAGTGTGCACAATCCAAATCACAATTTTAACAAGACATAAGAGGCCTTCTGCATCCATAAAATGAGTCCCACTTTAAAGCATTTAGCATGTTAATTCCTGAACACATTAAACTGCAGCCATAGCACTCATAATACATATTAGCCTCACAGTACTTTGCAAATATTGATTAACTTTTTTATCCACGTTTCTCGAGTAATCGAATATACCTTTTGGAGAGTAAAGCGGGCATATTAAATCTGTAAGGATTACTGTATAATGAGTTAATCTGGCATTGGTATAGCAGCACGAAGGAATACAATGCGTTAAAAGAACAGACGTGTCAAGAGTTCTTTTATTTTTTGTTAGTATAAATTTTAAAGTCCCTAATTAGGATAAATTATTGATAAACCCCTAAACTCAGCCTTTTTTATTCTGATGACCAGCTACAGTTACAAGTCTGCTGTGGCAAGGTAAAGACAATGGGAAACCCACTATAAAGTACAATAAGGGAAGGAGAGTATTGTTAAACATACACTTCCCAGACAAGCTAGTTGACCTGTTTTCGCCACAGACATAGCCAGTGTAGTATAACACCATCAACTGCAAGGTATTCTGGGTAATAATATGCAAATAAGGCTTCATTTTTGCCTTATGTATCCACATTATCCATTCATGCTTTTCAAACATAGGCCAGGAAAGATCTGCAGAGGAAAAAAATAATATACTATGAGTTTGGATTTATAATATCTGCCTTGTTTGTCAAGTAAGAATGGTATCTATTAGGGATCGACCGATTATCGGATTAACCGATATTATCGGCCGATATTCACAGTTTCCTAAATTATCGGTATCGGCATCTAACTTTACCGATAATGCCGATAATATTTGAATGAAGCAGTTTTCGCGATCAACGATCGCGAAAACCGCTTTAACAGTGCTGGTCTATTGCCTCGACATCGAGGCAATAGCCAGCACCGATATTTCTATTTTGGGACCCCCACGATCGCCCCACGGAGCGATCGTGGGGAGCCATATTGACGGAGCATGCTGCTCCGTCAATATGGCTAAGTCCTCTGCCGGTCTGAGCTTCGGAAGTGAAAGTAACTTCACTTCCGTCGCTCTGAATATGCTACTTGACTACCCCTAGTGGTGGTTTAGTAGCATTGCAATGGAAAATAATTAAAATACATATTTAATTAAATAAAAATAGGTTATTTAGCTATATTAGCCTATAGGGTTAAAATTAAATATTTTTTAGCATAAGGGATAGGGTTAAAATTAAATTAAAGTTAAAAAATATTAAGGGATATAATAAGGATTAGAGTTGGGGTTAAATTTAGTGTTAGGGTTAAATTTTGGGTTCGGGTTGGGGTCAAAAGATCAATATAGGAAAAAAACCAAAAAACACTATTTTTGGTTTTTGCCCCATAACTCGCAAAAAAATACCGAAAAATATGGAAACATGCATATTTTTGAACTCGGGACAACATTTAGAAACTATTTAGCCGGGGTCTTTTTTAATGATTTTATTTGTGTAAATTATATTTTAGGTCAAAGTTAGAAAAAGTGGGTTTTTTTAAATTTTTCATCATATTTTATGATTTTTTTTTGTAGTAAATTATAAGATATGATGAACATAATGGTATCTAATGAAAGCCCTTCTTATGACGATAAAAACAACATATAATTTGTGTGGGTACTGTATGTGAGAAAGCAAAAAATTACAGCTAAACACAAACACCCTAGAAATGTCAAAACAGCCATTGTCACCAAGGGAAAGTCAAGGTGAAAATGTCTTGTCACTAAGGGGTTAATTAAGCTGTTTTGATGCCTTGCTTATATTTACTGTAGTGTCCCTTTGATATAATTGCCTATGTCATTGCTGCTCATTTTACTAAGATTTAATCTACGTATGGACTATGTGCAATTGAACATTGTTGTTCTTGTTACCTTTTGACTGATATTTATTTAAAAAAAAAAAAAAAAGTGGTCCAATTTGTTGTATTTGACCATATCACCATTGTTTTGCTGCATTATTTTTTTTTATTTAGCAATGAAAAAGATTTACAAAAAAAAGCTAAACGTTAACAATAAACATGTTCATTTAACAGCAGATTTGTGTAGAAATTGTTTTTTTTCCCAAAAAATTAAAATGCACGAAATATAACATAAGTTATCGGCTATCGGCCTGAAAGTTCACAGGTTATCGGTATCGGCTCTAAAAAATCAATATCGGTCGATCCCTAGTATCTATCTGCTTTACCACTAGACATAGCAGGGGCCCATCTTGTGGTATTTTTCATATAAGCTGAAATATCTTGATGCCAAGCCTACAACAATTAAAAACAATTGCTACTACAGTGATGACCAACCTTGGCACTTGGGTACTATATATCCTTAAAGCAGACAGCACCAGGGAATATGCAGTTTCCAAACATCTGCAGTGTCAAGGTTAGCCATCACTGTGCTAGACTAAGCGCTTCCTAATTTGAGGGCTCGGGGAATGAACTCTGAAGGACAGAGCATGGCAGTGTGTGTGTGTGTGTGTGTATATAACATTTCTGAGGCAGAAGGGTTGCCACGGTAACCTTGCCGGTTCCAAAATAGATGCCTGCTAGTTAGAATTTGGTGCCTTCACCGGTATATGGAGGAACCAGACAATAGTCTGTCTTGAAAGACGACAGCAAGAACTTTATTGCTTTCTAGGGGATTTGTATCAAAACTTTTGTAGAGTAAGTCCAAAAATGAGTTCAGGTCACTGGCTACTTATCGGCACTCTGTTTAGCATAATCCCAGAATGTAAAACCACAACGGTGCCAAATCCTGTGTTCAAAAAAACCACCCAACTTAGGATTTAGAGACGCTCAGACTTTAATATCAGTGTTTTAAGGCTTAGTCGGTAATTTTAGCTGCCAAGCCAGCGCTCAGCTTGAGATATTACAGGTTCCATACGGACAGTTATACTACAATAGAGAATAGAAGCAATAGGGTATATTTTAGTGCATTGAGAAACTTTATAACCTTGGAAGTTTTAAGAACAAAGTTACCAAGTGTTCAGACCAATAGGTTAAACAAGTATGTGTTTCTGATGGAATAAAAGCCATTAGACAAACCTTAGAATTCTCAAAATGCACAAGTAGGATTATACCATAAACTATTACAGAAGAATTAAAAATCATAAGACTTCTAGTAGATGGGCATTGGGAGGAAATAAACCTGGTGCACGAATAGCCTACATCCTTGAAGTAGACAGCATCGTAGATTACATATACAAATGACAAAACAGAACACGTTTTAAGTTACTTGTAATCTATAATATTGGGCTTTGAAATTCCCCACTAGTGCGCAATATTACAGCATTTTAGGATTTGTAAACATAAAATGAAAAATGTGTCAAGAAGCACTAAAACAGGACTTGAAGGTGAGGAGTAAAGAATTGTGCCTTACACCAGGTATTATAAGACAATTTAATTATACAACTCAGACAGCACAAATATTGAAAATCAAATTATGCAAGGCAAAAATGAAATTACATTTTTATTTACTCTTTAGAAATCAAAAAAAAATAGAAATATAAAAAATATATATAATATTAGAAACTAATCTTTAACTAGATAATTTAAGGAACAAATACTGCATTTTAGTAAAAAGCCACCAATATTTAAAAATATCTTTTGGACCTGGTCTGCAAGTGAAACTCAATGTTGAGGGGGTGGGGGGATATCCACAAAAGATTTTTCAAAATCTACATTTTGGAGCATGTTGCTTTACGCACATCCAATTTTCAGTTTTTTGCAAATACACATGCACATTTGAGCATGCAATACAACATAAGGCTCCGCCACATATCCAATGTGTGTAGGCGGTTAGTGGTCTGCTGTGTGCTTAATCAAAACTGCTCATGCATAATAATAATAATAAAGTAAGAGTGGTCTGATATCACACACACACACACATGTGCACAACACGTGTGCTAAAAGCAACAGAGCGCACATGTGCAGTGAGCAGGAGGCATTGGGGCATTTGATGTATACGCCACACAGAGGCATAGTGGGCATCCTGATACATCTCTTTGCGAGCCCGCTGATTTTTAGGAGGAGATCTCACGAAGGTGACTTGCTCCCAAGCTGGAGCCTAGGATGCCCCTTTCTGGATTCTGAAGACAGCCTGCAAAAAGGTACATTTGTTAGTTACGTATTCCAAAATAAATACTTTTTTTAAAGAAATGTTTACCTTTAATATGCATTTTTTTTTATTTGTTTGAAAGCACCTCAAAATATATGATGATTTCAGCAGGCTTTTTTTTTAATGTACTGAGCACGATGATACTAAATATACATTTGCTCTACAGATAACCTGACTGTCATAATCTGGAGATAGCAGCCACATGATTTATGGCAAGCACAATTCCAAGATCAGATCAACAACACAGTTTCTCCAGCCACCTCTTAGCAGACTGACCTTTAGCACATTAACATGCCTTCCAGCAGCCACATATAGAGATGTCACTGCTCAAAGAGGAATGTTGTAAGCATGCTCATAACAGTATTGTCTTACTATTCAAAACCTGTCCCAGGAATGAAGTCCATCCACAATACAAGGTGAATTATGCGCAGCACTCAAACATGCATGTTTACCGAAGTCTACAGATCTGATGGCATTGTACCGTATTTTCTCGAATATAAGACAAGGTTCATCTTATAATCAGACCTCAAATGGAGCAGGGGACCTGGACCCCCCTTACAAGCAGCCAATGGATGTCTGAGCAATGCACGCAGACATCCTCCACTGTTGCCCGGCACATCCGTCGGGACTTCTATGACGGAAGCCAGAAGGTCCGTCATAGAAGTCCTGGGCAGCAGCGGAGGATGTCTGCTCATATTGTGCATACATCCACCGGCTGCCCCCACTACCCACCAGGGAGATTGGGACAGCCGGTGGATGTCTACCCATACGTGCAGACATCCTCCGCTGCTGCCCGGCACTTCCGTTCTATAACGGAAGTGGGGAGGTCACATGACCTTCCGGTGGTCCATCATAATAGACGGAAGTATCGGGCAGCACATAAGGGCAGACATCCACTGGCTGCCCCCACTAGCCACCAGGGAGATTGGCTACGTTTGGGGGAGGGAGAGAGGAGGGAGGGGAGGAGAGGCAGCACTGGGCAAGTCTGAGGGAGGGAGGAGGAGAGGGAGCATTTGCAAGTCTGGTGGGCAAATGGCTGTGGGGGGTAGATGGGCAAATAAAAACAAGAAATGCACTTTTTAGATCATCATTTTTGTTAAATATGAAAAAGCAATTTACATATATACAAGTTAAACTTTCTTTCCTATAGGGTAGTCTTATATTCAGGCTTTTATTTATTTTTTTTTCCTAACGGAAAATCCAATGTTTGGGGTGCCAATGTTTGGGGTTGTCGTTGTATTTAAGCAAATACAGGTATATTGCAGACCTTTAACCAGGACAAATATTCCTGGATAGCTTGTTTTTGCTGGGGAGATGGGAATTTCAGTTATTTCCAGGGTCAAAAAGAGAGTAAAAAAATAATTGTACGTAGACACAAATTTCGCAAAAAATTAATTATGTTAAATTGAAACATTGCATCACGTTCTATTCTTTTGAACAGTAAATCTTTAATGATAGAATACAAATCAACTTAGTAAGCCCTATTTGCTTGTATAGCTATATCAGGGGGCAGACATCTTTGGATAGATCTTCCTTCATCTGACCCAACATTCTGAACACAATGTCAGGCCCCTGAGCTATACAGAGCAAACAGTTCCACAAGGTGGTTTATTTGTATTTTTTTTAATTAAAGTATTTCTATTTAAAATACCCTAACGCAACGCGGTCTTTTAAACAGAACTTTATTTTTGCCGACAGTGATCCTTTAAGTGACTTTAATGCTTCAATTAATACAAAGCTTAAACACTTTAACGTCTATAAAGAGAAGTGATGAATACACTGCCATTGTCCTCACTGCATTTTTCATTAAAAGGAGAAACTTAAAGATTAATCATGCATAATCATAGTTGAGTAGGATGGATTTCTAATTTACATATACTGTATTTTTATCAGTATAGTGTGACAGATATGCGTACTCTACTGTTAAATCAACAAATTCAACAAAGAAAGCACTTTAATAAAGTATGTCATCATAACACAGAAAAATAAAATCAGTATAAATTCCAGGCGCTAAGGAGCCATGGTTCCGAAAGTCTCAATGGCTGGCTCCTAACTTTTCTGATTGTTTTATACAATACTATGGGTTTCCCATTTTCCTGGCTCTTCTGAATTGTTGCTCTGGCTCCTAATGTTAACCCACCCAACATGCCACACCAGCAACACAGGACATCTGGCCTGGAAAAGGGAGTGTCGTGAGACTGTGCTCGCCATTCACGCTGTCAATCCAACTGCGCATACACATGTGCAGTATGTGTTCGGCTCAATCTCTGGGACACTGTTGGATGAAGTTGGGATTACGTGGAGAGTTGTGGGCCCTTCATTATATTTCTATACACATAAGGAACCAGATAATTGCACTGCAACTGGAAGCATATGAACCATGAAGAGTCTTGGTCTTATATTCTAGCTAGGTACCATACAGGTATCAGGATAATTTAATATTTTTGGAAGTTTCGCAATGCATTTCATCACAGAGGGTAAAATACATGGGTGCTGTTCATGACACATGACCTAATTATATGATTGCTCCACTGGATTTAAAATAGAATAATGCGGTCAGAAAGATTAATTTCATTTGGAATATTTTCATTTGTTTTATGGAATCTCATGTACACCTGCGTGAAATGCCAAGCTTTGAGAATAAGGGGACACTCCAGGCATCAGAATAAATTTGCAATCCAACATGGCCATAGTGTTAGAGTCTACATTTAATGTATACAGGGCTCCCAGGATATGCACTTTTTTTCCACAGAGCAAAATACCAAACCGTCAGCCTACAAAAGGTAAGTTTTTCAGGTGAAGTATTGCAAAAGTAAACAATCCAAATCAATGCATGTTTAAATGTCAGCTTCAATATGATTTATTTGTCCAGTTATTTTATTGAATGGAAGTGTGTGTGTGTGTGTGTGTGTGTATATATATATTTATATATATCTATATTTATTTATTTTTATTTCCCACCAGTCATTTTTACTCATCTGAAGCAATTCAGGCAGACTCACACACTATGCCTGGGTTTGTACATTGTCTCACAAGTGGCAATAAGGCCGCCCGCATCAGAAAGAGTTAAATGGCAGCTAATTATATGTATTCCCTGACTACCAAGCCATTAGTCATAATTAAAAGAAGCAGAACACTTTGTTATCTTGGAATCTAAACACAAATTAAACAGAACAATAGACATTTATGTGTTAGCCTGTATTAAGTGCCTTATAAATAATTTACGAATGATTGCTTCAGTAGTGCTATTCAGCTGCAGTAGAGGATGTGGACTATAGATGAAAGGGTTTTAATAGCATTGGAGCAGTAACATATTAGAATCAGGAGGTGGTGAGAATTGTGCAGACATCTTAATATGCACAGTGTCATGGTGGCCTCTGTGTATTTACCACTAGCCTGGTCTCACTACATAAGCAGCACTGTGGACTAGAGGCCAAAACCGCACACTGAAAGGTTCTGAGAACCATAGCCATAAAGCTATGATTATACTGTACATGTACCTCCCAATGTTTGAAAAACACATCACGGGACAGAAGGGGCATTGACATGCCGGGGGTGTGACGCACTACTGCACAGCGAACAGAGAATCTGTATGCTTGGCATATGTAGCAGAGGCAATGCTAAACACAAATTTACACACACAGACAAGTCAGAAGGTTGTTTTTTTTCCCCCACAGAATCCCGCATTTACAGTGCTACCACCACTGCTCGGGATTGTGGGTAGGCATATGCAAATCCAGCCAACAATGATCACCTTTTCATTTTAAACATGGATAACACACAATGATATTGACCGTGCCCCTAGTGATTTAACTACGCACAGTAAAATAAATCAAAACAGACTACACAACCATGAACAACGAAGTAGTAAGAACGCACTTGTCAAATCCTAAGGCCAGTGGTCCAAAGCCCCCTGCTGCTAGCTCCTAAGTCTTTTATTGTTTTACATAAATTTGTATGGAAGAACCATTTCCTTGGCTCCTACATGTTCTGTTTGGTTACTAAAGTCCTGGAGTAAGGAGGCATATTATAAAGGATAGACCACACAGTATAAGGGAATATGGGACAATAAACTGTTATAGTGGGAGTTAATGTATTTGATGTGCTTTTAAAGTTGTGTTATTTTTATAGCTCACATGGTTAAACAATTTACTTACATAGTTTAATCCAAACAAATGACAAATTATGTGCTTCACCATATAGTTCTTCTTTTGAAACAATGCAGCTCATGTTCTTGATTACAACCTAAAAATACAAAGCAAACTACACACCTGATCAGCTAAATCCTCTTACGCCATTACCTAAACAAACAGCAAATTCGTTAAGCGGCAAAATTAATCTACTTACAGGACCAATACACATTCCCCACCTACATTTCCGAATGACAGCAGCTTGCTTCCAGATCTACTCAGCACAATAAATGGACATAAAATGTTGTGTATTCTCAATGGGTTGTAAACCCAAGAAAGCAGCACAATTGTTAGAGTGAGAAGTTTCGACTACTGGTAAAACAGAATGCCCGGCCCACTGAGCCATTTGGACCCATGGGAGGCGTCACTGTAATATTCCATGTACTCCCTAAGCCTAAACAAGGCCATATTAAATAATACAACGGGTTCGGGATTGGGGAATTGTCTATGTTTTTTTATACACGTGGTTAACTCTGTACTATTCAATATGTAAAATACACATACGAGAGTACAGATAAATAGTGTCAAGATTGAAAAAATTGAGGGTTGGGAGGGAGGGAAGGAAAGGGTAATAGGGGAGATTAAAGATATTGGAAAGGGAAAGAAAAGATGGCAACAGGATGCGATAAGTGAACCAAATGGCGACTATTATTGCCCAAAAATGATAATGAACACTGAAAAATTGTCTGATGCCCCCCCCCCCAAAAAAAAAAAAAACAGCACAATTACAAAACTATTAAAGGGACTGTCTAGTGCCCAAAATGCATCTTCCAAATATTAATGCATATTAATGTGCTTTCACAGTACTTTAAATGTACTAGATGAAATTGTGAAATTACAGCAGTTTGCAGGAATTTCCTGTCTCTTTAGTGATGTGATCAGACAATGTGTTGCACTGTTAAAAGTGTGTACAAGAGCAAAGTCACTCAGAGTCCACACAATATAATCAATTTGAGGAGCACAGGAAGTGACTAAATGAAACAAAAAAAAAACTTTATACCCTCAGTGTCTTTATAATCAGTGCTGCCACACCTGCAGTAAACATGCAGCCTAATCACTGGGGAGGGCTTGAGTCAAATATTAAAAATGTGATTTATGTAGAATGCCTGCATAAAATCACACAGGGAAAAAAAAGCCTGTGCACTACACAAGCAGTATAGATCAGCGAGTTTGGGTACAAGACCGTCCTTTTAAAAGCTATACTTCTAAGCTGCTACATTTGGGCCTTTAATTCACAGGTAGGTTACAGAAGAGTAAATGTGACATTGTGGTAGGACTTGCAGGTCCCAGCAATAGTCACACCCTTTATGATTTTACTTTCATTACAGTATAGTTAGAATAAACAATGGTTTCCTTTAACAAAATACTATTTCCTTATCAAAACATAAAAGCAGTACAGTAAAGACAAGGTATTTTTTGTCTGACTGGCAGCCACAATGCATTCTTAACTAGGCCCCATCTGAAGGTAGCATGTGAAAACAAAAAGGTATCTTTTTGCAGTAGCAGAGACTGTGATCCTCGACAGAGCCCGTTCAGGCAGCGCAGGGCGAGTGCCAAAGTCAGCATGCACCAGCATCCTACTGAGCTGTGCTCAAAGATGCACGTTGAGTTAAATCAAGAGATTTTTTTTTTTATTATTTTTTAGATAGAGGAAGAATGTGCTAAACTGCTGCTTAACTTTCTACTGCTGGATCTACTAACTTTGTGGTTGTTTTGCATAGAACGTTATGGAAGCACTATTTTCCTGGCATATGTATCCTATCCTAACTGACTGCCATGCAAATGTTGCAAAGACTCTAGGTGGAGTGCTGACACCATAGAGAACGAGTGAGGATTATGTTCTTTTGGGCACCTTATTACTTCCTCTGTGCCAGATGAGGAAGCAGACAGTTGAGAAATCTCACAGCATTTCTCTGAAAGGTTGAGCAGTTAATAAGATGGGTATCCAAAAGAACAGCTAAAAATAAAATACACTGACAATCCGGACAATGTTCAAAACATGAACACTGGTAATAAAAAGTGAATCCCTTCAAACTGTTTTTTTTTTTTTTGCAGTAATTGGTCATAAACTGTGATGTGATCTTCATCCAGGTAACAAGTAAGACCAACACACAAACTAACAAAACACAAACAATGATAAACCTTTCAGGTCTTAATTAAATACACCCATTAAACATTCACAGTGGTGGTGGAAAACAAATAAGTGAATCTTGGATTTATTACCTGGTGGAACCTCCTTTTGCAGCAATAACCTGAAAGAAGTGCTTCCTGTAGCTGCGGATCAGACCTGCACAACGTTTTTGCACCATTCTTCATTGCAGAACATGTCTGGTGTGAACAGCTATTTTTTTTTTTTTAAGCCATTCTGTAGAAGTTTTACTTTGATGTTTAGGGTAATTGTCCTGTTGCCACCCTGACATTATCCTGTATGATAACTTTATTGTTGCGTCATCCAGCTGTTCAGGCCCTGAAGCAGCAAAGCAACCCCCAAATCATGATGCTCCCTCCCCAGTGTGAAGTTTTCATGTTGGTTTGTGGTGTCCTTTTTACACCATACATAGTACAATGTAATCTTGGCTTCATCGGTCCACAAAACATTTTCCTAGTAGCGTTGTGGAGAGTCAAGGTACTCTTTGGCTAACGTCAGAGGTGTACAGACATTCTCATTGGTGTCCTGTCATGGACTCAATGCCTGTTCAATGTTTTGCAAATGGTAGGCTCATAAACAGAGATAGTCCAATGATTCCTTCAAGCCTTTAGCTAGTCTAGGTAAACAAAACATAGAAACATAGAATGTGTCGGCAGATAAGAACCATTCGGTCCATCTAGTCTGCCCAATTTTTTTTGGAGTACTTTTATTAGTCCCCCGTTCCCGGTCTTATAGCTAGGATAGCCTTGTGTCTATCCCACGCATGCTTAAAATCCTTGACTGTGTTTACCTCTACCACTTCTGCTGGAAGGCTATTCCATACATCCACTACCCTCTCAGTAAAGTAATACTTCCTGATTTTACTTTTAAATCGTTGCCCCTCTAATTTAAGACTATGTCCTCTAGTTGTGGTAGTTTTTCTTCTTTTAAATATACTCTCTTTTACTGCGTTGATTCCCTTTATGTATTTAAATGTTTCTATCATATCCCCCCTGTTACGTCTTTCCTCCAAGCTATACATGTTAAGATGCTTTAACCTTTCCTGGTAAGTTTTATCCTTCAACCCATGAACCAGTTTAGTAGCCCTTCTCTGAACTTTCTCCAAAGTATCAATATCCTTCTGGAGATACGGTCTCCAGTATTGCGTACAATACTCCAAGTGAGGTCTCACCAGTGCTCTGTACAATGGCATGAGCACTTCCCTCTTCCTACTGCTAATACCTCTCCCTATACAACCAAGCATTCTGCTAGCATTTCCTGCTGCTCTATTGCATTGCCTACCTACCTTCAAGTCCTCTGAAAGTATTACTCCTAAATCCCTTTCCTCAGATGTTGAGGTTAGGACTGTACCAAATAGTCTATATTCTGCTTTTGGGTTTTTACGCCCAAGGTGCATAATCTTGCACTTGTCCACATTAAATGTCAGTTGCCACTGCTCTGACCATTTTTCAAAACCTCACTGGATGTTTCTGCGTTGGGCCCATTGAGTGATCTTGGCTGGATGCCAACTTCTAGGGGGTATAGGCACCGTACTAAATACATTGTATAACTATGGACTGATGAATACGTAAACTCTTTGAGATTACTTTGCAACTCTTTCCAGCTTTACACAAATTAAATCATAGTATGTCTTTTTTTCCCCTTTTTTCTTACTTTATTATTTTTCAAAAGGAAAACAAAAAACAAGCAAAAAAAATAAATAAAAAGTAGTAGGTCTTATGAGATGCCTTTTTGAGAGGCATGGTTCACATCAGCAGATGGTCCTTGTGAATAGCAAACTCAAAGAAGCTCTAAAACACAGCTCTTTATATTGATTGGACTCCTGACTGCAGTTGGCTTCAGGTGAAGCATTAGCCTTGGTGTTCACATCATTTTGCCAACCCAAACTGTGAATGTTTGAAGGATATATTCATTATGAACAATACAATAAAATGTGTGTATTAGTTGAACCAGATGTGTTTGTTCATTATTGTAAGTTAAATGAAGAGCAGACCTCATGTTAAGACAAATGTATACATAAATCCTGCTAATTCCAAATGGTTCACTTACTTTTTCTTGCCACTGTATGTGCAGCATAACATTCTCCATCATAACTACAGACATGATGGTCCCAAAAGTCACATTAGCAGAAACTTTATTAACAGGACAAAATCACAAGGTTTATATTCACAGTCTAAAAGTACTCAGACACGTTCAAGGAGCATCATGAGTGAGATCCCAACTCCCTCCGCCCGTGTTATTTTATGATAAAAAATAAAAGTTTGCTCTGTGAGTGTTTTGTGTTTCTATTTCATATGCATTATGAATGGAGAGCATTGAACTTTGGATAGAAGTATATTATTTTATTTGTGTCCTTTATGTATAGCGTACCTTTGGGTTTTTGGTTGTTTCCCTTTAATAAGACAATATCTCAGTAAACAGAATTGTGATATCGCTTTAAACAGCGTGCAATAATCTAGTCACAGACATATTCTTCCAGTGGACAGGCAGAGAACCAGTTACCGGTCTAAGCTACAGTTTGGGTGAATGATCTAATTGGTTTACATAAACAATCAGCTGATGGCTTCACGTTCAAAAACAAATATTTCTTAAACACAGACTTGTTTGTATGTCAGCTCTATGGATATATTAGCAACAAGCTGGATGTGTCATAACCACTTGCTGCAATGTCTTGTTTACAAAAACCCTTTCCAAGCCTGGTTAGCGGATGCCCAGTCTGTATTTCTCCAAACAGAGAGGAAACATTTGACCTCTCCTCCCTTGTCCCTTGGCTCCATAGAAAGAACATCACGTCCAGTGCTTGCTTTCACGTCTATGGACTAGCTCACAGGTGAAGGGACCTAATGAAACAGTGGTCTTAAGTGTATGGGGCTCCTTGGCCAGGAAGTGAAAAATATATGTAGGCATTCGGAGCCAATGGGGGGTCCTTCCATTGAGTTCTAAGTAAAGAAAATGCACTAAAATTATGAGCCACAGCTCCCTGGCTCTCGGGCCAGTACATCTGCCAGACTGAGCATCTTTTAGCGCCAAACAGGTATGTCATCCGTATTTGAGACATATTTTGTGATTCAATACTTTAGTGACCCAGGACGTACATATGTATTGTGTCTAAACGAGTTTCTTCCGCCCTGTCTGTGTTTCTGTAAAGTTTTAAGCAACACTGAAATTGGGCGCCTGGTGGTCATGTGATCGCTACCCGAAGTGGTCAGAATCGCCATAATGGAAGGCACAATGCCTTTCCAAGATGGTGCTGCCCTGCTGTGGGCAAGAGCTTTGGAATCTATTTAGAAGCTTTATTAGCGTTTGTAGATGTGTAAAAGATTTTTCAAGTAAAAAAAAAAAGATTTTTTTTTTTAATTTTCCATCAATTTTTTCAATAAATTAAATAATCTAAATTATGGTATCTAAATTAAGGCCCTTCTCATCCTGCCAAAAATAACAATATATAAAATGTGTTTGGGTATAGCAAATAGGAAAGAGTAAAATTACAGCTAAACACAAACACAGCAGAAATGTTAAAATAACCTTTGTCACCAAGGGGTTAACCAAGGGCTTACATGAATGTGCCTCATGAATACAAGAAAAATAAACTCATGATCAGGGAGCCCTTAAAGCTGGTTTCATATTTTTTTGACTGTTTTATAAAGAATTCTACAGGAATACTATTTCACAAGTCCCTTAACAATAACGAAGATGGGTCATGAATTGGTCTGTCAGGCTCCTAGGTCTACAAATATTTCTCAACATCTGCTCATAACCTCTGGAAAAAAAAAAAATATGGGTTGAATATGCATTCATACCACGATCAAAGCATACAGTCAACCGAATGTAATTTGCAGACAGCTCAGTAGACTCTGTATCTGCACATCCCTGGCAACATGTTCCATGAGCATTTCTGTGTTCTGCAAACTATGTTAATGGCTCAATTCCTCCTATCAATTTGTTAGACTATACCTCAGTTATCACAGTTACTATACGTCCACATTTGGGGGCTCAGCACTTTTGCATCAATCAAAGCATAATACCCAACATGCAACATGACTATATTGCACATAGTAATGACAATTTGACAAATGTTCATAAACATGAGTGTGTACCACACCTTTCCTCCTAGGTCCCCTCTGATTATCCCCCTTGAAAAAGACTGTCTCTGATTGGCTGTGCGCATGCCTAGAGTTTGAGAGCGCGTCAGCCTTCCGACCTGCTCTGCCTCATCTCTGAGGCAGTCGAGAATAAACACATTGGGTTTAATTGGTGTGCTATTAAGTGCTAAAATAGTAGTAATAACCATGGAAACCAATGGAATTCTATAGCAGTTTTCACCAAATTTAGCCCTTTTTGGAAATAGCACATTTTTTTAGCCGTACTGTCTAACTGTGCTCTAACGGTCAAGGTGGAATGGCCACGAGAAACTGTCCTTGATGCGTTAAATGGACTGTCAACCTAAACATTGCTCATACTTTGAATGTAGAAACTAAAAACATTATGAAAAATTATCTTTGCTTTTTTTGGCAGAATTGCATACAAATGAATAAAATAAGAGACATGTATGTTTTAAAGGTGTCTGTGGTGTCCTACTTATGATATCACATTGTAGCGTGATATGTAAATAAATAACTTTTCATTGCCATTTTCACATCAAGCCACAGGCGATGTCATAAGCAAGAGACACCACAGACACATTTAAACATATATTTCTCTTATTTTATGCATTTGCTGCAATTCTGCACAATATATATATATATATTTTCATTCTTCACATACTGGGTTTAAGCAATGTTTAGGCTGACAGAGTCCGTTTAATTAAGCTCATGCAGTAATAAGGTAATGCCATGAGTCCTGGGGCTTGTAATGGAACTGAACACATTTTGGATTCTTACAATATTTCAGGGGTCTACTCACTACACTTGAATATACAAGTGAACTGCAAATATCAGAAATTAAAAACAGAATTTAAAATATTCTCCAACTTGATCCTCCAACCTGGCAATTGATAGCAGATTTTTTCAGTTCATTGGTAAGTTCAGTTTTAGTGACAAGCCCTCATTTCTTAATTTTGCACTATGTAGATTCTCTGGACTTCGCTGTTGTTTGGGTGAATCCCCATATAATGCCTATCCCATCCTCAGACAATCTGGTGTACACAGTCCCTCCATCATCTGATGCATACTGGCACTCACTGCCAACCTATCTTCCCATTTTAACTTTTAATGTGCTTCTCAAGACCAGATTTACATCCTTACTGCTCTCGTTTGGAACACAACTTGCTTATCTTCTGCTACCTTACGTTGAATGAGCCTGCTTGCTAATTCCCTTACTGCTCCAAAAGGCAGACCCCAACATGCTTAGCTGCTATTCCCTCAAGCCTATGTAAATCACACCCCAATTACAGCAGAACCCGGATTAGGTGCAGTCACCCTCAGTGCCTCCAAGGCCCCAGGCACAAGAGGTGACCCAGAAACCCATGCTGCAAGGAATGTGCTGACACGACAACACTAAAGCTGCAGTTAAAAAAAAAAAACACATCGGGACACAAAGTCTTATTAAATTAGACATACTCTACACAAAACTCCAGCTGTGTGTTGATGCTGTAGCAGGATAACTTACAGGTTAGGATGGTTCACTTATCCACATAACATATGTACACAGGCATAGTGTCTCAAAGTTAATCATATGAAATATACTGATCAGTTAGACATTTTTTGTTTGCAGGACCCAGCCACAATACTGCGCAGGAGAGCACTTTGCCACATTAGAAACCTGCCAACATGCAGTCAAAGCTTTAAGAGTTGCACAGCACTGCCAAAAATCGAAACAAACCAGGAAAATCTTCAAATAGAAACAATCGTGAGAAACCGGAACAACACGTTCTTGATGTGTACACAGCCAAGCGGTGAGGCAGATATGACGACACATTATACAGCCTACAAAAATGGATTTGGTATGGAAATGGGTGGCCACCCAAAATTAATATCAACAATTAACACCATCTCTATGTTGCAAGCAGGGCGGTCTACCTCAAGTATCGGTCTCTCTTCAGCTCTGTGTCAATCGCTGCGGAAAGTGTTGGATCTATATGAAATGTTAATGTAATGTAGCTAAGATTATAAAGACGCCTTAGCACTTTGCCTCCTTCATTTGTAATGCTGTGCTTTGTCTTGTATGTAACAGATATAGGTTAGCGGATCAGTAACTATAATATCAGAAGGGACAAATTAGGAAAGATCAGAAGGCAGCTCTTGTTGTGAATCGGTAAATCCAAGTATCCACAAGCTAACCAACTCTGTGGGCACTGTTGTGCTGTAGTATTAGGACATGTTTGGACAAGAGGGGTGACAGCTAGGGGCTGTGAATGCATTGTTATCTATGTAAACAGACCAAAAGCTGCATTAGCATAAGTAAATACATGCACTGCTATTGCATAAAACAAATTAGCAGTTTTACAAAACGTGTTTTGCAAGTCCAGTACAATGAAAAAAAGAATACCACGCAAGAGACAAGTAAGGGTCTGACCCTGTAGAAGTGTCACCAGGATTCCATTCCTTCAAAATGGGGAACACTACACAAGTTTAAAGCATTACAATAATGTATGAAATACCTGATGCTTGTCGTCTAATATGACCAGATTGTTATTTAGTAACCTAAAGCTGGAAACTAAGCAAGCACAATGCTTCACTGGGACATATGAAGACTGGAATTGTCGCCAACAGTCTCTCACTGCCTTATCTTTACATGCCAACCATATACAACAGTGACTAGGTCCCCTCGTTGGTGTAATGTAAAAACAAGGATCTGTCCTAGTACAGGGAGAGACCTGGGACAAGACAGAACAGCGAGACGAACCACCATTCAGATTCCCACCGAGCGCTGTCACTGTCAGCACGCAAGCTTCCTGGTCAGCTCTACCTCTGTCCATTCACGAGAGTCCAGGGTTTTACTTTTATTAGTGAAGCAAAAGTCTTAATAAAAAACCTTTAGTGTCACTTAAAATTATTCTTACCAGAAAGTGGTCAGCTACTGTGGTAGTGCACCTGCAGTGGAGAAGGCTTAAGTGCGCTCTTCCCAATGTACAATACACTCGTTTTAAATACTGAAGGGTCTACTCAATGAAAAGAAAATTGCAGGGAACTGAATTTAAAACTTTAGACCAAAGTAGCAGAGTTGGAAAAATTCTCCGATGCAGCTGAATGCCAACTAAACTTTTTTTTTTGGACCGAGTGTTTTATATGTGTCTTACAATGTTACAAAACACTGAGTCCAAAAAAAGTTTAGTTTTCTTTTAAGTTTGAAATTTCTGTCTCAATTCCCTGCAATACTCTCTTTATTGAGTGTGGCATTGGTATATCTGAAGCTTTCAAACCAAAGCTGAAACTTTAAATCAAAAGAATGTTTCATCCATACATATTACAGCATTCAGCAACCAAAGATGAACTTCTTCAAAGTAAACCGTGCAACTGAAGACCATATTGTATGTATTGAATCGGTATTGTAGCTTAACTCCATTATCTCAAGCACTGAATCATCGTGGGCACCTTTCCATGTTAACAACAGAAGTCTGTTAGAAAGAGGATAAGCCAGGGAGTTTGGAGCATTTATCTCCTTGGGCACAAGAAAAAAAACTTGGTAAGAGGAGCAGAGATCTCAAAACTGTTCTGCCAAATTTGGGGCAGTTGGGTGGCATGTCATTTAATTAAACATTAATTTAGATTCATGCTGCCATTTAAAACAGATGTTCAGGCTTGACTGTTCTTTTAAAAGGCCTGATTGTAAAAACGATATGAACAGTCTTTGGTCTTTAATAGATTAGTAAGTGTTTTAAATGATACTCCTATACGTATATGTATTTACGGATAAAGTGCATGCTGGGTATCAGTATGCATCTCAAATGTGATTGGTTTACAAAAGGTGCTGGGGTCACCCCTCTTTCTATAATCGTGATTATGGTAGGATCTAGGTGAACAACTGCAAACAAAATGAGTAACCCCAAAAAAAAAAAATCTTAACTGTGCTTTTTAAAGATTTTACCTAACAATACAAGTTCTCAAGCCAAGAATCACAACTGATTGGCTGCAGACAATATCAGCATGCTCCTACAGGCAATACTGTGACAGGCGCTGTTGGAGAGGTGATGTGCCTGTTCTAATGTACAGTCCACTCCTCTGAGCGGGAGCATTGTGAAATATTTCTTTTACATCCACTAATATAGAATTTTCTGTTATATCATTATAAAAACAAATGCTATCTATAAAGTTTAATGGTCCTTTTAACACTGATCCTTGCTGAAAGCATGGCCTTCACTCATCGATATTCAAATTAATTCTGAACAATGCCCAAAACTCTTATTGGGCATTGAAGAATCAAGAAACCGCTCTATAATGTGTCAACCTGAATCTGTTCATTCAGCCCTAGAATAGGGAGGCAGGAAAAAGTCAAACTCAGACTATGCCTATCACCTTCAGGCACTCAATAGTGAGAGTTGCAGTCCCATTCCTCTAGGGTTAGTTAAGATGAGTTCTACACCCAGGAACTAATACTTCACTACAACATTCAGAAGAAGGTAGAGGGGGCTTTGCTCTCACTCCTCTCGATAGGCACAGGGGTGGACACTTACAATGTAACTGCTGACAGGGGCTAAGGTGATTAGCACTCATACACACACTCCTGTCAGGGAGGTACTTGGGGTTTACACTCTCTCACACACACTTACAAATTTCTTCTTTCCATCTCCTCCCTCTTCCTGGTTCTTCAGCTTCTTCTTTTCCTTGGTGCTCTTGGAGGGTCCAGGGGGGCCTCCTCCCCCGGTTGGCGGATCCATGCCGCCTTCTCACACAATCCCCCTCGGTTAATCTCCCCCAGGCCTCGCTGCCAGAGCAGAGCAATACGGTATGGTACCCTGCGCCCAGGCTGGCCAAGCGGTCAATTCCTACTTCTTCTACTGAACGGGTTTTAGTGTTCCCGCTGCTCTTTGCCTCCACTCCTGGGCCCCAAAGCTCTCCCGTGACACGACTGTGTCTCCTTCCACACTAGCACTCACGGCGGGCTGATCTCATTAACATAATCATCTGCATATTCATGAGGACACACGCGCAACAGGCGATTTCCCCATTCACACACTGTGCTTAGGGCGGAAGTAAGGGCAAAATTCCACTTTAAGATTACTTCTTCCCTTCATAACTTCCGGAGTTCGGAATGTACCATGGCTGCACGTGGGGGCGGGTTGCAGTCACCGTCATCCCATTTTACGATATTTTTATTACCACGGCTGTGACAATTTTTAGGACAATTACAATTGTAAAAGTCGTTTGTTGTCTGCGTAGAGTTTGTTAATGATACATGCAAGAGATGCAAATTATTGGTGGGCGCTACGAATGGTATAGTTAAACATGTGGCCGAGTGGGTGTGCGCAGTCGATTGTGAACTGCGAGAGCGCCACCTGCCGGATGATTGGAATATTGCCCGCTAAGTGTGCTTCAGAATGGAAAATACAGGTGCTTTATTATTGATTTTCGAAATGCTTCTCACTTTTGTCCCGAATTTTGGGAGGCTGTGTTACCCCCAAGCTCTACCCCTGTCCTGCTTTAAGGGAGAGAGTTAGAGCAAGTTAGGATAGCCGGATTCAAGACCCCAATCCTGCAGTACCGATTTCATTCTCCGATAGTCCCGATATCATTCTCCTGGTGTCCCAGTCACTGTAGAATGTATACTGCACTTGCAGTTATTTGTGTGCATCCGCAGTGGCGCTGATAGTGTGAATGACAGTTCTACGGCAGAACTTGGGAATATGGAATTATGGGTCTTATTTATGTTTAAGACAAAAACTGGTGCTATTTCAGAAAAAGTGCTAAAATAGTTGTAATAACCATGGAAACCAATAGAATTCTACAGCAGTTTGCTCCAAATGTACCTCTTTTTTTGCCTTGATAAATATGACCCTAAATAACAACTGAAAAGTTCCATATAACAAATGGGAAAACAGTCCAGTGCCGTGCACACGATTAATTTACAAATATTGCAGTTACATACCTCTCAACTATTCCCCTTTGCACAGGACAGTCCCGATTTTGGACCGCTACAACGGAAAATGCTTAGTACACATGCGCAGCAGCAATCCTGGCTTCAGGAGCCAGCATATAAAATGGCGATCCGGTATTGCTGCCAGTTTGAGGGGGAACAAAGTTGGCAGCTATGCAGTTTTGCAGGCCTGGTAGGGAAAGTCAGTGGTAGTTAGACTCCCACCTTATAACTCTTTCGTACCACACTCTTCAGCGTTTTAGAGGTGCTTGCTTTGTTAGGTTGACCACATTATGTATTTTACAGTATTTAGCTAATGAGATTGCACACACAGTCCTGTGTGTATATACATATAGAGGTAGATATTAACCCCTTCGTGACGTTAGGACGTACTATGCCGTCCTAATTTTAAGTGCCTAAAAGTCGTTAGGACGGCATAGTACGTCCTTTGTTAAACAGCTCATCGCGGCTCCCCGCGATGAGCTGTTCTCGGATCCCGCTGCAGGCACTTGCAGGGGGATCCCACCTGTCATCTAGTGGCCTCAGTCTGACAGGGGAAATGTAGCCGGTGCTCAAAGCGAGCATTTCTCTAAATCACGCCGTGCCCGAACTTCCGGGTTTGGGCACGCCTCCGTGACGTCACACGTGACATCCGGAGGTCTCGCGATATTTTGGCAGGGACCCACAGGGTCTATTAAGACCCTGATCGGGTCTCCGCCATAGTTTGGGACGCAAGCACCTTGCGTCATGAAGGGGTTAATATAAATTCAATATATTTATATCACATACACACTGATTTACATATTCAAAGTCACATACACACAAAATACTTATTTATATTATATAAATTATTCGGAAGCTTTTGGAATCATGTAGACTTCAGATATACATATAAGTGTGTGACTGTATGTATATATATATATATATATATATATATATATATATATATATATATTTATTTGCTAAAGCTTCCCAATAATTGATATAATATAAAGAATATGTATTTTATATGACTGTTTATGAATATGAGAATCAGTGGGTGTAAAAGTAAAGCACACACTGTAACAAGATGAAACACATACACAGTCACACATACTGTCCTACACATGTTCTAGGTTATTAGGTTATTTGAATATGTCGCACTATCTTGCTGCTTGTTCCATTAAATCAAGGCGCACTGGAGTACTTAGATGAGAGTTTTTCCCTTCATAAATGCAAATGGCAAGGGTATGTGCTGTACTATTCTACACAAAGTTTAAAACAGTTTATACCGTATCCTGATCTTTTCTATTGCTTGAAGTTTAATTTCCCTTTGCGTGATACATCTATGGATATTGTTTGGTCAGGTATTTAGGAATCGGAAATGATTTGTGACACACGTGTTATTAGAGGCCTTAGCATGTAGAACCTAATACGAGTGATCATTTCTTGGCAGACACTGAGAATTGTCATTTAAGTGGAGAATACCGTTACTCATGGCGACAAAGAGGGGGGTGGGTGCTACAATGCCTGAGAACAAACAGTACTGCAATAGTCTGTCCTGTAGGATAATACCTACTCGGGAGAGCAACTCCATTTTTTGCCTGCTTACACCATTGCAAAGGAACCACTCCATTAGCATATCAGACTGATCCCACCCAAAAGGGCAGTCCAGATCCGAAATGCATGGCTAGTACCCTCTACACGAGGATCACAGCAAACCACAGACGTACGTTTCGGCCTACATTGGCCTCGTCAGTGTGGTATGGCTGATGATCCTCTAGGTGCAAGCAGGCCAGGGACCCAAGGCCGTAGGCATACCCTGTTACTCATGGCGACAAAGAGGGGGGTGGGTGCTACAATGCCCAAGAACAAACAGTACTGCAATAGTCTGTCCTGTAGGATAATACCTACTCGGGAGAGCAACTCCATTTTTTGTCATGACTGATAAAAGAGGGGTAGCCTATATTGGATGTTTGTGCCAATAGGCGTCTTAGCCAGTGTATACTTGGTTTCTTTACAATACCATATCTTCCAACTGTCCCACTTTGGGGGCAGTCCTGATTTCAGGAGGTAGTCCTGCCGAGATCCACCTCGGTCCCGTAAAGCAGCACAGAGATGGAACTTAGCAGGACTTCAGACAGCAATTACACTGTAATGACGGAGATCTCCGGTGTCTGGGATACTAGAGACTGGCTACTGCAAAGCACAATAGCGCTGCCACTGTGAGTGACAGAGCCCAACGCGCATGCGCAGTAGCACGGACACGCAGCCTTCCAAGCTCTGCCCCCTGGTGCCCTGATTTGCCTGCGTATGCAATATCCATTATCAGCATGAGTGCAAACTATTTTTTCATCTCTAGCAAGTATGTGGAGTGCCCGGCCTGCTAACTTGCATAAAATGTTAAGCTGCTATGTATTGTTGTGTAAAGATTTGTTTGTGCAGCAATAGCCTCATTTACAGCATCACTGATTAACAGCTGCATATAGTGATGTGGCAATCACATGACCTTCTGACATCTGGTTGGTTTCAAGAACACTGCCTCAGTTGTGAGGCAGATTCCTGGACCTGCAAAACTCCGGGGCGGTGCGGCAGAGTGCAGTGCGATCTTTAAGGCAGGACAGGTTATCCCATATTAAGGTCGCAGAGCAGCGATCATGATGGGATAGCCCATCCAAAGGTTGCAAGGGGTTAAATTCATATGTAATGTTAAACTAGAGAGATAATACAACAATCTTATTTGTTTGAAATTAAATTATTGAGTTTTTGATTTTATTTTTGCCTTCCTCGGGACTGAAAGGTCAGACTTCATGGACTACAAGCGAATGGAGTTTTTGTATAATAAATATATTGTACATCCTATATCTGGCTTCTCTTTACTTCCTTGCCGCCTGCTTCTTCATCATACTGCCTCTACACATGTTTATTGGTGTGAGACCTGATTTGCCACAATACTGCTTTGTTTTACACTCTCTTTATATGTTGGAATTCTGCATCCAGTATGTGACTGTTTAAGTATACTTCTCTCCCTGGATAGCTTGGTAATCATGTTTGCACACACTCAAAAGTCAATATTCTGTTATATATTGTTTGGTGTATTTAAAATTGTGGTTTTACTGCGCAATTAAAGAAATAGAGTGCACAAAGTTCACACACTTCTTTCTACATAATCTACAAGGTGTTTTGTTACAGAGTTGATGTTTATTGTCTATGTTAAAAACTTCTAGAAGCACAAGTGAAAAGACTATTGGCCCTAGTATGAGGATAAACTGGCACGTTGGTTTTTAAGGTACAGTCCTATTCATCCAGTCTCTGGCAGCCAAGATGCCCCTACACCCTATGGTGGCATGGACATGACCATACCTGACAGCCCCCAAGATCAGATGCTCAGGGCGAATCCCAAGGTTGATTGGCTAGGCGCATGCTGACAAAGTCAGCGTATGCTCAGCCAATCAGCATCCAAATGGGCTCTGAGTAAACTGGCGTATATCTGCCAAAGTTACATGTCAGGTTTACTCTAGACAAGTGGCACAAAGTTTAACTTTTGCTTCTATAAATGAAACAAACCTCATCGCTTAGTTTGACATTAATACCAGCAGGAAGGATAACCTGAATTTTACTCCACATCCCAGAGGGGCAAAATATGCAGCAGTGAAATCAATTATGACAAAGACCAGGGCATTTCAGATTAATAAAGGATGATTAAAAAAAAAAAAAAATGCTTTATTCAGTTGTCAAAGTGTTTAGAAAAACTGAGCAGACGGGACAGCATCTTTAACGTGGATCTGTCACTACTAACCAGAGAAAAAGGACATATATATATATTGAGATACATCCAAAATTCCGGATCACTGACTCTTCCCCCCCCCCCCCCCCTTCTGATGAAAGGGTTTCACAAGCAGTAAATTGTCTCTCTCAATACCAGCATTATCTTCCTTCCAGCCATGTTCTTATCCATGTTGTTGTTGCTGGAATATTCCTCTCTATACCTCTTTAAGGTGTATCCAAGCGATGCGGTCATGACAACTTCGGCCTTAAAAATTCCTTTGCTTAAATTAAATATTTTATGCATTGGATCGGGAACGCTCAGATAAACTCTGTACTGTGGATGGAGAGAATAATGAATGATCTACACATTGCTTTGCAGAGAGAAACATGTGTCTCATCTATGGTATAGGATACTAACTTTTTTTCCCCCATTTACATATAAAGTCATAAACAGGAGGCAAACCAGCCAAATTTAAAAAAAAAAAAAAAAAATTCTCTCTTAACCCCTTCATGATGCATGGTGCTTGCGTCCCAAACGACGCAAGCACCAAAACTTCACTTTTTGTTCCTGGCCACCGATCACAAGGTGATCGGTAGCCAGGAACACAATGGCAGAGACCCGATCAGTGTCCTAATAGACCCTGTGGGTCCCTGCCAAAAAGATTGCAGGACCTCCCGACTTCACGATTTGGTTAAATGTAGCCGGTGCTCGCTTTGAGCCTCAGTTACATTTTCCCCGTCAGACTGACGCCAATCAAAGTGGCCTCATCTGACAGGTGGGATCCGAGCACAGGTCATCACGGGGAGCCGCGATGAGCTGTTACACGCTGCACATTACATGCCATCCTAGCATCTTTTAGGACCACTAAAATGAAGACGGCATGGAACGTCCTAGTATCTCAAAGGGGTTAATCCATACATTTCCCTGCAATTCTCCTAACACTTTATATAGATAATTTGTTCTTCACATTCATGTAGAAACCATAGATAGATGAAATAGTGTCTTGTGACCAGATCTTATATCCGCATTAAATGCCATTGTTCTTTTAAGGGGTTCATCTGTGCTTAGAATATGGTAAATATGAAAATGTTCTGGGAGACCTGTTCATACAGCAGTGAATATATGTTTAATCCTGTGTCGAAGGACGGTGTCCATCTGTTTCCAGTAGCAGTGGTTCCACGTGACGGCGAGTGGCTTGTACTTGAAGCCCGCTAAACAATGCGTATTTCAACAAAGTCAAAGTTGCTGTCAGCAAAACAATAGAACTTGTTTTGTGAGGAGAACAACTAAGGCTACATCCTCAAATGTAGTAAAATAGCAGATGACTTGTCAACAGTTTTATATCCTCACTGTTGGGGGACATGTGTGCAATTGAATAGATCCATCCTTCGGGTTATTCTGAATTTCCTTTCATTAAAAATACAAAAAAAAAACAGACAAAATAACGATAAAAATGAAAATACAAAATATGAGAAGAGATAAACTTGAATGGGATAAAAAGCTTGTAGGGGAGAAGTGGATTTTGACTAAAACATCGACAGGAAATAAGAAAAAGACTCTGGTCCAAGTCTTCACATGAAGTGCTGTGAATGTTTGTCAGACATTTCTGAAGCAGTGGCTCAAAGTCTGCTATGAGGTCCGTAACGCAGATTCCCATTTTAAGTCAGATTTCAACATCGCTCTCCTTGTCGTTATCATGGTCACCATCGTAGAATTCATTAGAGGCTTCAGGCCTGTAAACAGACAAGAAAAAAAATGTGTCAGTTGAGACAGAGCTATAAAATAATGATATCTATTCCTTTTACAGTTGTGGGAACAAAAATTACAATATTTTGGTATATACAAACATTTCCACAAATTCGTTTAACACTTAAACCTAAACATTGTGGTTGTACTTAAAGCGGGCCACAAAAACAACAAAATGTCACATCAAAAGACCATCAAGTGACGCATCAGCTTCAGACATTAATGGGTTTTGTACATTGTATTTAGAATATTTAACATGCAGCTCACTGACTGCTCATGCACTTTGCATCTTTGAAACCTGTGCTTTACCTGCAGAATTTAGTTTTGAAAAAGGGTCAACTCAGATAGCTCAAATTTTCTTAATGAGAATCAAAGCTCTGATTGACAACTTCGGTGGTCTGAATAATGAATTGGGGCTACTCAGAAAGCACCCAAGTGCTTCTGAACTGCCATGAAAATTGGACATTGTGGCAGATTCTCAGAACCAAAATCGGCTATATTGAGCATCCCCTTAAGAGAAGAGATGATTTAGAGGAGTGCCCAAATAGTCCATAGCCAGAGTCAACCAGCAAGCATTTTAAAATGAATTCCAAATTTATCATAGACATTTTTTAATTTGAAATGTTTCATGAGTTTTTGAACATAAAAAGACACTGGAAGTTTTTTTAAAAAATGTTTTAAAAAAACCCTGGCGCAATGTTCTAAAAGTGACCTAAAAACAGGAACATTCTATTAGTTTCCATGGTGACTGCTCCACTTTTAGAACCTTGCCTCAGAATTTTCTTTTATAAAATATCCCCCTAAAATATAACATTTATACAACACTGCCACCCAGTGATGATTGATTGCACTACAACTGAGAAGAAAATTTCAACAAACAATATGCATTTCAAGGTATAATACTTTAAGTTACACAGATGTATAGTTCGTAAAAAATTTTAACACTTTGGTCAAACACTGTGAGTTGGAAAGAGATATATTATTTTCACATCATATTAACTCTGCCCCATAATAGTGTTAAATTCTAGTATCAGAATAAAGCCATACAGTTCCCTTTTTTTTATTTTTTTATAAAGATATATAGTCTGTAAGAGTACACTAAATCGGAAAGAGAAAAACAGTTAAACGCACACAGCAAAAAAAATGCTAAAGAGGCTCTTGTTTAAAGAGATGAACTTGCCTGCTGTAGTTTTCTTCCGAACCCCTCTCTTCTGGATCTGGCTCATCTGTACGGTCGTAGCTCAGCAAATCAGATGGGACGTCGTGGATCTGAACACTCGGCGCATGGTTTAACATCTTCAAGTTTTCAAAAATGGTCTGTCTGATTTGATCTAAATACTGTGGAGACAGAACAGCAAAATATAACCACTCGCAAAAAAAAAAACCCCCACCCCAACTTAATTATACTCTTTAGAATGGTTTCATAAATATAAGTGCTTCTGATTGTTGCTGATGGTCTTACATATAAGGATCATGAATACAGTGCATTACAACCCTTGTAGTAGCCATTAACTACTGGTTGTTGTGTATTTTGGTTGCTTACCTGTCTGGAGTTCTGATTTTCAATTCTGGTGCTGACATCGGGATGCAAGGTGAAATCTGGTGCAAAGTACTCAAAGTATTCTACAGAGAAATGACAGTTTCCATATTATTTCAGTAAACTTACAGAAACTAATCATGTTATAGAGATATATGGGTGCTGTGGCTATGGGGTGCCAGAATGAAGCCTCAAGAGAGATTTATAGGGCCTACAGCTGCTCACCAGACTGCAGTCCACTCTGGCTCATACATGCTGTCCCTTAATGGACTGTCCTCAGCCTATTGGTGCTCAAGTTTAACATGATCATTTGAATATATGTTTCTGGAAGGAGCCACGTACCACTATATGGGAGCTCTTCACTGATCGTCTCGTCAACAAGTAAAGACGTTTCATACGTCCTGCAATACAATGGTTAAAAAAAACAATTGAGACTTGAAGAAAAAGATTAGAAAAGTCAAATTCAGAAAATAAGTCCCTGAAATACATTGAAACAAAAAGTAGTGAACACAGGGCTTGATGAATATTTGTAAACTTTAGGAGCCAAACAGACAAATTTATGTGTCAGGAAAATTGAATACTTTTAAAGACTTTTATACAACAATGTATAAAAAAATAAAGATACAATCCAGGACTCCTAGGAATTTTCTAAGCCATCCAAACAGTTCAAATATTTAAGAATATTTCCTATTAGAGAGCAGTTTGGAAGGGAAGTATTTTTTTTGTTGCCTAACTAAACTATAAACAAATAGAAATGCAAATACACACACACACTATAGCAATAGAGAGGTGAAGTATTTAACAGAATTGTAAAATTTAACCAGAGATTTTACAGGACTTTATAAAGCACATTTTTCGGTTCTGTGTTTGGCGAATCATTTATTTGTTTATGATAAAACTGGAAAAATGCCAAGTGCACCATTCAAATGACATTTCTAATGAGGCAGAAGAGACCTACTGCCTCATTAAAAGAAAATTCCGTAAGCAACCTCACTTTTTCCAAATGTATGTATTATTAAGGTCTACTTCTCCACCTCAGAAACATTTACTACAGAGCAAACTACTCACCAACATCTTGCTACATTTCGCACGGTGTAACCACCACCTCCAAGAACAAGTAAAGGGATGTTAAAACCTTTCACATACTGAACACAATCTCTGAGGAAAGATATATAAAAATAAGCAGCTGTATAATAAAACAAGAACACAATCAAATTACAGCAACACAAAATACGTGCTGGGTTTAAGGCATAATTTCCCATAATGCAGAGCAGGGATGTTCAAAAAGGTGCACTCGGAGTCAGATCTACCTAGTTATTAGCAGTGACACACCAACCATTCAGTTTTTTTACAGCATTACATATTAAGAACATTTAATAATTTATTTTTAGAAGTACATTAAAAGATTTTGTTAAAGGCTAAAAAAAAAAAAAAAAAAAAAAAAAAAAAAATATGTAAAATACAAATAAACCTCTTCCTTTTCCTCTATGCATCAAACAGCCCCCCACCTCACACAACCCCTCCCCTATTGTTTTCTATGCGTGACACCACCATTACTTCTGTCACCACACAAACAATACCTCCATTACTCATAATACTGTTATATGATACCAGTTCAAATCATGGTCTGCTGTGTCAGGGCCTACTCTACTAATTATAATCCTGTTTACAATGTATTATTTCGTCTTTGTACTTAAAATATGAAAAAAACAATAAAACTATGTAATTATGAAGGTTGGGAATTTTAAACACAAAATCATAAAGTTTGAGACAGGCTAAGCAAGTCAAAGTAAGTGAAAAAGATCAGTCAGTCAGCAAAACTGGTCCAATTTTTAAAATATTTTGTTTAACATCTGTAAATCCCAGGAAGTAAATGTTTGAGGAATAGCATGTTTCTATAGATTGCCAGCAGTGTATCAGCATAACAATGTGTAACCAATAAAAAAAAAGGTATAATTCTAGCTTACCCATGTCCCCTTATGCTCAGGTTGAAGCAACCTAACCGATCACAGCCGAGTGAGTCAGCCCCACACTGAAAACCAAGAAAGAATTGGCAGATACTCAGTACTTCAATATTTATAACTAAAGCTTGTTACACTTGGCAGCATTAGGCCTCAAAATAAAAATAAAAACATTGAAGGGCTTTAAAAATCCAAAGAGCTGTAGTGTTATGACATTGCTAAACTTGCTTCTCAAATCAGCATGTCTGGCGCATTAAATCTTCAGGTACTGGTAAAGCCCTGGTTTGTCATAGGAGTCATATTTTTGCATTTTCTGTACCTTAATTATATTCGTACATTAAAGCATTTTAATCAAAACATTACATTAATGGCATCTTTCAATTAAACATCAGTACTATGGAGTAGCCCACCTACTTTTCTTGGGGACCTCGTTTCAAGTCTCGCTTATAGCCATCTCCCAGCCTTTTGGTAGATCTATCACTAACGCGGCTGCTCGGTCATATGACCGACAACCGCAAGGAGGAGGTCAGTGGCAGCAAATTGTGCGACAGCCGCATGGAAGCACCTCAACAAGACACTGAATAGAAGTGATCCGCTGCATAGTTAGTACCGCTGCCACTTGTTCCTTTACTACAGGGCACATTTTCCAGATAGTTTCTTAGAGATTTAGCGCTTCTTGGTAGCGTGTTCTACTATAGTCTCCCAGCGGCTAATACTGAGCCAACGCTAGGCTGCTTTGGGAGCCGGTCCTCCTGGTTACAAAAGAACATTGGGTTTCGCAGTAATCTTTACCTTAAATGACAGCTTTTCTTTTGACTCAATAACTAACTTTATAATACTTATTTTTTGGGGGTGGAGGGGAACTAACGTTATACTTTATTTGATTCATAAAGTCCCCAGCTCCTCCTACTGTTATTTCTGACCCCTTGGCTCAATTGTGTCACCAACACAACTGAACCAAGGGGCCGAATGTGGCATCCGAATTGAATTTCTGACACAGTCTGTGTCGGGAATACAAGTCTGTATGATGCCTGAACTGTGCATGCATGCATGCTGCTTTTACAACGAAAGCACAATCAATGGTAATTCAATTTCCCATGATTCTGCAGTGGAAGAAGCCTGTATAGAGCAAGCACGCTCACAATTCGAGTCAGGTATCTTCCGAATTGCATTGCCGACACAACTGTCAGCAATGCAATTCGGATTTAACATTCATAGAGTCCCCCCCCCCCCCCCAAATAAATAAATAAAGTTCACTCATGTTAATTATTGACTCAGTGTTGAAAAAAAAACAAAATTAGTCAAAAAAATGTTTACTTGTCCTTTAAATATTTCTCTGTGCAATATGCACCTACCTCTAAGACTTGCATGTTCTTTTTTATTACGGATAGTTCAGTTTACTTTTTCATTTTGATCGCATACTTATTTTCACATGTGTTTGTCACTCAATAGCCCTATGTTTCTTAATTACCAGTTTTATTTTTCCTATATGTGTTGTTGACATGTTCCCTAGAAGGAGCTCCTCCTGTAGAAGGCATTTCGCCGAAACGTTGGGGAGCTAGTTCCTTGGGTATCCTCTATCTGGTCTAAGTGTATTTAGCTTTTGTCTATCCATTTTTCCTTTTTTTGCTCCCCCTATTAGTACCATTTGTATGTATTTCTTATTTTCTTATATATTCATTATTCGCCTGGATTTGGCTTGTATTTGACTAGTATTATTTGTATGGTGTATTTGTATTTTTATACTTTTTTAAATTATTATAATAAAGGTTATTTTTTATATTTTCCTAACATGGTGTGCTGCCTTTCTGTATATATCTATTGATTTGTGGGTGGTATGGGACTGCCCTTTGTTGCATGCACCCTAAATATTATTTTGGATTTACGGATTCTGTTTTGTCCAGTGGTCCTACCTCATTCTGTTTTTTTTAAACAATATTTTAAAGCCTGTTTCAGTCCTGTTGGATATCAGTTATTTATTTGCATTTAATTGTTCTTTAGGACTGCATGTCAGCAAATGTATTGTAACCATTTCTCTTACCTGTAAAACGATGCAAGTTGGTTGATAAAAATCTACCACCTGTTTAATGACTGGCTGGAAGAGATGTCTATAACCTGAAACAGAATGAACAGCAGAAAATGTAATGAAAGAAGACACAGGCAGGTCTGTCTCATACAAGAGATGGCATTTATAGTCGCACTTCCTCCACAAAAGAAAAAAAAGAATTTTTTAAATAATCGCATATGTTGTGCTGCAAAACGCTCTGAGAGGTAATGGTCGGCTTCCATTTTGTATTTGCTCAATGTTTTACAATTCACAAAATGAAATTTGCATAGTATATATATACATTTAAACCAAGTAATTCTTTAATCAACCACAACTACAGCATTTACGGACACAAATATGCATTAATGAAAGAATACAAACAAAAGCCCTTTAAATTAAAGAATACAAATAAAGCACCTTAATTAACCCCTCCCCCCTATGTTTTAACACTTCTACGGTGTTTGTGTTTAGCTGTAATTTTGTAATGGACTCATACATATATATATATTTTTATTGGTTTCAGAAACCATTATTTTGATCTAACTTTTACATGAAAAACTACAAATGCTTATTATAAAAACCTGCTAAATAGACCTGAATTTTTCCTGAGTTTAGTTTATCCAAGATGTACATGTGTTTCTGTTTTTTTGCAGGTTTTGGGGCAATAACTGGAAGTAGTGAATTGCTTTTTCTGAACCATTTTCTCCTACAGTGAACCTTTTAACCCCAACTAGCTTCACTCTAACTGTAGCTAACTAGAGGCAGTCAAGCAACACACCCAGAGTGAAGTTCTTGCCCACAGCAGGGCAGTGCCATATTGGAAAGGCAGTATTTGAATAAGTAATCTAATTAGGTTTCATTGGTGTATAAATAATACTGAATTTTCCCCATCCCTGCTTTACCCTCTGTACATTAGACTTGTACGTGTTACTGAGGAGCATGTGCTATATCATTGCTACATACTTCCCAACTCTTGCCCTCAGCAAATCTGGATGCGAGGGGAGGAGCATCCAGGACTGGCAGGTAGGACTGGCAGGATTATTGCAAGTGCGCAGTAATCAGTTTCCGGTGTCCAAGACACCAGAAAATTACATGTTTATTGTCGGACTGAGGTCCCGCAAAGCGTTCCAGTTGTGAGGCATGATGCTACACTAGGGACTGGTTCCTATAAGAGCTAGACCCAGATCCTACAGCAGCTCTACAGGCCAATGAAAGGGCAGACCGGCATTGACGGTGAGGATCTAATGGCGGTTGATCCGACCTCCAAGGTCGGATCAATAACCAGTCAATAAATGTATTTATAGAAGACATTATTTGCATTACTGGTCCCTCTATTAGTTTATATATCTATCTTCATTGTGGCGATATACGTTTTATTTATTTATGCCTAGGAGTGCATTATTTACATCTTGCACTGGGATCCAGTCTAGCAGTTTTACATCTATTTTGCATGCAAGTCTCACAAATGGGGATAGAACAGGGCTTGACAAATTTACTTTAGTTTTAGGAGCCAGAACAAATATCTAGAAGCCAGACAACGCCATATTCACGCAAACATACACACACAGAGACAGGTCAGACACATACACAGACAGTCACATACACACACACAGAGACAGTCACATATATACACACACAGAGACAGTCACAAATACACACACACAGACAGTCACATACACACACACACACACACAGACAGTCACATATACACACACACAAATAGCAATAGTCATATACATAGAAAAACCAGCAGTTATTATAATTTTTTTTTTTTTAAAGGACAGTAATTCTATCACTTGCTCCAGCAAAGTCAGGCATGGACCGTCTTCACGTTGTTGGTGAGCAGCAGGATGTCATGTGACACCCGCCGCTGCGACACTACAGTGCGAGGAGGCAGAGCAGGAAGTATGTGCAGCGCACACTTCGTCCCCTCGCTCTGTAATAATTGTCTTTTAATAGCTATTTATATTTTTTATCGCAGCACGAGAGGAGTGTGCGCTGCACAAACTTCCTGCTCTGCCCCCTCGAGCTGTAGTCTCGGGGACTAAATGGGGACCCTCGTGCTGCGATCATTTTCTTTTAATAACTATTTGTATTTTTGTATTGCAGTGCGAGGGTCCCCTTGTATATATGATCCTTCCCGGGCGCCAGGTCTAATGTTCTAGTCGCCATGATGACCTGGCGCCCAGGGTTTGTCGAGCCCTGGGATAGAGTATGCCCCTGAGGATTGGCTTTCTTTATTCAGATTTGTTTTCTTGTCTGCTGTACCTCACTGGATCAACTCCTAACATAATAAAACTTGGAAAGCAATATACAGGGAAGACAGGTGCAGAGCGTAACTTACTTTGATCATCTATTCCATCTCTTAAAGGAACATTAAGACAATAATATCTTCCACTTTCAGCACCAACCTCATACATGTCACCTGCGTTAGAAAGAAAAGGAAAACTACATTTAAAATAAAAGCAACTGCAACCTCTAAATGTTTGCTGCGAGAGACTTTGCTGCAACTTGGAAGGGGGATTCAACCTCATACAGGTGAGGAACGCCTGAAAAAAAATGAATTGCCTACTGTGATATGGCCCTCCGCATAATTTCTACCCTTTTACACGTACTAGGTGGGTACAGCCTTTCTTTATCCACTGCAGTTTGCAAGAAAACAGGTAATCTAGATAGTACACACAAACGCGTGTGGAAAAGAATTAAAAAGCCACTGAAATCCAGTCCCCACCCACTTTGTGACATAAATCTCTGCTACAGTGAAGAATAATGAAGTAAATAAACTTGCAAATTAGTGCCATATATGGTGTGGAAGCAAGGTTGTTGTAGACTTTGGAGTAACCACTCTGTAAATGCTTTATAAATCTTTATGATATACTTCAGCCAACTTGCAGAGGTAACATACTTTTCATCAACTTTCACTTACAAACAATAGCAACAGAATGTAATCTTTCTCATGACCTTTGCCATTAGGATGACATCACACCATGACTCATACTACAGAGTTTACTAAGGTGGCTACGGTACGGAAGCCCAGAGAGGCCGTGTGTTTTTTTTATTGAATAGAAAACAACTTGGTTTCTAGAGAAAACAAGTCAGAAAAATATTTAAAAAACAAGGCCCCTCTGGGCTTCCATACTACAGCAATGACAGCACGTCACAAAAGGTATACAAATGTTTTATGTTGTACATCCTTAACCCCCAAATGCTTTTAAATATAGTAGATTTTTTAAAAACTATATATTGTAAATGATCGTGTACCTGTGCCAGGGAAAAAATAGTTCCCATACTTGTGAAATGATACAGTCATGACTCTGTCTGTGAGGTAGAATGCTTCTTGTACCCCGTCTCCATGATGGATATCGATATCTATATAGAGAACACGTGGGTGGTATCTGAAGAAAAAAAAAAAAACGATTCATTACCAGACATTTAATGTTTCTATACATCACCCACATTCTCATTACTTAATTAATTGATTGATTTGCTTTGGATGACAGTGCCATGATATGCACACACCATTTACATCCAGCATAAAAACATTTTGCTTTTGTGGCCTGTTTAATAAGAAATGTCCTCACTTGAGTAGCTCCAGAATGCCAATAACAATATCATTCACATAGCAGAATCCAGAAGCCTAGGAAAAAAACAGAAATGTGAGTTGTGATATTGGTAGAATGTCATTACATCTCGTTATGTAGCGTCAACAAATATACGCAAACTTTGGTAAAGAATGTAAAGGGTATTAGAAACACACAGACCAATACATAGCTTTCCTTCTAGTTTAGAGAGTTGCAAGCATCCTTGGAGAGCTGAGATTGGGGGAATTTTTTACGGTAGAGAGAGAGAGAGAGCAGGACAATATGAGACATCGGGCAGCTTATAGACAAGTCTTGAATCCTCGAGTGACGAGGGGGTAGGACATTGTATTCAGATGTGGAAGTAGGTCATGATCTTCAGTCCTTACCTCAAATTTCTTTGCATGATGCAGCCCTCCAGCCCAATTAATTGCAATATCACAGATCTGCATGGGAACATGAACATACAGCTTTCAATGTTGTCGGGTTTTAAAAGAGCAATGATAAAACCAACTTGTAACAGTGTTTAGTAGTGAACCTTAAAGCATTCATAAAAGCTCCAATGTTTACTATTAAAACATTCTCCATTGTCAAATACAAAGCAAATTGCAATTTCCGAAGATTCTTTGATATGATGCCCTTTCTTTTATTTCTTGTGCCACTGTGGCTCTACCTTCCCCCATCAAGTACATACAGAGCAGTGCTTCGAAAAATATATATAATTTTATTTTTACAAGGTAAGCCAATAAATCCTGACCAATTACATTTTGATGGCGACATCAAGTTTTTTTTATTTTTTTTATTTGTGAGAAACTGCCATTCGTAATTAACGCACAATACTAGGTTGGTCTATTCACCCAGCAGCCAAATAATCAACATATGACCTGGAGTTGAAACAGATACAATGAAATGTATTACCTTGTTATTTAATTGTGTTGCTCCTTGGAGCGAAGCACCGGTGTAACGAGAGCAGAATTCAAAAAGGCCAGGGAAAACCGGGCTGCGAAAATAAAACAAACGGTGCGGTTAACTAAATGTCTTACCACGACCAATATAAAACAAGCATTAACATGTTTATACATCCCAACATTTATCTACTGAAATTGCGCAGATGTTCTGCCAAATTTCGGGCGCAGTCCTGTGCCTTTATTTTAAACAAGGGTTGAGCTTAGGGTGCCAGCAATTTGGAAGTTTGGGACATGGAGTTTGTACTTTGGAGACTTTTTCCACCATTAGCTGCGTGAGCTTTTATACTTCTCCCTCCACAACAGAACTCAGGGTGGATAAAAATCAATGATTTAAAAATAAATAAATACATCTTATAAAAAAAAAAAAATACAAATTTTTTTGATTTCAAATGTATTTTATGGAAATGCTTTTGGAGGAAAAAAAAAATCTATCTAAAAATAGTTTTCTATTTTAAACTGCATTATAGTTCAACGGTTATACAGCATTAAATAGTTTATTTATGAAGCATGAGGCTGTATATTCGTGCAATATTTACATATTTGGAAGACTAATTCAATTAATTCAAGTTATCCAAGCAGAGATAACATGTACTTTTTCACAGTAAAAATTGTATTAAATAATAAAAGTTCAGGAAAGGACATTAATCCCATTGCTATTCTGAAACTCCACTTAATAAACATTATTGTTCAAGCAAATACAAGAATATGTATGATATATAATCTTATTGTTTTATTGTTAAACTTAAATCAGTTCGGATATAGCTGTTTTTACTAATCTGACATGTTATTCTAAATATGAAATCTTTATCTGGCTGCAAATATTAAAGAATATAATAACTACCAACAAGAATGATTCTTTACATTTAAAATCATGATTTAAAAAGAGTCTTACTGACTAGTTATTTAAATCAAATCCACCATGGCAGAACTATTGTTATATGTCGGGAGTAGAAGACTATCAGGATCTCCATCCACCATGTTACAACATGAACATCACATGTTCTCTCATCTAAGACTGAGCACCTGTTCTCAGTGGGAAATCAAGAATAAAAGTTGTGTTTCGCATTTTGAAAGGAATGGAAAGACTTTAAAAAGATCAACTGGTTCTTCATTTCCATCATATCATACTTTTTTTTTTTTTTTTTAAATTAGAAATACCCAAATAATAAATTCACAGCAAAGTTCTACAGCTATATTCTTGTATTGAGAGAATTGAGAAATTGAACACATTTCCAGATGAGAATTACATCACACACTGATTGTAGAGTGGACACGTACCAATCGTCACCAACATTGAACGCATTCAGGCTTTTGGTGAACCCCTGCATGTTATTGGGGCTGACTCGCTGCAGGAAGTCAATGTAGTCCTCTGAGTGGAAGCGGCACATGTCGTGTTGGGATGCCTGGTAGGGCTTGAAGACCTCAAGTAAGAGAAAAACAAAAAAATTATAATCATTTTGTCTACAATAGTAGTTGTAATGCAGTCTTTTTTGTTAAATACGATTAATAACAGATCTCTATTGCCCTTTTAAATTAGATTTTTTTTTTTTAAAGAATGAACTGGTTACTGAGATTTGGGACGAGACAAAAATGTAGGTGAAAACTCAAGTAGTACAACCTTAGATATTTACGAGAGGCCATGTTGGAAAGCCAATCCACCTAGGTTCCTCCTTCAACTCACTAAAGGGTCTCATTACAATATGTTCTTATATATTGGCCAGCCCTTTGGTTTAGGAATTATATTAAAATGAAATGTACCCATCTCCTCCAGGATCCTGTTGCACAATGAATAATGCATCTGTGCCCTGGTTGTGCACTTTTCAAAAGAGATTACCCCTTTGTCAAATGGCAGCCCCCTAGTCTTTGCTTTTGCCTATACTGAGCAGCACTCATGCCACGAGAGAGGTGGTCATTAATGGGTGGGGACCGCACACAACCAACAACATGAGAAAAGATCAGCATCTCGTCCCAGCTGGAGGAAAGCCAGTACCTGCTTCCGTTCTGTTACATCGCAGCTATTAATAAAGCTTCTTTAGTCAGACAGAAGTGAGATTCTGACTGGTTAGAACTTGTACGCGAGTTTTCCATTCCACAAAAGGGACTGAAAAATCAAATGCCCAACTTACAATCATCTTCTTATAAAGACCGTAATGGAGAACCAGACTGTGGGTGAGAGCCAGGCGGTGAGGCTTCATGGGATGACCCGTGCCTAAAAGAAAAAGGAAATAGATGATGTGCCCTGATTTCCCAGGCTCTGCACACAATGGGATATGCTGGATTATCTGATCATTTCCAGACTGTCCAACACAGCACCAGATCTCTGATCATCCAACTTGTGGGAATAATTTAGAGAATGCGTCACAATTTTAACACTGATTGATGAACAAGTTGACCATGTTGTAAGTAATGGAAAATAATTAATTTCTTATGTAAGGAGACTGTTTTTTTTATCTTGCATTGCCTGGCTGAACAGAACTTATATACCTTTCTGGAGGAACCCAATCCCTGGTACTCTTCAGTGTGCCACCTATTTTTATCTGATATAGTAAAAAAAAATATAAATAAAAATAAAAAGGGGAATACATATTTCCAGTTAAACTGGCAGTAAACGAAACTTGTGATGCAAAAGTTATTATTCAGACTGTGCTTAGCACAAGAAAAGTATTTTATAAGTTAGATTCCATTTCCTGATGTCTGTACATGTTAACCTGAAGCATTCAGCTAATCTGGAATTAATTCATTCTATATACATTAAGTGACAGAGACTATGTGGACATTTCACATCTTATAATCTTCGCCAGTAATGTTATGTAATAAAATCAGGGTGTAGGCAGTTTGTTGGCCTTGGCAGAAAATAAGCAAGTCTGCAAGTGAGTATCTCTTCAGTGAAAGCCAAATTAAAAATAATTATAAAACTGCAACGAAATCATGGCCACGAGATGTGGATTCACATGCCCCCCTTTTTGTGCTGTGGCTCTCGTGTCTGCCGGTACACCCTCTCTTGGGGAACCCTTTCCCTCACTTGTATTTCTTTTAGGCTTACTCTTCTTCTCCTCGCCTCCTTCCCTCCCTTAACCATTACCAATTGTTATGCTACACGTTTTTATTTTCGATCATCTGCTATTTATATGACGTACGTGCCCTGTACCATGACCATATGATTTGTTTGATTCGTCGAACGGAGCTCAATGATCCTCCTAAGTTCAATAATAGATGTAACAGTGAATAATTTTGTCTTATATTGACATCAATAGCCTTTAACAACACGTTTGGCCCAGACATCGATCCTGTTTCACCAGGTTTGGACTATCCCAAGTACGTCCACCAGAGGGAACTATTTCATTAACATAATCTGTACTAGTTTCTCATAATTTACTTATATAGCAAAAAATTTTCATGATCTACTTTTATCAAATATGATTGTTAGAGTAATTACCCTTAGTTTAAAAAATGCAAAGTGAGTCTTTTAAACACCATATATCCTGAACTACACAATATTTGTTTTATCTTTAATAATTTGTTTTGTGCCATTAGATTAAAATTTGCGGTTACAGAGACTATTTCTGAATCAAAAAGATTAATAATAAAAATAAAAAATAAAATAAAACTGTGCCTTGTAAATCTGCTTTACATATCATTCTAGTTCACAGTAGAACAAAAAAGGATTTTCTTATTAAGTACCGTATTTGCTCGATTATAAGACGACCCGGATTATAAGACGACCCCCCAAACTTTGTATATTCCTTTAGGAAAAAAACTAAAAGCCTGAATATAAGACTACCCTATAGGAAAAAAAGTTTAACTTGTATATATGTAAATTGCTTTTTAATATTTAATAAAAAAATTGATATTATACAAATGGATTTGTTGTTTTTATTTCCTTTTATGTGCCAATGCGGCCCCTCTCTCCACCTCCCCTTGTCTGTCTATCTCCCCCCTCCCTCCCTTTGTCTGTCTATTTCCCCCCTCCCTCCCCTTGTCTGTCTAATTCCCCCTCCCTTCCCTTGTCTGTCTAATTCCCCCTCCCTCCCTCGTCTGTCTAATCCCCCCTCCCTCCCCCTCACCTTGATTCTTTCCCTGGTGGCTAGTAGGGGCAGCTGGGGGATGTCTGCACGATACGTGCAGACATCCTCCATGCTGCCCGACACCTCCGTCTATTATGACGGACAGCTGGTTCGTCATAATAGACGGAGGTGTCGGGCAGCATGGAGGATGTCTGCACGTATCGTGCAGACATCCCCCGGCTGCCCGATAATCCCTGGTGGCTAGTGGGGCAGCAGAGGATGTCTGCGCGATGAGCGCAGACCTCCCCTGCTGCTGCCCGGGACTTCTGTGACGAAAGCGGAAGTAGTCTTCATAGAAGCCCCGGCGGTCGAGCCGGGCGGAAGCAGGGGAGTCTGCGCTCATCGCGCAGACATCCCCTGCTGTTAGAGAGGGGGATCCAGGTCCCCTGCAGCTCTGCTGGGGACCTGGATACATGTCTTATAGTCTGACCTCAATTTGAGGTCAGATTATAAGACGACCTCGAATATAAGACGAGGGGTATTTTTCAGAGCATTTGCTCTGAAAAAAACCTTGTCTTATATTTGAGCAAATACGGTATTTCCTTTTAAATCTACCTAATATATGACTTTATTCTATTACCTTATTTTGAACCACGCTGCCTGGTTCCACTTTGCCTCTTGTACCCATAGCTTAGTCCAGTGATGACAGACATTTATGAATTTGCCCAATCCTCTTCAGCAAGCCAAGATAAAGCTCTAAAAGTGCCCTTGGGCATTTTTATGCCCATCTGTTTCAGCCACCTTGTTTATTTTTGCTCTCCTTCCCTTCCAATAATTGTTCTTGAACTTGAGCTTAATGAAACAATGTACACTAAAGTACCTACTATCCACAAATGTCAGTCTTAGGTCATAACATTTACTGGGTTCTTCATAATTGATGGTGATACTGTAGGCACACGCTAGGCGCCATGTGAGAGGTCTCGGAGTGCCACATGTGGCACCTATGCCATAGATTCACCATTGCTGGCTTAGTCAAACTGAATTTAGAAACGATGTTGTGATCAGTAAAGAAACCCTCATAAACCCACAAATATCCGCCTTACTTCTAGACACCCAATAATAGTATTTATTGAAAAACATATCCGATATGTAAAAGATATCCAGGGCTGAGGTCCTAAGAGCCTGCAACAGGTGGGCCTCAGGAAGTACACAACTGCAGTAAGACCATAATCAGATTACATATTGGCACAAACCAAAACAATTATTGGGCATCAATCACTCTAAAACACAACCCACAAAATATTATTTAAATCAGACCACCAGTTCTATGAGTAAATTGCATCAGGGTGTAGGTAGAGTTTTTCTTCCAACAGTATATCAAAGCAATTGAACTCCCATACTCAGACTTAACGGTCAGCTCTTGATTATGTCATTATTACCCAAACTAATGCCACAAATGTTACCAATAGAAAACGGTGTTGATTTGCTAATAACTGAACTGGAAAGGGTTGAACCTGAGGGGCGCAAGTCTTTTTTCAACGTAAACTACTATGTAACTGTTGAGCATTCCATAGGTAGTGCAGTAAGAGAGTATTTACCAAATAAGCGCTCTCATTGGACTAGCTATCCGCAGTCCTACCTGGGGCAAATTTAGTATGGGAGCATTTTAGAAATGTATGCAAAATATTTACTTACAGCTGAGAGAAATGTTAACACACACAAAAAAAGAGACAACCCGCAAAAGGGGCACTAAACTCTAACACACAAGTTTAAAAAAAAAGTAGTGCCAGGATAAACAGGAAAGTACGTTTTATAGTTCATGCCATCCTATGACCAGCAGCCGCCATGCTCCTCTGTGAAGCAGGCAACCCGGTCTGATCAGCAACTGCAGAGAGAGAACCGCGTTTTTACATGGCATCAACAGAGTGGGTGTTAACTTGATTTGGATTCATTAGCAGGGAATGGGTTTTAATTTCAATTTCTGAGATAAGTGAAGTAGAAAAAAGGATGCAGACAAGGGCCATCAAGTGACTTGACTGAAGATTTAGAGACTTTAGCAGTGCTTCTTAAACCTGTCCTCAAGGACCACCAATGGTCCAGGATATAGGAATATGTATAAAACCTGGTATGGTTCCCTAATGATTAGGGAACCACACCAGGCATTATACATTATTATTAAACACAACTAGGTACTCTCTAAATCCTGGACCGTTGGGTGCCCTTGAGGACAGGTTTAAGAACCACTGCCCTATAGCACCTTAGGGATGAAGTAGAAAGTGAGGTTTGCACCAAAGAAAAATGTGCATTTTTATGGCAGTTAGCCAGACCTTTTGAGATCACGTCCACGAGGTTCCAATTTTATAAAACTGCTAATATTTATAAATGAATATATATATACCATACCCACTAACAACACACACACCTTTGTATCTCACCTAAAGCACCAACCTACAAAAGCAAAGATTTTCCAACTACACCCCCAGCACATCTTACCACCATGACGTCCACCCATCTCGACAAACCTTGCACAGATCTCCCGAAAGTATTGGCCATACCCCAACACAGAGCAAGCTCTCTACCCGTCGTCATGTCATTTAGCACTGTTAATGCATTAAACACCGAGCTTTAAAATGCTTCGCCCGCATTAAATACTAAAAAGAAGCAGGCATTCGTGTACAGCTGAATTAAGTTTGCCCCAATTTCAAAAGCTCAAGGATTGGTAACCATCCATTGGGGACCACAACTCCCATGATGCTCAGAGGGCAATGTAGCTGCCTAAGCATGAATGGAGTTGTACTGCAATGCAGCCCTAAGTCCATAAAGGTGTCCTCACCGTAATGAAAATTCCCCACATCCGGGTCGTAAAAATAAGCTACGGTCTTTGCCATTTCGCTAAGCGGAGCGGACAAGTCCAAAAACTCAGCCCACTCAATCTGTGCGGCACCGACTCTCAAACAACTTCCGGCCGCGCTCCGGAATAACGTTTCCCTACCCTACTGACAACAGAGCTCTAAACGCGAAAGACGTAATCCAACCTAGCTCTCTGAATTCACTGCCGACGTCATTGTCGTGCGCTGTTAGAACCTTGACTTTAACGTGTGTCTTTCTCTAGTACTTAGAATTCGTAGAGTCTTCCTAGCATTTTCTCTGCTGGCAAGGCCTCGCATCAAAATTTGCTGGATGAGAGTATGCTTGCTTGCAGAACATTCAGCTGCAAGCAGAGGGCGAAATATCATAGATAAAAACAAAATATATATATTTTTCTAATTCCCGTGGGTGGTATTTTCCTCTTATTCTGTGCATTTACTTGCAATGTTGTTAACACAATTAGGGTGACCACATTTTATTTCTGCCATTCAGGGAAACAGTATGGATCAGATGAGATTACACAACAAGGCATAGCATATATTTACACTATACATTTTCTATAAATTATTAGGAAGTCTTGGGTCCCATGTAGATTTCAGATTTAATAATATATTTATAATATTCATACAGTGATTACTGGATTTGAGCAGCTGTAGAGAATTAACATCTCCATGAGCAGACCTGAGCAGTTTTAGAGAAGTAAATCTTTATTATAAAGACACAAACTTGTCTCTGAAACTCTCTTGGGTCTATTCACTAAAATTCGACTTAGGAGGTTGACTTTCATTTTGAGAAGTCAAAATTGGCACCAGACTTTGACTTAGAGAGAAAAAAACACTCCGGTTTGAATCTTGTATCTCTCTCTCTCTCCAGCCCCTGTATTCAGTCCCCTCCCTCTTTGTATCTCACTCTCCAGCTGTTATATTCCCCCTCTCTGTATCTCACCCTCTCTCTCCAGCCCCTGTATTCAGTCCCCTCTCTTTGTATCTCACTCTCTCTCCAGCTGTTCTATTCCCCCTCTCTGTATCTCACGCTCTCTCCAGCCCCTGTATTCAGTCCCCTCTCTCTTTATATCTCACTCTCTCTCCAGCTGCTGTATTCAGTCTCCTCTCTCTCTGTGTCTCACACTCTCTCTCATACGGATATTCCGTTTCCGAATGGCCGATTTAGATCCGAATCGCACCATATTACCCCCTTAAAGACAAGACATTTTGACCTTGACTCTCCCTTGGTGACAAGGGCTGTTTTTACATTTCTGGGGTGTTTGTGTTTAGCTGTAATTTTCTTCTCTCTCACATACTGTACCCACAGGTCTGTCTTTAATAGTGATTGGACCCTGGGCAAGCATTTGCTTGGGCCCCCTGGACCCTGCCCCCTCCCCTGCATGCAATCACTCCATCCATCGCAATGTTACCTCCCCCCCCCCCCCCCCCCCCCCACACACACACACAAAAACCCCCATAAAAATAAGCACACACACAGTTGGACTTTTCTTGCAGTGAGTATTTTTATTGCATTGAATAAAATGTGTATATTACGTGTATAATTGCAGTGTATAAACTGTATATTTGGATACAAAATGTGTATATATGGCTGCAATATGTATACTATCTTACTATGCAACACTGCACTACAACTACTCATTACCTAAATTACAAAAACATACACAGATATTAGAGAGCACTTACATGTGTTCATATATATTTATAAATATCTATACACATCTCACTCTCTCTCACTAGTTGCATTTATACTTACATGGACTTCTTAATATTATATTCAACTATTTTCATATTTAATAAAAATGTTATTGAAGAGTTGCATTTCTTGTTTTTATTCCCTTTTCTGCACTCACATTGCACCTAAAGGACTTAACACAGCTCCATAGAGTAGCCACAGCACTTGTCATGCACCTATATTGCACCAACAGCACATGGCTTGCACTCATATTGAACCCACACAACAGAACATACCACAGTTTCACTTTGTCATTTTTCTCCATAGTACATGTTACTTTTTCCCCAGAGAACATGCCACAGTCACTTTGTCATTGCATATGATACAGACAGTTTGCCTGTTAAAATATGACACCGTTTGTCCATTAAATATGCCACAGTCTATGTCAATTATGCCAATATTATTTTGCCATTAATATGCCACAGACATGTTTCCCATTAAAATGCCAATATTATTGTGCCATTCAGATACCAGTAATATTGTACTATTAAGATGCCCCAGCCAATTTGCCCATTAAGATACCAGTATTATTTTACCATTAAGATGCCATAATTGTTGTGCCATTCCGAGCCCAGTAATATTGTGCCAGTCAGATACCAGTAATATTGTGACATTCAGAGCCCAGTAATATTGTGCCAGTCAGAGCCCAGTAATATTGTGCCATTCAGAGCCCAGGAATATTGTGCCAGTCAGAGCCCAGTAATATTGTGCCAGTCAGAGCCCAGTAATATTATGCCAGTCAGAGCCCAGTAATATTGTGCCAGTCAGAGCCCAGTAATATTATGCCAGTCAGAGCCCAGAAATATTTTTTTTTTCCGGTCGTTGCATCCAGCGGATGCGGCTTGCCGTAAAAACGTTCACACGCACAATGCGCTGTGAACATGGCAAGCAGGGGGCTGGGGGCCCACGGGACAGCTGCCTTGGGCCCACCAGGAGTAACGGGGCAGCTGCCCCGTTTGCCCCACGTTAAAGACGGCCCTGTGTACCCACACAAATTATAAGTTTGATCATTTATATTAGCACTCCCTCCTGTGGTGAAACTGTAAAACAAGTAAAATTATTTTTTAAATTTATCTAAAAAATATTTTCATTGTATGAGAGATTAATAAAATTAATCAATACACCTTTTTTTTGAAGAAAAACATTTTATTTCCCCCCAGAGGGGAAAAAACGCAATATAAATATTGGAGTATAAAACTTGCATGTGATACAACAACAATGAATCATGGAAATAACATCGGTAGAGTTTATTATATGTTACATTGTATGTACTGGTGTATTGTATTCTGAACATGTACATCACAAATCACACAGTAAGAGTTGGGGGGGAAGGGGATAAGAATACTGCCACCTACAGGTTAATAATTAGCAGAAAATAATAAATCACTAATTCACAATGGTCTTAACATCACAGCACAAAGCTGAACTGAAATTCAAAAAATAAATAAAAAACAAAGCAGAAAATATAGCTGCATCTAATCTATCCACACAACTATTTTTAGTTAGCCTCTAAGCGGATTAAACTATTTAAGTACCTGGGGAGAGGGTTAGTAAGATTTTCCATAGACTGGCCCTATAGAATTGTCACAAAGCAGGACATATATAAGTACATTGAGCTTTTGAGAATATAAATAGATTGAAGGCTTGGCTGCTTTACTGTTATGAACAGCAATCTGGAAAATATACAACTATGATGCTGTCGGAACAGTTGCCAGTCGCTAAAATGTAAATTACAGGTGAGTTGAGGTGAGATGAGCACTTCATCTCATTAACCTAACCATGTATTGTACGGAGTCAAGCCTGGTGAGTTCCTCCTGCGCAAAGAACAGGGTAAGCCCTACATATTGCATTTAACAGTGCATTAGCCATATCTAGCTGAACTATTCTAGCAGGTGAAGTTCACTAGGTTTGGCCCTGCACCGTTTATAGAAGAGTCAGTGAGATTACATTGTGACCCCCACTTCAACTCACTTGCACCTCATCTTTTAGTAAACAAACCCCAATATTCACAGGAAAGTGAACCCCAATAGGAAATATGCTTGCTGTCATTATCCTTTATTTTAAGAGTAACAAAACTGTCCTTGGCTCCCCTATTTTCTCTTTGTCCCTGCTGGCACACTGAAGATAGGCACTTAAAATGACTATGAAGATTATTCACTATATGTTCCATAAAAGCAATTTGCAAAATGCACTATTATTTATAACAAATATAAAAAAAAATGAAACAAACTAAATGAATTCATTCTGCAAAAAATGTCTAAGAAGATTGTATTCACCTCCTATAATGATGGCAGCAATAACAAGTACATTATGACTTCTGTGAACCATTTGTAACTGGAGTGAATAGTTCAATCACAATATTACTCTCCTCTTCTCCGTAATTTAAAGTTATAAAACAATATACATAATTACTTATTTGTATGGCAGAATGGCAAACAAAGCATTTCTTACCCTCTTACACTTAAAGGCTTAAGAAAACCTAAAATATAGATGCAACATCAAATACCATTATAATTTGTTAAAGAACAACCATCATGAAACAAATTAAGTTGTTTTTAATTGAAAGACTGCATCAATTACATGCATTTTAAATAGAAAAGCTTTAATGAAAGAATGCAAACAAAGGTATTGCTTGCATAGTGCTACATGGATAAGAAGATGTTGTTTAGAATCCTGAGTCTCCTTTAGCTGAACCAAGATGAAGGGACATGACTCAAGATTCTAAACAATATGTCAGCCCCCTGATAGAACTATACAACTCAATAAATAAGGAACTTTGTGTTTGTATTCTCTCATGAAAACACGTATATTAAAAATGCTTACATTTGATACAATCTTTCAATTAAACATAACTTTTGCACACAGTGGTCCTTTAAGGAATTATCTGGTACCAACAAACCTGTTAAGGAGAGTTAGCATGTTACATTTCATTAGCAGACATTGCTATGACAATTGGGTCACATAAGTAAACGCCTAAAGTTCCACAAACCAATAATATGTGGAATAAAATATTCATGCACTGGCTACTGGGAAAACATATTAAAGATGTTTTTGAGTAGGTAATAGGCTTAGATTTACTGTTTAGTGTAATTTATAGGATACAATTTATGACCAATACCCTTTTGTCCAAAATTGAATAGCTTGGTTTATACACTTTATGCAGAAAATGAAAGTAACCCCATGCTTGATTATTACATGCAAATAAGGGTATTGAACCAATGTAACATGTTTGGATATATGGATATGTCTGCATGCAGTTCTCTGTACAATTGTTTTTTAAAAAAATCCCCCACTAGAAACAAATTAAATGTCATTTCAACAATTTTGTCATTTTTAAAAGAAGTTGTTAAAACTATTAGTCCTGTTGATCTTACTATTGAGCAATAATATGTTCAGTCTTGACATGATAACTCAAGGTTTGTAATACAGAGTACTCTATATATTATATTTATGTAATATATCACCTCCGATATAATAGTGTAAATTTACACTAGCTGAGGATAATTAGTGAACAAAGTAACCACCTATCATCAAAAAGAGCCAATATGTTAAAAAGGCCCCATGTAATTTGACTGTGTTTTTGAATCTATTAAATTTTTTAGTTTCCAAGCTACTCTTGTTATTACGTAAACATTTGACTTAAGATAATTATTTATTTGGCAGACTTATTGGAAATACAATTAGGGCCTCTGTCATATATTATAGGTCAGTTTCATTCTGTCTAAGGAGGTTTGTGAATTCAATTGACATCACAGTCTGGACACTGGAGAATAAGAAGAATTTTGCACATGCACAACAGTCCTGGCGCTCCTCCCAAGCCATGCCCCCCTGGCGTCCCATGTTTTTCAGAAATGTTGGGAGTTATGTTATCTATTTGTTTCAATATGTAGCTTCATATTTGCCTCCTCAAAGAATCTCTTTGCCTTCCAGTAGCTGTATTTTGAACCTTAATAAAAAGGAGTAACTTGAAATATAATGCAGATATGTGAAGAAAGGCATTTTAAATTTGGATGTCTGTATCCCCTGTGACATTTTTCCCTCCAAAATTAATTCTAAAGATTTTGTTGGAAAATCAAAGCTCTGTGTGTATTTATGAGGTATATGAAGGCCAAAAAAGGAGGGAATTGTGCTTATGAACCAATTTTGTTATAAAAGGACCTGGTATCTCCAGTTGATGTCCTAGCCTGGCCTCAAAACTACATATATGGTGCCATTAACAGATGAAACCAAAATATGACATCATCTTCCAACAGTGCTTAGCTTGCTTGCTGCACACGAACCACTGTGGGATGCTGACATCACTGTTTAGGAGCTCACAGAGACACGCATCTGATTTGTACCCATATTAATGGATCTGTTCAGCCATGCTGCAGGAGGCGACAGTACCCTTCATGTCCCTAGATCTCTTAACCAACATGTATGCAGATGATTTAGCCAGCAAATATGTTGAATGAGATGCATACCATCTTGAGTCATCCTGTCATCCAAAAGTTTACTTTAAATCTCAAAATTGGCAGAACTTGAGGGCCCTCATAATTTGTCCTGATATGCTAATTATGATAACTAACTGGAACAGATGGTAGGGATAGAGGATATAAAGGTATAAAGAACACTACAGGCTCTAAACTTAATATTGGATAAAAAGCTGTAGAATCAAATATAAAATATTAATAGACACTAGATCAGGGCTCGACAAACCCCAGGTGCCAGGTCGCCATGGCGACCAGGAAATGAGACCTGGCGCCTGGGTGAAGTTACCCTCCCTGTCCCGTTGCCGCTGCCATCCGATTTTTTTTAATTTTTTCGGAGCGCGAGGGTGTAAAGTCTGTGCGGATGGCACAGACTGCAAACTCCGCCCCCTCGCGCAATGCATGTCTGAGTGCCGGGTGTCGTCACGTGACATCCTGGCACTCAGCAGGCCGATGAATGAAGATATGCTGCAGCACGAATGTCCCCCTCCCCTGCAATGAGGTAAAGAAGCAGGGAGGGGGGGACATACCAAGAAAAGACTGTGTGAGGTGGGTGTGGGTTTGTATATATGTGTATATGTAAAGAAGGTGTTTGTGAGGTGTTTGTGTAAATGTGTATATGTAAAGTAGGTGTGTGTGAGATGTTTGTATATATGTGTATATGTAAAGAAGGTGTTTGTGAGGTGTTTGTGTAAATGTGTATATGTAAAGTAGGCGTGTGTGAGGTGTTTGTGTATATATGTGTATATGTAAAGTAGGTGTGTGTGAGGTGTTTGTATATATGTGTATATGTAAAGTAGGTGTGTGTGAGGTGTTTGTATATATGTGTATATGTAAAGTAGGTGTGTGTGTGAGGTGTTTGTGTATATGTGTATATGTAAAGTAGGTGTGTGTGAGGTGTTTGTATATATGGGTATATGTAAAGTAGGTGTGTGTGAGGTGTTTCTATATTTGTGTATATGTAAAGTAGGTGTGTGTGAGGTGTTTGGATAAATGTGTATATGTAAAGTAGGTTTGTGTGTGAGGTGTTTGGATATTTGTGTAAATGTAAAGTAGGTGTGTGTGTATATATTTGAAGTAGGCGTGTGTGTTAATGAATTGCGTGTATGCATGCGTAATTGTCTGGCTCCTAAATGTTTTTGCTGGCTCCTAAAATCATATTAGATTTGTCAAGTTTTAAAAGTTAGATGGAAATATACCATATTTAAATTATTATGACCTCCTAATAGTTTACATATTTAGCTTTAAGGACACTGAACATGTGTTTCTTTAACAGTGAAATTTGCTAATCTACACAATAGGGGTTATATTTAATTAATGGCGCTGTTTTATGTCTAGCTCTGATCCCTTCAGTCAGGTTTTAGCTCTTTTACGCCTGTATGATATGTCTTAAAACTGTCAGAATGGGTTTTATACATACAAAATAGGGGTAAAACTGCAACTTTGTATTTTAAATATGCCACCTTTTATTCCCACTTTGTGAGTTTTTGTTCAGTGCAGATAATGTCAGATAAAAATTATAGTCCAATCGGACTAAAGTAGTCACTATCTGCAGCTTATTTTTATACATAACATGCAACAAAATTCCTTAACAGTAATTAAGTCCTTTTTTTTTTTTTTTTTTACTTTTGGAGCAATTGGTACACAGTGGCCTTTTTGTGTTGCAAATCATAGATAATAATTACAGCGCAACTGCGGTAGATTTCTATCAAAAACACCTTTATAAATATTTTTTACATAAATCCCAATGTCCTAGTTTACTGGAAAAGAAAAACGTAAGAATTTTTTTGTGTATAACTCACGGCCTGAATGTGTGTAAACCAATGGTATGTTTTATACTTTTTACTGTTCTTGAAACTTTATGCTATATGTTGGGCAACTTATTGCTGCAAATTTAGTAGCAGCAACCATGTGACATGAGGAATTAGCCCTTAGATATCTCATCTCATAATAGTGTATGATTAATTATTACCCCATCTGTAGCCATTGCAAGCAACTGGATTGTTTACACACTGCAAAATATGATAACCAAAAAAATCACTAATTAAATGTATTTTTGTTCTTTAGAGAACTCTATCCATAACTATAACTATGGAAAAAGCAGAAATGGCTGCTTGCGGGAGATAGTGTACTGTTTGTAAAAGTAATCTTTTTCCTTTTATCCAGCATGTAATAGATGAAAATTCTATATTTTGTGCTAGCCAAATTGCTAGTAACTCTATGGCATGTTTCTAATCCAGCCATTTGTTGTCTATGCGCACCTCTATGCCTCAACATAGTATGTGTAGTGCTGAGGCATCGGGGTTGAAAACTGCAAAGATGGAGTCAGAAACGGATGCCCATGCATCTGTCCACCTGAAACCTAGTGACATCACCCTCCCACAATGCTATGCACACTGTCATCACAGGCTCACTTTAACAACTAGGGCTCTTTGTTAAAAATGGATTTGCAATATAAGTAAACCCTGCCTTATTACTACATCCATTTTTTCCCCCACAGTTTGACATTTAAACGTTAATCATACAGTTTTCAAAAAGTTTTGTACACTGTTATTTCATTTACAAAGAACTCTACCTACTCGTTGTTCTAGAAAACATATTACAGTCTACATAACCACAACGCTATACAATTAAAGAGCGGATACTTGGTTCCAATAGTAATGAGAATTCCAAAGGTTTACGCAATTGACCAATATTGAGCCCCCCTCAAACCATTTCCAAGTGTTACATACACATTTTTTAAGAGGGGCATCCACTTAGTAACACTAGTAACAACCAAAATTGTTATTTTTGTTCAGTTATGAAATCACTGTTGCACAAATAAAAAAAAGTCTTGGAAAAAAATAAAAAAAAGGCAATTAAGATTTCAACTCATCGGTTGCCATCTTGAGTTCAATTAGCATAAATTCTAATTAGCTTCTTTTTACGATAGACATTCATTGTCATTGCGATCATCTTTTTCCCTTTTTTCTTCACAACAATGACATTCAATAGTTGATGGCTGGGGTTAAATGTTCAAGACATTATGTTTTCTTGGTCTACGTTGTACATTTCAGTCGTTTTACTATTTCTTTTTTGCCGCCTTTTTCTTGTTTCCTCCCTTACTTTCTTGTTTCACCGCCGCATTAGTAAGAGTCGCAGTCCCTGGGATGTATATGTTTTGTCTATAATCTGGAACATGCTGTAAGGTGAACTGAGGACCATAGCAAGCGCCAAGACCCATGGTACCTGTTCCTCCTCCAAGATTCGAACTTTCAGCTGCTTCTGTAAAATATGAAGGAATAAAACCAGAGAGGATCATAATAAGGCTTTATGCTGTCCTCAAATGCATTACTGCAATGACCAGGATCAGAAGGGTTCTAGTCACTAAAAGGTGAGTTGAGGTGAGATGAGGGTAGTTGAGGTGAGAGGAACATTTCATCTCACCAATTTATCTATACATTTTGCAGGGCAGTAGTGTATCTTCCACAAGGCGAACAAGGCACTCGCCTAGGGTCGGCACTTTGCCACAGGGTATTAAAGCACACTTCTGGTGTTTCAAACATTTTTACTCCCTCCCCCACCGTTCAACAAGCTTTAGCTCCTTTCAATTAATTGGGGTGATGGGGACATGTAATGGACGTGGTGGTGGTATGTAATGAGGTTGATGGTGTCATGTAATGGGGGTGATGGGGCATTTAGTGTGTATGCAATGTGGGTGATGGGGGCATGTAATGGGGTGACTGGGCATTTAGTGTGTGTGCAATGTGGGTGATGGGGCATGTAATGGGGTGATGGGGTATGTCGTGGGTGTGCAACGTGGCTGATGGGGCATGTCGTAGGTGTGCAACGTGGGTGGGGGGGGGGGTGCCCGAATTTTGTCTGCCTAGGACAGAACAAAACCACGATACACCACTGGGGCAAGGTCAATCCTGGTGAGTTTACTTAGTGGGGGAATCTCCCCAGGTTTGTCCCTGCACAATGTATGTTTAAAATGGTAACATGAAATGTTCATCTCACCTCAACTCCCCTCACCTCACCTCAACTCACCTTTTAGTGAATAGAACCCTACTCATCCCTACTCATAACCTCACGTAGAATGTACTCCAAACAACAGACTGGTGTTATCCGCCACATGCAGATATTCATTCAAGACTGATGTTCTGTTTTATTGGGATAAAATAATATTTATGTAGCCCATTTTATACCAAAAATCTTAATCTTATGCATTAGGTTAATTTTGAGGGAGAGGAAAACACACCACTTTGTACTGGGCCTGTACTAAAACTACCTTCAGCAGATTCCAATGCATGCTTCAAGGACAATGATATTTTACATAATAAATAAAAAATTCACATATTCATTCAATAAAATAAATAGTGTGTTTTTGTTCATGCAAACAATACACTTCCCTCCATTTCCATCCTTAGCAGTAGTGTTTAGATTAGAATGGACTAGTCATTTTATTCCCCTGTTGGACTCACCAAGTCTGTTTTTACCAAAGGGAACTGCAGCACAGTACATTGGCAATGTGTGTTGCCAAGACTGAGGCTCTCCTCACTATGAGATTCTCGACTGTCATTAAAGTAATGGTAATAATAACTAGTTTTTATATATCACTTTTCTTAGGTGGAACTGCTCTTTTAGGGCACACTCTCAAAACTAACCATACAAGCAGCTAAATAAAAGATAATATCTATACCTAATGGTATAACTAATGGTACTCATTTACTGTCCCCAAAAGGATGAAAGGTTGAGATGACCTTGCCAGGATTTGAAGCTGCGACTGTGAGGTGTAAACAGGTAATTCGGTCAGAGCATTAAATAAAGACCATATAAAATGTAGGGCCATGGAAAACTTACCAGTTGCAGAAGCCAGGATCATTGCTTGAAGTCTCTCGGTTTCAACTGGGTTATTTGGCCAAACACCACCTTCTTCAGCAGCTTGGGCTCTGAGGGTCCGTTATGCACCAAAGCACAATGAGAGTGAAGAAAAAGATCTATCAGTATATTCTACCTTGAATCAATACATCAGCACACAAGGGTATGTAGGCTTTAAACTTTCTCTTATAGAGGGTCAGTATACGGTTAGAATAGTTTTCAGGTAGTTATAGGGATACATTAGCGTTAGATAGGGAAAGGTTAGGGATAGTGATTGGGGAAGGTAGGGCTAGCTAGGGGAAGTATATCAACTCTATTTTTTAATATTCTCTTTTTCTTCACTCTTTTTATTATTCTATGTATTATTTTGTGGATTGATAACGTGGAGGTTGACAAATATTACGAGGGTGGAAGGGAATTGTTATGTGTTGTTTTTCTGACTGGAAGACTGACATATTATTTTATGTAATGAGCAGCCACCAAATTTCTGTTTGATTGATTTAAAATCACGTTTGTTATATTTCCAAAATAAAATAAAAATATTCAATAAATATGTAAAATGTTTCACTTATAAATGGCCACTGGCTAGGCAGTTGGCCTTAACTCTTTTCACTGCCTTTCAATTAAATGATATTCTTTAGAGATAAGTAAAATTTCAAAAATCAACATGACTTATTTTTATACACTATATCTGTTTTCTGCACCATTATCTTGTCATGCAAACTGTTAAAAATATCATATGCAATATACTTTTCATGAGACTGCTGAACAGAACTTACAAAAAGGCAGAAAAGTGAAGCAAATGATTATCACTTTATGTAGAATGTAACATTAACAAAAAGTATCACTACATTAGGGGTTAGGTTTTAAATCTCCTCCACTGTAGTGTCAAAAAGTAAAACAAAGAGGGGGCAATGGTTGCAATTCTAGTAACACAATGTGTAGATCATTTAGAGATACTGTTACTCCCTTCATTCACAGTACAAGCAATGCTTCAGAGATGGCGTACATTTAACCCCTTGAGTCCAGATAGGTTTTTTGTCCTTAGACAAAAGCACAAAAACAACTTTCCTGGTCCAGATGACATAGTGATCAGGAGCCAAGGGCACAGAGACAGGGATTCGATGAGGGGCTTAACTAAACCTGGGGGTCCATTCTAGGGTTGCCACCTCAGCCATTATTTTACTGGCTACATATAACTTTTGCAGGCTGCCTTGCAGTATGTGACCAGAAGGAAATGAATTAACTAATCAACGGAGTTCCGTGAAATCCACTACTTGATAAGGTAACTGATTTATTTTTGGTCACATGAGACTTCTACATCCTGCAAAGCAGCCTGAAAAAGTTATACATGGCTGGTAAAAAGTGGTAGATGTGGCAACCCTAGTCCCTGCCAAAAGAAATAATGCTATACCTCGCAACAACAACAACATGAGCTCACGGAGGTGTGCCTGAACCCAAAAGATTGCAGCACACGTTATTACATTAGGCTATGATGAGCTGCGTAGGATGTATTATGCCCTTTTAAAGGCATTCGAGCCCTGTATTTTAGTATAGTGTTGAAAATCCTGCGGGCGTGAAGGGGTTAAGGCATGCAAGGAGAGGATAGGAAAGGAATTTAAAAGTATGCAGCGAAGCTATTAACCCAAAATTTAAAAAAAACAGACTTTCATAGATAGAGCCGAGTTTTTTGTGTGTGGTTTATTTATAAGTTAAAAGTGAAACTCAGTGCTGAGGTGACACCAGCAGCACTTACGAAAAATGTTTGACTATTAACACACAAATGAAAACAAAGTTACAATGCAAAAACAAGTAATTGAAAGTGCACTTGTGTAACCATAACGGAAATTGTTATTAGAACCTTTTAATACACCTTGAAACAGATATTTTGTTCCGTGAGTTTTCTTTGTGTCAGTATATAATAACACATCTAAATTACACCATTACACATTTTTAGTAACTGTTACAGTTTCGCAAAGTGCACTTTTTGATACTTTATTTGTTTCCTATAAGATAAACAATGGAAATATTTTAAACATGACACGTACAAACAAAGTGACTGCATCATCAAACATTTTCCTTTCATCATTACATCATATTTTATTATCTTAACACACCTTGTCTTACTGATTTTAAAATCTAAGTAGGAATTTCTGTAAATTCATATAATCAAAAGGAAATGATAGTTATATTGTCAATTTGGCTAAATTTAGATATAATAATCTGTTGGGAATATTATAAAACTGGACATATGTAAAAAAAAAAAAAAAAAAAGCATTCACGTGGTAGAGCTGCTTTACACATTGTTGACAAAGGACCAACCGCATAATAAATATATAGAAAAATAACTCACCCACTAGTACCAGGTCTTTGAGCTTGAGAGAAATGCCAATCCACATTGGCTTGGGCCTGCTGAAGACAACAATATGCTATTGAGTGTCTGCCTAATATATATAATATTTATTACACATAAACATACTACAAATGTGATCAGTTATATAAATGTCTTGAATTGTGATGATCTTACAGTCTCTTTTATACAAATATATTTACACTGACATAGTGTCTTTTATCTGCTGAGGTTCTGCTGTGTTATTTCATTATTGGTATACTTGTGTAAACACAGAATATGCACAATTTGTAAGATGCTCTTTAAGTATCATGAGAAGGATAGTCCATGGAGGCTATCTGGTCAAGTGTTGACTACACTTATGCCACCTAACTGTTCCAGATCCTAATTTTGCCCTGTGACCCCCTGTCTTGGGTTCCTGGTGAAACATTGGAGAGTGCATTCATTATATGTTACACACGCACTAGAGCATTTGAAGCACTCTGGAAATGCACAAGCATTTTATGACACTCTTGTGTGGTTCTGTGTAGCTTTCAAACTTGTCATTGTCTGGATGTCATGAAATTTGAGTTTAATTATATAAAAAAGTATGTGTAATGAAATAATTAATTCTCTGGACCCACTGTTTTGCATGTTACAATATTTTCCTCTATTTGAACTTGAATGTTGCTAAGTTTGAATAAAAAGAAATAAAATAAAAAAAAATAGAACTTAAAAAAATCCTGCAACAAGGTTATAAATGAGAGAATCCTCACAAAAATTCATATGATGATGCATATATGGAGTTCCCTAAGGTGGCTCTTTTATCTACTGCCCAAAATACATATGACCCTAGAGAGTCCCCTCAGCAGACCCATTGTGGGTGGAATTTGGTCACAGTATGTTGTCCAAACATATGTGCCCCAGTCACCGGGGTATCTTAAAGATACTGAGCATCTTCTAAATATTTTATCAGACATGGAATGGTCCCTAGGTTTTCTGTGGGCCACTGTGGATATCAATACCCTATATACTGTGATTGCTTATGGTAAGAGAGTGCAGGCAATTAGAAAGACACTAGACTTGGACGCTGAAATCCTCCCATTTAAAAATAATTTCCTCTAACATGTATTATGTTTGTCTATTTTTTATTTTGCAGCAATTACTGTCATGGGGACTAAGTTCGCTCCCAGCTATGCAAACATTTTTGTCTTCAATGGGAATCCCAAGACATCTGGAACATAAACCCACTGGGGGGGCGAGCCTTGTCCCTGGGCATCACTACATTGATGTTGTGCTCATTGTCTGGAAAGGGGATAAGACATCTTTAAGAGGTTTTGTGGATCAAATAAACCAGTATGACTTTGGTCTAAAATTTGCTTATAATATGAATAAAGAGAGTATGGGATTCTTGGACTTAACTTTACTTATCAAGGATAATAAAATCCACACCCAAACCTTTTTTGAACGGACCAATTGTAACATATTTATTGATTTTAAAAGTAGTCACCATGCTAATTGGCTACAAAACATTCCCAAAGACCAATTCATGAGTATAAAACGCAACTGTACTTTTAAGGAAACTTTTCTTATACAATGTGAGGTTTTAAATTATCATTTTAAAGAAAACTTCTTAGACAAAAATATGAAGGCAGTTAATAAAAAAATTGCTAGGGAAAACCTTTTGTAAGACAGAAGTAGAGGTATCAATTCAGGTCATGTTTTATTACCAAATTTAATTCCAATACTAATGCCATTAAGAAAGCCCTTCACTAATATTTTGGAGAGTGATACCTTTTTGCAGGGTCACCTACCCGAGAGAACTCAAGTGAACTTTAGAAAGGCAGATAATCTCAAACAACATGTGGCTCCTAGCGCTCTACCTAGTATTAAGAAAGACACCGCTGTTAATTTTTTAAGCAATAAACCAAATGGTTTTTATGAATGAGGGTTATGTAAAACGTGCAAAGACCAATGGAGATGCACTTTATTCTTCACAAGTACTATTACAGGGGAAGATTCGGCAATTGGTCACTTGATGTAGTATATCTTTTACAATGTCCATGTGTCAAGCAGTATGTCAGACGTACAGGCCGACCATTAAAAGAAAGTATTTTTAGAACATTTAAGTGTAATTATCAATAAAAACATCAAATTTAATTTGGTGAAGCATTGTATAAATTGTCCTGTTGTTTAATTTAATACATTTTTATGTGTTGGTATCGAAAAGAATGTACCCCACTGGAGGGGTTGTAATACTGTTCAAATGCTCTCACAAAGAGAGAAAAAAATGGATCCATACCCTTAAAACTTTAGGCACAAATGTGTTAAATACAGATCTAGATATGTGTTTTTATGATAAATGAGCCATATCTCTCCTCTGTATATTGTGTGTTTGTGTTTTATTTAATGTTCCCACTTTTGGTATATTTAATTCGTTTTTAATATTTTTTATACTTCTCACAATAAAGACTCTTTTTTACTACATTTGTATTAATCTTTTTTTTTTTTTTACTGTATCTTGGTACTGCTATATTTGTTTTTATATATTTAAAAATTTTTTATGTGTGGTGGGGATGCCTTTTAAGCTCCTTTGCCATGGACATCAGAACTCACTTTTTATTTAAGAGCCATTATGTACACACTGACTGACTTATCAGTACTCACTGGCCACCGTACATTTGCTGGGATTTTTCCGACATGGTGATTTCCCCAAGACAATCTCCAGCGTGCTGGGACTGTTGGCAACTATGCAATGGCACATGTGCATGCCTGATGTTCCAACAGCAGGTTCCCAACCATGCCTCACAGCTACATCACAGTAAAAGTAAAAGTAATTTATTTGCTCCCACAGCCAATTTGCCCAATAATATGCCAGTGTTATTTGCCATTTAATATGCCCATGACAATTTGCCCAACAATATGTCAGTGTTATTTGCCATTTAATATGCCCCTGCTAATTTGCCCAATAATATGCCAGTGTTATTTGCCATTTAATATGCCCCTGCCAATTTGCCCAATAATATGCCAGTGTTATTTGCCATTTAATATGCCCCTGCCAATTTGCCCAATAATATGCCAGTGTTATTTGCCATTTAATATGCCCCTGCCAATTTGCCCAATAATATGCCAGTGTTATTTGCCATTTAATATCCCCCTGCTAATTTGCCCAATAATATGCCAGTGTTACTTGCCATGTAATAAGCCCCTGCAAATTTCCCCAAATCCCCCCATTTCCCCAGCACTTACCTTTCCCTGGTGGCTAGTAGCAGGCAGCATGGTCTCCTCCGCCGCCTCCCAAAATTTGCTGCCCTAGGCATCCGCCTAGGATGCCTCACGGTAAATACAGCACTGGCCCCACCTACCCTCACAAGCATGTTATCCAGGTCTAGTGTAATATGGAGGGTGGTTGGGAGCAGTTGGTCAATATGCCAGTATTTTGCCACTCAATATGCCAGTATTTTTCCACTCAATATGCCAGTATTTTGCCATTCAATATGCCAGTCTTTAGCCATTTATTATGCCAGTAGTTTGGCACTCAATATGCCAGTAATATTTTGCCATTCAATATGCCAGTAATATTTTGCCATTCAATATGCCAGTAATATTTTGCCATTCAAAATGCCAGTAATATTTAGCCACTCAATAAGTCAGTATTTTGCCACTCAGTATGCCAGTATTCAGCCATTTAATATGTAAGTATTTAGCCATTTAATATGCCAGTAATATTTTGCCATTCAATATGCCAGTAATATTTTGCCATTCAGTATGCCAGTAATATTTTGCCATTCAATATGCCAGTACTTTGTCACTTAATAAGTCAGTATTTTGTCACTCAGTATGCCAGTATTTTGCCACTCAATATGCCAGTAGTTTGCTCGTTATATGCCACCCTACTCCCCCCTTCCTCAGTACTTACCTCCTTGTTGCTTTCTCTCCTGGTCGTCTCCTCCATGCAATCTTCCCTCCGGAGGAGGGAAACTCCGGTTGCATTTTTTAAAAAACTTTATTGAAATCACATGGCTGGAGGGGAGTGCAGAAAGCTTCCCTCACAGCATGCGGCCCGGCTAAACAGAGGCATATTCATCTAATTAAAGGGACAGTCTAGTCACCAAACTCACTTTGGTGCCAGATAAAGATAACTGCTTGTTTAATGCACAGGCTTTTATTCTTGTGTGATTTGATGCAGGCACTCTGTATAAATCACATTTTTATATTTGACTCAAGTGATTACTCTGCATGCTTACTGCAGGTGCGGCAGCACTGATTCTATAGAAACTGAGGATATAAAGTTTTGTTTCATTTAGTCACTTCCTGCCCTCCTCAAATTGAGTCTATTGAGTGGCCTATGAGTGACCTTGCTCTTGTTCACAGTAGGATCTCTTAGCAGTGCAACACATTGTCTGATGACATCACTAGAGAGACAGGATATTCCATTCATTTGAATGGCATTAATCTCATTGGTTTCTGCAGCAAAAAAAAAAGGGAATGACTTTTACTCATCTAGTGTGGGCAGTCCTTGTTTCTTGCAAACTGCTGTAATTTCACAATTTCTTGTGGCTGTAAGTATTTTATATTTTAAGTCATGCAAAATGTAAGACATGCATTTTAAAGTACTTTAATATGCATTAATATTTGGAAGATGCATTTTGGGCACTAGACAGTCCCTTTAATATACTTTGAATTTCTCTCCAGCCAATGGTAAAGTATTATCTTGAAAACCTAGTGATCTTCAAGGACTGGTGTGTACTAGAAACTGTGTTTTGCATTTTCTCAGTGGCCTACAATTCTTTCCCTTCAGCCCTCTGTGGGAATTGCAAGCAGCTGACAAAGAAGTGCAAGCAAGTATATACGCATACGGCCTAGATGGAAAACAATACGTCAAATCATCTCAAGATACTTATCAGTTGCTATAGCAACCAACATTTCCAGTTTGTTTACCTGCTAAGACATGTGCTAGTTTTGAAATACAGGCAAACAGAGAAAGAGAGGGTACAGGAGGCAACATCAGAGAGCAGAACAAAGAGCATCAGAAGACGTAACAGGGGGAAAAAATATAGAAATATGAAAACATCAGCAGAGCGGCAAAAGGCAAAGAGTATAATAATCAATATATGACTAGTGAAAGCATACTATCCAACATTTAAACCACACATTTAGTATCCACATTTTAACAATGATGTTAAGAATGACTTTGCCCATTTAAACCAAAGCACTCCACTCCTGTCATGCACTATTCATAAGATATTACCCCTTACTCTTTGCAAAGGCAAAGACAGGGGGCTGCCATTTGTAGGAGATGTGTTGTGTGAGAGGTGGTTGAGTGACCCGCTCTCTCCATCATTGGTGCGTGGGGATCTCAGTCACAGCCAGGGGCATATCGTGCCCCTGAGTGACCAGCGTGCTGCCAGCCCGGAGCATGCCAGTCACTCGGAGGCACGACATCTCTCATGTATTTCCAGGGGTTTGTGTGCTAAGAACAGCCAGCACACAAACCCCCGGAAATACACGAGAGACGTTGTTACATCCGAAAGATGCTGCTGCTAATAATTTGGCAACAGAGTCACTCACTCTGTTGCCAATTCGACAAGCACAAAAAGTATACGAAAATTAGTATACTTTAAGTGCTTGATGAATTGGCAACAGATTGAGTGACTCTGCTGCCGAATTCAACGCAGCGTCTTCTTTCAGATGTAACGGCGTCTCGGGTATTTCCGGGGGTCTGTGTGCTGCCTGTTCTCAGCACACAAACCTCCGGAAATACCCGAGAGAAGTCGTGCCTCCGAGTGACAGGCATGTTCCGAAAATTTGTATACTTTAAGTGCTTGTTGAATTGGCAACAGAGTAAGTGACTCTGTTGCCGAATTCTTTGCAGCGTCATCTTTCGGATGTATTTCTGGGGTTTGTGTGCTCTCTACTCAGAGCACACAAACCCCAGAAATACATAGCGCGGCGCACACCTAGCACATATGGAGCATCCGCCACTGGTCACAGCGCACACAGCCAATAGCAGTGGAAGAGGAGCTCATCACCTCCCAGCTGGAGGTGTGTTTAGCATGGTCATGTCTAATCTAGCCTGGAAACTGGTCTTCCACCTAAAACGTTTTTGAACAGTGCCTCCTGGCATCATTATAAAAAACCCTTTTAAATCATACAGAAGTTGACTTCTATAACAAAACTCATATAGTTTGAGCTAACTGCACTTGGTTTTATTGGCCAGAACCCTGGTAGCAAACAAAAGACATTCAATACAAGCATGGAAGCTACAGCCCCACAAAATGGCTTAGAAGGGAAGAGAATGTATATAAATCGACCATGTTAAGTGTTTGTCCAAAGACAAAGGAGCAGCCCTCTCTAGTAAAACAGAGATAATATATAAATAAAATAATTTTAACTTTTTATAATAAGCAATAACCACTAGTACCTCCTTATTCAACACTGGTACGCTAGCCAGTCTAACAGGAATCCATTTGATACGCATGAATGGGGGCCTGCAAGAGTTCAGTGCTTAACAGGACCACCATAAAGGCTGTATTCAACCATGCTGTCAAGATCAATCAAAGACTTGGAAGTGAGACAGATGCTAACCTACTTCATTGATTCAAGGAAATCAATCAAGAAACTAGGCTTTCCTGCCTCTTTAAAAGGCCTTGTGGATGATTTGGAGTATAAGAACACAAGACCTTTTTCAAGGGTATCATTGTGTCGACATTTTACTAGGGAGCCTAATTAGTATCACTATGTCTTAAAAAAAGAGCAAGTCGTTTTTAATTTCTATATCAATCACGAAAGAAGAAAGTGAAGAAATTGCTGAAAGAGACACATTCTTGGCAAGCCAGTGAATCAGATACTGCAGAAAATATAGGTCTATTATATAGGAAGAAATAAAAAAAGATTTATTTTCTGATAGACAAAGACCTAGTGAAGCAAGAAGTAGAAAGAATATGCTGTGAGTTTCTAGGGTATGTTCCCTGTCATTAAACATATGTCATGAAAAAGGAAGCCATTTAGATAAAAAAAATGTCAACAGCACAATTTCTGAAAGGAGAGCACAAAAATATGTAATATTATATTCTTTAGTGTACCTATAAATAACATTACAGTTTTTTGTTTTTTTAGGGGCATCACAACATATTAATCTGATTTACTGCATACCCAACTGTATTTAACAAGAAGGTTTGAGGTCCTAAGTTGTCCAACATGATGTTTTCAGGACATGTATGTGTAAGTCTGGCATTATGTAAGTATGTACAGATAGAACCCCATACATTAATCAAGGTGGAGATCTCATAGGAGCTACCATTATTCATTAATTGGATTCTGTGTGTGCATATATGCATCCTATATACGCCCAGACTGCACTCTTCCTGTTGCATGTGTAACTGCGGCTAGTGCTGGCAACTGTGTCTGTCCTACTCCTCTTATTATTGTAACATACAGGTGTTACATAGGGCCGTACTTGATGTAATTAAATGTTTAGAGGGGATATGACTGAAACCTTTAAATACCTAAAGGGAATTAACGCAGTAAAGGAGGAGAGTATATTTTAAAGAAGAAGAACTACACAACAAGAAGACATACAGGGCTGTTCACTAAAAGGTGACTTGCATGGGAGTTGGAGTGAGTTCAACATTCCATCTCACCGATTTAACTATACAGGGGTAAATTTAACTATGCAGGGATAAACCTGGGTTTGCTTAGTGGGGGAAACTCACCAGGTCTGCTCCTGCAAAATGTATAGATAATTTGGCGAGATGAAATGTTCAACTCGCCTAATCCAGGGGCATATCGTGCCCCTGAGTGACAGGCGTGCTGCCAGCCCGGAGCACACCTGTCACTCGGAGGCACGACGTCTCTCGGGTATTTCCGGAGGTTTGTGTGCTGAGAACAGCCAGCACACAAACCCCCGGAAATACCCGAGACGTCGTTACATCTGAAAGACGACGCTGCGTTGAATTCGGCAACAGAGCCACTCACTCTGTTGCCAATTCAACAAGCACGAAAAGTATACGAAAATTCATATACTTTTAGTGCTTGTCGAATTGGCAACAGAGTTTTATGTGTATAAATATGAGTAACCTATATGATAAGTATTAATATACATATTATCTATATGATATGTATTAATCTATATACACATACCTACATGTACATACACACTGGTCTGTATGTATATATATATATATATATGTATATACAATGCACGCACATACAGACCTATAGAAGAAGTCCTAACTCAGGATGACTCTACTGTTGTTCTAGAAGACCATACATTTGCATTAGAATTTATATCAGAGAAGTGGAAACAGGCACTTATAAGAATAACTGGTAACCATGAAGAAGTGGGGGTATCAGGGACCCCCTGCCTTCAACAATATCAGAAGTCTGTGGGAGTATGCGGTGTATAAAATCTACCTCACATTAAAGTGTCAGGAACTATAATGAGGAGTCAGTTTATTTATACATATTAGTGTACAGGAGTAGTACCTAGGCCAAACCATGTTTGGTGGAGGTTTTCTGACATTATTCACATGCCAAACAGTGCTTGGAGTGATGGCACAAACCTGGAAGTGCGGGACTGGCGCACGTGGCCCAGTCTTCTGACATCTGTCTGCTTTATATACAGGCCCACAAGGAGATAGTGCCAGCATTAGGTGTGCACCATTTTTTTTTATTTTTTTATAAATGAACCCCACACACACTACCTTATAATCATGATGAACCACATACAGTTTTTTTTTTTTAATAATTCCTCCTCTGATGATGATCTCAATCTCATCAGTGGGTTTGGGTGTTATATCAACTAACCTCATCTGTACATTGAACAAGAGACGTGGCCTGGTTGGCCAATACTCGAAAAAACACGAGTCAGCTGTGTAGGCAGGCGCTAGCTCGGTACCTTCTATAAGAAGCTCCGTCTTTAAAGCAAGATCATATCCATGAATTAATTCTGTAGACCTGGGCGTTCTCTGCTGTGATTAATATAAAAGTGATTTTCCTCTGTGATCTGTCTGTATATCTACATATGTCTCGCTCTTTACATCTATGCAGTAGGATGCGTGGGAACTGTCTAATAATATTGAGACTGCTAGTTTTGTTAATGACTGTACACCTACAGCTTACAAATTCTGTCACTGCTGCCAGTCAAAGCATAATAATATCATAACATATGTTTTGAGGCAGAAGATAAAGATAAAAGTACAATATTAGTATTAATGATTAATACATTACCCTTCTTTTATCCTTTGGATGTTATAATTTTCTTGTGAAACTACAAGTAAAACAAAACTAAACTAGCAGCCATTACATCTAGCCCTTACAACTAGCAATGTATACCATGTAGCATTTCTTTTGGCCAGTGAAAATGCTGGCAAAGTTAATTTTGTTGATGTAGACAGGGCCAGCCTTAAGTGTTCCGGGGCCCTGTGCAGGCCTTCCCCCCCATGACCCCCCCCCCCCCCCCTTGCCTGTCTCTTCCCTCTCCCTCCATGTGTGTGTCTCTCCCTTCCCATATTTGTCCCTTTCCTTTTCCTTGCCATGTCTGTCTCTCTCCAACTCCCCCATATTTGTTCTATTTCTCCCCCTCCTCCTCCATATCTGTTCTCTCTCTCCCTCCTCCCCATATCTGTTCTCTCCTCCTCCCCATATCTGTTCTCTCCCCCTCCTCCTCTGTTCTCTCTGCCCCTGTGTTTTCTTCTATCCACTCCTCCTCTGTTCTTTCTGCTCCCTGTTTTCTTCTCTCCCCCTTCTCCTCTGTTCTCTACCCCCTCCTTTGTTCTGTACCCCCACCTCTGTTCTCTACCCCTCCTCTGTTCCCTACCCTGCTCCTCTGTTCTCTCATCCATCTCTGTTTTCTTCTCTCACCCCCCTCCTCTGTTCTTCCTCCCCTTCCCATTCTTACTTACGGGGAGGGGCCCTCAGCCGATGAGGTCCACCCCAACCCTGTGAAGCAGAGCATGTCTGCTTCACTGGGAGCCGCGGGCAGCATAAGTAAGTGCTGCTTGCGCTCCTCACATGCAGTGATAATGCAGGGTATCAGAAATCCGAAGCCCTGCATCATCACTAAGTGTGGGGAGCGTGAGCAGCACTTACTTGTGCTTCCCATGGCTCCCAGTGAAGCAGACGCCGCTCTACTTCTCAGGGTGGGGGCGGATCTTCACCTCTCACCCTATGAGGTCTGCCCCCTCCCCCTATCCTTCAGTGCTGCTGAGTAGAGGGCTTGTGAGGGGAGATCTTCTGATCTCCCCAGCCAGTGTCTCTACCAGCAAACTTTTTTTTTTTAAAGCTGCGGGTGGGAGCCCCCTGCGGTGTTGCGCCTTGTGCGGATGGAGGTACTGATTAAAGAGCCACCATATCACGGAGCACCCACACTGTGTATTTCTGTGATTTGTGTGCTCCGAATAGAGAGCACACAAACCCCAGAAATACATCCGAAAAGGTGACGCCACCTACGAATTCGGCAACAGAGTCACTCATTCGTATAATTTTCTTGCTTGCCAAATTGGCAAAAGAGTGACTCTGTTGCTGAATTCGTAGCTGACGTCGCCTTTCGATTGTGACTCGTGTATTTCTGGGGGTTTGTGTGCTGGCTGTTCTCAGCACACAAACCCCCTGGAAATACATGAGAGACGATTCCGAGTGACAGGCGTGCTCCGGGCTGGCAGCACGCCTGTCACTCAGTGGCACGATACGCCCCTGCTATTTACTAAAAGCGAGCTGCAAGCGAGTTGAGATGAACATTTTAGTGAATATGCATTGTGCAGGGACAGACCTGATAAGGTCCCATCTAGTTTTACTTATGAAACCTTGCTGAATAAAAATTCCATTCCATCATTTACACTTTGGCACTTATCTTTACCGAACACTTAAGAATACTACATGTGGCCTTCCCTGAAATCTATTCTGATAGGATCCCTACAAATCTAGAATGTCCCCTACCACCACAACAGAAATGCCAGTTGTGTTACTGTTTAGATGCAGTTCCATCAATTTATTAGTATCTTGGTTATTTTGTGTGCATTTATCACATGTTGAAATGTATTTATTTACATGTTGAGGTTTATCATAGCCGCACCCACCTTTAATAACCCAGTTCATCTTCAAAAAGAATGAGATTCATGTTAGTGTGAAAGAAAATGTTAGTTCTTATGAGGTATACAAATAAATCTGGAATTCAGTTCATTTATGGGTGAAACGGAACCATCTGGCATTCTATCTATTACGATCTAGAACCCATCAAATGACAAGGCAGTATTAGCTCACCACAGCTGGACAGCCAGATGCCTATCCCTGGTTAAACAGTTGTGTCATAATTGAGTATACCTCTTAAAGCAAAAATTCCCCTTCCCCTCCCTGGTTTTATTGTTTAAACCCTAAGTAACCATTCCTCTCAGTCACACTTTCTGAATTGCTTCTCTTTTCATGCTATTAACCTGAGAAGTGTTTACCTTAACGCCTTATGTCTCCATGCATACATTTATATATTCAACCATTTTTTACATACTGCCCTGCATAAAATGTGGTCATTGGAAATCAATTCATTAATAAGGGTGGTTTCTATGTAATCCCCTTTGTGATTAATTAACTGGTTCCCCCGGGCCCACTTGCATTCTACAGGGCAGGCACCTAAGCAATAAATATATACATGTGAAAGTTATGTGTTCTTTAAAAAATTGGCTAACCTGGCAACATTGGCATAAAGAAACACAGCTCCTGCCTCAATGATAAAGTCCAAATGCCCGAGTGCTTCCACAGCCATGGGCATATTGCCCAAAAAAATGATTGCACTCAACATGAAAAAAGGGTTACATTATAATATCAACATTTTGGACAACAGTGTGGCCCGTTGTCAAGATCAGATTTAAATTTTGTAATAGATACATACTTTTTTATATAATTAATATGCATTATAAAAAGATTATTTTCAATTCGGAGTGGGACTTACCTATATCCACAATGGTTGATTTCTTTATGCTTGTCTTACTTTGATAAGTTTCCCTCAAAACCCCACAAAACATTAGTTCCCACATGTAATATCTCCCCTCAGACAATTAAGGGTCACATTTGTTATATCATTATATACTGTATATGAAGACTACTGACTAGTACTTTTATGCACTCATTAGGATAAGGCTCCATTGCTATGCTACCTCACTTGTAAGGTCAATTTTTAGAATATGTTGTATTAAAAACTGCAGTAGGTTGTTCAGGGGTTTAGCTGCATTAAGCTAGAAAACTAAGCTAAAAACAACTTATACCAGGCCCACATATCACTTACTGGTCTATGAATGTGAAGTACTTTAATGAAGAGAAGAATACATCAATGGGCTATCACAATGCATTGAGCAGGAAGATAGCAGTTTTACAAATGTCAATGGACACTGTAAATATAAATATGTAAGTGTAACAAAAACATGATTTAACTTTTAAACCAATAATGGCATATGTCATAAAACACTACAATCCTTAAATACACTATTCCGGCACTTGAATGTCCTACTAATTTCATGTCAGTAAAAAGACAGTCTATTCACTAGAATTCGACACTGGAGGTCGACTTACATTTTGAGAATAAATCAAATTGGGCACTCGGAAAAAAACAAGGCTTATTCAAACTCAGGTGCTGAATTTGACTTTTTCTGAAAAATAGCTTTGATTATTTCACCTCCCATTACTTTAATTGGGGAAGATTTGAACCTGGGTTTTGATTTGAACTCAGGCGCCGAATTTGACTCACAATTAAAGTTGACCTCCAAAGTCTAATTTTAGTCAATAGACCCAGGTAAGTAATCGCTACATTCCATGTTGGCATAGGGTCTTTATGGTCCAGGTTGTAATGATGGAATCAAATGCGTTGGTCCAAAAAGATATCAGGCAAATATTATTATGGTAAAACAGTAGCATCGGTATTAATATGTTTAGAAAAGCATTCACATATGATGAAGGGAATAATGTTTCACACACTCACTTGACACAAATTAAAAAAGTGAAAATGTTTTATTATGAATGTTTCATAGAACAGAAATGAAATGTTTTTTGAATGACAAATGTTGAATATTGCACATGTCGAACATTTCTTACCCATCATATGATCTTCACTGGACTGCTTGAGCATTAATCTGGCCATGAAGACTCAATCAAAAGACTTTATAGACCTTGGCCAATGTTTATGTCTATAAAAATATACTAAATATAGACTAAACCCTATTTCAGTATATTTCCCAATGCCTCTTGGTTTATTGTTGTTTTGCTGGCATGAATTCCCCAATATGATCTGTCTGATCCTGTAGCAAAATAAAAGTGCTGTGTACAAGGCACTTCGTAACAAGTGCAGATATATTAGAAGATGATACAAATGATTCAGTCAATTGATTTCTCATAACTGTTCCATAACATCGATGAGATTTTTTTCCTCTTGCAAAAACTCCATAGCTCCATATCAAAGATGGCCATTTTCTTTTTTTTAAAGACAAGTCTCTTTAGGTTATCCATTGTGAAACTGGTAAACACCTTTGGCTAAATCTAGGCCTCAATATATCAGATCAATATCATTTCCATAACCTTGGTTTTAGCAGGGAATGTATGTTGGACGAAAAAACACTATTGCATTTTGTAATTGTGCTGTATGTCGTATTGACCAAAATCCGTCTGAAAGTCAACTGCTGTGACTGCATGGCGAATTATTTAAGATGTCCTTACATTTGTACAATGTGATGATATGTAAAATGTCAAGTTTTAGTTTGGGTCAAAATGAGATTACAACGGTGGACCACTAATCCACTTGTCATCAAAACAAATTGCTAATTTTGTTATCCATATTTGAATCAACTATATGACTAAAATGTGTAATGTGTTTTCACAGAACCAAAGTGCACTGGATATGCTGTCCAGCTTTGTCTGATGATAAACTATATAATGTAGGAACGCATGCTCATAACAGCCCACTAGGAGGTAATACAATTAAAATATTACATAAGATTAAAATTTACCTTATACACTACCATTCAAAAGATTAGGGTCACTTAACAATGTCTTTGTTTTCCGTGAAAAAATACATTTAAGAGCTGCAAAATGAAAGACGTTTACAAGGTTTCAAACAGGGCCAGACTTGGGTTTTTAGACTCCCTGTGCAGGTCACACCTGTGGCATCCCCACACAGATGCAGTCACACAGATCCACAGACATGCAGTCACAAAACTCCACACACATGCAGTCTCATAGCTCCATACACATGCAGTCACACCCCTACACACACATGCAGTCACACCGCTACACACACATGCAGTCACAAAGCTCCACACACATGCAGTCACACCGCTACACACATATGCAGTCACACAGCTCCACACACACATGCTTTCACAAAGCTCCACACACATGTAGTCCGAATGGACAATCTGACCCTGCAGCTCCCCAATTCCGAGAATTCCTTTGCCATCCTGGTGAAAATAATTAGTGGTGCCCCTTGTTTCCATGAGTTTCTTGCTGCCGGGGTGCAGTGACCCTACCACAGCGTGGCTTAGGCCTATGTGCGTTCATACATCCCAAAGGCTGGGACTGGTTCCAAATAATGATTAAGATTCAAAAGAAGGCCAGTTTTATTGGTTCTTTAATAAACCCAACAGTTTTCAGCTGTACCAAACTTGTGATCAGTTGTGTATCTAGATGGTATACAGCTAACAACTGTTGTGCTGATCAAAGTACCAATGAAACTGGCCTTTCTTTAGAATCAAAATAATTATTTCTAAGCTTGTACATTTTTTGAATGTATTCCCTATTCATTTTGCAATTCATTTGATTGTATGGTTTCATGGAAAACAAGGACATTTCTAGGTGATGCCAAACTGTTAGACTGTAGTGTGTGTGGTACAGTGATATGTTTTGCTTATATGGTAAATAATTTTTTGGCTAGTGTATGTTAATTCATGGTGCCTTCAGCTCCATTTCACATTTTTTTAGTGAGCTATGAAGCATACGGCAGCCATTTACAATTGCTCTCACGCAGACTATCATCTAGGATGCTTAAAACTTAAATGTATAACATTTAAGCTGACTGCAGGCCACACTAAGTGTGGGTAGGCTACATTTTGGCCTTTAATTCTCTAGATGGATATCCATACATTTTGAAGAATACTTAGAATCATATAGGAAACCTGAGATTAGGACGTCATTTGATCCAGTATTGTTTACTTATTTGTCCTAATCATAGCACTAAAGGGTCTACTCAATTCAAAGAGAACTGCAGGGAACTGAGATGGGAATTTCAAACTTTAGACCATAGCAGAGCAAATTTTTCCCATTCAGTTACATTGGAGAATGTTTCCATTCGGCTACATTGGCCTGATTTTGAGATTCACATCTTTGTTTCCCTGCAATTCTGTCTTTTTTGAGTAGAATCCGTTTCTCTCTGTGAGAGAAGTTTGAATCCCAAAGTGCATCAGCCATTTCTAAGTTACATGCATTATAAATAAGTTACATTTCCATGCATGGAGTTGAATTCCTATTATTCAGCAGGAATTTTTAAGCACTAAAACATCATGTTTCTTTTTTTAATATAAAACCTGGAATGATTTGCTTGTTTCTTTTAATCAAAACTCCCATTACAGCACATTATAAATGCAATAGTATTTCTGTAACTGGAAAAATAGTGCTTGGTAGCTCCTCAGGTAGCTCCTAGCAAGGTTAAGAAAATATAAAAGCACATATATACTTTATGTATATATAAAACATCCACTACATAATAATTTTTCATGGGTCAGTAACTAATATCTGAAAAGAGGCCTAATTGCAGCTCCTATGAATTTCCCTCCTTTTTTTCTGAAAGGTATCTGAACTCAACATGACCTGAAAGAAGATGTCTCCATTGTCCCAGATTCCTGGTGTTTGTGGAGAAAATCCAGGTATTTCTTTGATCATGAAAGAAAAATATATTTTGGTGAATTGTATTGTAATCCAGCCACAAACTGGTACAGTTCATGATCATTGCTTAAATTGCACATTATTTTCTGGACTTTTTTCCCCCTACAGTACTACATATAAAAATAATATTGCTGCCTCTATAGTGACACCTACAAGGATGTTTAGGTTGCCTCTATATAGACCGACAATTAATTCCCTCCTAATTATTTGGCATAAAGAAATTAACACATTACAGCTTATGTTCCTCCATAAATTGGACAATATGATTTAAAGAGTATGGCATAATGATCTGTGATGATATAATGGGCTGTATATGTGTTCACCACACTGCTCACAGATGCCATGAAAGATGAAATATTGAAAATTTAAATACATTCATCTTGCTTGACTTTGGTTTCAAGTAATGGCAAATTTCGTGAGCTCACCTCATTGGAAGCAATGGAGAAGTTGGGATCTGGAACCAATATCCCTGGGGAAGAGGAGTTAGCAGTAACATGGGGTGGCCTCATAAACATAAACTCACTAATATCTGAGACTGGGGAGAAACATGTTCTGACCCTTCGATTAGATGGGATATTTCCAGCACAATCCACACGGACACCTATAATAGTGTTACAAAGGCTTGGATGAAGTTGAAAAGTTCCATGTAGCTTTGTTCCTGTCATCACTGTTTTCTTTTGACTTTGCCGACAGCAAAGAGGGAAATTCTTGTTCTCACATTTGTGAATTTTAATTCCAAGTGCTGCCAAACCAATTAATGAGATCACCGAAATCACAATTAAACAAACAATTAGATACAGAGTTAGACTTGATATGTTTCTTTTTTTAGAATGATCTTTTACACCTTGTGATATTTCTAGATCTTTGTCTTCTAAGGTCATCATTACTGTCACAGAGGTCGACAAACATGGTTCTCCAGAGTCCTTAACCAGAAGAAGAAGTTCATGAATGGAAGGGTCAATATCCTGAATAGCTCGTTTAGTCTTTATTTCTCCAGTTCTCATGACAATACTGAAGAGTGTAGGATCTGTTGCTTCCAATAAGTTGTACGAAAGCCATGCATTTCGACCAGAGTCATGGTCAACTGCTGATATCTTGCTTACCATTATGTTTGGACCAGTTAAACGTGGTATCTTACACTGGGCAACTGAATTTGCTCCGACTAAAGGAAACACAACTACCGGAGCATTGTCATTTTGATCTAGAACAAAAACATGCACAACAGTCTTATTTTTTAGGGGGGGAGAACCAGCATCTGCAACTTCTATCTGAAACTGGAAGTAATTTATCCTTTCATAATCAAGAGGAAACTTTAGGTAGACTTGCCCATTTTCAGAGTTGATGTAAATATGAGAAGAAGAAGCATAGTCCTCTTTAGGATTTTGCAAAATGGAATAAGATAGGCGTGAATTCTGATCCAGGTCTGGATCCAGCGCAGAGACGGTACAGAGTAATTCTCCAGCTTTGTTATTCTCCTCCACAAAAACTTCATAAACTGGTTCAATGAACTGAGGGGCGTTATCATTTACATCGGAAATGCTGACTGATACCACTTTAACTGTGGAAAGAGGGGGATTGCCCATGTCTCTTGCGGTTATTGTGATATGATACTCAGAAACACTTTCACGGTCCAACTGGTCACTTGTAATCAAGGAAAACTGGTGTTCAAAATCTTCCCTCACAGTGAATGGGAGATTTTTGTCTACTTGGCACTGTACCCTTCCATTATCCCCATGATCTTTGTCTTTTATGGTTATAACTGCAACTACTGTCCCAGCAGGTGAGTCTTCTGGAACAGAACTAGAAAATGCACTTATAATCATCTCAGGAGTATTGTCATTTACATCAATAATGTGGACTATCACACTGCAATGTTCTTCCATAATTGGGCTTCCTTTATCTCTGGCTTCAATATCAATTTCATAAACAGAAAGCTCCTCAAAATCCAAATTACCAAGCACGCGGATTTCTCCGGTTTCTGAATTAAGCTGGAAGATATTACTCAAGGCTTCTGAGTTATGACTACTGAAAAAGTATTCAATTTCTCCATTTGGCCCTTCATCTAAATCTGTGGCATTAAGTTTGATGACTAAAGAATTTTTGGGGGCGTTTTCTTTAAGCTGGACATTATAAGAGGGTTGATCAAATGCCGGGTGGTTATCATTGGCATCTAGAACAATAACAGTAATTTGCATGGCGCTAGATCTACACGGCACGCCACCATCTTCCGCTTTCAGCACCAGGTGGTGGACAGCGGTCTGCTCCCTATCTAGAGCCTTTTCTAAAATCAATTCTGGAAACTTGCTGCCATCAGTGCGCTTTTTCACTATTAAAGCAAAATTTTCGCTGGGGCTGAGGTGGTACTCCTGCAGAGCATTGGAACCTATATCGGGATCTTGTGCATTTGGGATGAGAAATCTAGCACCAGGGGATGCCAGCTCGTTTATTTTTAAAGTAAGCTCATCACTCTGAAATCGGGGGGAATTATCATTAATGTCCAGTATCTCAACCTCAATCCTATACACTTCCACTGGATTTTCTATAGCAAATTTAAGATTTAAAATACAAGTAACACTCTGTCCACAGAGCACCTCCCTATCTATTCTGTCGTTCACCAATATGGCTCCATTGTTTACATTTACAGAGAAATATTGGGAGTCAGAATCAGAAAGTACCTGAAGATTGGCAGCCACTAGTTTTGCCACATCTGTTCCCAGATCCTTAGCGATATTTCCAACAATTTCTCCCCTGTTCAGTTCTTCAGGGATAGAGTAACGGAACTGTGCATATGTAAGATCTATAAGCAACCACAAAGGAAAGAGATGCAGTACTCCTACTTGCAAAACACGATAACCTGCCGGATGAATCATTGCAGAGATGCCTTGGATGAAAAGACCTCTTTTTTTTCAGCACATCTTGGATACGGAGCTGTTAATCCTCCGGAAAAGAAATGCAATCAACGATTATGTGTAATATCGTTTTTTTCCATCAGACAGAGAAGCTAAAGGTAAAATCTAGCTGGCAACAGAAAGAAAATGAAGGAGGAGCATGCACATATCAGCCATTGAATTGTACGCAGCACTGCATTGGCTATGGATGGATTTTAGTGTATCCAATCACTGCCTGTTTTCTCTTAAAAAAATATTTCCTACGTACCGGAATAAGTCCGATATTTTTTATGAGACCAAATTTAAACTTGTTTATATCTCAGCCTGAAAATGTAAAGCTGCAAATCTTTATCACATACGCAATAGTCTAAGAAAAATAAAGCACATTTGGATACCGGACACACATTATTAACACCTTTGTTACTGATGCTGCACATTAGGATATACCACTTTTAACCCTCTGCGTTCTGAACATTGACTGGGACTACAGCAATAAAAAGGGTTTAAGCCCATGGACAGATACAGCTCCGATATTGATCTTTCTCAACCACCTGCTTTCCCGGTTTATTCGTTTTATGCATTTTATGAAGTGAATTAAACATACAACTTTGCAATAATGACTAATGCAAGTGACTGATGATGCATGCACAGTCACACCGAAGAAGCTAATGAATGAAATAAACTGGAAATGGGTTTAAACGATTCATCATGTTTGGGAAACAGAAGAAAACATTACTCCCACAGCACAATCTGCTGTTCTATGGAAGCTAGCTAATTTAAATAGTAGATTCACAAGTGCCAATGTTGTAACAGATTTTTAGAACCTAGATTACTATGTATGTGGGTAAAAAAATAAACAACAAGAATAACTCAGTTAGCATAAACAAAAAACCAAAAATATAAAAAAAAATATTTTAAGTCTTTTGCAACTATAATTTTAAGTTAACCTACTTTTAAACAGACACAACATTCTCATAAAAATTATTTTGTTCATTTTATCCACTGGCATATAACCAAAACAATAATAAAAAATAAGTAACAAAATACATGTTATAAGAAGTCAATTAAAAAATCACCTTAATAAATAGAATTTGTAAAGTAAACAAGAGAAAATAGAATATAACAACAACAAATGCTTTAATTTTTGTTCAATCTTTTTAGTTTGAAGTATGACAATTCTAAATCATGCTCAGAATTTATATTTATTGTGTTAACTCCTTAAGATCCCAGCCCCTAGAGATCAATACGAGCATCTAAGAAAACATGCACAATACTTGCCATTTTAATTCTTCACTGCAGCTAACTGAATACATCTTTATATTTTGTAATTTTTTTTTTACAAGGTAGTCCAGATGAGGTCGGGTGCAAAACAAAGCCTTATTTATAAGCCGGTGTATGGAAGGTGGCTGTGCAATGATGCTCTGCTCTCTTCAAACAGCTTGTGTGTTTCTCGGGATCTAGAGTAGCTATTCTTTGGACGGTGAAAGGAAAAGAGAAAAAGGAGGGGAGGGTATCAGCCATTCACTGCAAAAGGGGAAGCAAACAAAGAGAATTCCACACAATGACACTGCCATCATCTGTCAGTTTTATACAATATTGTCAGCTAGCACTGTCTTGAACCTGATCGGCAGTCACAGAGTTTGCCGTCTAAAGCACATGTGTTAAAAAAGAAATGGGGACGTACTGCAGTAATGGATTTCTTCCCAGTATTTTGGAATATATTTCTTTGTTGCCAGGAGGCTCTGGAATGTGCAAACCATTCAGGCAGCCAAATGGTTAATGGGACGAATAACATGGGATCTAATAAGCATACCAATAAAATGAATAGATACCAAATGTCGCAAATGTATTTAAATTCTGATTTGTGCCTGGCCTTATCTTATATTTAGGAGAGCCTTATACCTATCCCATGCATGCTTAAACTCCTTAATGTTAACCTATACCATTTCTTAATTCAATTTATCCACCTCCCTCTCAGTAAAGTAATTTTACTTTTTCTGATAAAAAAAATCATTAAAATATTTCCAGCCTTTTCAAAAGCTTGAGGTGGACCCCAAATGTATGTATATAACTAGCTGCATGTATACTTATATGAAGTTTTTAATATTATATTCAACTATTTTCATATGTAATAAAAATGTGATTGAAAAAATTATTTTTTTATTTTTATTACATTCCTCTGCACCCACATTATACCTAAAGGTGTTAATACAGCACTATACAGTACCCACAGCACTTGGCTTGTACTCATATGGCACCCAGACGATTTGGCATGACACAGTGTAAATTTGCCCGCCAAAACATACCACAGTGTCACTTTGTCCCACTGAACTGCCCCTGCAGAACATGCCACGGTGTCACTTTCCCCCATACTACATGTTATTTTGCCCCATAGAACATGCCACAGTATCAATTTGGCCACAGCCAATTTGCCCATTAATATTCCACAGCCAATTTGCCCAATTATGCCACGATTAGCCTGCCCATTAATATGCCCCAGCCATTTCCCCCATTAATATGCCACTATTAACCTGCCCATAAATATGCCACAGCCAGTATTATTTTGCCCATCATTTGCTAGTCATATTTTACCCTTCATGTTCCAGTTATTTTACCATTCATTTGCCAGTCATATCTTGCCCATCATTTGTTAGTCATATTTTGCCCATTTACCAGTGTTATTTTGCCCATTTGCCTGTGTTATTTTGCCCATATGCCAGTGTTTTTTGCCCATTTGCCAGTGTTATTTTGCCCCTTTGCTACTCATATTTTGCCCATATGCCAGTGTTATTTTGCTAATATGCCACTCATATTTTGCCCATTTGCCAATGTTATTTTGCCCATATGCCACTCATATTTTGCCCATTTGCCAGTGTTATTTGCCCCGCATGCCAGTATTATTTTGCCCATTTGCCAGTGTTATTTGCCCCATATGCCACTCATATTTTTCCCATTTGTCAGTGTTATTTTGCCCATTTGCCAGTGTTATTCTGCCCATTTGCCAGTGTTATTTTGCCCATTTGCCAGTATTATTCTGTCCGTTTGCCAGGGTTATTTTGCCCTTTTTCCAGTATTATTTTGCCCATATGCCAGTGTTATTTTGCCCATTTGCCACTCATATTTTGCCCATATGCCACTCATATTTTGCCCATTTTCCAGTGTTATTTTGCTCATATGCCTCTCATATTTTGCCCCTTTGCCACTCATATTTTGCCCATATGCAACTCATAGTTTGCTCATTTTCCAGTGTTATTTCCCCCATATGGAAGTATTATTTTGCTCGTTTGCCAGTGTTATTTGCCCCATATGCCACTCATATTTTGCCAATTTGCCAGTGTTATTTTGCCCATTTGCCAGTGTTATTTTGCCCATTTGCCAGTATTATTCTGCCCATTTGCCAATGTTTTTTGCCAGTATTAATTTGCCTATTTGCTCGTCGGACCACTCCTCCGAAATGTTTCCTGCTCGCACTGTGCGTGCAGGAAATACAGCCACCGGCGTCACTTCTGGCAGCTGTGAAGGATCTCCCGGCTGCTGCCCATGTGAGACAGTCACACAGGCAGCAATGGGGGCCCACGGGGAAGCTGCTTTGGGCCCCAAGAATGAATGGGCCCTGGGCAGCTGTCTCGTTTGCCTGCACTTTTTTTAAAAACTTTTTTTTAACTTTCTTTTTTGCAGGGGTCATAGGGCGGCTGGGCCCCTGGAGTGACGGGCCCGGTCGCAGCTGTGACCCCTGCACTAACGGTACGTACGCCACTGTATGTGCATATTACATATTCTCTATAAACACAAACCAACATTAGTGCTCATGTAGTACATGGAATATACGCTCATAAAATGGCTGATAAAGGGGCAGTTCCACTGACAGTGTCTAACATACTATTTTTAGATAAGTACTGTATCATGTAAAGGATCAGACTGATCAGTTGTTACCTTAGCCCTGCCTTAGCCCTGCCTAGCCGCAAAAAATGCCAAATAGTTATTGCTATAGCAAGAGTCGGGGGGGGGGGGGGGGGGGACGGGTGATACACCTGTCCCAGGTCCGGCGGGCCCAGGAAATCCGCTTAGGTAAAAAGGGTGGCCAAACGGGGCAGCTACTAGGGCCCATTTATTCCTGGGGGCCGAAAGCAGCTGCCCCGTGGGCCCTCACTGCCAATGTGAGACAGTCACGATCGGGCAGAAGCCGGCAGATCCGCATCCTAAAAGCGTGAGCGGCTTTCAGTCCCAGCCGCCAGAAATGATGGCAAGTCATATCCTGTGGCTGAATTAGAAACCCTGTGGAGGAGACTGCAGAGGACAAGCAGCATCCAGGTAAGTACTGGGGAAGCAGGGAGGATTGGCTGTGGCATATTAATTGGCAAATTATCAGTGGTTATTAATGCAGACATTTTCAGTGGGCTATTAATGGACAAATTATTAGTGGGCTATTAATGGATAAATTATCAGTGGGATATTAATGGACAAATGATCAGTGGATATTACTGGACAAATTATCAGTGGGCTATTAATGGACAAATTATCAGTGGGCTATTAATGGATAAATTATCAGTGGGCTATTAATGGACAAATTATCAGTGGGCTATTAATGGATAAATAATCAGTGGGCTATTAATGGACAAATTATCAGTGGCTATTACTGGATAAATTATCAGTGGGCTATTTGTGGCTATTAATGGACAAATTATCAGTGGGCTATGAATGGACAAATTATCAGTGGTTATTAATGGACAAATTATCAGTGGTTATTAATGCACAAATTATTAGTAGCTATTACTGGACACATTATCAGTGGCTATTAATGGACATATTATCAGTGGCTATTAATGGGCAAATTATCAGTGGCATATTATTGAGCAAATGATTAGTGGGCTATTAATGAGCAAATTATCAGTGGCATATTAATGAGCAAATTATCAGTGGGCTATAAATGAGCAAATTGTCAGTGGGATATTAATGGATAAACTATCCACGAGGGAGGGGGAAGCCCATATTTTTTTTCAGTAAGGGGCCCTGAAATTTTAGATTGCGGCCCTGGCAACAGTCCTGCCCATCTCTCTCATTCAATGTTGCTGAATTTAGAGGGCCCTGTACAATTATTTTCAATTACAGAACTGGAATATGTTTTAAAGTAACAATAAGTGCATTTCACAAATATTAAAAATAGGTACATCATACGTAAAAATGAGCTTGGTGGAAATTTACCTTTAAAATAAAATTTTCCCAATTTTATTTAAAAAATCTGATTAGTTTAGCTGTCTAGCTCATTTTGCAGGGGATGGAATCAATGAAAACAAGAAATGTACACATAAGACGATTCCCTAAAGTTAGAAATTAAAATGTTCTTGTCTGAGCAGAAAACAATATAAAGGAAGCAGAGGGGTCAACTGAGAGTATTAAAGATTTCAAGTGAACCTATACAAAACGTGTGGAGAATAAATTCACCTTCAGGTAGGTATAAAAATGTAAATCTATAAATTGCATATAAATATATATACTTGAAGAATGATTACAGGTGGCGGAATATACATCACTGGATCCAGTTTTGTCCTCAGTGGTAGATGGTCACCTCTTGCTCAAGTGAGAATTGTTGCTCCCTCAATTTAGGAGCATTACTTGTGAGGGCAAATTCCAGATATGTTTTTTGACATAATATTTCATTATAGTATATACTGCACCAGATTTTGTCTTGTATGATCTTTTGGATCAGGTTTTTGAAGATCCTGCATCTAGTATCTCTCCATCTATTGAGATTTAATATCCTCATGTGAGATCTTTTGCTGTACAATTTTTCACTATTTTCACGCATCATTTATTATTTTTTTGTCGCACTGAGTTTTCTATATATCTTCCAGCCCAGAGTGTATTGTATTCACTGTGTGTTATGTATTCTGTTGCATTGTCTCTTTATTATATCACTTACTAACACTGTTTTTTTTAATCACAGTGTAATTTTATTTTATTTCATTATATGATTGTTTATCCTTTTTTAAAACTGTGCTGTCATCACGCTGGTATCACGGTTTGTTTTACAGTGTTTATAGATATCAGGTTGGATTGGTATACTCCTTTCATCTGCTTTGTATGTCTCTAGGGTACTGACCTTTGGATTTATTTGGTACTGAATTGCCATTGTGTAATTTCATATACACTTGTTACGGGTTATGGGGGTGTTTAATTGATACAGCTCGGAGTACGGCAGCAAAAAGATTTCAAAGGTTCTGACTAAACGTTGTGCATGCATTTAAGGGTGGTTAGTTTTATGCAGAATTCTTTGCCATACAATGTGCTAAGAAATTGGGACATGGGAGGGTCAAAGGATGACCGCAGGACACTTGGGCAGCATGAGTTCATTAACATTAGTACACATAATAGTTTATTACCGACAGTGCCACCCAGTGGTGACAGTGTATATTAAAACTCTAATACAAGTACATTTAAAACAAAAGATTACTCTGTATAGTATTTAAGTTTTGTTGTCGATTAAAAGCAACGTTTTGCCAGTCTTGTTGACTCCAACTATATCTTATTAAGAGAGCACTTACTGCATTAAATTGCTTCCCTATGCACTATGCACTGTTACGGAGGGAAAGTGGTAAGGAATATTTACCCCTTACCTCCAAGAAGCACATTCACACTGAGGTAAACGTTTCCTTCTCCCTAGTAGGACATGCTCTGCAGCATGTAAAAAAGTCATATGTGACCAAAACAAAGTCAGTTAACTGATCAACGTGGTCCTGTGGGATCCAAAATTTGATTAGTTAATTGATTTCCTTCTGGACACCTATGACTTATACATGTTGAAAAAAACCATGTAAAAGTTATATGCGTTAACCCTCTGCCTCCATATAAGGACGCTGCTGAAGAGAGATTCCCTCAAGTGTTTTCCTGCCCGATCCATGGCTAGTTGGTGTTATTGTTTACCTTTTATATTTTTTCTCCTTTACCTGTCAAAATATTCATAACAAGAGAACATTTCAGGATGAAAGATTTGTGAGATTCATGTTCCAATTTTTCAGGGACACAGAAAATCCACTGTAATTAAACCAGCTTATAAGGGTGGCAGGCTGGTCATCCTCAACAGAGAAAATTACTTCCAGGAGGCCAGCGAAAACTTGCGAGAGTTGAAACGTTGCCTGCATCCAATAAAGTTCTCACGTTTGTATTGAGTGCTGAGTGTCCATTGAGTTTGAGACTGGTTATTGTCTGACACCTGCTCAATCCAGGAACTGTCTGGATCCTGCCCTGTTTCTTGTATCCATGCACATGTATCATAAAGCCCTGTTATAGTTACTGCCCTGTAATAGTTTCTGTTCTGTTTACAGCTCTGCTGTGTTTTATAGCCCTGTTAAATGCTTTCCTTTTTTGATTCTTTAGTCTTTGCTCTGGTCCATTTCTAAATTTTCTTCCTCCATTTCTCAGGCAGTCTGCTGCAGGTTTGTTTTTCATGTGTTGGTGTGTTTCTGTGTAATTGTTATTAACTTATGTTATTTCATTTTAACGTAGGGACTCGCCTAATTGTGAGGTACTTTGACATGTTTGGCTGCCCTGTCAATGTTTTGTCTCATGCTCGCTCCAGGATGTCTGCAGTGTTTCTTCACCTTCTATATTCCTGCTTAACCCTATACAGCAGCTACTTCACAGGGCCTGGGAAAGTGGCTGCATAAACCTGGGGTCCCAAACCACAGCGTGATTGCAGTTACCCAGCACCAGGCTCTGTGTCTCCATGTCCATGAACTCCTGAACTTCGGTGTTCATGGGCCCATGCCATCTGGACCTTTCCCTGACACTACAGAAAAAAGAAAATCAGTAAATACTCAGACTGATTGGTGCCTGTGTGGTGGATGTGCTTGAAAATGCATCCACAAGGGAAATCATAAAAAATAATAGAAGACTCAAAAAATATACAGATAGATTAGCAAAAACAATTTCTATGTCCAATGCCAAAAAATCTGGCACTCATGAAAAGGTATACACGCATATGTTCTATATCAGACAGTATGTAGAGAGCCTTATATGTAGTAATTGCAGCAAAAATATTAACACTCCCATATATATATATAAAACAATTAGAGTGATCTCACCCAAGTCTGAACGTAAAGCTTTCTGTTAATCTATGTGGTGGTGTAGCTGTTTGCTGGTATTCTATTTCCAATAGGGTAATACTGGCTGAGCAGAAATACCAAGAGTGTCATACATAAAGCTTTGGAGGTGGCAGGGGGCTTGCAGCATGTATGCCAAGGCATAATACAAAATACTTTATTGGATACACCCAGGGGCATATCGTGCTGCCAGCCCGGAGAACCCCTGTCACTTGGAGGCACAATGTCTCTCGTGTATTTCTGGGGGCTTATGTGCTGAGAACAGGGGGAACACGAGATCATCCTCATTGATACCAGACTCAGAGAGAGAACCCCTTTTAAGGGAGTGCCTGCGGAGACCTCCTGTTCATTTGGCACCAAGCTTTTCTTGCCCACCCATGCCCCCCTCACCTCCCATGCCTCCTGTTTCCGAAAACTCTGGTGGTGTGGAGCAGATGCAGTTAGGCTTCACACACCTCTCCATTGAGGAGAGGGCCGTTAGGAGGAGGGAGCACCTTTGCCTGTACTGCAGCAAACAGGGTCACCTGTTAAAGTCTTGCCCAATTAATTCAGGAACAGATCTTGGGTGGCATTTCCTTGTCTCCAGAGACCTACAAGGACAAACCGTTGGTTCCAATCGACCTTTCCTGGCCTGAGTCATCTGTTAATACGCAGGCATTACTTGATTCAGGGGCTGCAGGCTTGCAGTGCCTTTGCAGCAGAGCACGCTATACCTTTACAGCCTCGCGCCTCTCCATTAGCTAATGAAGCAACTGATGGCAGACCCCTACAGCCTAACCACATTCCCCATGAGACTGTTCTTATATCTTTGGCTGTAGGGGCTCTACACCATGAGGAGATCTAATTCCTCACCATATTGCCCTGCCATTTTAGGGTACCCATGGTTACAGAAGCATTACCCCACATTCTATTGGCACCAATCTGAGTTATTGTCTTGGTCCCCGCAATCTACTTGCACTTGTCTCAGAAACCAGATAAAGTTTTGTGCACATCTTTGGTCTCTTTGTTGCCCCCTGAGTGCCAAGCGTTCCAAGACATATCTGACAAGGGCCAGGCCGGTGTCCTGCCATCACACCATCAGTATGACTGCACTATCAACCTCCAACCTGGTTTGATTCCACCTAGTGGCCAGATTTACCTGCTGTCTGTCATGGAGAATAAAGCCATGGAGGAGTATATTGCTGATACTCTGGCACGTGGATTCATCAGCAAAACCTCTTCTCCTGCTGGGGCTGGCTTTTTCTTTATGAAAAATAAGCATGGCGAGTTGAGACCCTGTATTGATTATAGGGGTCTCAATCATCTCACTATTAAGAACACATATCCTATACCATTGATCACAGAGTTATTCGACCACCTCAAGGGAGCTGCAGTCTTCACTTAACTGGATCTGAGATATAATCTCATCAGGATGAAAGAGGGCCACCGATGGAAATCCGCATTCAACACTAGGAGCGGACATCACGAATACCTTGTAATGCCCTTCAGTCTTCGTAATGTTCCTGCAGTTTTCCAAGCATGTATAAATGATGTCCTGCAAGATATGCTGCAGCAATGTGTGGTGGTTTATCTCAATTATATTCTTATCATTATCTTGTTTTGCAGAGACTCAAAGAGAATAATTTGTTTTGTAAATTGGAGAAACGTGAATTCCATTGCAAACAGGTTACATTTTTGGCCTATATTATCTCTGACGCTGGCTTCTCTATGGATTCCAGAAAAACTTTTCTGTCATATCCATCATAGTACAATGGCCTCGACCTATGGGTCTTTGCCCCATCCAGCATTTTCTTGGCTTCGACAATTATTATAGGAAGTTTATGTGTAACTTTTCCTCCTTGGTCAAACCCCTCACAGAGATGATGAGGTGAGATGGCAGTTCACAGCATTGGTCTCTGGAGGCAAATTAAGCATTGGCATCTCTTAAAGCTGATACTGTACTGTACCCTATACTGACACACCCTAACCCTGCCTTAACATTCATCCTCGAAGTCGATGCATCTGAGACGGGATTAGGCACCCTCCTGTCTCAGCGTCCTGACCCAGAGGCTCCATGCAGAACTATAAGATCCAGGCTGACCGCAGGTGCCTACCCGCACCTATGTATCAAGTCAGGGAGAGGATCTGGCTGTCTTCCCACAACCTACAGCTCCGTGTTCCCTCATTAAAACTGTCACTCCGCTACGTTGGACAATTCTGTATACTTTGAAGGGTTAAACCTGTAGCCTATGCTCTTGACCTTCCTCCTAGCATGAGCATCTCTAACTTATTCCATGTTTTCTTTTGAAAGCCTAGGTGTGTAACAGCTATACCAGCCAGGTGCCATGTCCACATCACATTCAGGTTGATAACCATGAGGAAAAAGAGATATGCAGCATCATTGATTCAGGTGTGTTAAGGGGCGCATCCAATACTTGGTTCACTGCTCTCATTCATTCCTTTCATGCCTGCTTTCCCCTGAAGCATGGACTCACCGGCCGGGGTGGGGAGGGGTCGTTGAGAGTGAGGCACTGTCAGGGTTTCTCTGCTGGTTTAACCCCTTAAGGACAGAGCCTTTGAAACATTTTTGTCCTTTCTGGACAATGGCTATTTTAACATTTATGTGCTGTTTGTGTTTAGCAGTAATTTTCTTCTTTGTCATTTGCTGTACCCACACATATTATATATTGTTTTTATCGGGACAAGAAGGGCTTTCTATGGATGCCATCTTTTTGATCATATCTTATCATATTATTAAAAAAAATAATAAAATATGGTAAAAAAAAAAAAAATACACAAATTTCTTTGTTTTTATTTGAAACAACTTCTCCTCATCGACAATAACGAACGAAAAAACATGCTAAATAGATTCTACTATTTCTCCTGAGTACATGGATACCACCCATGCATAGGTTTGTTGGGTTGTTTGGGGGCTAAAATGCCAAATTTGTGAGGTGCAGTTTTTTGTTTTCCAACTTGAAATTTTTACATGCAGACAGCCTGCACCCATGTCCCATTTGGGACATATTTGAAGCCAGCTAGTGTATTTTACCCCATCAACCCATATATTTTTTAAAAGAAGACACCTTAGGCTATCTCAAATGGTGGTATTTTTACACTTTCCATGCACTAATTCTACCACCAGCCTTTGTCAAACTTTGTGGGAGTAATTTTTTTGTGTTTTTTTTTCACAAACCTTGTACTTCAGACATGAATTCACAGATTTTGGTATGTGTCACTGCCAAATAACACCCCAATAAGTGTTCAGCAACATCTCTTGAGTACAGGGATACCACCCATGCATAGGTTTGTTGGGTTGTTTGGGGGGTAAAAGGCCAAATTTGGTAGGTGCAGTTTTTGGTTTTCCAAATTAAAATTTTGACATGCAGACCGCCTGCACCCATGTCCCATTTGGGACATATTTGAAACCAGCCAGTGTATTTTACCCCATCAACCTATATATTTTTTAAAAGAAGACACCTTAGGCTATCTCAAATGGTGGTATTTTTACACTTTCCATGCACTAATTCTACCACCAGCCTTTGTCAAACTTTGTGGTAGTAATTTTTTTGTGTTTTTTTTTTCACAAACCTTTTACTTCAGACATGAATTCACAGATTTTGGTATGTGTCACTGCCAAATAACACCCCAATAAGTGTTCAGCAACATCTCTTGAGTACAGGGATACCATCCATGCATAGGTTTGTTGGGTTGTTTGGGGAGTAAAAGGCCAAATTTGGTAGGTGCAGTTTTTGTTTTTCCAAATTAAAATTTTGACATGCAGACCTCCTGCACCCATGTCCCATTTGGGACATATTTGAAACCAGCCAGTGTATTTTACCCCATCAACCCATATATTTTTTAAAAGTAGACACCCTACGCTATTTCAAATGGTGGTATTTTAACACTTTCGATGCACTAATTCTACCACCAGCCTTTGTCAAAGTTTGTGGTAGTAATTTTTGTGTGTTTTTTTTTCACAAATATAGTATTTTAGACATAAATTCACAGATTTTGGTATGTGTCACTGCCAAACAATAACCCAATATGTGTTCAACAACATATCCTGAGTACAGGGATACCACCCATGCATAGGTTTGTTGGCTTGTTTGGGGGCTAAAGGGCCACATTGTGAAGGTGTGCATTTTCAACTTGGAATATTGACGTGTAGTCAGCCTGAGCCCATCTTTCATTTGGGACTTTTTTTTAAGTAGGACAGTGTATTTTACCCCAAAAAGTATATATTTTGTAAAAGTAGACACCCTAGGCTATTTTAAATGGTGTTATTTTAACACTTTCCATGCACCAATTCTACCACCAGCCTTTGTCAAAGTTTGTGGTAGTCATTTTATTGTGTATTTTTTCCCACATACATTGCACTTTAGACACAAATTCACATATTTCGGTATGTGTCACTGACAAACAATACCACAATAAATGTTCAGCAACATCTCCCGAGCACAGGGATACCACCCATGCATAGCTTTGTCAGCTTTGTTAGGGGTTGAAAGGCTACATTTGAGAGGTGCGCTTTTTGATTTTCAAACTTGGAATTTGAACATGTAGAGCAAGGAAGGGGTTAATAGCTCTTATAACAGCCTTTGTAGTACTGTACAAAAAAATTAACCCCTAAAAATGCACAGACAAGAAAAAATGTTCTGCTGTGCAGTGATCAGTGGCAGGGAAGGGGTAAATACACTACACTATACAAAAGGTATGGCTTTTATAAAAGCCCTTGGGACTCACAATTTATTAACATTTTATTTAATTTATTACAATTTAAAAATTATGTTATACAGATCTGTCTCTTTCCCTCACTAAAACTCAAGTGAGGAGAGGGAGGCAGATCCATATGGGTCAGAACAATATTTACGAACCAGACGAATGGTGATGCTCATCTGAGAAATCACCAAACCACCTTTGCCACTGATCGGCTGTTACTGATCGCTATACACGCGTTCAGACAGCTTCAAAAGGAATACACGTAATCCCCTAGTGGGTATAATTAACCCCTAGTGAGTCTGACAAAAAAAATGCTGATAGCAAAAAAAAATCCTTCGGCGACTAGATTGCTCCATATGCGCTGCTTAGGCAGTGACCATATGCACTGCTTAGGCAGTGACCATATGTGCTGCTTAGGAAGTGATATACGGCAAGGAAGGGGTTAATAGCTCTTAAAAGAGCCTTTGATATACTGTAATAAATCAAAGTAAAAAAAATAACCCCTAAAAAAATGCACAGACAGCAAAAAATGTGCTGCTGTGTAAGATCACTGCGTACACAGCGATCAATTGCAGGGAAGGGGTTAAATACTGGAAACGGCTTTTATAAAAGCCTTTGGGTCTCAATTCTATTAAATATTTTATAATTAAAAACTTACATTATACAGCTCTGTCTCCCTCCCTCACTAAAACTCAAGTGAGATTGAGGCAGATCTACACTGGTCAGATCAAATATTTACACATATTGATCTAACCAGACGAATGGTGATGCTCATCTGAGCAAACGCCAACCCGCCATTGTCACTTATCAGCTGTTACTGATCGCTATACATGCGCTCAGACAGCTAAAAAAATTTTTTTACGTTAAACGTAGTCCCCTAGCGGGTATAATTAACACGTGACGGGTGTAATAAAAAAGTTTAAAAAAAATTAAAAATGCTTCTGCAGCAAGATTGCTGCATTTGCGTCAGATCGCTGATTAGGCAGTGATCTACGGCAAGAAAGGGGTTAATCTCTCTTAAAAAAGGTTTTTTTATACTGTAATGAATTACAGTAAAAAAAAAATAACCCCTAAAAAATGCACAGACAGCAAAAAATGTGCTGCTGTGTATGATCACTGAGTACACAGCGATCAATGGCAGGGAAGGGGTTAAATGGCTTTTATGAAAGCCCTTGGTGTTTAAAATTTTATTAAATATTTTTTTTATTATTTTATTTTTATTTTTTTTACTTGATCTGATCTGTCTCTCTCCCTTACTAAAAGTAGTAAGGTGAGGGAGGCAGATCAATACTTGTCAAAGGCAATATTTAGTAATATTGCCTTTGACAGTATGGTAAGTGCTCATCAGAGCACTTACCATACATGCCTGCACACAGATCACATAGATCTGCTGTGCCGGCATCGATTGGCTCCCCCTAGAGCATCGGAAGTGAAATACTTTCACTTCCGATGCTCTTGCCATTAGAAGGGAAGCGCTGCCTGTACAGGCAGCGTTCCCTTCTACTGAGCCGATGGGGTAGCTCAGGAGAGCGACCACCATCGGCTCTGGGGAGCAGCATGGTGTTGTTAAGTGCCTCGCTGGCGAGGCACTTTAACAACACCGGAGATACTTAGAAAGCGAACGATCGTTCGCTTTCTAAGCACACGTGTGCAGCGGGCGCAGCCATTTTTAAATGGCTGCTATGATCACTCCGTGGAGTGATCGTAGCGCGCCCCTGCACATTTGGGGGGTGTTGCACAATGCCTCTACCTAGAGGCATTGTAGCAACACCGTTAGAGTAAAGAAAGCGACCGCTGGTCGCTTTCTTTACTCCATTTAGTGCATGACGTGCCAGGCACGTCAGCTGTCGGCAAGTCCACGATTTGCCGTGACGTGCCTGGCACGTCATCTGTCGTTAAGGGGTTAAATAGAAACTGTTTCCTTCAGTGAGTTAACCAGCTGGTATTAATGAGCAGAGCCTTTCAACACTGTTACCATGGTTACTCACCTGGTTGCTATTAGCCAGCCCCTTTGCTGCTCAAAGCAGGTGTGTAAGCAGCTAGTCTCACTGGCTCACTTGCCCTTGCATTGTTTCTATCTTCCAAGTGCAGTTCCTGGATATTGCTTTTTGGACTCTTCTTACCTTTTTGCCATTTATTATTAATAAAGGTATTTCGCATCTTACCTGCTGTCTGGTTCCTGGTCCCTAACATTGCCCCCGAGGAAGTGACGCTGTCAGTCATGAATGCGTAGGGCGGAAGTTGACTTTTTAACCCTTCATTGTCTTGATTACTTATGCCATTTGTTTGCTAGCTATTTTTATATTTACAGCTGTGTCACTTGTCTGCTAGCTTGTTTCTTATACTTTCTGGCTTATTATTGTCATGTCTGAAATGTTTTGAATATTGTAAGTTGCATACTATTCCTTTTTAAGGTTTAGTTTACTTCGCAGTATGTTGGCCGCACTTCACGTCCCTTTTAAATGCCGGATCCGTGAACACCTGACTGTGATCTGGGAAGCATTCCCTAAGTCTCCTTTAGGGAGGCATTTTAGGAGTCATAGCCTAGGTGCTGATGCACTGCTGTGTATAATTATTGAGTTTTATTGGATCCTGCACTGGATTTATTTTTTCATGCATATTGGGCTATACTCTTGGCATTATTAGTTCTACCTAGCGGTATTTAATGAATTTGTGTCAGGTAGACCTATAGGGCATTGCCCCCTGGGTAATTATTAATTAGAGTAGGTTATCACAACTACAACTGCATCTAAAAATCAAACCAAGAACAGGTACAGATTAGAGTTGTGGTACTGCAATAATTATATTGCTGCTAAAGGAGGTGTATGTGCATTAGTAGGTGACAATTGTATTATTTTATTAAATTTATTAGAAAAACATACAAAATATTCTCAATATAGCAGATAATCAAGGAAGTGCACATAACTTTAGTCTCCAATACAACATGGTTGCCTACTTAATCACAATAAAATACAGAACGCACAACATTACATAAATACAGAATTTCATAAAATTTTAATACATAATCAAAAAATTTCAAAAGGAAATGGAGCCTCTTTTGGGTCCATATATACATAAGAGGTCAGAATTTCCATCCATTTAACAATTATTTGTCACCTTTCCAACCTTAGCCCAGGCCCCCAAATTATGTTCTCTTTGTCCATAACAAAATGTAATTCTCCCTCATGCCTCCAGTTTCTGGCTATAACTTTATTATTACATTATTAATATTACATAACTACATTATTCTATAACCCCAAAAATTTGAGAATTGACCAATTCCTCTTTTTTCCATTTTTAAGCTCTATATCTTTTGTATATTCATTTCAAGGACTAAGAGTGGTGCGTTATGCATACTTTTACCCTCTTGTCCATTTTTCTTTTTAAATACTCTCCAAAATCTAAATAAACTTTTTAGCACTATTGATTTTAATACCTCTAACCAGTTAAGTCAGGTTCTAACCAGATCATACAGTTCAACTCTTTATTTACCATGCCATTTTTTCCGAACCCAGTCCAGTCTTCTTGTCTGGAAGATATCAGTTGCCATTTGTAGATGTTATAGAAAGTGCCCATTAGTGTCACATTCTGTGTGAGACAGAATGGGGTTTAGAAGAGACTGGGTGGGACATATTTCAACTTATAGCTGACATAGGAAGCATTATAAGGTACACTCTGTGTGGGCAATACACAACAATACTGTAACTGCTTATAGAGTAAAACGTTACCATGGTTCATACCAAACCAAACGGAAGACTGCGTTTTTCATAATTCTCAGCCAGTATATTAAGTATCATAGGAAAGAGAGTACAACTAGAGGGCTAAAGGTTAGCTATTATATGATTATAATTAGGTGCTGCAGCTGCTGTGGAATACACAACTCATAATTCTCATCCATTCATTTGGTTGGTTTGGCCCCCCTGGAAAAAAAAACTACGGACGCCCATGATCTATAGTATTGTTTTATATTACAACTTCTAACCAGAATACTGCAGGCACATTCCTGGTTCCCCTCTCAGTATGGTCCAGAAGTGGGTCAGAGTACGCTAGTTTAGATAGATATATAATACAGTTTGGATATACTATCACGTTCTGTATTCCATTTTGTCAAAATGATGTGCAAGATATCTAATGAAATGATATTAGGTTATGAAGTAATTGAAAATCATTATCATTAAGTTGGGATAAAAAGCAGTTTTGTGAAACCGTTTCCCCTACAACTGCTAAATGGCAAAATGCCTGGGGGAAGTTCCTGAAAGTCACAGCTTACTTAGGCTTGCGCTCATTCCCCTTTACAAAACACCGCTCCTTTTGCAAAGTAAATAACCAGGAGACCATATTTATCATATTTATATAAAATAAGTATCTGTGCAATATTGATTGAAAATGAGAAATACATAATGAAATAAGCAAATAGTACAAAACCAGAACACAGTATCAATATATATTTCGGGATAAATCATATTTCACAAATATGATTTCTGAAAATGTTAAAGAAATACAAATATGGAATAAGCAATTATGTAACAATACCAAATATGCATGCAATATCATTTTCTATGCAGATGCACTTTTAACCACAAGATGGCAGTATGCATTTTAGGGGACCTAATGAAATAAATACATGTGGAACTGGCCATAAAATACACGTTAACTATGAAGGACTACCAGGTTACGCTGCTTAGATATAGCCCTGCAATTATATTCACTCATGTATTATTTATATTGATAACAAAATAATAAAATGCAATTATTTAACCCCTTAGTGACAAGACATTTTTACCTTGACTTTCCCTTGGTGACCATCGCTGTTTTGACATTTCTGGGGTGTATGTGTTTAGCTGTAATTTTCTTCTTTCTCACATACTGTACCCACACAAATTATATGTTGTTTTTATCATCATAAGAAGGGCTTTCATTAGATACCATTATGTTCATCATATCTTATAATTTACTACAAAAAGAAATCATAAAACATGATGAAAAAAAAACTAAAAACACTTTTTCTAACTTTGACCTAAAATATAATTTACACAAATACAGTCATTAAAAAAGACCCCATCTAAATAGTTTCTAAATGTTGTCCCGAGTTCAGAAATATGCATGTTTCTATATTTTTCTGTATTTTTTTGCGGGTTATGGGGCAAAAAACAAAAATAGTGTTTTTTGTTTTTTTCCTATATTGACCTTTTGACCCCAACCCGAACCCTAAATTTAACCGCAACTCTAACTCTTATGTTATCCCTTAATATATTTTAATTTTAATTTAATTTTAACCCTATCTCTTATGCTAAAAATTACTTAATTTTAACCCTAACAGCTAATCTAACTTTAATCCTAGTTTTAAGGTAATTAAATCTTTTTTTTTTTTTACTTTGCAATGTTGCTGACTGCCTCTATGGGCAGTCAAGCAACATATTCAGAGGAATGGAATTTTTTTTCACTTCTGAAGCTCTGACCAAAAAAGCATGCTGCTCCATGTGGGGCGATAGTGGGTGCCCCAGAGAGCATATTTCGGTGCTGGCTATTGCCTCAACATCGAGGCAATAGACCAGCACCGTTAGAGCGGTTTTCGCGATCACAGATCATGAAAACCGCTCGTTTCACCACAGGACGTGTCAGGCATGTCCATTGTTGGGAAGGGATTAAATAGAATGAATTACCCTTGGTGGGAAATTAGTATAAAAATTCAATGGCAAATTTTGTTAGCATTATACAAGAAAGTCATCTATTGAACTGATAGTATTACATAACATTATATTACCATTTATTTACATAGCGCCAACAATTTACGTAGCGCATGATACAGGGCATAGAAAGGGAACTACACACAAAGTTAGACAAACTAGAACAGACTGGTGCGTGAGGTAGAGAGCCCTGGTAGCAAGCTTACAATCTAGAGGGAATGGGGTCCATAAAAAACATAAGGGAGTGAAAAGGACAGAGGGAATGTAGTTGTGATAACAGTAAAGTTGATGGTGGGTTTGGCCAAAGATTAATTGTGTGTGTTCTAGCTGGTTGTAAGCTACCTGATACTAAGAGTGACTGAGGACAGCGAGAGCTAGGTGGGATAAGATAAAGGTAAATCAACTGGTATGCTAGTTGGATGGGTAGTAAGCTTCATTAAAGAGATGAGTTTTGACGGACTTTAAAGTTTGAAAACGAAGGGGAGAGTTGGATGCTCTGCGGAAGGGAGTTCCAAAGAGAGGGGGCAGCTCAGGCAAAATCTTGGATGCACTAGTGGGAAGAGGTAATGAAGTAGGAGGAGAGCTGTAGACCCATTGAGGAGTGCAGAGGTCGTAGGGGTCTATTTGCTGAGGACGGTGACTATGGGCAATGTTCCTAAGGTGCAGATGACAGGATTTGGCTAAGGACTGAATATGAGGAACGAGGTAGAGAGTCAAGTCAAAAGTGAACCCAAGACATTGGACACGGTCAGCTGGTACGATTGTAGCATTTTCAATGGTGACTGTGAAGCCAGGTAAATGGACAGAGTTTGAGGGAGGGAAGACGATCAGCTCCATTAAGTTTCAGGTACCGATCAGACATCCAAGTTGAGATTCCCGACTGACACTCCACTATACATGACACGACAGAGGGAGTGAGGTCAGGGGAGGAAAGGTAGATCTGAGTATCATTCGCATACAGGTGGTGTAGGAAATCAAAAGAGCGGATGAGTTCTCCCAGAGAGGTGGTGTACAGGGAAAACAGCAGCGGTCCAAGGACCAGTGCTTGCGGAACAGATGACGATGTCGCTCAAGCAAGCGACACTGAATAGGAGCGTTCAGATAGGTATGACTTGATCCTAGAGAGTGCTGTACCACCTTTGCCAAATGACAATAATCTGTTAAGAAGGAGGCAGTGGTCAACGGTGTCAAAAGCAGCAGATAGATCTAGTCGGCATTTTAACTGTTCTATCTACAGTAGATAAAAAATAGACCTGGCTAATAAATAATCCTAAATGATGAAATGAAATACATTTGCCATTGTATATACCTAATATTACCCACCGCAATATTAGGTATAAATTTTTAATAGCACATTATACATTACCAGATGAGCTTGAGAAGTGGAGATGCAGTCCTTGGAACTCCTCAGGAGTTATTGAAAAGTGTGTATGTAACTTAGCCATAAGACTAAGGTGAAATCTCATAAGATAATTATTTATATGCAATATCTCTTTGGATAAATTAATAAATTAATGACCAACCAACTTAAGCGCAATAATTTAAGAGCTAGGATACAGAGGATAGTGGCGGAAACAGAGACATGTATTAGTCCAGTACAGATAGGTGATGCATTTAAACAATTCCTCTCTCTATAACATCTCCCCCTCCTCTGGCAGGAATAGGGAAGGCATGATAGAGTACTTAAAAAGTATAGGCCTACCAAGGATCCCCCAGGACTTGAAAGAATCATTGGAAGGGGATATAACCACAGCCGAAGTCACAAGAGCAATAGATAGGCTGAAAACGAACAAAGCTCCAGGCCCGGATGGCTACTCCAATTACTTTTATAAGAAATTAGGGAACATTATAGCCCCCTACTTAGTCAGCACGTTTAACTCAATCAGAGCATCTAGAGCCTTCCCAGACGAGATGCTACAGGCCTCAATTACCCCCATCCCCAAGCCCGAGGAAGGATCCTACTCATGTGTCCAATTACCGACCTATATCGCTAATAAATTCAGATACAAAAATCTATTCCTCCATAATAGCGGAAAGGTTAAAACCAATAATATCTTCTATGATTCACAAAGATCAAATGGGATTTGTTGGGGGAAGGCAAACCTCAAGTAATGTAAGGAAGATCATAGATCTGCTGGATTACTTGTCTAATAAAAATCTGTCAGCGGTTTTGGTATCTTTGGACGCGGAGAAGGAGTTTGACAGGGTCGATTGGGGGTTCCTAGAGGAGACTCTTAGAGAGTTTAATCTGGGGACGAAACTGATCGACTCTGTCATGGCCTTATATGCGTCACCATCAGCCCAAATAACAGGTCAGGGCTTCTGCTCCGGATGGTTCCGGATTCGAAACGGTACTAGGCAGGGTTGTCCCCTCGCCCCTATGCTGTACATTATGTCGCTGGAACCACTTGCTACGAGTATAAGGCAACAGCTAGAAATCAAAGGGGTTGGAATAGGAGAGCTAGAATGTAAGATCGGACTATATGCAGACGACATCCTTCTCACGGTCCAGGAACCTGAGGTTTCCGTGAGAAGGGTGCTGGAAGAAATAGAAACCTACGCTAAGTTCTCAAATTACAAACTTAATGTGGCTAAAACTCAGGCCATGGGGGTGGGGGTAAATGAGGAGCAAATGTGGGCACTAAAAAACAAGTCCCCCTTTCAATGGCGGGACGATAATATTGAATATTTAGGGTTAAAAATCCCATCCTCCTCCGGAAGGTTAACGGATCAAAATTTTGTCCCATTGTTGGGAGATATGACTCGAATACTGGCTCAATGGAGAGGCCTAAACATCTCTTGGCTGGGTAGAATTAATATTATAAAAGCATATATTTTACCAAAACTGCTATATCGGCTGAGACTGTTGCCGGTTAACCTCTCCCCCCCCGGTCGATAAGTTTCAGGAAACTTTCAATAGATTCGTATGGGCCAATAAAAGGCCTAGAATTTCCAGGAAGGTGTTATTTAGAAATAGATCTACTGGGGGGGGGTCGGTCTGCCCAACGTTATGAATTATGTACAAGCCAATATGCTGGCTTACGCACACGCGATCCAGAGTAGGGGGAATAATGAGGAAGATTGGTATAAAATAGAGCAGCATATTGTATCACTGGATAGTTTGGAATACCTATTATGGATGCCTCAAAAGAAGGCCAGAGAGAGGATAGAAAGATCTGGCCTAACCTCACTGCAGAACATCATTCCAGTCTGGTTAAAATTTAAAAGTGATTCCTTGATGGGGAATAAGGTAATCCCCTCCTCTCCCTTGGAAGTTTTAGGGCAGAACATATCGGACTTAAACCTAGGGAGATGGGGGGATATATCAAAAAACAGAATTGGCGACATCCTTACTAATGGTCATATAAAATCTATGGGATCATTGATGGGGGAGTTTGGTATAACCGATTTAGAGAGGTTCTCCTATTATAGAATTAAACATTACCTGAAGGTTTCATTGTCTAGAGGGTCAGAGTCCAAGGGCGCTAGACTGATTTATCGACTGTTTGACGCTAGTAAACAATCTGGAATAATGGGGAAGATCCATAATGGGATGGACCAACTGACCCCGCCGAATCTGCCCCCCGCCTTAATAAGTTGGGAGAAAGAACTGGGCCTTTCTATCCAACCCGAGAAATGGTGTAAAACATGGTCTCAACTGGCTAAAAGTACCCATTTTCTGAATTTACAGGAGCAGTTCTATAAGCTTGCACACCGACGGTATATGGTTCCGTTAAAAATGCATAAAATAAGTAATTCTAACTCTGATAAATGTTGGCGGTGTGGCAAGCTGCCGGGCTCCTTCCTACATATATGGTGGGCTTGTGAAAAGGTAGCGGGGACATGGGACAAAATATATTAAGTGATTGCGGATATATCCGGGGGGTCCGTAACTCCCACGTCAGAACAGGCTTTGTTGCATTATAATATGGAGGGGATACCAGACAAAAGTAAAACCTTTGTTCTACATTTATTTATGGCAGCCAAAATGGTGATAGCCAAGAGTTGGAGAAGCACTGAAGATCTAACCTGGTCAAGGGTTCTAAACCTTACCAACCATTTTTGTCTCATGGAAAGGGGATATTACCTTGCGCACTATAAAGCAGGGAAGTTTAATTACATGTGGCACCAATGGCTGGACCGCTTACCTTTGAACTCATATGACCCTCCCATATAAAAAAGGTTGATTCTAAGGATATTGAAAAGAAGGAGTGAAAGTATGTAAACGGGGAATCTCAAAGTGGACGCAATAATATCACACAAGCCTCAGTAGAATAGATTTAGGGAATGGCCAGGTTTGCACATTAGTGTTGTTTGTAAGTAGATGTTGTGGGTCTTGTTTTGTACGGCGGAGTACCCTGGTGGATATACAGACCGAATTTGTAATAGTAGTATTGAATAAAGGGCAATTTATAAGTAATTCCTAAGGGAGAAGAAAAGGGTCACTTTGTAATTAGATAAATGAAATAACACTTGGCTAATGACACAAGGATGACTCACATAGAGGACTAGAGCACACTGGAAAGGACATAAAGAAAAGAAAGGGAAAGAAGGGATAAGGGATAAGAAGGAATAGATAATAAACTAAATCTACAAACAGGGAAAGAAACACCACTGTAATTAAAACAAGGTGTACTCTTGAAGATTTAGTCTGAGTGTCATTAAAAGAAAAAAAAAAAAAGATAATTATTTATATGCAATATCTCTTTGTTCCAGGACTGTCAGGCTCCTGGTGTGAGGGCTTTAACGATAGAAGACCAATATGCAGACCAATAAAATACTGGGTATACACTTATATGTACACATCTGGGTGTTAGTAGAAGGAGAACCCTCAGCAGGAATCATGTGGATAGTGGAAACTCTTAGAGATAGTTCAGTTTGATATAATCCACAGGGTTAGTAGAAGTTATCAGGATACACAGACACCTTGTAACAATTGTAATCCACAGGGTAAATCGGCATAAACCGTGGATAAAAAATGGTGTGTGTAAACAAAAAGTGCAAAACTTACAATGATACTTGCTGAGCAACTTGAACGCAGCCCCCTATTGCACTCTCCCAAGTGCCAAAATATACAGATAAAACTGGGGGGGGTCAGGAAGGTGCAGTATCAAGTTGAACCTTAAAGTATAAATGAAAAAACACTAATAGTGTGGTACAGTATAGACCCAAAATAATCTGGATAGGTAAGTATTACACTCACAAACAGAAGAATAGATGGAGCTTGTCACGTATGGCTGGGTATAAAACTTGGTTTAATCTGAAAAAAGTAAAAGAACACACATGTGCAGGACCAGATAGACACAACCCTTGGCCCCTCTGGGAATCCACTTATAAGCTATTGGTCTCAAATGCGCATGGAGATATAGTCCAAGGTGTAAAACGGAGTCCAATTCAGTAGATGAAAGAAATGGCTACTGCTGGAGGATACACTGGAAACAAACAAATAACTGCAGGAACTCAACGTGTTTCGCTGGAACAGCTGTCACAGATCGTACATCATACATCGGCATAAACCAGTAAGTGTAATAATCCACAGGGCATGTACAGCAAAAGCACAGCGGAATCCACAATAGCAGCAGGAATCCAGAAGCTGAAGGGTTAATAATAGTAGCAGCACCAGGTAATAGTAGCAAGTAGAGCTCAAGTAAATATGACTTTTGACCTAAGAGAGAGTTCCAGAGACAGTCCGAGTCAGGGGCACAGGCAAGTATCAATACAATGAAACAGGCAGAGCTCAGGGTCACAAGCAGGCAAAGAGAAATCCAAATAACAAGGTCAGGGTAACAGAAGGCAGTTAAATGGGAAACAGTCCAGAATCAGTAGACGTAAGCAAAACATAAACGCTAGGTACACAATACACGAGAATCACCAAGCATACTAGAGAGCTTGGTGATTCTTTTTAAACTGTCGAGCTAAACAGGGAGCGTGACGTCTTGGCGAGAATGCCCGCTTGTTGAGTGACACTGAGGGAGGAGAGGCACGAGCACACCTGACTATAGTGCCGCGCGTGTAATGACATCCTTGCCTGGCATGGAGCTGGATCCCGTGATGCTCTGTGACACCCAGCAAGAACCAGGTACACCGAATATGTGCTCTGTAGCGGAGCCTGACACCTGGTCCCTCTCATGTCCTCTGTCGAGGTCCCCTACCTGCTTCCACTGCCTCCCAACTGGAGGTGTCCCTCCAGGGTGCCATGCAGTTGCGACATAGGCCGCATCCCTGGTCTGTAGTAGGGCTCATCTTGCACATTGCAAGCATGATTGCCAAACTTCAGGGAGGGACGTGTCCTCCAGTCTGACTGCATGCACCTATTGAAGGGTGCAGGGGGGAAAGAGAGTACAGGCTGGTCCCTCCATAAGTCTCTCCTCCACAGGGTACCAAGGATGGGCGGTTACTTAATGGAGGGTGGGAGGTGCCTGAGGTCTGGTAGGCTATAAAATGGCAGAGCACTGTTCACTGCTTGCTCTTTTTCAAGCTAGTTACTGTTTTCCAGTGCTCTCTGTATATTAGTTCCCTTGGCCTTTGCTATTGTTTGACTTCCCAGATACTGACCCCTGGCTTGTCCCTGGACTCTGTTATCCTCCAAACTACAGATCCATAGCTAGTCTCTCTCATCTCTGAACTAAATCTGCCTGCCCTGTCCAACTGGATTGTTTTGTACTCTGTTCGCTGCTCTCAGCATACCCTTGCACTAAGCTCCTTACTACAGTGCCCAACAAAGAAAAACCATCTGTTTATGCTTTGCATGCTCCTGAGCCTCACAGAGGGAGAAAGCTCTGTCCTTTGTTCTAACATATTCCTATGTCTCCCACCTGTATGTGTGAATCTTTGAATCTCCAATCTCCCCAAACATCTTCCTGCCAAACTCTAAGTCTCGAGTTATAAACAAAATCTCATTTAACTGATACACCCTATCAATGCTTTCTTTGAAACTTTTTGCCAATGAGCAATTTGTTATTTTTTAACTATTTAAATGAGTTCAATCATGTGACCTGATAATTTGATGTCACTCTGATTTTTAATAACACCAGGTGGTGACCTTGTCTCACTTGTGATAATTGATATTTTCCAGTTTATAATGAGTTCATGTTTGGATTTTACAAGACTGGCTGGCACCATTATCCCTAGAACTCAAAAGGTGTCCCTTATGAACTTTACCTTAACTTACAGTAAAAAATAATTCATTTTGAACTGATACTGACAGTATGTGTATATATTCAAGATTAGAATAAAATAAAATATGGATTATTTGTAAAGTTATAAGAAGATTAATATATCAAAACAAATACATTAAAGATAAAGATCAATCAAATGCCACACAACACTTTAACTTTAACTTTCATATAAAATGTATCACACTTAATAAAAGATCAATTTCTCATAATTAATATATATTGAGTGATACCTATGCAGTATGAGAGTATATCTTCTTACTGGGTGCTTAGATAAACTTAATGTTTTTATAAGTATTTTAAAAGGTATTTTTTATTTTCAGTAGCCTCAGTGTCTCACTTATATCTGTGTGTTTGCTCAAATGGGCCAGGAAGTCCCGTCCCCCCTCTTGTCTTCACTAAATGGTGACCCCACACAAACAAAAGGAATATAACTCCCCCACCTGTAACCATGCACCCTTGATCCAGGCTGTATCCTTCTTGCTTTGCTTTCTTGTTTAATATTTATTCTTACTCCTGCCTTGCCTTGTATTCCTGCCTTGCCTTGTATTCCATCCCTGCAATGGAATCCTGTTATGTTTTCCTTTCTGCCTGTCTTTATGTTTCATTCCAGGTTTTCTCTGATTCCCACTGCCTTGTTAGTTTACTTCTATTTAAACCACACCCGTTTCTGTTTAATCCTTATTAGTGCAGTCTATAGATATTTTATCTGTGTTTAAGTGTCCATTGCATGTATGTCTTTTAGATTCTATTATTTATTCTTTTGCTAATATTTTAGCTTTTTAGTTATTGCCTTATGCCAGGTACCTTGACATGGTTGGGAAGCTAAAATCTAATTGGACAATTGGTGAACCAAACCCCCACCTTTACCATCTTTAGTGTTAGGCTAGTTCTTGTATTTATGTTTGTTCCTTTGTATGTGTCTCTTGTGTTCCTTAAACCTGTGCCTTGTATTGTTTATCCTTATTTTAGTTTCTGATTTATCCTGCTTATGTCTAGCCTCTGTCCTGTAGCCCTGCACTCTGTATCTCAGTTCTGCTCTCCATCAAGTTGCTTTTCTGTTTTAGCTCTGCTTGTCATCAACTTAATTTCATCCTTGCCCTGTAATTTGGATACAGCAGCTGCTTCACAGGTCCTGGGTCGTGGCTGAATAAACCTGGGGTCCTAAACCTCCAAGAGATTGCAGTTACCCAGCAGCAGGTCCTGTATCTCCACCCTGAAACATACCTCCTGATCTCAGGCACCCAGGGTATATTTACATCTGAGACCCCGCGCGTTACACCACCCCAGATGTTATCACGTTATCACAGCCTCAATTGTTTTATTAAGTAATGTATATTACCTTCATGATGTTAAATGTTCATATTTTATTGTGTGTACACATTTTTTAGCACTGAAGATTTATTCTTTTATGAGTGAACTTCACACTATTCAAATGGACTATGATGAAAGGGTTAATATCCTGTTGCTAACCGAAATATAGAAAGATAGAATGTCTTGTTAGATAAGAACCATTCGGTCCATCTAGTCTGTCCAATTTTCTAAATACTTTTATTAGTCACAAGTTCCCTATCTTATATCTAGGATAGCCTTGTGCCTATCCCATGCATGCTTAAAATCCTTGACTGTGTTTACCTCTACCATTTCCACTGGAAGGCTATTCTATACAAGAGACATTTATATCTCTATTCAGGCTATTCAAATACAACAGACATTTATATCTCCTCCTAACTATATCCCCTGTTGAAGCCCTAGTGTGAAATGCATAGGGCGGGAGGAGTCAGAATTTTAAGCAAGACCAGGATAATCAGAATTCTACAATGTGGAGCCTTTGTGCGCACCATACCATCACCAGAAGCAATCTCAGTAATGACCTTATCCTTGTGTTTATTATAGGTGTTTTTTTATTATTGCTTAAGTACAGGCATCTGCTATTTTTAATAATAAAACATTGCTTTTCATAAAATATTACACCAAAGTCCCCCCCCCCCCTGTATATTCCTATATTTACAGAGATACATGGAGAAAGAGGGGTAAGATTGATCTCACAGAGAAGATGGGAGGAGATCTACAAACTGGCAGACATCATGAGTTGGAGTGTATAAAAGAGCCGGTATGCCTCAATAACATCTGAGGAAAACACATAGAGACTTAACTACAAGGCACAGAGATCGCATAGTACTGATCCTGAACACAAGGACAAGCTGTCATGCGGAGGAGGAATAAGTCTATTAAGATATAGTTACTTTTTACTTCAGCTTCAATCTTAAAGTTTATTTGTTTTATGGTGCTAAAGGGTCATGCTGAGCGCTGTTAAATTGCTACATTGTTTTAGATTTGGATCTTTCTCCTCTGGGACCTTTTTTACAGCTGTTTTGTGCTATTTATCACAGTCTGGAGTGTGGAATGTTGAATTGTTCAGAGACAAATACACACTTTGCTTTTCACATTCACAGAGAAAAGGATACAGTAAGCTAATGACAAATTAATGGCTGGCCTCCATTTTGCTTCGACCAGCTGTCATCTTTATTAAGTCCGATAGCCATGTAAAGTCCCCAGATATTCAACAAAAGAGATATCTGATATGATACTCGACGCTACTGCATTACTACCCGTCGCCTGTGCCACTGTAACTTGGCAAACTTTGCAATAGTAACCCTCCAAATTCTCCAGAATCCCAAGCCCCGGTGGAGACATAATCATTGGACACTGGACATATAGCCCGTGAGACTTGCTCCGGATACACACTGGATAACCACCAGTATCGATGAGCAATGGGGAGTGCCCTGGCTGTGGCCATTGCCTACCGTGCCGGGCACTCCCATCATCCATACCCACAATGGGCTCTACTGGCAATTGATAACTCCTCTCATATGAACAGGCTCTACTTTCCCTAGAGCCCTAGTCAGGATCACAGTGACAGCAAAATTGGACTGTACAGGCCTCTGTGTTGTGTTCCTAGCAGTTTGTGTTGGCATGTTCACCTGAGTAGGCCTGCAAATGTACCTCCTCCCGTGACATGATTTTTGCCTGTCAAATAGATAGCATGTTGCCTGCTTGCTTGTGCAAAGCACAGCTAGCCATCTGAGGACCCATGCACTCGACAAATCTCTGTTAGAAGACCTGTATGCACTCCTCCTTGGATCCACTGGCTGAAGATACGGGATAGGTACGGCTCTGTACAGACCTGTCACTTGTAGCTGCCTGCTTCCTAGACTGCTCCTCTCGTATTCTCCTGGCCTGTGCAGGACCCACTAGGAGGACTTCTCCCTTTGATCTCCGGCTCCTCCTGATGCTCCTCCGAGAAGGCCCTGGACTGGGACTCAAACAGTGAATAATTTTAACATGTCAGGCATAAAAACAACTCAGCTCTTTCAAACTGAAAGTAACTATATTAATTAAATATAATATAGATAATAGTGGCACAGAATATGAAAAGCTGAATGCAATGGTGGCATACTACAATTATTTATGACATCAGTAAGTGTATTATTTGATCATTTCTGAGTAAAAATAGTACAGAATGTGGCTTTGGTCTGGAGATTCATAAAAAGAGAGTGAATCTACAGATAAACATAACATTTTTCAAAAGTGGCATTCAAAACAAAATATTTTTTTTTTTTATTTCTCCAATCATTATTCATGTTGTCCTGAACCCACTTGTTAGCAGATATGGGGTCACTAAGTGTTATTTACAAGATGAGAAATTGCTCAAAGAAATGTAAAACACACATTCTGTCAGAATATGACCTTAGTGCATGGTGTTTCGTCAAAAGTTGTTGCAAAATGAGGTTTAATGTATTGGCAGAACAATGAGTAAAGAGTACATTTGGGTAAACATCCAAAACCTTTTTTGTAAGTCATTCAAATGAACTGCCATCACAGATGCTCAAATATCTTCTCCTTAAGTTTGTACTCTTCTACCGTACAAACAACATGTTTAAGGCAGCAAAGGTTGAAACTTGGACTTCCTTCTTTATTTTATCAATGAGGAGATAGTCTTAATGAGATTGTTTTGCACAGAGAGGTTCCACGCATGTTCCAAAAGTGGGCCATATTGCTGAAGTGCATCTGAAAACTATAAATATGTGCCTCTGTTGAAAGTCATTACATTCATTATATCCTCGAAAATGAAGCTCCTGTTTACCAAAGAAGCCTACAGCATCAATCAGGCATTTCAAGATATCTTGATCTTTTTTCATATTACTACTGAAAACTTTGGCAAAGATTGATGGTAAAATGACTGCATGCTATCAATGTTAAAATTTCACTATCTGTAATTTGAAGAAAAGAAAAATGATTTGGAAATAGCAATGCGCTTTTTGTACCTATTGCCTTATAAATTCCAAAATAAGCAGACAAAAAAAAAAAAACATTTAATACTCCCAAACTCATGACAAATATTTGTGTTTTTTTATTATCTGTTATAGACGCGTTAAAGATTTTTCACACTGGAAAATGTTTTTACATTTTAATTAGACCATCATTTTATTTGAAAGAATTATATGATATGATCCAATTAATGGGATCTAAAGAAAGCCCATCTTATCCTTAAACTATTTGTAACTTGTGTGGGTTCAGTGGCAGGATGGCTGGGCTCTCGATAAGAAACTTCAAATACTAGCACCCAAATAAAATAGTAATGTGGTTTATATTAGCTTATCACAAGGAAAACAGTGCACATAAAACAACAAAAGACCAACTCCATCTTGGAGACTAACTGAACATTAGATCCCCTAACTGTCCAACTCATCAGCTAATCCAGTTCAAAGTCAAAAACAATATGACACAGCAAATTTAAATTGTACCTTTTCCAAGAGTCTCAGGGCATCAGCCTTAACTGCCTGCTCTCTCCCTGATGTCAGACTCCCCTCTGCCTCCAGAGGCTGACCTCTAAATATTGCAGTGCAGGTTAATTAAATCCACCTGAAAGGGCTGGCTTTCACCTCTTAAATATGTATTTATGTATGTATAACTGAATGACTGCAAGTTGCCCATTTCCTTAAGAAATTAAGATTAATACTCAGGTGGCAGTATGCTAAAGATATTCTTAATGTATATATATTTTTTAATATCTAGAGTAAATAAACGAGTACATGACAATTCTGTGGACAGTGTACAAAAAAAAATCAACATCAAGTGCACAGTAAGAAATGCACATTAACCAATATAAGAAATATACAGATAGATTAGCCAAAACTATTTTCTATATACAATGCCAAAAACCTGGCACTCGTGAAAAGGTATACACGCAGATGTTGCTTTAAATCAGCCACAAGATAGAGAATTCTATGCAGAGATGGATTTTTCCTGGTAAACTAGGTTAGGGTAAAATATCAACAGTCCCATGTATACATCAGTGTAGTCTAGACATTTACTTTACTTTCTACTGTATTTGGAAGTGGAGATACACTTTGCAAACAACAGTTGTCTTTATCTTTGCCATTTGGTGAGGCATTTCTCTGACAGAAGGGCACTGGCTAATTCAAATACAATGAATGCTGCAGAGATGTTTTAGGACCTTCAGGGTGTTCTCCAACTGTACCCAAAAGACCTCTTCATCAATGAAATAGTTCAATTAAATAAGTTATGGTGCTAACTTACCGTATTTGCTCGAATATAAGACAAGGTTTTTTTCAGAGCAAATGCTCTGAAAAATCCTCCTCGTCTTACATTCGAGGTCTTCTTATAATCTGACCTCAAATTGAGGTCAGACTATAAGACAGGGATCCAGGTCCCCAGCAGAGCTGCAGGGGACCTGGATCCCCCTCTCTAACAGCAGGGGATGTCTGCGCGATGAGTGCAGACTCCCCTGCTTCCGCCCGGCACGACCGCCGGGGCTTCTATGATGAAGCTGGGTACTTTCGCTTTCGTCACAGAAGTCCCGGCGATCGTGCCGGGCGGCAGCAGGGGAGTCTGCGCTCATCGCGCAGACATCCTCTGCTGCCCCACTAGCCACCAGGGTGAATCGGGCAGCTGGGGGATGCCTGCACGATACGTGCAGACATCCTCCATGCTGCCCGACACGGCAGTCTATTATGACGGACCAGCTGTCCCCACTAGCCACCAGGGAACGAAACCAGGTAAGGGGGAGGGGGGTGGACAGAGGACACAGACAGACAAGGGGAGGGGGGGGGGGGAGAAAGAGACAAAAGGGAGGGGGGAGGACACAGACAGACAAAGGGGGGGGAGACACAGAGAAGGGGAGGGAGGGGGACAGAGATAAAAGGGGAGGGGGGGATAGAGAGAGACAAAGGGAGGGGGAGAGGGGAGGACACAGACAGACAAGGGGGGGAGACACAGACAAGGGGAGGGAGGGGGACAGAGAGAAAAGGGGAGGGGGATAGATAGAGACAAGAGAGAGAAGTTTTGGGGGGAGAGAGAGAGAACGCTGGGAATGAAAGACAGCTGGCGGAGCGGGAGAGAGGCCGCATTGGCACATAAAAGCAAATAAAAACAAGAAATGCATTTGTATAATATACATTTTTATTAAATATTAGAAAGCAATTTACATATATACAAGTTAAACTTTTTTCCTATAGGGTAGTCTTATAATCAGGCTTTTAGTTTTTTTCCTAAAGGAATGTACAAATTTGGGGGGTCGTCTTATAATCAGGGTCGTCTTATAATCGAGCAAATACGGTATATTGTTTCTTCAAGAGCTTTTTTGCTTTTTTAGTAAACATTCAAAGGTGATCACCACTCCACCCCATCTTGTTGTTCTAAAGGGCTTCATTGTCACTATAATTTATTCTTTCCATTTTTTTTTCTTCTTGCTTCTTCATGAAGACTGCAACACCAAAATGAGTGTTTTTTTTAATCATTTTGTTTGCTTGTCTATTGATGTTTTGGTGAGTATCTATTTTCATTATTTCATTAAGAAGTAAGTTGAGCACATGGGATGCACAACGTATTGCATTAATATGTGGCTATTTCTGCATTATGATCTCCCATGCCACTTTCATATTACTTGCATTGTCAATAAGCAAAGCAAATTCTTTACTGTTCTACTAGAAGTAGCTACTGCACAGCTCGCAACAGCCATGCCAGAGCTGACTGGAGTGTGCATGATTGCAAGGGATCTCCTTCCTGTTCACATCTGCATAGTAATGGGCAGGTAGCAGCAGGGTGGAAGGGGTCGGGTGGCCGGCACTATGTTTTAACCCCTTTCCGACACTAGGATGTACTAAGCCGTCCTGATTTTACAGTGCCTAAAATATGCTAGGACAGCATAGTACGTCCAGCGTTACGTGACTGGATGTCACGTGTCAACCTTCCGGGTTGACACGTGACATCCGGAGGTCTCACAGGGTTTATTAAGACCCCGATCAGGTCTCTGCCCTAGTGTTCCTGGCTACAGATCCCCTTGTGATTGGTGGCCAGGAACAAATCATGACGTTTTGGTGCTTGCGTTGCCTGGGACTCAAGTACCATGCATCACGAAGGGATTAAAGGCTTGTCTGAATAAATGCTGTGGTTCCTGGTTGCTACTCGTTTCCAGTGTGCATTCTGGGTTCCTGTCTATCAGTTCCTGCCTGTCTGACTACTTTCTTTCTGTACCGGACCTTTGGCTTGTCTGACCATTCTCCTGTTATCCCTTGCTGTATTTTGAAATGTTAGTTCTGCTGCCAACTGATCATCAGTTTGTCTGCTGCTTTCTGCAAGGTGTGTTTCCTCAGACATTTTATTATTTGTATGCCTGCAGAGACTGAAGGCACAATTGGAAAGTCCTCTGCACAATCTAAAGCAGAGTTTGTAATCCACAGTAGATGCTAATCTACTGTGGATTACAAGCTCTGCTTTAGATTGTGCAGAGGACTTTCCAATTGTGCCTTCATACCAGTTCAGTTGGCCCACTGCTACCTTGTGGATTGTGAGCTCTGCTATAGTCTGTGATTCAGCTTTGTCTGCTGCCTTCTGGGAAAAGTTTGTCCCAGCTTCTTACTGTATTCCAGTATCAGTCTGATCTTATGCTCCTACAGTCTGTACTATAGATATCTGCTGCAGTCTGCTTTATTATGCTTCTCCATATGTTGGCTATTCCTAAATGAACTGGGGTCTTGCTATTTATTCTACTGTAGTCCTGTAGTCTAACCTTAGTTATACCACTCAGTAGCTTCCTCATTGAGATAGCCTTCTGATTGTTCCTGACTCTACTTCATGAACTTATATTTTTCAGTTCAAGACTTTGCTACTCCGCTATTCCCCAATTTCTATACCAATACCACTGGGGATCCTCCAAAGACTTAGGCGGAAAGCTCAACAGAGCAAGACTGGTTTAGACAGAAATACACCATTAGGCTAGGGTGACATTTACCACTCCCAAATTTCTCCAGGTCTTCACTTTAAATTTTTTTTTTTAATGAATCTTTAGTTGAACAAAGTTATAGAATGCATGTAAAGTACTTTATTGTGCCGAGGCACACTTTTGAAAATGGTAACTTTTCATGACCCATTCACTTGTAATGCATATTTTAAAAGGAATGCAGCTTTAGATGCATGAACATGGCAATCCACATGTATCTTCCCCTGTTTTGTCTCTCCATTCCGTCCTCTATCTGTTTCTCTCCTCTCCCATGTAGTACATGTCTGGCGCTCTCCTCTTCCTTCATGTTTATCTCTCTCCTCTCAATTCTCCTATGTTTTCCCCCCTACCAATTTACCTTGGCAAGCTGGTGGGACCTTAAGTTCTGAGTGTTAAGCAAACTCAGAGCACAGCCAGGTCTGCCTCGCACTCCAGCACCCGTAACCATTACCAGCACCATCATATTTGGGAAGAGGCATCCTAAAATAACAAAGCAGCAATAATGAGGAGAATATCTGGACCTTAGTGGGATACTTTTTTAATTTGATCATATGACCCGAAGGTGAATTCGATGGAATACCAGGGCCACTGCAAAACTTCAGTCTCTGCATGGTGAATGGTTGGAAGAAATACAAGAGGAAGATTTGGCAACATTTGTTACAATTCCTTGCTCCAATACATACCAAATTCTTTTTTATGACTATCAGGACTCACAGCCTCTCTGTGGACATTGGGAAGCCAAGTGTCATATGCACTATATCAGGACATCTGATCATTACACCAAAAGGGACCTTTATGACATTGCATTCTAAACATATAGACATTAATATGTAGTTGGTTGCCCTTCTGCAAGTAATGGCTTCCACCCTTCTAGAAAGGCTTTCCACAAGATTGTGGAGTATTTCTGTGGGAGTTTTTGCTCATTCATCCAATAGAGCATTTGTGAGGGAGGGATGTTGGACGAGAAGGCCTAGCTCGCGATCTCCATACCATTACTTTTGGCACAATGCAGTTTGCCAGGTAACGTTTTCCTGGCATCCGCCAAACCCAGACTCTCCCATCACACTGCCAAACAGTGAAGACTCCAAAGAACACATTTCCACTGCTCCAGATTCCAGTGGTGGCGTACTTTACACCACTCTATCCAACGCTTGGCATTGTACTTTTTGATGTGAGTATTTCATGCATCTGCTTGGCCATGGAAACCCATTATATGAAGTTCCAGCCGCACCTTTTTTGTGCTTATATTAATTCTAGTGTTAGTTTTGAACTCTTCAGATATGGAATCAGCAGAGCATTGGCGAATTTTTACGCACCATGCTCCTCAGCACTCGGTGACCACGCTCTGTGACTTTACATGGTCTTATGCTTCGTTGCTGCTGTTCCTAAACTATTCCACTTTCCTTTAATACCACTTAAAGTTGACCGTAGAATATCTAGCAGGGATGACATTTCATAAACTAACTTATTGTAAAGGTGGCATCCTATCACAGTACCTGCTTGAATTCATGGAGCTCTTTAGAACAATCCATTTTTTCACAAATGTTTGTAAATGCAAACTGCATGGCTAGGTGCTATAAACCTGTGCCAATGGGTCTGATTGAAACACCTGAATTCAATAATTAAGCGGTGTGTCCCAATACCTTTGTGTATGTGTGTGTATATATATATATATACATACCATTTTTTTTTTTGCATTTGGTACATATATATTGTGCTGGTTTTTAACTTTTTTATTCCGGCATTGGACTATTTATTTTACCTTTTATTCTAGATGACATCTGTTTCAATTCTTATAGGACATACATTCTTTTTCTTATTTTTATGGTTTTTATTGTGAATTGACATGTGTATGTTCTATTTTTATGTATTATCAAACACTTTTCATTTCCTTTGACATTTAACTTGAGCTTTTATCCCTTTCCTTGTTTTTTAATACATTCCTCAGCCTTATGTTGTTGAATCAATTATGCTAAATTGAAATGATAAAAAAAATACTATTTATTCAGTTCAAAAATAAATTCAGTGCACTTGTAGAATAGAATGGGTTTCCTGCAGTTCTTTAATTTAGCCTCAGTGTGGTGCTGTTGACCAACAAGGCAGAGTATTTAGATGTTTTAGGTTCCACAGATCCTTACAATAGTCAGACATTGCAGTTTTGCAGGAAGCAAAGCAACCTTTCCTTTTGTCTTGGAATTTATTTGCCCATCTTGAAACCTGAGCTAATTCTGCAAGTGTAATTTGAACAATCAGGATCCCCAGGAGCTACAGAGATTCAATCAACTACTACATAGATGACAATGTTCTGGCAAGTAGTTTTTTTCTCTATCTTTTTCCTTTATGAGAATGTTTCTGGTCAGATCCAGTACTCCATTTTGGAGGAAATGAAGCAAGGTTCTATAATAGGGAACATTGCAAATGATTTAGACTTGGATATTAAAGAATTTCCAATAAGAAAATTCCAGTTTTCAACACGGGCCAAGAAGCAATATTTTAATATCAGTGTAGACAATGGTAACTTATATGTCATAGACAGAATAGATAGAGAAACAATTTGTGGAATGGAACAGAACTGCCATCTCAATCTTGAAATTGTGATGGAAAATCCGGTGAATATTTTTCATATCAAAATTAAAATTCAAGATATTAATGATAACTCGCCACGATTTTCTAAAGATATTTTTAATGTAGAGCTTAGTGAATCTGCTGCTCAAGGAACACAAATTGTTCTGGGGAATGCACGGGATCCTGATTTGGGCAACAACTCCTTACAGGGTTATAGTCTCACGGCCAATCAACATTTCACTTTGGGCGAAAAATGGAGCACAGACGGAATAAAGTATCCAGAACTAATATTAGAAAATACTCTAGATCGTGAAAGACAGGAGACCTATGATCTCATTTTAACTGCATATGATGGAGGCAATCCTTTAAAAACAGGCACTGCTCTTATTAACATTGTTATTACAGATGTGAATGATCATTGTCCACATTTTGGTCAGGACAAGTATGAAATCCACTTGAATGAAAATGTGCCATCTGGCTTTCTAGTTCTTCATTTAAGTGCCACTGATGAAGATGAAGGTTCTAATGCCAAAATAACATATATATTTAGTCATATTTCTGAAAATGCATTGAATGTTTTCACATTAGACCCTCAAAGTGGTGATATAAGGACTAGAGGAGAACTGGATTTTGAAACTACAAAGGATTATGAAATGACAGTGGAAGCTAAAGATGGTGGAGGATTAGTGGCTCATTGTACAGTAGCCATACAGATTGTGGATTTCAATGACAATGCACCAGAAATAATAATAAAATCTTTTGCTATGGCAATCCCAGAGAATTCGACTCGTGGTACATTAGTAGCACTGATCAACATCAACGATCCAGATTCCGGAGAAAATGGGGAGGTCACTTGTCAAATCACAGACAAAATACAATTTAATTTAATATCATTATCTAATAACTACTATCAAATTATAACAGCAAGTACTCTTGACAGAGAAAAAAACAATAGTTATAATATTACAATTGTAGCTGAAGATGGAGGATCTCCACCAATGTCCAAAATAAAAACCATCTGTTTGAGTATATTGGATGTGAACGACAACCCTCCAGAATTTGATCAATCAAGTTATGTTGCTTATGTCACAGAGAACAATATGGCAGGAATCTCAGTCTTTAGTTTACAAGCAACAGATCATGACTTGAACGAGAATTCCCAAATATTATACTCTGTTCGCAATACAAGTATTGATGGCATCCCAGCAACATCATATGTTTCCATAAACTCCGAGACTGGTATTATTTATGCACAACGTTCATTTGACTATGAAACATTAAGAGAATTTCAGTTCCAAGTAATGGCGAAAGATTGGGGATCTCCCCCATTATTCACTAATGTTACAGTGAAGATATGTATCCTTGATAAGAATGATAACGCTCCTATGATTCTCTATCCATCACCAGATATTGAAGAAACTACTTTATTTGAGTTTGTTCCTCGTTCTTCAGAGAAAGGATATTTGATAACCAAAGTGATTGCAGTGGATGCAGACTCTGGACACAATGCATGGCTCTCTTTTCATTTACTGGATGTCCCAGACTCATCTGTTTACATTATTGGTCAGCACTCAGGGGAAATTAGGATATCACGAGATTTGCAAGACAACGCTTTGCTAAGGCAGAAAATTGTGGTATTGGTAAAAGACAATGGGGTTCCTTCCCTCTCTGCCACAGTAACATTAAATCTTGTGATGGCAGAAAGCATCCAACAAGTTCTTCCAGAGATTATTAAGCAACATAGAGAGTTAGATACTTCATCTAATATAACTTTTTATCTGGTCATATCTATCGCACTGATTTCTCTTCTTTTCATTTTAACAGTGATTGTTACAATTATTTCTAAATGTAAAATACAAAATACATCTACAACATTTGAAGCTTTTAGTAGAGCCTGGTACCCCCAGCTTTCTTTGAAATCCTCTTCTCAGTTCAGCGATGGATCCTTACCTTTTCCATATTCATATGATGTTTGTGTAACTCTCGACTCAACTCAGAATGAAATTGCTTATCTGAAACCAACGCAAAACGTTCCTACAGAAAATCTCATTGATACAGAAAATTCAGTTGTTGGTCCTGAAAATTCAGCAAACGATATCTTGCGTTCCACTAATGTTACACAGGTATGCCATACAATTTACTATTTACTGTGCAGGGTGCAACAGCTATTGTGAATCACCGATTTTTAGAAAGAAATTTAACATATATATTATATAACATATATGTTTTTAATTGGGAGAAAAGTAAAATTACTGGAGATTTTTAGACGGATGCAAAAAGTTTCTATGATGTGCCATTCACAATATATTAAAGTTTTAGTGAAGCACGTAACTTCTACTTTGAATACTTTGCAAAGCAACTCTCTATGTTAGACATTTTTTTGTATGGTAAACCGATAACCTTCTTAACAATACAAACAAGTAGATAACAATATTGTACGTTATGTCTTTTCAGTTCCATGGTATTTCATTTGCTAAGTATTGTAATAGAAGTATTGTCCTTCTGTTACTACGTCACATAGATAATATTTGAAAAGGTTGTACACATGCGCAAGTTACAAAAGTAATGCATGCTAAGCCAGTGTATGAAATACTATTGTCTTGTAAATCAGGCTACTATTTCATTTAGCAAAATATAATATTTGTTTCTAATTGGAACTCCATCTTGGTGTTCACATTCGTGCATCTACACATTATGTTCTAATTTCGTGCATGAATAAAGCAAGTGTATATGGGATAAGGACAACACGTGCTCAATAACTTCCCCTACCTACCTAAGAAAGTCGCCAACAACTTTTAGGCTCATTTGTGCAGTTTCATAGGAAACGTTTCTAAGAGAATATCAGTATGGTAACAGAAATAGAGAGTAAAAATCAAAATGTCAGAAAAGTAATTGTTTATTATATTTATAAATGTATATATTATATTTTTTATTCACTTCTGTGTTTAATATTTTTTCCATTTTGGTTCACAAAGCTTATAGTCATAATAAAAATATTGTTGTTTGTGTACATAAAGTTTTATCGAACAAAACACATACAAAAGGTGTAACTTTATGGATACAAGTCACCGTTGGACAATTGTTAATGCTGTGGTTCAAGAGCTAGGGTCACAGCTATTCAGGGGGTTTAACATGTCCTGTCAAGATTGATATAACATTAGATATCAGTTTCTCGAATCTCGATATGGTTATTAACACCATAAGCAGGTAGGTGACTAGATAAGTGATAATAGGACATGTCAGATTAAAATTATTCAAAAATGCACTAGACTGGCAAGTATATTAACTGAAAGTTAGCTGGTACAGGTAATAAAAGAAGTATGCATAAATATTTTACTTCTCGTAACTGATAACGACCATTATCTTTACAGCAGTGTGGCCAACAATACAAATTACATCATATACTATATATTTAACAGTAAAAATATGAAGAGATATATCATAACAATTATTAAGAGAGGGAGAAATAGAGATAAGAGAACAGGCGAGCCAAAGAGATGGGAAGGAAAACATTAAAAGATGTGGCTAGAAAAGTTCCCTTATACTTCTAATCATGAATGGGGGAAACGAATTAAAGAGTGTGATCGGAGAAAAATTCCCCCCTAACTCCTGACTGGGTGTTGGGGAGGTGGGAAGGGTATAGAAAAAAATATACATAATATACAAGAACTTCACAGAAAGGTGCATCCCAGAACTTGATATGCCAAAAACAGTCAGGTTAGAACTGAAAAACCTATATGGACAGGTTGTCATAGACATCATGTGCAGGGTTGGTGTCCATCTATGCAATGAGAAGGTAATGGTATATTCCGTAAGATGTACATGTTGCTTCCACGTACTATGTAAGTCAGAGAGCCACCTTTATTCAATCAGTTGCAGCTGTTGCTACATGAAATGTCAGTGCTGAACTTTATCTCACTTCCTGTGCAGTGAGACTCTCAATTTTTAGTATGCCATTTGGGACTGCTGTCCCGCAGTGCTAATTTTCATTGACCAGTTAGAACAAATACTGTGCATGCGCAAAGCTCTGTACATGTGCAGTATCACAGTCATCAAGCCCCTCCCTCAGAATCTGAATACATGCATAACATCAGTAAAATTATGTTTTCATCCAGGGGTTAAATGTCAACTAAATGCAAGAGTTTTACTACATAAAAAAAAATAACAAAATGCTATTTTTAAATCAATAGTTAGAAACAAATGTAGAATTTTAACATACATGTTGAGTAAACTGTAAGGATTGACAATGATGCATATTAATTTTTCTTATGGTCATTATGATAAAACAGTTTTTAAAAAAAAATTCTATCAAAAATGTTCGACTTTTAAAATATTTTTATATTGTGTACAACAATTATTTTGACTATACTTTTAATATGTAAGAGTGTTTAAAAAGCACAGTAAATAGATTTGCCTGCAGTTCTTCAATTTAGCCTCAGAGTGGTGCTGTTGACCACAAAGGTAGAGGACCAAAATATCTGGAAAGCTGATGTTGCTCAGGCAGACATTACAGTCTATCTGGAAACAAAGCAACATTTTACACTCTTTCTCTTGCAATTTTGAATTTACTGGGTATCTTATCTTCTAAACACCTCCTAAGAACATTCCCTGGATTTTAAAGACAAGAAGGCACCTTCAAATTCTGAGATGCCTGACTGTGAAACAAAGCAGACAATGATATGGCAAGTAGTCTTGTTTTGTTCTATCTTTTTCTTTTGTGAGGTTTCTCTTAGTCAGATTCAGTATGCAGTTTTAGAAGAAATGAAGCTGGGTTTCACAGTTGGAAATGTTGCAAAAGATTTGGGCTTAGAAACTGAAGAATTAACGACAAGAAAATTAAAAATTGCATCTCATACCAAAAAGCATTATTTCAATATTAGTTTAGAAGATGGCAGGTTATATGTCATAGACAAGGTGGATAGAGAAGCTATCTGTGGAATGGAAGAAACCTGTATACTAAATCTAGAGCTATTAGTTGAAAATCCTGTGAATGTTTACAATGTTAGAATTGAAATTCAAGATATAAATGACAATTATCCAAGCTTTCCTACAAATATTTACAACATATCAATCAGTGAATCCACTTTACCTGGGACATGTTTTGCTCTAGGGAGAGCTCGGGATCTAGATATAGGTTTAAATTCCATACAGAATTATAATCTTTCTGTCAATGAGAATTTCAAATTGGGAGAAAAAATTAGCTCGGAAGGAATTAAATATCCAGAACTTGTGCTTGAAAAGTCTCTAGATAGGGAAAGACAACAATTATATGAATTGACTTTAATTGCTTTTGATGGCGGTAAACCTGTTAAAACTGGAACTGCTAGAATTAAGGTTGTGGTTCAAGATATAAATGACAATTATCCAGTTTTTAGTCAGGACGTCTATAGAATCAGTATGAATGAAGATGCACCAAGTGGTTCTGTGGTTCTCCGTCTAAATGCAACAGATAAAGATGAAGGTTCTAGTGCACAAATAGCATACTCTTTTAGTCACATATCTGAAAATCCAGAAGATATTTTTACTTTAGACACAAAAACTGGAATCATTAATACAAAAGTCGCACTGGACTTTGAAACTACAAAGAATTATGAGATGACTGTGGAAGCTAGAGATGGTGGTGGTTTAGTAACACACTGTAGGATCTTGATACAGATTGAAGATGTCAATGACAATGCACCTGAGATATTGCTAGAATCACTGTTTATGCCAATTCCAGAGGACTCCTTGCCTGGAATACTCATAGCCCTAATACATGTCAATGATCTAGATTCTGGAAAGAATGGTGAGGTGACATGCCAAATAACAGAAATGCTACCATTTCAATTAATCCCATCATCTCATAATTATTACAAACTAGTTACCACAGGTCAGTTGGACAGAGAAACAATTCCTATTTATAATCTCACAATTACAGCTGAAGACCAAGGCTCTCCACCAATGTTAACTAAAAAAAATCTTCTGCTCACTGTTTCTGACATAAATGACAACCTACCTGCTTTTGAGAGATCAAACTACATAACTTATGTTCTAGAACATAACATTCCTGGAGCCTCGATACATAGAGTCCATGCATCAGATACTGATGCTGGGGAAAATGCTGACATTTTATATTCATTAATCCAATCATATATCGATGAAATCACAATTTCTTCATATGTTTCCATAAACTCAGAATCAGGGATTATCTACGCACAGAGGTCTTTTGACTATGAGCAGCTACGAGAGTTTAATTTCCAAGTAATGGCTAACGACAGGGGATCTCCTCCTCTAAGAAGCAATGTCACAGTGAAGATATGTGTTATTGATAAGAATGATAATGCTCCCAAGATTCTCTACCCATCACCAGACACTGACGGAACAGCTTTATTTGAATTTATTCCCCGTTCTTCTGAGAAGGGTTATTTAGTAACCAAAGTGATTGCAGTGGATGCAGACTCTGGACACAACGCCTGGCTCTCTTATCACTTACAGCAAGTTCCTGACTCATCTTACTTCACCATTGGACAATACACAGGAGAAATTAGGATAGCACGAGACTTGCAAGATACTTCTTCTCTGAGAGAAAAAATTGTAGTTATGGTAAAAGACAACGGTGTCCCCTCTCTCTCTGCCACAGTGACGTTAAACCTGGTTGTGGCTGAAAATTTCCAACAAGTTCTTCCAGAGATTGTCAAACATCCGAGACAATCAGATACTTCCTCTAATGTAACCTTTTATCTAGTAATATCCATCTCTCTGATTTCTCTTTTATTCATAATAACAGTGATAGTTACAGTCATTGCTAAATGCAGAAAGTCAGGTAATCCTTCAACATTTGGAAGTTTAAGTAGAGCCTGGTACCCGCAGCTCTCGTTGAATTACCCTACTCAGCTCAGTGATGGATCATTACCTCTGCCATATTCATATGATCTTTGTGTAACTCTCGACTCGAGACAGAATGAAATTGCCTACCTGAAACCAACCAAGAATGTTCCTACAGACAATCTTATCGATACTGGGGATCCAGCAACTGCAAATGATTCTACTAAAGACGGTTTTCCGTCACCTAGTATTATGCAGGTAAGAGGAACCTTATTTATTTTCTCCCCCTCTTTCTTTCTATATATTTGTGTTTTGACATGTAAATACAATAGATCTATAAATGTTAAAATACAAAATTATTAAATTAATAGGTTTAAACTATTGAATAGCACTTTCTTGATAAAATCATTTTTTTTCTCTCTAAAGCTAAGCGTCTCTTTCTTCCAATCATTAATCATTAATCCGACTGCACAAGTGCATTGATATTGTGTTTATATTCAAGTCTGAATTCTCTCTCTTTTCAAATAGAGCCAATTTCTAAATACTGTCACTTGTTTCTTAAAAATATAGGCCTCATTCACCTCTTTCTAATAAAGCATGGAACCAAAATTATTTCTCATATACTTATCTCCCACCGTGACTATTGTAAACTACTCTTAAACCGTCTGCCTTCTCATACCAATCTGAGCTTGGCTCTCTCTACTTGTATCACCTAATTTTTGTCCAAATACTCATATAAATAGACAGTAAGTAATTACCACTATTATTTGGTATTGGAATGAATTTTGAAACAAAAATGAAGTTTAGCAAATTATCGTGCAGCAATTAGTGTCTTCCTAATGTGCAAATATTACAGGGAAACTAATTTGTGCAAAATATGAAGTTGGAGGAATTTTCCATAACACATGATAAGTCAAATATGGTCTTTAATACAATTGTGGAAGGATACTTTTCTTTAGAAGCACAATATTCTTTAACCTAACACAACGTGATTTTAATTAGTAAATGAATGAAACGCCTCATACCAAGAACTTTTGTTACTTTGTATCCCAAAGCCTGGCTTACTGTTTTATTAAAGATCATATCTGGCAACTGAAAATTAGATTATTGTACAAGATTGATGGAACTTGTTGCTGACTTGTGAAAAAACAAAACAAAAACAAATATGTTTGTATGGTAGAATGGGTGTCATGTATAAATGTGGAACACAATCAGTTAGCGCCAAGTAATTCTGCTATCAGCGTGTGCGCCTATTTATAATGCAGACTCTTGACAAATTTCGGAAGTTTGCCCTGTGTCCAATGCACTAATGCGCTGGTGAAGCCAATGTATAAAAAAAATCAAACCCTGATTAGAATTGGCGCATCTCCACTAGACAATGTTTGCGGAGGTCCCTTTCCCGCACTGATAAGTGTCGGGATATATAAAAAGTGTAATTGCCATTATGCATAACATAACATTTATACTTCTCCTGACACTTTGCAGTGCGGAATGTTTTATATATGTCCCCAATAATGTTTGCATTCCGGTTCTATCAGTATTAATATAATGACGAACTGAAATGTATAGAGGACAAGGTCGTTTCAATGAATAACTGTAATTAGGAGAAGTATAATTGTTATGTTGTATTGGTGATCTAAGAGGGCCAGGCAGTCATTTAACTTCATGGAATTACGTTATTTTCTACTGTGAATTTTATCAAATTACAATCTTCTAAATTAATAGGAGGAAAACTGGGATAATTATATAATGCTTTTCATGGAGATGGACATCTTAACTGTTGCTATTATGTCTGGATGCCTAAAAGGATTATGGAACCTCTGTTGAATAAGAGATTCTTCCCTTCTGTGTTACCATGCCTCAACTATATAGACACATAAGCTGCAAAATATAATCCTCACTATGACTATGCCTATACACTTTAAACCAACTAGCTGCCACAGATAAATAGGTATAAAGGTGTAATCCATTTTGCATTAATGGGAACAGAACAAGAGAAATATGCATGGAAAATTAGAACAATATGTTTAGTTGCTAAGCTGTAGTTTATAGTGGTGTGTAGGAGTCAACAATGATATAGCACCCTGTGAAACGATCAAACACACCCTCCCAACATTAGACCTATGTTACCCTCTGAATCTAAATACTTATCTATGATATTGTTTCTGCACATGTCTTAGTTCAAAGGCAAATTGACCTGTCCTGGATGGTATCTTTTGTTTGTGCGATGCATGCCCCTGCCTTCAGTCTCTTGGAGATCCAAATGAACCTTGGCACCTTAGAACAACAGTGGTAGCTAGATCACAGAAGTGTTTTTTTTCTTCTTTAAGGACCTCTGAGTGTCTCCAAACAGGTCTTTTTGACAATTGTGACTTGGTATTTTCCTGTAGGACTTTTTCTGGAACTTTGAATATTTTCTTCCAGGTTTGCATATTAGTTGTGCTTCAGCCATTATCACCAGCAGTGGGGCTTTTTTTTCCAATTCCCTGCCACAAAGATGGTACAAAAAAAAACAAATTCTCATTCAAGCCTAGCAGCTTTATTCATCTTATATAGGATTAATATGGCAGTGTGTACACTTTTGCCTTGTTGTCCAGGACTTCCAGTGCTGATTTCCTGCCTGTGGATGTGTTACTGCGTGTTCCCCTTTTGTAGCACTATTACAGTTATGGCAAATATTTTTTAAGCCTAAATGACCATTGTTCTGCAGGATACCAAGTTAAAGATCTCAAAGTGCCATTTTCCCTGAGATTATGCTTCCAAATCTCCTTTCCATTGCATACTTTGCTCATTTTAGCTTCCCGTACGCTTTGTTATTTTTCCATTTTCTTTTGTTGCCTTATCTCAGAGTTATCCTGTGTGCTCCACTTACCTCTATATACGAGGAGTGTGACAATGAACTCAGATGGTAAGTGCCACCTCAGAGGCTCCCAGGTGCCTTATGTGGCACCCATGCCATAGGTTCACTATCACTGCTCTTATTTATACTATTGGATAACTCATTTTATAATACATCACGTGTGAACAGTCTATTCCCAAATTAACCATATATAATCCATCTGAGGGATCTGCAGGTAGAACTTCAAGGACTATCCCCCCTCCAACATCACTAACAAAAGAGATATGTATTATTTACAAACTCTGTGTATCTGTTTCCACGGATATCAGCAGAAGACAGAAGAAATTTTACCTATTTTATTAAGTATTTTTATATTAAATATGACTGCCACCTTGCCAACATTTTCACATTCACAGTAGGTAGGTTTGCTATACTGTTTAACATCAAACACATTCTTCTTTGTAAAAAAAAAAATCTGAAAATTGCCATATTATATCCTTATAACATTTGTGTTACTCTTAAATGTTTCTGTACTGTGATTGCTTTGTATATTATACAGCAAGCATCAAATGCTTATATTACATGTGTTATATAACTCAGATGAAAAAGACAAGATCATTTAAAAAATGCTGAAATTCCCTAGTTCTGCCTCAGTGTGGTGCTGTTGACCAATAAGGTAGAGAATTTGGATAACTGAAAAACATACTGATGCTTATAATAGGCAGACACTGCAGTACAACGGAAAGCAAAGCAGCATTTAATCTCTCTCTCTCTTTCATAATTTTTATTTTTAAGTGGATTTATATTTTCTTATCATCACCCCCTGGAAATTAAAAAAAGAACCTCAGATCTAAGATGATCCAAAATACTGGCAAAAAAAGGAACATGACATGGCAAGTAATATTTTTCTCTATTGCTCTGCTTTGGGAGATTGTTTGTGGTCAAATCCAGTATTCCATTTTAGAGGAAATTAAGCCAGGCTCTGTAATAGGAAATGTGGCAAAACACCTGGGTTTGGATACAACAGAATTGTTCCCTAGAAAATTAAAGATAGCTTCTCATACTAAAACGCCATATTTCAACATCAGTTTAGAAAATGGCAACCTATATCTCATAGACAGGGTCGATAGAGAAACAATCTGTGAAATGGAAGATGTATGTTTACTAAACCTGGAAATATTGGCTGAAAATCCGGTAAACATTGTCCATGTTAAAATTGAAATTCTGGATATAAATGACAACCCTCCTACCTTTTCTAAAAGTATATGGGACATAGCAGTAAGTGAATCTGCTTTACCAGGAGCACATTTTGCTCTGGGTAAAGCACATGATCCAGATCTAGGTTCTAATGCTCTACAGAGCTACAACCTTACTGAAAGTCAACATTTTAAATTAAGACTAAAAAATAGTACTGAAGGAATTAAATATCCAGAACTTGTTTTAGACAAGGCTTTAGATCGTGAAAAGCAAAGTTCCTATGACTTAACTTTAACGGCATATGATGGAGGAAAACCTGCAAAAACTGGGACTGCTCTAGTAAGGATTATGGTTCAAGACGCAAATGATAATTACCCACTTTTCACCCAGGATACTTATAGAATCAGTCTACCTGAGAATGAACCAATTGGTACTCTAGTTCTTCAACTAAATGCTTCAGATAAAGATGAAGGTTCTAACGCACAAATAACTTTTTCATTTAGTCATATTACTGAATATGCAAAGGACATCTTCAGTTTAGACGCTCAAAATGGATCTATAAAGACAATCAGAGCTGTGGATTTTGAGTATAAACAATACTATGAAATGACTGTGGATGCAAAGGATGGGGGTGGTTTAGTGACTCACTGTAGGGTACTGATACAGATCGTTGATATCAATGACAATGCACCAGAGATATTGCTAGCATCACTGTCAACTCCAATTCCAGAGGATTCCTTGCCCAGAACAATCATAGCTCTAATTCATGTGAGTGATCTGGATTCAGGAAAAAATGGTGAGGTGACATGTGAGATAACAGATTCATTGTTATTTAAATTAATACCATCATCTAATGATTACTACCAACTTGTTACAGCAGGTTCGATAGACAGAGAAACAACTGCGGTTTATAATATTACATTGCTTGCAAAAGATGAAGGTTCTCCACCAATTTTAACCAAAAAAGTTATTCAACTGACTATAGCAGATGTGAATGATAATCTTCCAGTGTTTGACAAATTAAGTTATATTGCATATGTTTCAGAAAATAACCTGCCAGGAACCTCAATACATACTGTCCATGCATCAGATATTGATGCTGGTGAGAATGCCCAAATGTTGTATTCCATTTTTAACTCCATTATTGAAGATATCCCAATTTCTTCGTATATATCTATAAATTCAGTAACAGGAGTTCTTTATGCACAGCGTTCATTTGACTATGAACAACTTCCAGAATTTCAGTTCCAAGTTATGGCTACAGACAAAGGATCTCCTCCTCTAAGCAACAATATCACAGTGAGGATATGCATCATTGATAAGAATGATCATGCTCCCAAGATTCTCTACCCATCACCAGACACAGAGGGAACAACATTATTTGAATTTATTCCCCGTTCTTCTAAAAAAGGTTATTTAGTTACTAAAGTGATTGCGGTGGATGCTGATTCTGGACACAATGCATGGCTTTCTTATCATTTACTGGAGGTTTCTGACCTCTCTTTTTTTATTATTGGTCAACACACAGGGGAAATCAGGATAGCACGAGACTTACAAGACACAGACTCTTTACGACAAAAAGTTGTGGTTATGGTAAAAGACAATGGAGACCCCTCCTTATCTGCAACAGTCACGATACACCTAGTTGTGGCAGAAAACTTCCAACATGTTCTTCCAGAAATTGTCAAGCAACCAAGTAAATCAGATGGTTCATCTAATGTAACCTTCTATCTGGTGGTTTCCATCACTATGATTTCGATGTTGTTTATTTTGACAGTGGTTATTACAATCATTGCAAAGTGCAGAAAGTCAAATACTCCAACATCTTTTGGAAGTTTAGGTAGAACCTGGTATCCCCAGCTATCACTTAACCCCCCTTCTCAATTCAGTGATGGCTCTTTACCTTTTCCATACTCCTATGACGTTTGCGTAACTCTCGACTCAACTCAGAATGAAATTGCTTATTTGAGACCAGTCCAGAATGTTCCCACAGACAACCTTATCGATACTGGTGATTCTGCAACGGGAAATGATTCCACCAGAAACAGTTTTACTTCCATCACACTTAACCAGGTAAGGTTAACCCTTATCTGAAACCGATCCAGAATGTTCCCACAGATAATCTCATTGATACTGGTGATTCAGCAACAGAAAATGATTCTGCAAGGCACAGTTTTCCTTCAGCTAGTCTCATGCAGGTAAGGGAAATAAAAGATTTGTATTACAATGTAACATTATGTAAAAATGGCATATAGAATATATTATAACATATGTAAGTGTATGTGAGTGCATATATACATATGCAGGGGTCCATGAATATACATAGGAGGAGGGCAATAAGGCAAACTTGCCCCTTCACTCTCCTGAGAGTCCATCATACCCCCACACACCCTTTTTAATGCATATTAGAGTGATCTCCTCAAACTACCACAATAGTGTGAGGCTATGAGAGCAAAGTCTGTGTTTAGTGCACAGGCCCTAATCTGACACACTAAAAGACATTGGGGAAGAACAGGAAAAGGCTGTATTTGTGCACTAGATTCAGACTGCTCAGGCTCCGTGATGGAACACCAGGGACTCTCTCTACCAAGCGATAAAACATATGTAATTCGTACAGGAATAAGGACGTATCCTGAGATGGGAATGTAAAAGTTCATACAGATATCCATGTTGGGATCTACTCTCTAGACAGTGAGCAATTGTAAAACACACAAGGAAATACCAAATATCATTTTTTTAAAGGTGAGTTGGAAAAATTCTCCAACTTGCCAAGCTTTTCAATGCAGCTATTATTGTCTTGAATGTTGCTTTTCCTTTGTCAGTTCACCTCAATGCACTATTTAATGAATTATCCTTACTGAGTTTTATACACATAGAGTGCCCTCCACAAAATACTTTCACTCTTGGTAAATATGAGCAAAGAAGGCTGTGAAAATGTGTCTTTATTGTTTAACCTTTTTGTCTCTTCTAATAAAAATACACAAAAATACAAGCTGTAATGGATATCAAACAGTTGCAAACACAACATAGCTTTCTCCATATTTTTTTTAATTGTTAAATGTATGTGAGGCACAATTATTGGCACCCCCATGAATGCATATGAGAAAAATATAGTTGAAGTATATTCCAATTGATATTTTACATGTTTAAGTACACCTGGGTGACTAGGAACAGGAAATTGTTCAACCATTACTTCCTATTTCACAGGGGTAATGAATATTATGTAACATATAGGCCAAAACGCCTATTCATTTATTGGCAATAAACACCAGAAGTGAGTTTGGCACACACAGGTGGGTCGATTCACTAAAATTCAACTTTGGAGGTTGACTTTGATTTTGAGACTAAGTCAAATTCGACACCCGAGTTTGACTTAGTATCAAAAATGGTTTTGATCAATTTGCCTCCCATGACTTTCAAAGGAGAAGATTCAAACCTGTCCTTATTTTCAAGTCAAAAGCAAGGTCCGAAAATGGCCATCCCAGTTCCCTGACTTGGACCCCATAGAAAACCTGAACTGAAGAGGAGAGTCCATCAGCATCAATCTCGACATTTGAAGGATCTAGAGAGATTCTGAATGCAAGAATGGTCCCTTGCATTTTATTCTCCAACCTGGCATTATAGGAGAAGACTCAGAGCTGTTATCTTGGGAGTGGGAGGTGGCACAATTGTTTGCACATATATTTAACAATTTTTAATTTTTTTTTTTTTATAAACCTGTGTTCTGTTTGCAATAGTTTGATATCCATAGCAGCAAGGTATTTTTGTTTATTTTTTGAAGAAAAGATCTAAAGGTTACACAATAAAAGTAATTATTCATAGGCTTGTTTGTTCATATTTACCAAGAGTGCCAATATTAGTGCATGGCATTGTATAATGCTTAATAAAGGTCAAGTACCATATGGAGCATATGAAGAACATTATGGATGTCCATACCATCTAGCATAGGGAATGTTTTTTTACTACTGAAGTATCTTGTGGAGACGTGGTCTGTACCATATGTGTAATATATTTATTTTGCTTATGTATGTTATATAATATGACTATTTTTTGCACCCCTTTAAATCCATGTTGGTCTTATAACTTATTTATATTATAACTGCAGTTTTGAATGATATAGTTACAATCAAGTTTCTGTGCAGATTGACACTATATTTAAGAGACTGTTCTTCAAGTATCCCCGATTTCCGTTATAAATCAACCATTACATCATTCATTAATAGGTTATGTATCCTACACAATGCTCTATTACTTAACCCTTTCGCGACCTTATGACTAGTTAACTTTTCATAAGAGCCGCAGCGTTAGGGACCTTATGACGAGTTAACTCGTCATGCAGTCTAGCCGGCAGTGCGCTCCGTGTGCAGCGCCAGCCAGTCTGAAACGGGTCCAGGACTAAGCCTCACACCCGAGGCAAAGCTCCTGGACCTGATCGGTGGATTTCCTGGCATGTGATCGCAGTGATTGAGTGATCACTGCAATAACATGCAAATTAGATGGCAAAATCAATGTGTTCACACACTGAATTTGCCTCTAATTCACTCCGTGTGCTTCATGTACTTATAATGAAGCACAGAGAGTGACCTGCAAGTGAAAAATAAATAAATAAAAAACATTTAAAAAATTAACCCTTTCCTTGCTGATCACAGTTTGTAACTGTGATCAGTTTCCTTCCTCTTTATGGCTCTCAATTCGTTTTGTTTTTTACAATTTTCTTTTATTTTTGCAATTTTAAAGTTTTTTTTAATAAATAAATGTCATTGTAATATATTTATTTAATTAAATTTAAACCCTGCATGCCTGTTCCGTGATTCTTATGGATCTGACATCGCACTCTTCCGTTTTTTTTCTGGCTTTTATTAGTTAGTTAATTAGTTGGGATAAGTGGGTTAGTGTTGCACTAGTTATGTAACTTATTATTGGGAAAATAATGGGGAAAAACATTTTCCCCCCAAAATTTCCTCTTTTATATGTATTTTTTAATACTAAAATGTAAATAATTTGTATGTATATGGCATCAAAAGAAAGCTCTAACTGTCCTTTAAAAAATAACATATAACTTGTATGGGTGAGTTAAATGAGAGAGAGGAAAATTATGTTTCAACAAACACAAATTTAAAATCGCTCTGGTCCTTGGCCCAGGAAAATCCCTGGTCCCGAAAGGGTTAATGGTCTAAAAAAATTAACTTTGGAAGGTAAATGTAAAGTAGTAAAATAGGCCTTTTCAAAAGCTACCTTAGGTATTTTCATGGTAAAATTTTACCTTAGATATTTTCATGGAAAATTTAAACTCTGTAGTATGCATGTTTTTAATATTTTAATTTAATGTTATATATTACCATGTACATTGTATTTCACATTAACTCTAATGGAAAATCCAGAAATTATGTAAGTTGTTTGTGTAAAATAATTCAAATATTATTTACTAGAAGTATTATGTTTCTGAAGAGCGTATATTGGGTATATGGAACTAGCAATCATTTTCAAACTTACTTGTCATTATAGTAGTGGTATAGTATAGTATACTAGTAGTGTGTGTACATGTGCAGTACTGTCAGAATGCATGTATTGATACACTAAACCTGAAGTGGGGATGGCATTTGGGTCATATGTTGTAATGGAATCTTTGTCAATGGGCCAAACAGTTATTCCATTTATATCCCTCTCTATGTGAAAATCAGTTTAGTGCAATTTGTTTGCCATTTTGTAATGAAAAAAAAAGAAAAGAACTAGAAAATTTAGCACTTAATGTATTTTCGTTTTCTGATACCGAATAACTAATAATTAGCACATTTTACATAATGAACACATTAAAGGGTCTAACATTTACTTTGTGTGCTTTTTAGATTATATTTGTTCAAAATATAAAATGATTAGTGTACATTTGTTGTCTAAATCTTGTAAATGTATTTTTGTGAAAATTATCCCTGCAGTACTTCATTTTAGCCTCAGTGTGGTGCTATTGGTCAATATGGTAGAGGAGATAGATAAAATACCGATGCTTGCAATAGAAAAATACTGCAGATTAACAGGAAGCAGAGGAACATTGTACAGTCTTTCTCTTGCAATTAGAATTATAATGTGGATATTGGGTTCTTCTTTTCAACATTCATTGGATACTGAAAAGAACCTGGTCAGTTTCACACAACTGTTAAGGATTATCCAATATAACAGGACAAAGGGGACAATGACATGGCAAGTAGCATTTTTCTCTATCCTTTTCTTTTGTGAGATTGCTTCTGGTCAGATTCAGTATTCCATTTTGGAAGAAATGAAGCAAGGTTCTTTAGTTGGGAATGTGGCAAAAGATCTAGGCTTAGATGCTAAAGAATTGCCTATTAGAAAACTAAAAATAGCATCTCATACTAAAAAGCATTATTTTAACATTAGTTTAGAAAATGGCAACCTATATGTCATAGACAGGGTTGATAGAGAAGCAATATGTGAAATGGAAGATCCATGTATACTGAACCTTGAAACATTGTCTGAAAATCCTGTGAGTGTCTTCCATGTTAAGATTGAAATTCAGGATATAAATGACAATCCTCCACATTTTTCTAGGAATGTATTTAATGTAACAATAAGTGAATCTGCGTTACCTGGAACACATTTTGTTTTAGAAAACGCACGAGATGCAGATCTAGGTTCCAATTCTTTACAGGGCTACAGTCTTACTCCGAATAACCATTTCAAATTGGGAGAAAAAGTTAGCACAGATGGATTTAAATATCCAGAACTTGTGTTAGAAAAGAATCTGGATCGTGAAAAAAAGAGTTCCTACGAATTTATTTTAACAGCTTTTGATGGGGGCCAGCCTATGAAAACAGGAACTGCGCTAATTAAAATTATGGTTCAGGATATAAATGACAACTTTCCTGCGTTCAGCCAGGACATTTATAGAATCAGTTTGGATGAAAATGCGCCGGTTGGTTTTGTAGTTCTCCATCTAAATGCCACAGATGAAGATGATGGTGCGAATGCACAAATAACATACACATTTAGTCACATTCCTAAAAATGCCAAGGATGCTTTCAGTTTAGACCCACAAAGTGGAATCATCAGGACAATTGGATCACTGGATTTTGAGGATAAACAAACCTATGAAATGACAGTGGAGGCAAAGGATGGTGGTGGTTTAGTTACTCACTGTCGGGTACTGATACAGATTATAGATATCAATGACAATGCTCCTGAAATAGTAGTAGCATCACTTTCTACTCCAATTCCAGAAGATTCCTTGCCCGGAACACTCATCGCTCTAATTCATGTGAGTGATCTGGATTCAGGAAAAAATGGCGATGTGACATGTGAGACAACAGATTCATTGTTATTTAAGTTAATACCATCATCTAATGATTACTACCAACTTGTTACAGCAAGTTTGATAGACAGAGAAACAACCGCGGTTTATAATATTACATTGCTTGCAAAAGATGAAGGTTCTCCACCAATTTTAACCAAAAAAGTCATTCAACTGATGATAGCAGATGTAAATGATAATTTGCCGATTTTTGATAAATTAAGTTATATTGCATATGTTTCAGAAAATAACATGCCAGGAACTTCAATATACAGTGTCCATGCATCAGATATTGATGCTGGTGAGAATGCCCAAATGTTGTATTCCATTCTCAACTCCATTATTGAAGATATACCAATTTCTTCGTATATATCTATAAATTCAGTAACAGGAGTTCTTTATGCCCAGCGTTCATTTGACTATGAACAACTTCGAGAATTTCAGTTCCAGGTTATGGCTAAAGACAAAGGAACGCCTCCTCTAAGCAACAATATCACAGTGAGGATATGCATCATTGATAAGAATGATAATGCTCCCAAGATTCTCTACCCATCACCAGATACAGAAGGAACATCCATATTTGAATTTATACCCCTCTCCTCTGAAAAAGGTTATTTAGTAACCAAAGTGATTGCGGTGGATGCTGATTCTGGGCACAACGGATGGCTCTCTTATTATTTACTAGAGGTCTCTGACTCCTCTTTTTTCATCATTGGTCAACAAACAGGGGAAATTCGGATAGTACGAGACTTGCAGGACACAGATTCTCTACGACATAAAGTTGTGGTTATGGTAAAAGACAATGGAGTCCCCTCCTTGTCGGCAACAGTCACATTAAGCCTGGTTGTGGCGGAAAACTTCCAACAAGTTCTTCCAGAGATCGTCAAACAACCAAGTAAATTCGATACATCGTCTAATGCAACTTTCTATCTGGTAATAGCAATCACCTTGATCTCTCTTCTATTCATTGTGACAGTAATTGTTACAGTCATTGCTAAGTGCAGAAAGTCAGCCACTCCTACAACTTTTGGAAGTTTGAGTAGACCCTGGTATCCTCAGCTTTCCCTGAAATACCCTTCTCAGTTCAGTGATGGCTCATTACCTTTTCCGTACTCATATGATGTTTGCGTAACTCTCGACTCAACTCAGAATGAAATTGCTTATTTGAAACCAGTCCAGAATGTTCCAACGGACAATCTCATTGATACTAGTGATTCAGCAAATGGCAATGAATCTTCTGGAGACCGCTTTCCTTCTGCTAGCCTCACACAGGTAAGGCGAGTCTACTAGTTTCTATTGAAATGCAATTTTAAATCTAATTAAATAATTTCAGTTAACAATTATTTACTATGAATGTATTCAAAATATTGTTTGTATTTTCAAGTTTGTGTTATAAACAGAATGCATTGAACATAAAGACATAAAAACGTTTCTACCTTTCTAACGAGGCTAAAACCAAAAGTAAATTTCATTACACTGGAAACTTGATCATGAATGATGATTGCTAACATATTTAATTTCAATAGCTAATCAACTCACTGTGAATAGTCAAGGTACTTTTGAGTTGAGGGATCAAGGTTTGGTTGTTTGTGTTTGAGATGAGCCATTATAAAATTGCTTGCAGGTTGCATTACCTATATATCATTCAACTATTTCAACATTTTTGCTGCCCTTCACCCTTATTTTTTCTTTTTTGTGTGTTGTTAAGGTTGTATCCTTTCTGTATACATTAACATAATTTTGATCAAGACCATGTGGGTGTATGTGCTTTATCTTTATACTTTCTACAATTTTGATTTGTTCAGTGCTACCCATGATCCGACAATTTCTATTGGATGATGTCATATTCATCCTTTCACTCTCTATGTGAAGATGGGCTAAAATAAAATAAATAGTATGTCACAATCTCTCTAGCACTCTCTCCTTTGTCTGTCTAGCAATACAGGTAAAATATGTATGCACATTATTGTAGGATGCTCCAATGGCAGACACGTATTGCATTGTGGTGTGTCATACTTGTTTAACATGTTATTTTTCAAATCTGTGTATTTAAATTTTTTGCTGCCCTAGGCCTATCTAAAGTCACACACATCCTAATCTTCACTTGCCAACACCGTCCTGTCCAGCCCGCAAATGCCTGTTGAGGATCCACAATCATTGTCCTCAAACACCTTTCCAGTGCCATTTCTGAGCCCAAGCATCTTCCCAGTGTCATATTTGTGCCCAAAACAGCTTCCCGGTGCCAACTTTGTCCCGAAAAACCATCACAGTGTCACTTTTGTGCCCAAACACATTCACAGGGCCATCTCTGTTCCAAAAACAGCTTTCCAGGGCCATCTATGTTCCCATGTTTGTCAGGTTCCATGGAAAGATTGGAGCAGACAGGGATAAAAAAAAAATGGGATTGGCTTAAAAAAGTAGTTTAATATTCCATGGTTGGGGATGGCAAAAAGCTTATCCTTTGCATAGTGCCACCCTAAGCCCAGGCCTTGTTGGCTTTAGCCAAGCTATACTAGTACTTCAAATAAGCTTGGATGCTTAGAATGGAAACACAATATTTGAGAAAACCAAATTCATTTATATCATAGAAGTGATGCACTGAGGAGATATCCAATAGATAAATGGATAACATGTTGAATATGGAAAATTCTGCACATTATATTTTTTCTAAAATTAACATATGGGTGCTATACACTAAGAGTGCACTGTACTGAAGTGAACAATTCTCCAATTGGTCTTTTTTTTGCAACTGAACTGTTTTAGCCTGATTTTCTCAGCTCGGTCACTTCACCATAGTTTTTTTTTTTGTGTAGTGAATTTACCCCAATTATATCAATAACATTCACGATGCTTTGGAATGCAGAACAATTGATTACAGTTGAATATTTAGAATACTTTGTAACACCATAAACATAATGTATACATTAATGCACTACACTTAAACAGCTTTTGATATCCGTTTTTGCATTTCAAAACATTTTTTTCTACTCTACGTATTTTATTTTCATATTATGTTATGGTCTTCATATTTTTAGTGAAAACATGTAGGTTTTAATAAACACTGTTGTTTAAATAGTGGGATGCAGTTCTAATGTTTAAACTCAGGGTGGTGCTGTTGACCAACAAGGTAGAGAATCTGGATTTTTTTAAGATCTACTTACTGATGCTTACAGTAGGCAGACATTACAGCTTTGCAGAAGAAGCAACATTCTATTTTTTCTTGCATTGTGGATTTATCAGTTTATCATAACACGTGGATATTTAAACCGGTTTTTAAACATCCTCTGGATGTTAAGGATTAGCTTATAAAGATGTCTGGGACCACTCCATATAAAAATGGACAAAGGACAGTGACATGGCAAGTAACAATTTTCTCTGTTTTTCTCCTATGTGTTATTGCTTCTGGTCAGCTTCAATATTCCATTTTGGAAGAAATTAAGCAAGGTTCTGTAGTAGGGAATATTGCAAAAGATCTGGGTTTAGATACTAAAGACTTACAAATAAGAAAAGTACAAATTGCATCACAAAGTAAAAGGCATTACTTCAATATCAGTTTAGAAAATGGTGACTTATATGTTACAGACAGGATAGACAGAGAAGCAATTTGTGAAATGGAAGATATTTGTTTACTAAACCATGAGATATTGGCTGAAAATCCTATGAGTGTTTTCCATGTTGTCATTGAGATTCAGGATATAAATGACAATGCTCCGTGCTTTTCTAAGAATATATTTAATGTGGCAGTAAGTGAGTCTTCTTCTCCTGGGACTCAGTTTGTACTGGAAAATGCAAGAGATCCAGACTTAGGTTCAAATTCTTTACAGGGTTATAGTCTTACTCCCAATATGCATTATAAACTGAGGGAAAAAATAAGCACTGAAGGAATGAAATATCCAGAACTTGTTTTAGAAAAGGCTCTGGATCGTGAAAAACAGAGTTACTATGAACTTGTTTTAACTGCGTCAGATGGAGGTCAACCTGTGAAAACGGGAACTGCTCTAATTAAAATTGTGGTGCAAGATGCAAATGATAACTTTCCAATGTTTGATCAGGACACTTATAGGATCAGCTTAAGTGAAAATACACCAAATGGTTTTCTAGTTCTCCATCTAAATGCGTCTGATATAGATGACGGCTCTAATGCAAAGATAACATATTCATTTAGCCATATCCCTAAAAAAGCAATGGATATTTTCAGCATTGACCCGACCAGTGGGTATATTACAACAAAGGGACCCTTGGATTTTGAAGTAACACGAAACTTTGAAATGACTGTAGAAGCGAAAGATGGTGGTGACCTTGTGACTCACTGTACTGTATTGATACAGGTCGTAGATATTAATGACAATGCTCCTGAAATAACAATAAAATCACTGTTAACACCAATTCCAGAAGATTCCGAGCCTGGTACATTGATTGCACTAATTAATGTTAATGATCAGGATTCGGGGGAAAATGGAGACGTGACTTGCCAGATAACAGAACTATTTCCTTTTGAATTAATAGCATCATCTAATAGTTACTATAAGCTTGTAACTACCAGCCTTATGGACCGAGAAACCATTTCTATGTATAATATCACAATTATAGCCCAGGATGAAGGAACACCACAGATGTCAACTAAGAAAATAATTAATTTGGTTCTTTCAGACATAAATGACAATCCACCAGTTTTCAATAAACCACGCTATATTGTATATATTCCAGAAAATAACACACCTGGATCCTCAATACTCAATGTCCAAGCATCCGATTTGGATGATGGTCCGAATGCGCAAGTATTATATTCACTAATCAATACAAATATTAATGACATTCCTGTTTCTTCGTATGTTTCCATAAATTTAGAAAGTGGTGTTCTTTACTCGCAACGGTCATTTGACTATGAACAACTGCGAGAATTTCAAGTCATGATAAAGGCTAAAGATAGAGGTTCTCCACCTTTAAGCAATAATGTCACAGTGAGGATATGCATCATTGATCAGAATGATAACTCTCCCAGGATTTTGTACCCATCACCAGACACAGAGGGAACAGCTTTGTTTGAATTCATTCCACGTTCCTCTGAGAAAGATTATTTAGTAACCAAAGTGATTGCAGTGGATGCAGACTCTGGACACAATGCCTGGCTCTCATACCACATACTGCAAGTTCCTGACTCATCATTTTTCACCATTGGACAACTCACAGGGGAAATTAAGATAGCACGAGACTTGCAAGATACAGACTCTCTAAGACAAAAGATTGTGATCATGGTCAAAGACAATGGAGTTCCTTCTTTGTCTGCAACAGTCAATTTGAATTTGTTTGTTGCAGAAAATTTCCAACAAGGTCTTCCAGAGGTAGTCAGACAACCAAGTGCTTCAGATTCCTCATCCAATGTAACATTTTATCTTGTGATAGCCATTACTCTGATTTCCCTTCTTTTCATTGTGACAGTGGTTGTTACAGTCATTGCTAAGTGCCGGAAGTCAAATACTCCTACAGCCTTTGGAAGTATAAGTAGAGCCTGGTATCCTCAGCTTTCCCTTAAACCCCCTTCTCAATTCAGTGATGGTTCATTGCCTATTCCATACTCGTATGACGTTTGTGTAACTCTCGACTCAACTCAGAATGAAATTGCTTATTTGAGACCAGTCCAGAATGTTCCCACAGACAACCTTATCGATACTGGTGATTCTGCAACGGGAAATGATTCCACCAGAAACAGTTTTACTTCCATCACACTTAACCAGGTAAGGTTAACCCTCATTATAAACGGCTTTGCATTGATCTAAAAATTCCAAGTATTAGTAAATGTAATCAAAATGTCAATACTATAAGCAAAAAACTAAATTCTCTCAAAGACTTGAATTATTGAGCTTTAACTCTCACTAGTAAAACAACACTATGGACCATATATTTTTAATAATCTATATAATCTATATCATATATTATAATACATAAATAATCATATTAAATAAGCTTTACATAATAGCTGTCTAATGCAATTAATACGCATAATGCCATACGTAATGGCTTTGCCTGAAATAAATGAATAAGCCGTCATGTATAAGCTGTCCCATTTTAAAAAAAAGAAACCTATTCAAAATGTTCAGTTATTTTACCATGTAGCAACAACTGCTGCACGTGTCATGGCTGCCATCTTGGCTTGTTGTTTGGGTCTGAGCTCTGGCTCTCAAATTATGTGGCCCCACCCCCCTACTGTTCAGACAAGACTTTGCACATTGCACAGCTTGTATATTGGAAACAAGGCTACTGGGAGATCTCACTGTAACCCTATTACCAGTATACTAGCTGTGTAATGTACACAGTCTTGTCCCTTAAAGTAACAGCTGCATAAATGTCATCTTCTAGACTTCCCATGAGCTAACATTACATGTTTCTTGTAAACCTTTAGGTTATCTGCCTTACTTCAAATTGTAAAACTATAAATAATACAGATTTTTGAACGGTTCTAATTAATAATGGGACAGCTATGCATTTCCTTTCATGTTACATATGTATACAATCCAAAATATACTGATACTGTACAAGTTAAACAAGGCACAGTCTATTTACCACTGTTGTGATGCATATATTTTATGCTAATTCAGTGAAACTATAGTGAATTTCAGTTTAACTTAGCAAATCATCTTTTGCAATTACAAATGTATTTAATCTTGATTAGAATTTTGGATCATGGACACTCCTGTTTTCAATTAACTGTACCTTCTTTCCATTTTTGTGAATTTAATAAAGGAACACTTCTAGACTCCTTCCTTGCTCTTTCCACTCCCAATGGCAAATTCTCTCTCAGGCTGCTTTATATGTCTGGAACTCACTTCTATTGAATATTTTGCTTGCAAATTACATTGGTAAATAATATAACTCTGTACATTATTGGCACTATGTAAGAACATGTGAATGGGGTTTATTTATAAAGTCGACTGTGGGACAAAGTTCTAAAAATGGTCCAGTCATCATGAAGACAAATGGGATGTTCCTGCTGATTAGATGCATTTTATAACTCTGGCGAAAACATTACCATTATACATTATTTTCTTTAGATTTAAGGAGCGAACCTAAATAACTATAGAATGGCTTTCAGTTTAACATGATTTTAGATTTCACATAATTGTAGCCTCAAATATTTTTTTTAGAATTTATTGCATTTACACCTCTATTTTATTTACTGTGCTGAGAAAAGCTATATAACTAGCATATGACTTCACTGTACAGCCAGTTGTACTTTATACTTTAAAGGGTATTCATTAAAAGTGAATTGACAAATGGAACTGAAACATGCATTAGCTGAGTTGGAAACATTTTCCAAATTGTCTATATTCCCAACTGAGCTGTTGATGCCCCTCACCCACTAATTATGTCTAAACCAACAAAAAAAAAAGTCATAAATTGTGAATAGTATAAACAAATTAAACAAACAGGTACATTTTGCATATTTCTATTTGTAACATTTTTTTATTGAAATAATTTTTTTAGTTATCGTTGGAGGTGAAACTTGGTATTCAAATGTTATAGTGTATTTTCAGACACATCTTATATTTTAGAATGTAAAAAAAAAATCAGTGTTAGAAAATATATTTGTTTTTCGTATGCATTATGAAATTTTATATTGTTCTACATATTGTAATCCATTTATTATAATATCTACTTTGGTTTCAATTTAACATTCTTTCTATGAAACATTAGACTTAAAGAAAAAAACATTTTAACCTTTATGTGTTGGATAATATTTTTTATTTAAGAATTGTATCACATTTCTTTTTCCATAAAATCAAAACCTTCCTAATTTTTATTTTGTGAACCTAGAACACCATCATTTAAATATGTCCCTGCAGTTCTTAAATTTGGCCTCAGTGTGGTGCTGTTGACCAACAAGGCAGAGGATCTGTACATCTAGAGAACTAATGCTGCATACTCTAGGCAAACACTGCAGTTCAACAGGAAGAAAGCACACATTTGCACCATTTCTTTTGAAATCTGGATCTTTTGGATCTTATGCTAAGAAGAGGATCCTGGACATTGCTTATTTAAATCTTCTAAATATTACATATCAGCTTCAAAGATTTCTTGGAATGATTGGATATAAACATACCCATCTATCAATGGCATGGCAAGTAGTATGTTTTTCTATCACTCTTATTTGTGAGATTGCTTCTAGTCAGATTCAGTATTCAATTTTAGAAGAAATGAAGCAAGGGTCTGTAGTAGGGAATGTTGCAAAGGACCTGGGCTTAGATAAAAATGAATTAATAACTAGAAAATTAAAAATTGCATCTTTTACTAAGAAACAGTATTTTAGTATAAATATGGAAAATGGCAATATACTTGTTATGGATCAGCTGGATAGAGAAGCTATCTGTGCAATAGAGGACATTTGTTTAGTGAATCTGGAGATCTTGGCTGAGAATCCTGTGACTGTTTTCCATGCTGAAATTGAAATTCAGGATATAAATGACAATGCTCCAAGCTTTTCTAAGGATACATTTGATGTAGCAATAAGTGAATCTGCCTTACCAGGAACACATTTTGCTCTGGGGAAAGCAAGGGATTCAGATATAGGTTCTAACTCAATACAAAGCTATAACCTTACTGTCAATAAACATTTTAAATTAGGAGAGAAAATTAGCTCAGAAGGAATTAAATATCCCGAACTTGTGCTGGAAAAACCTCTCGATCGTGAAAAAGAAAAATACTACCAATTAATTGTAACTGCTTCTGATGGAGGTAAACCTGTGAAAACTGGGACTGCTGTAGTTAAGGTTGTGGTCCAGGATGCAAACGATAACTTTCCTGTATTCAGTAAGGACACTTACAGGATCAGTTTAAATGAAGATATTCCAACAGGCTCTCTAGTTATATGTTTAAATGCCTCTGATAAAGATGAAGGGTCTAATGCACAAATAACATATTCGTTTAGTCATATTCCTGAAATCGCCAAGGATACTTTCTCCATAGATCCTCAAAGTGGGAACATTAAAACAAGTGGGCCACTGGATTATGAAATGACACAAAATTACGAAATGACCGTGGAGGCTAAAGATGGTGGTGGATTAGTGACTCACTGCTCTGTATTCATACAGATTGTAGATGTCAATGATAATGCACCGGAGATACTACTAGCTTCAATGACTACACCAATACCAGAGGATTCCTTGCCGGGAACACTTATCGCACTAATTCATGCCAATGATCAGGATTCAGGAGTAAATGGTGAGGTTACATGTCAAATCACACAACCATTACTGTTTAAATTATTACCATCAACTAGTGGCTATTACAAACTCATTACCTCAAGTTACATAGACAGAGAAGTAACCTCACTTTATAATGTTACGATTATATGTCAAGATGAAGGCTCTCCAGAAAAGGTAACCCGAAAAAGTATTCAACTGAATGTTTCAGATGTTAATGATAATTCTCCGGTTTTCAATAAGCTGAGTTACCTTGCATATGTTGTAGAACACAACCTACCAGGGACCTCGATACACAGCGTCCATGCTTCCGATCTTGATACTGGTGAAAATGCTCATATACTGTACTCTATTCTCAACACTAATATCGATGATATTCCAGTATCTTCCTATATTTCTATAAACACAGAAACTGGAGTTATTTATGCACAGCGTTCATTTGATTATGAGCAGCTACAAGAGTTGCAGTTCCACGTTATTGCTAAGGACAGGGGATCACCTTCACTGAGCAGCAATGTCACAGTGAGGATATGTATCATCGATAAGAATGATAATACTCCTAAAATTCTCTACCCATCACCAGACTCTGAGGGCACAGGGTCATTTGAATTTATTCCTCGCTCTTCTGAGAAAGGTTATCTTGTGACCAAAGTGATCGCAGTGGATGCAGACTCTGGACACAACGCGTGGCTTTCTTATCATTTACTGCAGGGTCCGGACTCGCCTTTCTTCACCATTGGTCAGCACACAGGGGAAATTAGGCTAACCCGAGACTTTCAAGACACAGACTCTTTAAGACAAAAAATTGTAGTTATGGTGAAAGACAATGGAGTCCCATCTTTGTCTGCGACAGTCACTTTAAACTTGGTCATGGCAGAAAACTTCCAACAAGTACTTCCAGAGGTGGTCAGGCAACCAAGTGCTTCAGATACTTCATCTAATGTAACCTTCTATCTTGTTATATCCATCACTTTCATTTCTCTTTTGTTCATTGTGACAGTCATTGTTACAGTTATTTATAAGTGCAGAAAGTCAAATACTCCCACAACTTTGGAAAGCCTAAGTGGAGCCTGGTATCCCCAGTTTTCCCTCAAATACCCTTCTCAGTTCAGTGATGGATCATTACCTTTTCCGTACTCTTATGATGTTTGTGTAACTCTTGACTCAAGACAGAATGAAATTGCTTATCTGAAATCCACCCAGAATGTTCCTACAGACAATCTTATTGATACTGGTGATTCTGCAGTTGGAATCGATTCTACACAAGACAGTTTGGCACCAGCTAATCTGACACAGGTAAAGTAAACCAACATACAATTATTTTTGAAAAACAAATTCCTTTTGTGAAACGTCATGACTCACCAGTTTGATATAACGTATGCATTATTAAATAGTTTCTAAACTGTAATTTTTTTCATAAAAACATATGAATATATGTAAATAAAAATATGTAATATATGTAATATAGCTGTATATCAGGGTGCATTATCCAAGGCTCTGTCTCAATCCTCTTCAGAAATGTGACAGGTCATAGTCAATCTCAATAATGTGACATCATAAGGACTCACTAGAAATACCTGGTGGCTGAACATGAGAAGATGTTGGTGCTGGCTACGTGTAAGGCTAGTTGGACTGTTTGAGCTAGCTTGTGGTTGCATTTCTTGGCAAGTCTTGGCAACAGAAAAATGGCTTGGGAACTATACATATGTTGTAAATCTATATTAATGACAATATGATTATTATATTAAGTAATATGAACTGTATTTTCTTTTCTTGTGTTACTTAATAGTCTATCATGGAAGGGTATTGTAAAGGAAATCAGTGGCACATGGTAAAATATGCCAATTAGGAACCACCCACCCAGAAAATTAGATAATGTAATGATTGTTAGTTCAAAATGGCAACAGGTTTATTTATTTTAAATAATTTTCCATGGATCCACCAAGTAAAAAAACTGAAACTTTGGAGATTGTTTTGTATGTTTCGTTTACTACTGAGCCACTGGAAACAAGTAGAATTCTGGTTATACTTTTATTAACTACATGAGCAAAATTACATTAGATATGATCAGTTATACTGGAGGTCTTTGACCAATCTGGCTGAAGTTGTGATATGTAATATACCCAACTAATGTGGCATGGCTCTGAAAACATCAAAAGCCTTTTGCACCTCTTTTAACATCTTCTTGTAGGAGCCATGATGTATACCACCTAATTTAATATATATATTATATTATATTATATTGGTGCCTCAATTTTACCAACAATAGTTGTTTTAAACTATAATTGTAGAATCGTTAATTTAATGGTCTTTATTTTTTTGTTCATATTGGCAAATATTTTTTTCCACCAATTTACTACACCTGTTTTTCATATTAACTCTGTTGAAGTTTAACCGCTTGTGTAGTGGATCACTTATTTCTCTACTAAGCAAATTTGCAAAAAATAGAAGGGGAAGCGCAATAAAACCCCTAAACCAGCATAAATAATTCTAAATATTAAATCGTACAGATGAAGTGACAAAAGTTACAAACAATACATTAAGACATAAGTGCACTCATGAAACAGGTTCAGTGTTAACGCTAAAGTTGTTTTCCAAAATTCCATAAAACCACCTGTATGTGATGAATACAAAAACGGAGATTTGGTCCCATTATATGACCATATCATGCTGCAGGACACCACTCATCACACGTGCTCCATGAATAGGGTCCACATTGATTTATAATTTGTAAGAGTGTTTCAGTTTGTGTGAAATAGGAATGTCTTTGGTATGGATTTGAAGAAATTGTTCTCCGTTAAAAATACTTTGACACAGGGGTGGGCTATTTTTTCAGACAGGTGTTTTTATGTAGTTTTGAGAAAAAACTGTATGATTCAACCTGTTTTGTAAGTTTGCTCATCCTTTCTGTATTTTACTAAGCAAATGTGATCTACCCATAATGTTTTTCACAGATCTCCTTTTAGTGGTGTCCCAATGTAACCAGCTACTAATATGAAGTGATAAAACTTACATCATACAGTTTACTAAGCATCAACGATCTAGCTATAGTAAAAGCCACTTTCAGTATTCCTTTATATAGGCTTTATTAATTATCATTTGTGGACATTGCTATGTTTATACTGGAAACTTGGGCTTCTATTTCCAGTTACATAAATATTCTTTAACCATATTACACTGAAAATATACAAATAATATTTGTATTTTTCTTTATATTGTGCATGGAAACATACATTTGTATTTTAAATTCCTAAAGATTGTGTATTTAGAATTTATGGATCAAACAGCACCAATCTCTTTGAAGAAGTTATTTAAAAGTAACGGTGCCTTTTAAACAATTTAAGGCATGGTCTAAGTAAGTGCTTCTTAAACCTGTCCTCATGCACCCCCAATGATCCAGGATTTAGGGATTGTCCAGCTGTGTTTAAAAAAGAATATGTATAACACACTAACTTTTTTGCTTATTCTTATTTATTTATTTATTTACAGTATTCAGATGAGAAACTCTTTAAAAAAAAATATACCTTAAAAATCACAAGATAAGCAAATTTGTCTATCTGTTTGGAATGGTATAATATTATTACCGTTTATTATGATCCTAAAACACCTCTATTTTGCAACTCTATACAACTGTTCAAACAAAGGCAATATAGAAAAATAGAAAATTGTTTAAGCAAATAAAATAGATTTAAAATAAAACATGAAAAGAGATTTACATTAATCTATACATTTGCCAAAGTATTGTTGTTCATCTTAGCTGGTGCTGCAGTTATATGTAATTAGTATTTTATTCAATGTATTAGGAGATTTATTTATAGAAATATTGGCATGTAGCATAAACATGGCATCTTACATATTAACTTAGTTACACCTTCAATGTTTAGCACACATTTATTGTGTATACATTACCAGTTAATTTATATTACATTTAATTTATGTCCAAAATCAAATTGTATTATCGATTATTTTATTAACTCTCATGTACTGCTATATTCTTTATTTTAAGCAAAACAAATCTTGAGATTTAATATGTACATGCAGTACTATCATTTAGCCTCAGTGTGGTGCTGTTGACCAACAAGGCTGAGGAACAAGGTAGCTAGAAATCTTTCTATGCTTACAATTGGCATTCACTGCAGATCACCAGGAAGCACAGCAACATTTTACAGGGTTTGTTATTTATTTTGGATTTATCTATTTTTTTTATTGGATCCTAAACATTGTTCATCTGCATATTGAAAACAAACAGTAGAGACTCCATGGATTTCTGGGAGATGATGCACTATAAACAGACACAGGGGGCAATGACATGGCAAGTAGTATTTTTCTCTATCTCTCTTTTTTGTAATATTGCTGCTAGTCAGATTCAGTATTCTATTTTAGAAGAACAGAAGCAAGGTTCTATAGTAGGAAATGTTGCAAAAGACCTGGGATTGCTTAGTAAAGAATTAATACTAAGAAAATTACAAATTGCTTCTCAAAGTAAAAGGCATTATTTCAATATCAGTTTGGAAAATGGCAACTTGTATGTTGTAAACAGGATAGACAGAGAAACAGTTTGTGAAAAGGAAGAGATTTGCCAATTGCAGCTTCAAATATTGGCTGAAAATCCTGTGAATGTTTTCCCTGTCCAGATTGAGATTCAAGATATTAATGACAATGCTCCTAGTTTTTCTAAGACTCAATTTGAAATAGGAATAAGTGAATCTGCTTTGCCTGGAACACATTTTGTTCTAGAAAATGCAAGAGACCCAGATCTTGGATCCAATTCTTTACACATGTATAATCTTACTCCTAATGAGCATTTCAAATTGGGAGAGAAAATAAGCACAGAAGGAATAAAATATCCAGAGCTTGTTTTAGAAAAGGCTCTAGATTGTGAAAAACAGAGTTACTATGAATTGATTTTATCTGCTTCTGATGGAGGTAAACCTGTGAAAAGTGGAACTGCTGTTATTAAGATTTTGGTTCAGGATGTCAATGATAATTTTCCTGTGTTCAGTCTGGACACTTATAGAATTAGATTGAATGAAGTTGCACCAAAGGGATTTCTAGTTCTTCATCTAAATGCAACTGATGAAGATGAAGGTTCTAATGCCCAAATAACTTATTCTTTTAGTCATATTGCTGAAAATGCAAAGGATATTTTCAACTTGGACTCTAAAACTGGGGAGATTAAGACAAGCGGAGCCCTGGATTTTGAGGTTACGCGCAATTATGAAATGACTGTGGTAGCTAAAGATGGAGGTGGTTTAGTTACTCATTGTACTATATTGATACAGATCGTAGATGTCAATGACAATGCTCCAGAAATTACAATCAAATCTTTATTTTCACCAATTCCAGAAGATTCCATGATGGGTACACTTATTGCACTAATTAATATAAATGATTTGGATTCAGGAGAGAATGGTGAAGTTAAATGCCAAATAACTGAAAACGTGCCATTCAAATTAATATCATCATCTCATAATTACTATAAGCTTGTTACTACAAGTGCTATGGACAGAGAAACAATACATAAATATAATATCTCAATATTGGCTGAAGATGAAGGGTCTCCCGCAATGGTAACCAAAAAAACTCTTAAACTGGTTGTTTCGGATGTGAATGACAATCCACCCATTTTTGATAAGTCAAGTTATATTACTTATGTTTTAGAACAAAATCCAACAGGATCCTCAATACATACTGTCCATGCATCAGATCTTGATTCTGGTGAGAATGCTCAAATATTATATTCCATCATCAGTTCAAATGTAGAAGATATTCCAATCTCTTCATATATTTCCATTAACTCAGAAACTGGAGTCATATATGCTCAGCGGTCAATGGACTATGAACAGATCCAAGAATTTAAGTTTCAGGTAATGGCTAAAGATAGAGGATCACCTCCTCTTAGCAGTAATGTCACAGTAAGGATATGTATTATTGATAAAAACGACAATGCTCCAAAAATTCTCTACCCATTGCCAGACACGGAGGGAACAACCTTATATGAGTTTATTCCACGTTCTTCTGAAAAAGGCTACTTGGTAACCAAAGTAATTGCAGTGGATTCAGACTCTGGACACAACGGATGGCTCTCCTATCATTTACTGCAGGTTCCTGATTCATCCTTCTTCTTCATTGGCCAACATACAGGGGAAATTAGGATAGCACGTGACTTTGAAGATACAGATTCCTTAAGACAAAAAATTGTGGTTCTGGTGAAGGACAATGGAGTCCCCTCTATGTCTGCAACTGTCACTTTGAACTTGGTTGTTGCAGATAATTTCCAGCAAGTTCTTCCAGAGGTAGTTAAACAACCTAGTACATCAGACACTTCATCTAGTGCAACTTTCTATCTGGTAGTAGCTATCACTCTGATTTCCTTTTTATTCATTGTGACAGTGATTATTACAGTCATTGCTAAGTGCAGAAAATCAAGTACGCCAACAACATTTGATGCTTTAAGTAGACCTTGGTATCCTCAGCTTTCACTCAAATACCCTACTCAATTCAGTGATGGGTCGTTGCCTCTGCCGTACTCCTATGATGTTTGTGTAACTCTGGACTCCACACAGAATGAAATAGGATACCTGAAACCAATCCAGACTGTTCCCACAGACAATCTCATTGATACTGGTGACTCAATTCCAGGAAGTGATTCGGTCAGTGACAGTTTCCCGTCAGCTAATCTTACACAGGTGAGATGCACTTTTTTCTGAGATTAAAAAATGTTTTCAGAAAAGATGGTTTTAAGTGGAGATGTAAGATCAATTACACAACTCTTCCATAGTTAATTGGTATTCTACATTTACATAAAATATGCCAAGATTAAGCTGAATGATGAAAGAAATAACTATATTCAAATAGTCATCATCTATAGTAAATTAAATGTGAAAGAAAATAACTATATTTCAATAGTCTATAGAGGAAAATCAGTGAATATATAACTTTGTTGCTGATCATCTTTATGTGGGGAAATATCTGTATTCCAATTAGATTTAGAACAATAGAACAAGACAAAAGGGGGATAAAGGGAGCGCAAAGTATGTATCTAATGTGAATGTATGTAAATAAATATATATATCAATTAGAGCAATTGAGCTGAAAAAAAGTGCTAATATAGCTAAAACTTAAGGGGGACATAGCACTTAAGGGTGCTATTTTTTTTTTGGGAATCCACAAATTGAACGTGGACCTACAATCAACCCCACACTGTGACAAGATTTTGTTACTAAGTATTAGCTATATTAGTACTTTTTTCAGCATGATTGATCATTTCACTTGAATTTCACATCTTTGTATGATTTGTATGGGGTTATATATATATATATATATATATATATATATATATATATACATTCATATTAGATACATACTTTGTGCTCTCTTTAGTCCCCTTATGTCTTATATTTCAATAATAAAAAATGGTATCTTGTTCTGTGGTATGCTATCTGTTTTGATGAATCTCGTGCATGTTTTAGGTCATCAGTGCCCTTATGTATAGGAAGAATATTCGAAACACGCACCATAGTTATCTCATCAACATGGGTAATAAAAAAAAAAACTAAATTCCAAGGATATTTTCAAACATCACGATGCCAAAGAATTTTGATGAAAAGAACCACTAAATTCCAAATGTCCATTTTCAATACGAGCTTCATCAAAAAGTTATGTCATCAGTAGACACAGCAAGCTAAGCCTTAGCAATCGATGGACTTTCTCTTTACACAGAGCATATGTAAGGTGTATTTACAAAATAGACATTCAAGATGTGTCAGGGAAAGCCTTCCTTTTGAAGCTTGCCAACTTTTTCCAGTGTCAATGGCACATATATCACAATCCATATTAGTGTATAAGTAAAAATATCAACAGTTTAGAAAAGTCCTACAAAAAAATCAGCTTACTACATGCTCCATTGTGTTTATTGTACGCAAGTGTGAACAATTCAGTCAAGCTCTTCACATGCTTGATGCGTTTGGCAACCTATAGATATGCAAAATGCTTCAAGAATGTGGTTTGCGCTGCCGATTTGTTCACACACACGCACAGTGGAGACATTCAAGAATGCAGTAAGTATTACATGTTGATAGTGTATATCAGGAGATTGACTACCCCGCTTTCCTCTGCACCTGTAACAGGATGAAAGGTACACTGGGATGGAAAGTCATTGCTCCAGCCCATAAACCTGAATGTTTCACGTTTCATAGTGTAGAAATTAACCTTTTGCAACATACTAATTTTAGTTTTAAAATGTATATTATATGCCCAGTTAAAAGGCAACACAAACTTTTTATTATTATGGACACTTTTAAGGAGTGGGTAAATGTTTGTGTGTGAAGTTATGGTACAGAAGGTCACCCCACAGGAACTGGCAAACATAATACAATACCAGGTCCTGTGGGTGACCATTTAAGTTGCTGCATGTTGGGTTTAAGTGGCTGCATAGCAGGATGCTCAGATTGGTCATGTAAGGTTGTAAGGCAGATTATCACTCAGTAGTAGGTGTGTCAAGCCGTCAGTCTTTTATATCAGGGATGAAATTTTACAAATTGACTTATTGCAAAGGTGGCATCCATTTCACAGTACCATGCTTGAATTCACTGAGCTCTTCAGAGTGACCCTTTTTTCACAAATGTTTGTAAATGCAAATTGCATGGCTAGGTGCTTGTTTTTATACACCCGTGGCAGTGGGTCGGATTGAAAACACCTGAATTCAATAATTGAGAGCTGTGTCCCAATACTTTTGTCCATATAGTGTATGATAGAAGCCAGGTACAGTCATGCTATTTTTAGTGAGCATACACACGCACATTGGTTTATGTGCTAAGTTTTACTTTTGAAATACAAGGTGAAGTAGTCATTTGCAAAAAAAAGCAGAGATTGTGATCAGAATTTTTTTTTTTTATAGCGAGAATAATGTATATGAGTACAAAAATGGTAAATTAGAGTGGAAAAGGCTAAGAGGATTTGAAAAAGGAAAAATGGTGGTATGTTCCACGGACATTAACAGATTTTGGGCAATTTCCAAGAAAAACTCCTTGCTATGCTTTAAAAATCGGAAAAGCTTCAATATCCCAGTGATCGACTAACACGCATTATAGAAACATTAAAATATGTCATACATAATTTTTAATTTCTACAAAGTGCTTTTCCAGGAACAACAGAATAGATTTTATCTTGTTTTCAAACATACTCTGGGGAGAATGTGTAACAATTTGGTATAAATGTTGTAATCTGTTGAATATAGAAAGTGATCTCATCTGTTACCTTGAAGCCAAAAAGCATGTGCGTGAATAGCGTAGGTGAGTCAGTTGTCTTTTGCAAATTCTATTGCACCATATTTAAGGAACCAAACAAAAATAAAAAAATCAGCAAATGATGTAACTAATAATACAGTATAATGATTATAATGTATTTGATAATATTGTTATAAAACAGAATGCAATATGAGAGAGATCCACACAGAAAAGCCAGTGTGTAGCATGGGCTAAACATGGGTTTTTATTTCTATTTTTTCCTCTCTGAAATTCTATTATTTGGATAGTTGTAACCTTTTGATTTTAACATTGCACATAATTATAAACAAGGTCCTTAAAATTGACCCACTAAATAGGATGTCCACTTTTTGTTAGTTTTGTGGTAACATTTATTGCATAGGCATTATTAGTTTACATAATAGAGATATGTATGCAATAGACAAAGAAGCCATTTGTGGAATAAAGGACAGTTGTTTAGTTTTTCTTAAAGTATTAGCAGAAAATCCTGTGAATGTTTTCATGTTGAAAAAGAGATTCAGGAAATAAATAACAACGATCCTACATTGACTAAAAAATACATTACAAGTAGCAATAAGTGAGTCTGCTTCACCGGGAACTCATTTTGTTCTGGATCCAGATCTAAGAAATAATTATTTACAGAGTTATAACCTTAGTTATAATGAGCATTTTCAGCTGAAAGAAAAAAATAGCACACAAGGAATTACATATCGAGAACCTATTCTGCAAAAGTCTCTAGATCGTGAAAAACATTTCTTCTATGATTTAATTTTAACTGCATCTGATGAAGGTAAAACTGTAAAAACAGGAACTTTTTAAATTAAGATAGTTGTCAAGGACATACATTATAGCTTTGCTGTATTCAGCCCGGATACGTATATAATCAGATTGAATGAAGACATACCACAAAGCTTCTTAGTTCTCCTTAATAAATGCTACTGACAAGGACAAATAATCAAATGCACAAACATACTATTCATTTAGCCATATTTCTGAAAATGCTATATATGCTTTGCAGGTGGATGCTAAAACTGGTGAGATTGAAACAAGTAGCCCTCTAGATTCTGAGGTCAAACAAGATTATGACAAAGATGGTGGCTGTTTAGTCACTCATTGTACTGCATTGATACAGATTGTTGATATCAAATACAATGTCCCAGAGGTAGTGATTAAATCATTGTTTACACAGATTCCAGAGGACACCTTACCTGGTACCATAATAGCACTAATTAAAGTCAGTGATCGGAATTCTGGGAAAAAAATTAGGTGACTTGCCAAATCAAACCATTACCATTTACACTGATAACATCATCTAATAATTATTATGACATTGTAACTACAAAACCTATGGACAGCAAAACAACCTCTGTTTTTAACATCACTACTGTAGCTGAAGATGACCCTCCATTAACCCTTTCACCACCAGTTATTACAAAATACAAATTTAAAGTGTATAATGCTTATATTTGGTTTATGTGAAAAGACAAAAAATTATTAAACCAACATATTTTCATTCTTGTGTATTTTAGTCCCTTATGTGATTGTAATATTAATATTGTGGATTATTATAATAATTACTTTGAGAATTATTGCATATTTATTTATATATTCTTTTGTTCTTTTATGTAAGATGTTTTTGTGTTTCATGTATTTTTAGTTGTTTTTTGGGGGGATATTTTTTTTTTTATTTATGTTGTTTTTTTTTTCATTTTTTTATATTTTATCTTATATAATAAATAGGAACTGTATATATAACTCTTATAATAAGGAAAAAGGTGTAAACAAAAAAACACAAAGAAAATATATTATATAGTGTCTCTTTAAATATATAGTACTTTGAAAATTAATTGAAAAAAAGGGAGGTGATTAAGTAACTAGTTGAAAAAATGTGTACGAGAAAGACAAAATAGTTACATAAAAATAATTATGCTTGCGCACTGCATAAATGTTTCAAAAAGCTATTAGCTTAAAATCAACAAGAAATATGTTTTGTTTGTTTATAAAATCCTTAACTATCCAATGTATAACATATCTATATATAGTAGAATAAGCTAGCTTAATATAATACACATACTGTTTTTTATAGCTTAACACCTTCGCAACCAAGGACGTGCCAGGCACGTCCTGGGAGAAACTCCCTTAATGACAAAGGACGTGCCTGGCATGTCCTGCGGTGAATCAAGCGGTTTTCGCGATCAACGATCGCGAAAACCACTTTAACGGTGCTGGTCTATTGCCTCGATGTCGAGGCAATAGCCAGCACCAAAATTTAGATTTTGGAGCACCCACGATCGCCCCACGGAGCATGCTGCTCCGTCAATATGGCTAAGCCCTCTGCCGGTCTGAGCTTCGGAAGTGAAAGTAACTTCACTTCCGTCGCTCTGAATATGCTACTTGACTGCCCCTAGTGGTAGTTAAGTAGCATTGCAATGGAAAATATTTAAATTAAATATTTAATTAATTAAAAACTGGTTATATAGATAGATTAGCCTATAGGGTTAAAATTAAATAATTTTTTGCATAAGGGATAGGGTTAAAATTAAATTAAAATTAAAAAATATTAAGGGATACAATAAGGATTACAGTTGGGGTTAAATTTAGTGTTAGGATTAAATTTTGGGTTCGGGTTGGGGTCAAAAGTTCAATATAGGAAAAAAACACTATTTTTGGTTTTTGCCCCATAACTCGCAAAAAAATACCGAAAAATATGGAACATGCATATTTTTGAACTCGGGACAACATTTAGAAACTATTTAGATGGGGTCTTTTTTAATGATTTTATTTGTGTAAATTATATTTTAGGTCAAAGTTAGAAAAAGTGGGTTTTTTAAAATTGTCATCATATTTTATGACTTTTTTTTGTAGTAAATTATAAGATATGATGAACATAATGGTATCTAATGAAAGCCCTTCTTATGACGATAAAAACAACATATAATTTGTGTGGGTACTGTATGTGAGAAAGAAAAAAATTACAGCTAAACACAAACACCCTAGAAAAACACATGGCTTTCTTATGACTTTCTGTAAATTCCCTGATTCATCATTCATCATTAGACAACACACAGGAAAAATTAGACTCTTTGTTTGCAATGTTACTTTGAATGTGCAGAAAACTTCAAGACCTAGGAAGAAGTGAAACTTTTTTCAGTAGACATATGCCACTATTTCTATAATAGTATTTGGCGATTCTGGGAAAAACTAACTTAAGACTATTTTCTTGTTGGCTGATTTGTAAAGCCAATAGCCCAACCTTAGTGACAGCCAAATATGACATGGATTGGCTTGTGCAGAATCCATCCATCATTGGGAATATATCATAATCAAACTTGCATGTGTTCTGACTTGTTTTTCCACATCGACCATATTTGTTGAGTAAACCCATCTTATCAAGAAGTCAGAAGAGAAACACTGATCATAACTCCAAATGCATTGGAAGTAAATACAATTATAATTTCCTTGATTGCTCCGAGTAACTGTCCATTCAATAAATGTGTAGATGGACATGACTGATCAATATATGGACCACAAATGTATACGACTTATTATATGGACCGTTCTACTTCATTTTAGTATTTGAGTACAAACGTTTTCTATAATGCAGAAACATTAAATTAAAGTTTGAACCTTGGTTGTTTGTCTTTACAGATTCAAGACGTTTAAAACAGTGTATTGTATTTGATCCATAGTGAATGATAGAATCATTCTACTATCTATTGTATGGATTTTTACAACTTTTTATTATAGTCTTTGTAAGAGTTTGGAGTTGAAAAATAATGAGAATTTCATTTGTTTCCATAGAAAGACACATTTTATTTTACAGATCTCTATGCTTGGTCCAATTTTAACACTGACATAAATTCCATTTTCTGACAAATAATTCCTGACCTATCCTTCTTTCTTATTGGTCAGCACACAGGGGAAATTAAGACAGCATGAGATTTTCAAGTAACAGACTCACAAAGATTGTGGTGCTGGTGAGGGACAATAAACCCACCTCTATATTGGCAACAGAAACTTTACAACTTGTATTGGCAGAACACTTCCAATATGTTCTTCTAGATATAATGAATCAAACAAGAGAGTCAGATGGCTTGTCTAATGCAACCTTCTGCTTGGTAATAGCATTACCCATTCCCTTTTATTCCTTGTCATCGTTGTTTATAGGTGTAGAAAACAAACTAGTCATACAACCTTTGAAGCTCTAAGTAGATCCTGGTATCCCCAATTTCCCTCAGTTACCTTTCTCAGTTTAGTGATGGATCATTACTGATGCTATTCTCATGTGGGTGTAACTTTGGACTCCAGACATAATCTCAAACCAATCCAGAATGTTCCTACAAACAAGCTAATTGATACTGACTACTTGCTATTAGTAAATAAAGATAGTTTATCTGCAGCTACCACAGATAAGTAGTATTTAGGGTAATATTTTGGAAAAATATTAGTACATTTTGCATGGTATTTCCATTGCAAACTTGTTAACAGTGTGTGAATATACTTTTACCTATAAATGAGTAATATTTATAGGATGGGAGCTACGCAGCATTGTCAGAACAACATTTCATCTAGTTTTCTATGAATTATACATATTGCAGGTTGTCCTGAGTCAACTGGCTCAGTGTTAAATCATGTGTCCATTTTTTAACAAGATCTACACCTTTATTGTGATCTCTCAAGCTAAACCCTCACAAAGGTTAGTTATGGTGAGGCACTTTGCAGAACAGTACTAGCGAAGGTAACTTTTTGTTAGATAGCACCTCTTACTTTTGTTTATTGTACTGTGCCAAAACAACGAAAAACACTTGTTTTTAGATACATATGTTTACTGCTAGGTAATTACACTAATACTATTAAAACATATTTTTCAAAGCACAGATAAAGTAGATAATTGCTAACTAATTTCACATTATCTCATAATAATACTAATATTTTGAGCAATCACAACAAGAATGTAATATACAAGTAATATATAATACACATAAACTAGTTAAAAACAAATTCACCTCTGTTGAAAGTAGAAATAATTAAACATATTTTATTTTACTAAATAAATACATTTATCCTTTGAGTACTAAATTTAAAAAATCCACTACTTTGAACATAATACTGTACGATTACACTAAAACAAGATTTAGGTGCAATACTTCAGATTATACTCATGGTGGTGCTGTTGGCCAACAAGGTACAGGATTTGAAGAAATGTAGATTTGCAGTTTGTAATAGCCAGACATTGCAGTTTAACAGGATACACAGCAACATTTTATACTGTGTATATTGCAATTTGCAATGCTTTGAATACATCTTCTGAAAAGTGGATACTTAATACTGTCAAGATTCCTGGATTTTAAGGAAAACTAGATCAACTTCACATAATTACTGAAATGATGCCATTTTGGATTACAAAGGGAAGAATGACATGGCAAGTAGTATTTTTCTCTTTCTTTCTCATTTGTGACATCACCCTAGCTCAGATTCACTATTCAATTTTAGAGGAAACAAAGCAAGGTTCTATAGTAGGGAATCTGGCAAAAGACCTGGGCTTGGGTGTTGAAGAATTAGTAATTAGAAAATTACAAATTGCATCCCAAAGTGTGAAAGATTATTTCAATATTAATTCAGAGGATGGCAATCTCTATGTCATAGACAGGATAGACAGAGAAGCCATATGTGAAATGGAAACTGCAGCAGAAGAGATTTGTTTTTTTAATCTTGAAGTATTGTGTGAAAATCCAGTTAATGTTTTCCACATTAAGATTGAAATCAAGGATATCAATGACAATAGCCCTGTCTTTTCTAAAAATATGTTTAACATAGCCATTAGTGAGTCAGCTTCTCCGGGGACCCATTTTGTTCTGGAAAATGCTCATGATCCAGATGTTGGGAATAATTCTGTACAGAGCTATAATCTTACCTCCAATAAGCATTTTACATTGGGAGAAAAAATTAGTACGCAGGGAATTAAGTATCCTGAGCTTGTACTAGAAAAGCCACTAGATCGTGAAAAACAGGGATTCTATGATTTAATTTTAACTGCTTCTGATGGAGGTCGACCTGTAAAAACCGGAACTGCTTTAATTAAGATTGCAATTCAGGATGTGAATGATAATTTCCCTGTATTTAGTCAAGACACTTATATAATCAGCTTGAATGAAAATGTGCCACCAGGTTTTTTAGTTATTCAGCTTAATGCTACTGATGAAGATGAAAGCTTAAATGCACAAGTAATCTATTCATTTAGTCGTATTGCTAAAAATTATGTGGATACCTTCAGTTTAGACTCTAAAAATGGAGATATTAGAATAAGTGGCCCATTGGATTTTGAGGTGACGCGGAATTATAAAATGACTGTGGAGGCCAAGGATGGTGGCGGCCTAATGGCTCGCTGTACGATATTGATTCAGATTATAGATATCAACGACAATGCTCCTGAAATAACAATCAAATCATTGCATTCGCCAATTGCAGAAGATTCGTTGCCTGGTACCTTGATTGCCCTAATTAATGTCAATGATCGTGATTCAGGAATAAATGGTAATGTGACTTGCCAAATAACAGAAACATTGCTATTTAAACTAATAATGTCATCTAATAATTATTTCAAACTTGTAAGCACACAGCTTTTGGATCGTGAAACAGCTTCTATTTATAATATTACGTTAGTCGCCAAGGATGAAGGATCTCCACCATTGTCAAGCGAGAAAACGATTACATTGATTTTGTCGGATGTGAATGATAATCCACCAGTTTTTGATCAAGGAAGTTATATTGCATACATTTCAGAAAATAACCCAGTAGGAACCTCGATACACAGGATACATGCTTCTGATCTTGATGTTGGTGAAAATGCTCAAATATTATATTCCTTGCTCAGCACAAACATTGAGGAAATCCCAATTTCTTCATATGTTTCCATAAACTCTGTAAATGGAATAATCTATGCACAGAGGCCCTATGACTATGAACAATTGAGAGAAATCCAGTTCCAAGTTATGGCTAAAGACAGGGGATCGCCACCTCGCAGCAACAATGTCACAGTAAGAATCTGTATTACTGATATCAACGACAATGCTCCTAAGATCCTTTATCCATCTCCAGACACCGAAGGAACATCCCTTTTTGAATTTATTCCCCATTCTTCTGAGAAAGGTTATTTAGTAACCAAAGTGATTGCAGTGGATGCAGACTCTGGTCATAATGCATGGCTTTCTTACCACTTCTTGCAAATTCCTGACCAATCTCTTTTTATCATTGGCCAACGCACAGGTGAAATAAGGATAGCCCGAAACTTGCAAGATACTGACTCACAAAAACAAAAGATTGTGCTACTGGTGAAGGACAATGGATCCCCTTCTCTATCAGCAACAGCTACTTTACAGTTAGTAGTGGCGGAACATTTCCAACAAGTTGTCCCAGAGATAGTCAAACAACCTAGAGACTCTGACTCCTCATTTAATGTAACTTTCTATCTTGTGATAGCTATTGCCTTGATTTCCATTTTATTCATTGTGACCGTGGTTGCCACAGTCATTGCTAAGTGCAGAAAGTCAAATACTTCAATAGCCTTTGGAACTCTGAGTAGACCTTGGTATCCTCAGCTTTCTCTTCGCCCCCCTTCTCAGCTCAGTGATGGATCATTACCCTTACCCTACTCATATGATGTTTGTGTAACTCTTGACTCAAGACAGAATGAAATTGCTTATCTAAAACCAATCCAGAATGTTCCTACAGACAATCTCATTGACACTGAAGACGTTGCAGTAGCTGACAAAGGGAGTTTACCGACTGCTAGCATCACAGAGGTAAGGGACATTTTAGTACATTTTTAATAAAAATATGTATAAAGTATGTACATAAAACTCTTACCTTCAAAACTATTTAACCTGGACTAGTGTGAAAATGTTCAGACTGTTATTAAATTGACAGTTATATGTTTATCTACTGATTTAATAGCTTTTAAAAATGTTTCACTTAATAGATATTACTTAAGTACAAGGAAAAACAAAGTGGTTGTGGCCTGTCACTGCCACATATATCATTGGTATATAACATTGCCACTTAGATGGTAAAATCATTTTACTGGAATAAATGACAGAGTTCTTGTCTGTTGGACTGCCTGTCTGACAAAGTAATAGGGAAGCACCTTCTAAGACCATGACAACAGGCAGATACTGCAGGAAGTAAGTCTTTTAATGACTGGTTTCTATTGTACTGAATCAGTAATATCTTCTAAACATGATAGGAATGTTTATTAAAATAAACCAACAAAACAGGGCCAGTGTCTTGATATTTTTTATAAATATTGGTATTGCTATCTCTTTAATCAATTGCCCAAAAACTTTACTGTTTCCTAAGATCTTAGCTGCTCTATGATAATACACCGTTATGGTGTCTTTTCTCAGTAGAGTAATATGGAATCATTTCATTTTTGATTTAGGCAAAAATTATTCATCTACTTTCTGACAATGATTTTCCTTTATAATGTAGGAATGTAACCAGGTTCAACATGTGTAATGTTATTTAGTCATTTTTGTATGGTTACTTGTAAATAGGGTTGCCACCTGGCCGGTAAAAAATTGGCATCAGGCCAATGTTAAGTCTATGGAGACAGTACCAAGGCCGGTATTTTTTCAAAGAAAGGGTGGCAACCCTACTTGTAAAACTTTATGGCCTACTGATGTCATGCCAGAACTCCACCCATGTAAAGGGACAACTTTCATTATCATTGCTAGTCTACACTATGACTGCCTCTAACTCAACCCACTTGCACCAGGACAATTTTGCAAATGTGATGGTAGGAAAGGAGGGTGAGTACACACCACCCAGCATTGATAACATCTATTGTGAATACAATACAATATAAATTTGCCAACCATGGCTGTTTTTTACTGACAGAATGAATTTCTATTTTTTATGTGTCATGCTGATAGTTTAACCTCTTCATAACCAGACTGTTTTGGCCATGTTGTACCATTTGTGACAGTGGTTTTAACACTTCTGTGGTGTTTGTTATTTAGCTGTAATTTTCCTCTTTCCTGTACCCACACAAATTACAAATCGAGTTTGTTTGGGATAAGAAGTTCTTTCTTTAGATAAAATTATTTTGATTGATCATATCATTTACTGTAACAAAATAATAAAATGTGATAGATAATTGAAAAAAATATAATTTTTATCTAACTTTTACTTGAAAAATCATTAACATATCTTCAAATGTAATTAAAAACAACTGCTAAATAGAATCTAATATTGGTCCTTAATGTATAAATGTCCCTTGCGTTTAACTTCTTTATTTTTGTTTGCAAGCTACAAAGCAATAAGTAAAAGTAGCACATTGCTTTTATCCCCTACTGTAACTTAATGTAATATTTAATATATACAGATACCTAGACTTTTGCAGGTTTTATTTGTCGAAAACACTGGCTTTTCTGAAATTGTTTAAACCGTAACAAGTCGGTGCAATAAAAAACATATTTTTTTATCCATCACATGTTCTTTCCTCTCCACTACTGATGTGTAGATAACTGGTTCGAGTGCTCAGGAACAATAGGGAAATAGTAGAGTTACAAAAACATAGGGTAATTTTTTAAAAGTATAAAAAGAGCATGCAAAATGTAAAATGGAGTCACAGTAAAAATATAATATCATTTTGGTAAAACACAAAATTTGTAGGATAAATATGCGCTAAATGTAAATAATAGACAACTCGTTTTGCCATATAGAGCTTCCTCAAAGGTCAATGCAAAAGGTACAATGGGAAGTACTTTTAAAAGTGTTAAGCTTAACAGAAGAAATTGAATAACCCTAACCCTAATGAATATCTTGCTATTTAGGTGAGACTATCCAGTTGTGCAGGTCAGTAGATGAACATGCCTGATTAATATATACACCACAAATGCATATGAATAACTATATGGACAGATCTATGTAAACAGAATTATTGATAATTTGTATGAATTTAGTACCTAAGTACAAGCATTTTTCTATAAAATAACACAATGGTTGTTTGTCTTAACAGATTCTAGACCCAGATTTTCACCCAGTATTTTATATTTGATCCATAGTCAATGATAGGATAATTCTACTAACTATTATACAAATGTTTTAAATTTTTCATAAAATGAAATTGCTGAAGGGGTTTTTATTTGCATTCTTTTGGATCAACAGCAGTAAACATGGTATAAGAAAAGGGTTGAACTTTTCCTTTTTCTTTTTTCAACCTAAACTACTATGTAACTATGTAACTTTTTATTATTGTCTTCATTATAGTCTTTTTGTGCATTTGGAGTTGAAAAATATTGAGAATTCCATTGGTTTCCATCGAAAAACATTTTTTTTTTTTTTACAGATCTCTTTGCTTGGTCCAATGTTAACACTTTCCATATAATTTATACTTTAATTCTTGAGACAATAGTAGGATGAATAACAGTTGTTAAATGATCTAGAGTCCGTCCACAGTATTTGGAGGAAAGTCCAGTTTTCAGGGAAAAAATATGGATGTTATCCAAATCCATACTAATGTTTAATTTTTGTACTGATCCTGTGTACATACTGGAGCAGTGAAAAATATAAGGCAACAAAAAACTTACTGTGTGCTACAGCATGTTTCTTCAGATTAAGCAAATCAATTAGTGAGTTGATTGAATCGTTCAAACACTGATAAACAAGTTATTGAATTCCATGAAAGTTTGTGTTTACAAAGTTTTACCCTTGACATTAATATGGACTGGGAACATTTCCATTTATTATTCGTATTACAGTAGCCTCACCCATGCATGTTTCGTGCATGGGTGGGGCTACAATGGCCACCATTTTAAAAGAGATTGAGCTCTTTTTGTATTCTTTCCAAGGCTGACCATTTCCAAACATTTTGAAATATACATGTTAATGTCTGCATAGAATAAAATGTTATGTGCCATTGACTTTCCTTTCCACTCTTTCCTGTACTGTAAATAGAATCCTGGCAAGGGATGAGGAACATGTTTCTTCCAGCACTGAGTAATGAAGGACCTAAGAAATGTATCATTGGTCATTGGAAACTATAGACTGCAATAGGACATTTTTAGTTAAAAAGAAATCAGTGACAAGTAATACATCAGGTGACTGGAACCCCCCCCCCCCCCCCCCTCCCATGGGTCTATAAAACATCACATTGCATTTGAAAAAAAAATAATCTTAAAGTTATCACCTTTTAAATGTATTTTTTTTATAGAGCAAATTCAATTTATCACAGTAATCTTTATAAAACTCATTGGTTCTTTGAATAGCTAAGCATTTACAATAAAAGCAAACTGACTTATGAGATAAAAAAAACTGCATCTGTCGCTAAATGTGTAGAGATAGAAACATTGAATGTGTGGGCAAATAATTCAGCCCATCTAGTCTGCTCAATTTTCTAAATACTTTTCTTAGACCCTGGCCTTATTTTATATCTAGGATAGCCTTATGCCTATCCCATGCATGCTTAAACTCCTTCACTGTGTTATACATTCACTACCCTATCAGTAAAGTGATGCTTCCTGTTCCGTTAGGGTTGCCACCTTTTCTTTAGAACAATACCGGCCTTGGTACTGTTTCCATAGACGTAACATTGTCCTGAAGCCACTTTTTTACTGGCCTCCCGGTAAAATTAAGGCCAGGTGGCAACCCTATGTTCAATCCTTGTGTTTTCATGACGTTTCGGGAGTAAAAAAAATTCCATGCACCAAAACATTATAACAAATCTAACAACTATGTTTGTTCTTTCTTTAAAAATAAATGTTTGAAAACTTTATGTAGGATAACAATTAATATATGCACAATGGTGGAAGCCCATAATAGAAATTGTTAGCACTTATATATAGTATAATTCACGCGAAATGCCTAGGAGTAGGGTTGCCACCTTTTCTTCAGAAAAATACCGGCCTTTGTACTGTCTCTATAGACTTAACATTGGCATGATGCCAATATTTTACCGGCCTGCCGGTAAAATACCGGCCAGGTGGCAACCCTACCTAGGAGTGATAAGGTTTACATTTTTATTGCATCACTTACTTGTACCAATCTAACTGTGAGATAGTTTGCTCTTTATGGTATTTTTATATTGTGGTTTCAAAAATACATGTATATTTAATTCACACAATATTATAGTATTTGACCGAACTTATATCGGAAACAGAATACAAAATGCCTTCATTTATGAAGCAACCCGTTTGATATCACAGCAAGTTTGCTGCTTTACATATCAGGGGCAAAAAAATTATCATACAAAAAATGTTTCCTCAATGTTTATATTTTCACATACATCACGTCATTTTAAACATAATTACAATGTTTTGTACAATTTTTACTATAAAACTATAATTTAATGTTCCCTGCAGTTCTTTAGTTCAGCCTCAGTGTGGTGCTGTTCACCAACAAGGTAGAGAATTTGTGTATCCAGAAAAATTTCTGATGCTTGCAATAGGCAGACACTGCAGTTCTACAGTAAGAAAACAACCTTTGGATTCTTTCTCTTGCAATTTGGATTTATCTTTATCGTTTACATGCAAAGAGGCTCTTGAACAATTCTTATCAACATTCCTTGGATGCTGAAGAAAGCAGTATCATCTTTTAAAGAAATTTAGGTATGATTCAATATAAAAATATCCAGAGGACAATGATATGGCAAGTAGTATTTTTCTCTGTTTCTATCCTTTGTGAAACTGCTTCTGGTCAGATTCAGTATTCGATTTTAGAAGAATTGAGACAAGGGACTATAGTAGGGAATATTGCAAATGATTTGAATTTGGATATTAAGACATTACCAATTAGAAAATTGCAAGTTGCTGCCTATCCTAAAAAGGATTATTTCAATATCAATTTGGAGAATGGTAATCTTTATGTCATAGACCGTATAGATAGAGAAGCTATTTGTGAAATGGAAAAAAAATGTTTCCTAAATCTTGAGGTATTAGTTGAAAATCCTGTGAATGTTTTTCATGCTAGAATTGAAATTCAAGATATAAATGACAATTCGCCAATTTTTTCTAAACAAATATTTAATATAGCAATAAGTGAATCTGCATTGCCTGGGGCCCACTTTGCTCTGGGGAAAGCACGTGATCCAGACATAGGTGCTAATTCCTTGCAAAGTTATACTCTTAGCCCCAATCAGCATTTCACACTGGGAGAAAAAATAAGCACAGAAGGAATTAAATATCCAGAACTTGTGCTAGAAAAGCCTCTAGATCGTGAAAAACAGAGTTTTTATGAATTAATTCTAACAGCTTCAGATGGCAGTAAACCTATAAGAACTGGAGCAGCTGTAATTAGAATTGATGTCCAGGATGTGAATGATAACTATCCAGTGTTTGGGCAAGACACTTATAGGATCATTTTGAATGAAGATGCGCCAAATGGATTTCTAGTTCTCCATTTAAATGCAACTGACATAGATGAAAGTTCTAATGGGCAAATAACTTATTCGTTTAGCCATATTGCCAAAAATGCAATGGACACCTTCAGTTTGGACTCAGAAACTGGAGACATTGTAATTAAAGGCCCTCTTGATTTTGAAGTTAAACAAAGTTATGAAATGACAGTCGAAGCTACAGATGGTGGTGGTTTAGTGACCCAGTGTACTATTTTGATCCAAATTGTAGATGTCAATGACAATGCACCTGAAATACAGCTAGTATCACTTACTACTCCAATACCAGAGGATTCGTTGCCTGGGACAGTTGTAGCTGTTATTCTAGTTAATGACCTGGATTCCGAAAGAAACGGAGAAGTTACATGCCAGATTGCAGAAACACCACTGTTTAAAATAATACCGACTTCTACAAGTTACTACAAACTTGTTACATCACATTCTATAGACAGAGAAGCCAAGTCAATTTACAATGTTACCATTATTGCCAAAGATGAAGGTTCTCCACCATTGTTAACTGAAAAAGTTATTCAAGTGAATGTATCAGATGTGAATGATAATCCACCAGATTTTGATAAATTGAATTATATTGCATATGTTTTTGAAAACAATATGCCGGGAACTTCAATAGATCGTATTCAAGCATCAGATCCTGATACTGGTGAAAACGCTAAAATATTGTACTCTGTTCTCAACACAAATATTAAAGAGATCCCCATTTCTTCATATATTTCCATTAACTCAAAAACCGGAGTTATTTATGCACAACGTTCATTTGACTACGAACAGTTACGTGAATTTCAGTTCTGGGTTATAGCTAAAGACAACGGATCCCCTCCTCTAAGCAACAATGTTACCGTGAGGATATGCATTATTGATAAGAATGATAATCCTCCTAAGATTCTCTACCCATCACCAGACACAGAGGGAGCAATGTTGTTTGAATTTATCCCTCATTCTTCTGAGAAAGGTTATTTAGTAACCAAAGTGATTGCGGTGGATGCTGATTCTGGGCACAACGGATGGCTCTCTTATTATTTACTAGAGGTCTCTGACTCCTCTTTTTTCATCATTGGTCAACACACAGGGGAAATTCGGATAGCACGAGACTTGCAGGACACAGATTCTCTACGACATAAAGTTGTGGTTATGGTAAAAGACAATGGAGTCCCCTCCTTGTCGGCAACAGTCACATTAAGCCTGGTTGTGGCGGAAAACTTCCAACAAGTTCTTCCAGAGATCGTCAAACAACCAAGTAAATTCGATACATCATCTAATGCAACTTTCTATCTGGTAATAACAATTACCTTGATCTCTCTTCTATTCATTGTGACAGTAATTGTTACAGTCATTGCTAAGTGCAGAAAGTCAGCCACTCCTACAACTTTTGGAAGTTTGAGTAGACCCTGGTATCCTCAGCTTTCCCTGAAATACCCTTCTCAGTTCAGTGATGGCTCATTACCTTTTCCGTACTCATATGATGTTTGCGTAACTCTCGACTCAACTCAGAATGAAATTGCTTATTTGAAACCCGTCCAGAATGTTCCAACGGACAATCTCATTGATACTAGTGATTCAGCAAATGGCAATGAATCTTCTGGAGACCTCTTTCCTTCTGCTAGCCTCACACAGGTAAGGCGAGTCTACTAGTTTCTATTGAAATGCAATTTTAAATCTAATTAAATAATTTCAGTTAACAATTATTTACTTTGAATGTATTAAAAATATTGTTTGTATTTTCAAGTTTGTGTTATAAGCAGAATGCTTATAAAAACGTTTCTACCTTTCTAACGAGGCTAAAACCAAAAGTAAATTTCATTACACTGGAATCTTGATCATGAATAATGATTGCTAACATATTTAATTTCAATAGCTAATCAACTCACTGTGAATAGTCAAGGTACTTTTGAGTTGAGGGATCAAGCCTGCTGGAAAAACATGGAAAAACCGTGTAAGTTTAAAACATGATTTAAAAAGTAAATGCATAAGCAGCTAGTGTGAAAAAAGTAATTATAAACATAAGGTATTTGGTTGTTTGTGTTTCAGATGAACCATTATAAAATTGCTTGCAGGTTGCATTACCTATATATCATTCAACTATTTCGAAGTTTTTGCTGCCCTTCACCCTTATTTTTTCTTTTTTGTGTGTTGTTAACTTTTCAAAATGTGTAAAGACCATCTTTCAGGTTGTATCCTATCTTTATACATTAACATAACTTTGATCAAGACCATGTGGGTGTGTGTGCTTTATCTTTATACTTTCTGCAATTTTGATTTGTGGATGCAGACTCTGGACATAATGCATGGCTTTCTTATCCACTTCTTGCAAATTCCTGACCAATCTCTTTTTATCATTGGCCAACGCACAGGTGAAATTAGGATAGCCCGAAACTTGCAAGATACTGACTCACAAAAACAAAAGATTGTGCTACTGGTGAAGGACAATGGATCCCCTTCTCTATCAGCAACAGCTTCTTTACAGTTAGTAGTGGCGGAACATTTCCAACAAGTTGTCCCAGAGATAGTCAAACAACCTAGAGACTCTGACTACTCATTTAATGTAACTTTCTACCTTGTGATAGCTATTGCTTTGATTTCCATTTTATTCATTGTGACTGTGGTTGCCACAGTCATTGCTAACTGCAGAAAGTCAAATACTTCTATACAAACAGTAAACAAGGGTGGTAGGTGCGCTGGAGGTCTTACACACACAGAAATATGTATATTACAGAAAAATGTATAATTGCCTTAAAAATCAGTCAACTTCATAGGCTGAGGATATAGGTGATCTCACCAGGCTCAGAACATAGAGAGACAAAAAAAAAGACAAAAAACATAGTGCAACTCTATACACAGTGTAGAAACTTATATACTGAGGTGGTGAATTGCACTCACAAAAGTGAATAAGAAAAAGAGCTTATCTGATCCAAATGAGATGATTCCTTCGATTCTTCTTACTCAGTGACCATATGTAGGTATAATGGCAAAGAAGTGAAGATAAAATCAGTATATGATAAAATACAAAAAGCTTTAATAAAACATAGTATCTTACATATAAGGAATAGTAAAAACAGCGCTGCAGATCTTCCTTTTTTGGGCAGCAGTTTAGTCCACAGGTCTGCAGTCAGAAAAATCCAAAACTTTAGCAAGGCTGGAACTGGATTAAAATCAATCAGTGGTGTACAGTGGGTCACGCAACGCGTTTCGCCTTTCCTCAGGCTTCCTCCAGGCGTGTGGTACTTCTATAGCCTTTGGAACTCTGAGTAGACCTTGGTATCCTCAGCTTTCTCTTCGCCCCCCTTTTCAGCTCAGTGATGGATAATTACCCTTACCCTATTCATATGATGTTTGTGTAACTCTTGACTCAAGACAGAATGACATTTCTTATCTAAAACCAATCCAGAATGTTCCTACAGACAATCTCATTGACACTGAAGACTCGGTTGCAGTAAATGACAAAGGGAGTTTACCGGCAGCTAGTATGCCGGAGGTAAGGGACATTTTAGTACATTTTTAATAAAAATATGTAGACAGTATGTATATAAAACTCTTACCTTCAAAACTATTTAACCTGGACTAGTGTGAAAATGTTCAGACTGTTAGTAAATTAACAGTTATATGTTTATCTACTGATTTAACAAAGTTCTTGTCTGTTGGACTGGTAGTCTGACAAAGTAAGAGGGGAGCACCTTCTAAGACCATGATGACAGGAAGATAGTGCAGGAAGTATGTCTGTTAATGATTGGCTTCTCCTGTACTAAATCAGTAATATCTTCTAAACAGAATATGATATGAAATTATAATTAAAAGTAAACCAACAAAAACAGGGCCCATTTATTGATATTTTTTATACATTTGTAATGCATGGGGTCCAGAATGGAATTAGACCCTGAGCACCCAAGATCAGGAGCTATGCTGCAGGGGTGAAGACACAGGTCCTGCTGCTGGGCAACTGCACTTATCTGGTAACTTGGGGCTCCAGGATTTGTGCAGCGACAAATCGGTACCTTGTGTAAGCAGCTGCTGTATCCAAATTATAAAGCTAGGACAGAATGAACTAACAGCCAAGCAGAGCTAAAACAGAAAAGCAACTAAAAAAGAACAGAACTGAAATACAGAGTGCAGGGCTACAGGACAGAGGTAAAACAAATGCAAAATAAAGCAACTAAACTAAGGATAAATAATACAAAGCACAGGGTTTAGGAACATACAAAGGAACAAACATAAATACAGGAACTAAATGGTGGGGGTTTTGTTCACCATGTCACCTTGGTAGAAAGCTGTTTATGTTTTTTGTGACTGTGATCATCACCCTGGGAAGGATTTATATGCTTATATCTTGTCTTAGGTGTATGGTAGACAAGGCTTTTTCCCCACGACAGCGACAATCAGAAGTGTATGCTTACCACAATATCTATAGACGAGCATTGAATAGTTATCTATTTAAAAATAGATAAAAGAGTGGTATTGAAGTGAAATTTGGATCTGTGAGGGTTAAAAGCCGACAGTGTGTCTAAGAAGCTGTCTCCAGCAGCTTCTGGAAGGCCAGATCACGCCAGTAGCGTAATTGTTATGAGAATGGTCTTATCTTACTATTCCAAGGCTAGAACAGAGGTTTCTGGAACATCAACATGTTGTCTCTGAAAGTTCTGTAATTTTCCATAAGAACGACTTTTGTAACACTATTTTACATATTACGTTTTAAGTGCATTTTCTAGTAAAACACGCCTTTCTGCATATTAGAATAACCAATTATATTGTAGTAACTAATCCTTTTATCTTTGTTTATATACGCTTGTCTAAACAATTAAAATCAGAGTTAAGGAACACGAAGCATTGTCTAGTCTTTGCCTTAGTCGTCCTTGGCTCTCCAAGGCCTTGCCTGGTCTTATCATCAGCACGGTAGTTCACATCAATTTGGTGTTAAAGGTCTTAGAGGTGGCCAATTAGATGTTAGCTTGCCAACCACGTCAAGGTACCCCACATTCTTTGATCTCCCCAGCAAGTGTATCTACCAGCAAACTTTTTTTTTAAAGTGGCAGGCGCCCCCTGGGTTGTTGCGCCCTGTGTGCTCGCACAGGTCACACACCCCAAAGGCCGGCCCTGCCTAAACTCCACCCATGTTTGGGACAAATTTCATTATCATTGGTAAAACCATGGCTGCCTCCAACTCAACCCACTTGCCTCAGTACAATTTTGCAAATGGACAGTAAGATGGGTGGGTTTACACCGGCCAGCACTGATAACATCTTTTGTAAATACCAAATGCACTTTTGCCAGTCATGACAGTTTATTACTGCCAGGATGTTTGCTTATATTTTTATGTGTGTTATGCTAGTAGTTTAACCCCTTTGTGAATGGACTGTTTTGGCCCTGTTATACCGTTCGTGACTGGTTGTTTTAACACTATTTCTATTTTGTGTTTAGTTACAATTTTCCTCGTTCTCATTTACTTTCCCCACATGAATTATAAACATTTTTTGGGGATAAGAAGGTCTTTCTTTAGATACAATTATTTTGATCAGATCATATCATTTACTATAACAAAATAAAATATGATGGAAAATTGAGAAAGAAAAACACTTTGAAAATGTTTTACACATCTCTAAAAATAACAAAATGGATAAATAGATTCTAATATTTGTCCCAAAATTAGAAATATCCTATTTATTTATTTTTACTTTCATTTGCAAGTTACAAGGCAATAAGTGTATATCTGTAGAATTATATTTGTATATATTTAATTTTTTCCTATAAATGATGATATTTTGTGTGCTTTCCAGTTCATCTGCTCTACTCTTGCCCACTGCTGGCCTCTTCACACCTCTTTAGCTAATTATTTTGAACTTCAATCGGATCTGCATGATGCTCATGGTGCACCTGTTGTCATTAATGGAATGCTATCCTGTGACATGCTTGTCAATTGTCACAAAGGTGTTAACTAGGACACAAAGCAAGATAACTGCAATGAATATTGAGTATATATAGATATCCACACGTAATTCAGTTTTTTTTTTTTAGCAAGACACTGCAATAATTTATGATAACTTGCCTTTAATCATGACTATGGATGAATTAAACATACTATTGTGCATTGCATGTCCTTTGTGGGTAAAAAGTATGTTTAACCTCTTTGCGACAATGTGCGCGTCAGGCACATCCTGCCGGGAACTCCAATCTGGGGCACCCACGATCGCCCCACGGAGCAATATGGCTAAGCCCTCTGGTGGTCTGAGCTTCGGAAGTGAAAAGTAAATTCACTTCTGTCGCTCTGAATATGCCCCTAGAGGCAACCAAGTAGTAGTTCAATGTTAAAATAATAATAAAAAAGATTTAATTAGCTTAAAACTAGTATTATGTTAGATTAGCCTATAGGCTTAAAATTAAATAATTTTTAGCATAAGGGATATGGTTAAAATTAAATTAAAATTAAAATATATTAAGGGATAACATAAGGGTTAAGTTGGGGTTAAATTTAGGGTTCGGGGTCAAAAGTTCAATATGTGAAAAACTCGCAAACAAATACCGATAAATATGGAAACATGCATATTTCTGAACTTGGGACAACATTTAGAAACTATTTAGATGGGGTCTTTTTTAATGATTGTATTTGTGTAAATTATATTTTAGGTCAAAGTTAGAAAAAGTTTTTTTTTTTAAATGTTCATCATATTTTATGATTTTTTTGTAGTAAATTATAAGATATGATGAACATAATGTTATCTAATGAAAGCCCTTCTTATGACAATAAAAACAACATATAATTTGTGTGGGTAAAGGATGTGAGAGAGAAAAAAATTACAACTGAACACAAACAGTGTCCGATTCCCCTCTGCCCACCCAGATAAGATCTTCCATTTTGTATATACTTTCTAGTCAATGAGTCCCTATATCTCTTAATTGAGTTTTTGGTATAGTGGGCCAGTACAGTCAGGGGATTGTCAGTAAAATCTGGATCGGACACTAGCCTAATTGTTTCAATTATTTAACTCCAGAAATCCCTAATTATTGTACACGTCCACCATGTGAAAAAATGTTCCTTTCTGATTTAAATATCTCCAGCATCTATCCACAATTTTATTAGACATTCTATGGAGGCTAGGATCATCAGGATTTTAAAGTAGTTTTCTTAGGTTTGAGTTATCATTGCACACTTATGTGAAATCTCTGACATTTTTGCCAGTCAAGTTCAGTAATCATTAGACCACAATCTTCCTCCCACTTCCTAATGAAATAGGGCTTAGGGCCTCTACAATAATGTTATAATTTTTTGAGATAAGCTTTAAATTATCCTTCTGAGACCAACATAGTTTTTCTATCTTTGTTATATCCTCTAGCTCTCCTCCTTTTTGTCTGAGACTTTTTATGTAATGGGCAATCTGGAGAATAATTCATTGAATTTTCTTCTTTAGAATACATTTGCATGCTATCATTCAACCTCCCACCCTCACCCACCCTCCACATCCAAGAAAAGGTGTCCTCGGATGTGGGTTAGGGAGGGGGAAGTAGCCCTTAAAGAACCCTCCAATCCTGGCATAAATTCTTTTTTATATATAAGTCGGGTTAATGCAGATGTTTTTTTTTATTAATATATCTTTTAACTGTGTTTTTTTTTTTAAAACATTCATTGTACTTCCAATGATAGGGTGTTTTCCATCTATTAAAACTCTCTGTTTTTTTATTTAACCAGGGTGCAATTTCAACAAGAACATTGAAGGCCTAATTCCTTCCACAATTTTGAAATTGTTTTTTTATAATTATTATTCCAGTTAATTTCTCTAGACAGGTGTACCATCCGGTAATAAGTTTCCATGTCAGACAGTCCAAGGCCTCCCTTATTCTTTGGTCTAATTAAATAACTATAGGAGAGTCTTGGAACCTTGCCTTTCCAAATGAAATTCCTTATTATCCTCTTATATTCCTTCAAAAATATTTTGGAATCACTATAGGAATTGTTTGCATAAGGTATAGTATCCTGGAAGTTAGATTCATTTTTATTAAATTTATCCTCCCAAACCAGGATAGGTTAATATGTGTCCACCTGTCTAGGTCCACCTGTCTAGGTCCAACTTTATAGATCTTAACAATGATGGGTAATTAATATCATAAAGAGATTCTAAAATGCCAGTTAAATTTATGCCCAGGCATTTAATACTTGAGTTTTTTTTACTTTAAATGGGAATGAATGAGCTATTCATCTGTTTGTATCGAGAGATTAAGTATCTCTGTAACAAAGAATAACAAATCATCAGCGAATGAAGAGATCTTATGTTGTCTATTCACAATCTCCAGTCCCAAGATAAATAGGATCGGAGAGAGGGGCCATCCCTGCCTTGTACCGTTTGACAGGGGAATCGTTCGTGATAGTTGTCCATTAATGCAAACTTTGGCTGTAGGAGATTTGTATAATGATTTAATCCAATTCAGCATAGATGGACCCAATCCCAGTTTTCATAAGGTAGCCAACAACAAGGGCCAACTCACCCTGTTGAACGTCTTCTCAGCATCAGTTGACAATAATAGAGCAGGTACCCCCTTCAGCTTAGCCAAATGTATCAAATCTATAACTCTAGATGTTCCATCACTTGCTTCTCTGTTTGCTACAAACCACACTTGATCATTTAATATAAGGTCCTCCAATATTCCTCTCATTCTTTCACTAAGGATTTTTGATAGTATTTTTTTTTTTTATTAATAATATTTTATTTGATATGACATCTCAATTAAACACACTTGGCATTTCTGAGAGAGCATAACACTTATAATAATGCGCTATTGGAACAAATTTATGCAAATGTTACATATAACATTCAATCATCTTCTTGGTTTCTGTCTTCTGTTGGGAAAATTGACATCTGGCTGTACCCTTTACTGTGCCGGGAGTGTTTCAGTTTAAACTTTTCCAAAACCAAGAAGATGGTATCGTGTTCATCAGGCATTAACTTTACTGCACAAAATTTGTCTGCTTAGGTTATTTATACCAATAACATTGTTATGCACCATGTTAAATATAAAACATCTTAGAACTTTCAATAATAATAACATTTAGAATTTAAGAGTATTAGCATCGTTAATATTGTCATTTTAGACGGGATACTGAAAAAAAATAAAAATAAGATTAAAGAAGAGAGGTGTGGCTACAGATGCGCCAAAGGGGGAGAAAGTTAGAAATTAGGGGGGGGGGGGGGGTGTTATGGTGGTAGTTGTTGATCTTTATTTGATTTAGATGGGCTATCTAGTTGAAGCCACAAGGCACGTAGAGATTCATATTTGTGCATAGAGTTTGTATTTAAGTAGTGTAGTTTACCATTTGGAGGTTATGTGCGATTAAATTGCGGAGTTCAGAGATGGATGGTACTTTGCTAGATTTCCAGTTTCGTGCTAGGAGGGTTTTGGCTGAAATGAGTATCAGTCCCATCATGATTCTTTTCAGTTTTGGCACAGTATTTGGAAATATATGAAGTAATGCGACTTCTGGTATTTGTGGAAGCTTTATGTCCGTAGTTTGGAATATAATGTCAAAAACTTTGTCCCAGAATAGAGTAATTATAGGGCAGGACCACCATATATGGGACATGTTGCCATGTGAACTACATGCTCTCCAGCATAAATTTGAGATGGAAGGATATATTCTGGCCAATTTTGTCGGCACTAAGTACCATTGATACAGAATCTTTCTGGATAGTTCTATATGGTTTGTGTTATGCGATATTATTTTCGGATTTCTGATAGCTTGTTTCCAGTCTTCTGCTGAAATAGTTATCTGAAGCTCATTTTCCCATGCTGACATGAAGGGAAGATTGTCTGGCAGTGAGTTTGTAATGAGGATGTGGTAGCAAAGAGATAGCAATTTTGTCTTCTTGGGGTGTGGTATACATGTTTGCAGAATGTCCTGTGGAGATTCCGTATGATTAGGAAAATTCTTGACAAATGGGTGGATTACATGCCTTATTTGAAGCAGTTTATAGTAGTCCTGTTGAGGAATGGCAAATTCTTCTTGTAATTTAGTAAATGATTTTACAGCTTGGCTCTCTGCCAACAACCCTATGTGCGTAATTCCTGCTTTCTCCCATATTTTTAAGGAAAGGTGTGGAATTAATAGTTCTAACGTTCATAATGGAGTAGCTTGTGTTATTTGTTTTAGGTTTGGAAGTTGAACTGCATATTCATTCCATGTCCTGAATGATAGGACGGTGCTAGGAAGGAGGGAGTTGAACTGAATGTTCTTTTGATTCTTCATCCAAAGAAAATCACATACTCTATGTTGGGGGAATTGGCTATTTTCCATGTCTACCCAGGCGATGGTTCCTGGTGGTGAGTGCATTAGAATCGTTTGGGACATGTTTGCTGCTTTGTAATAGTGTGGTAGAGACGGGATTCCCAAACCTCCTTTGATATTTGGTAAGATCAGCCATTTGTTTGCAATTCTAGTTCTTTTATGACTATGTATAAATGCTTGAATTTTTGATTGTATGTCGTTTAGGGTGGTAGGAGGGATATGTATCGCTAATGTTCTAAATATATATAGCAGCTTTGGTAACACGTTCATCTTTATTACTTCGGTTCTTCCTAACCAAGAAAGGAAAAGTTTGTCCCATATTTGCATGTCTTGTCTACACTTGTTCCAGACTTTAATTAAGTTATGTTTGACTAGGTCGTTTGGGTTTTTTGTGAGGGAGACACCTAAATATTGGATATTATCTTTTCTCCAGTCATACGGGTAGGTGGATTTCAAATTAAGGATGTCATGGGCTGGGATGTTAATAGCTAATGCTTGTGTTTTTGTTGTATTCACTTTGTGGTATGATATCTGGCCAAATTCTTGTAGCAGTGTGTGTAGGTGTGGAAGGGATGTTTCTGGATCTGTTATGGTGAGAAAAATATCATCTGCAAAGAGCCCTAATTTGATTTCTTCATTATTAGCATATGGGAAACCATGGATGTCTGGGTGGGATCTTATAGCTTGAGCTAGGGGTTCTAATGCTAATACATAGAGTATTGGTGATAGTGGGCAGCCTTGTCTTGATCCATTGGAAATGTTAAATGGTGCGGAAAGGAAACCTGCATATGATACTTTGGCAGAAGGGACTGAGTATAAAGCCATAATAGCTTCTATATGCTCCGCGGGAAAATTGAATTTATTCAATACTGCTCTAAGGTAATCCCAGTGAAGGCGGTCAAATGCCTTTTCCGCGTCAATTGCTAATAGTAGGCTGGGGTTTTTTTTGGAGTGGGCATACAAAATTACATTGTTAATTTTCCTAGTGTTGTCAGATGCTTGGCGACCACTGACAAATCCGACTTGATCATAATGTAATAATTGGTGGAGTATATCTTTAATTCGGTTTGCTAGTATTTTTGCATATAATTTTACATCTGTGTTTAGTAAGGAGATTGGTGGATTTTTGATAGTATTTTGACATCCGTATTTAGAAGGGAGATAGGTCTATAGCTGGCACAGTTTTCACTATTTTTGTCCTGTTTTGGGATAATAACTTTATTTGCTTCTTGTGCCTGGGATGGCAAGATCCCTCCCTCTGTCAGAACCCCAAAAGCCTTAGCTAGTTCCGGACCCAGTGTTTTAGAGAAAGTCTTATAATACAAATTAGTGAGTCCATCTGGTCCTGGACTTTTCCCATTGGGTAAGTTCTTGATAACCCTGCATATCTCGTCTGTTTGTATAGGTAAGTCCAGGGTGTTAGCTATCTCCAGATCAATACCTTTTGTCAAAAGTCCATCCAGGTAATTTTTTATCTCTAGGTTTTGTTTCAGAGGGAATGTCTGCTCTGTTGTACTTTCTATATTATATAATTTTTGATAACATTTTTCAAAGGCCTCCACAATTTGATCATTCTGGTTACACATTACTCCATTATTTTTTATTTTATAGATATCATTTATTGAGTATTTCTCTCTTATCGCCCGGGCTAAAAATTTACTTGCCTTAACCTTATGCTCATAAAATTTACTTTTTACTATATTATATTTTCTTTGTAATCTAGTGTTTTTCATCACAGCTAGTTCTGACAGAAGCTTGATTAGTCTTTTATATAGATCGGGTTTCAAACTCAATTTATGTTTCTGTTCAATGTTTGATATCTCCTCTATCAAATTTGTATATTTTACATTAAAAGTTTTTTTGAGATGTGCTGGGATTTTCATGTTCATCATAACTAAGGGCATGGTCACTCCATAACATTGCCTCAATGTTAACCTTCTTAACAAGTTGTAAATCTTTATGGGTTACAAACATATAATCGATACGCGAGTACCTTTTGTGTGGAGGGGAGTAGTATGTATATTCTCTTTCATCTGCATTGAAGACTCTCCACACATCTATCAACTGTAACCTCATCCGGCTTTTCTTTATTTTTGTGAACTTGGAGTAATTCAGACCCTGTTGAGGTGTCCACTAGGGGATTCAATGCGCCGTTTAAGTCTCCTCCCCTTATTATTATACCCTCTGCAAAATTGTCTACTCTTTCCATCACCGAGTTCAGAAAAACATGCTGTTTCATATTTGGGGAGTATATATTAACTAATGTTACTAGATTTTGCCCTATCATTCCCTTAAAGAGTATTATCCTTCCTTCCTAATCATTCCATTTTCCCTTAAATATAAATGGGACTGATTTACAGGCACTCTCAAAAAATGGCATCCAACCACTTGAGGTCAATAAAAACTTAGAAAAACACACAGAAGTGTGTTGAGAGAGGCGCTCTGGGACTATTAAATGATGTAAATATATATTGATAATAATGATCATAAAATATAGAAAATAATAATAAATGGAAAACTAATGTGGACCTGAACCTGGACACAGTATATATTCAGATAATAGAAATCAGATAGATATCAGACATAAACACAGGTAAAAAGTACTAAGATGTACAGAAGAATGTTATGGTCACAGTCACATACAGTTAGTAGTCCACGATCTATTTCAGAGTGAGACTGTCAGCTGTACCTGGCACCATCCACTAGGATGAAAAGCTCTGCTGAATCGTGTGTATTTTCCATCGAATTAAACTTTTTCCAGATCCAGTAATCTCCCTCCTCCGATGTGGCAGATGCCAGCAAATGCTGAGACCTCTGAAATGGGGAAGGAAAAGGAACAGAGATCGCGTGATATCATCAAACAACTTTAATGAAAATGACAAATGCACACTTACAAGATGTGGATGGGAAAACGAGCAATAAAGCAGCAATGCTTCTAGGCGGCCAAGTATGAGGGGTTCTCCGGATCACTTCCTCTCTAGTGCTACAACCAACGATGTCAATCGGCACAGGCCACTCCCTACGCATTAAGAAATCGCCACAGGCCACTCCCTACGCATTTATTAGATAATGTCATTACGTTTTATCTAATAAACTTAATGACATTAACCAATAGATATTTAGTAAATCCCTTTGAAAAATATTACACACCTGTTAATAAACTGGCATAGAAAAATGAATGGCTTTACAGATTAAAATGTTGTTACAAAATTAATTTTAAACAAAGGGATTAAGGAGATCATTTTCACTACAAAAGTAAACAAAATAAAAACAGATGCACAAGGATACAACAAATACGAAAGTGTACAGTAAATACAGATGATATAAATGATTCAAACACCTAAAAATCAAAAATCTTAAAAATCTGTGGATGAATATGATTCATGACATCCCCCATACACATAGGTAAAGTTACACTTCATATTATCAACGAAATTCATAATAATATAATTATATACACAGGTCTTTGTCAGCAATGTTTTTATAAAGGCTTTCAACTCAAATTGAAGGCCTGCAGGGTCCTTTTTGTGGGCTATATGAAAATGCTCTCATAGTTGGAGGGTACGACTATGGGCACCAAGTTCGCACCATTTATGCTAACTTCTTTTGGAGGAAGTGGGAGGACGAATTCATATGGAACAACTGTCCTCATGACACAAACCTGCTGCTCTGGAAGCAGTATATAGATAGCTAACTCTTTGTGTGGTGTGGAAAATTGGAATTGTTTATGGATTATATAAATTATAATTATATAAATTCTAATCCATATTTTCTAAGATTCACTCACAAATCATTAGATACCAATTTGGATATTTTGGATTTGGAGATGTGTATCCAATCAAATATCATTAAAACCCGCACTTTTACAAAATAATTTTTTTGCAATAGTTACATTCCATATACTAGCCATCACCATTGCCCATGGCTAGACAGTATCCTCTATGGCCAATTTAGACGTAGTAAATGTAACTGTACACCATAGAACATTTTGAGAATCGGGCAATGTCCCTCAAAACTCAATTTGGAGCAAAGTGGCCTCACCTGACAGTGAGGACCCGTTGCAAGTCCCTGCAGTGGGATTCGCACACAGCTCCTCGGGGGTGTTCTATGCCATCCTGCTAGCCTCTAGGCACTAAAAGTAGGACAGCATAGAATGTCCTGCAAGTGGGAAGGGGTTAAGAATACCTTTTACCACACAATTTAACAAACAGGGAAATATGATCAGACAGATTCTAAATGAACATTGGGGTATTTTGAAAGGTGATCCAGTTGAGGGAGAACTATTATTACACCGCCCACAACTATTTTTTTCTAGGGAGCCAAACTTGTAATGCAGGAGGAATTTAAAACTAACAAGTTTTTAACTTGTGACTCCAAAGGAGTTATTTATTTACTCATGTGTCCATGTGGGCTACAGTATGCAGTGTGAACAAAAAAGTATTTAAGAGATGCCTATGCGCACACAACAATAATATCAGAAAGGACCTTGAAAGCCCTATCAGAGCATTTTTGCATAGCCCACAACAAGAACACTGCAGGCCTGATCTTTATGGCAATAGAATCAGTATCTCCCATTTGGCACAGTGGTGATTTCTGTGCCCAATTGGATAGGAGAGAAGCTTTTTTTAAAATTACAAATGACCCACCCAGGAGGCATGAATATTGAATTTGAGTTGAAAGCCTTTTAAAAAACATAGCTGATAAAGACCCGTTTATATAATTCTATTATTATGAATTTCTTTGATAATGTGATGTTTAACTTTACCTATGTGTATGGGGATGTCATGAATCATCTTCATCAACAGATTTTTAAGATGTGTGATATATATATTTTTAGATGTTTTAATCATTTAAATCCTCTGTATTTACTGCACACTTTTGTATTTGTTGCATACTTGTGCATCTGTTTTTTTTTTTTAACTTTTGTAGTGACAATGATCTCTTTAATCCCTTTGTTTAACATTCCTTTTGTAACAACATTTTAAATTGTAACAACTATTCATTCTTCTATGCCAGTTTATTAACATGTATGTAATATTTTTCAAAGCCTCAGATTTACTAAATATCTATCTATTATAGTTTATCAGTTTATAAGATGCAGAGATTATTGCTTTTACCATTTCCCATTATTCTGCATTTTTATTATTACATTTTCTATTTGTATTATTGTGTATATTTTTTCATAGCTTTAGTTATTTAGTTATCATCCTATTTATTTATTTCCCACCCGAATATATGGTGATTTTTTATCCGATGTATCTTTTAGCGATCTGTCACTTTAATTCAGGCCTTCATTAATGTGCTTCTAGTAGTCCTCTATTGTGCCCCTGACGAAGTAACTTGAGCGTGTGGCCTGGGGCGATTGACATTGTTGGTTGTAGCACTGGAGAGGGAGTGACCAGGAACCCCCCCTTACACTTGGCTGCCCAGCAGACCCACTGCTGTAATGCTTGTTTTCCCATCCACATCTTGTAAGTGTTCATTTGTAATTTTTCATTAAAGTTGTTTGACGATATCATGCGATTTGTGTTTCCTTCTCATCCTTAATTCAGAGGTCTCATCGTTTGCTGGCATCAGAGGAGAAAGATTACTGGATCTGGATGAAGTTTCATTTGACGAAGATTACACACGATTCAGCAGAGCTTTTCATCCTAGTGGACGGTGCCAGGTGCAGCTGACGGTCTCACTCTGAAACAGATCGTGGACTACTAACTGTGACTGTGACCGTAACATGCTTCTGTAGAAGCAAAGCGATCACAAATCCAAGTAAAAGCTATATCGCTGCATCTTAGTACTTTTTACCTGAGTTTATGTCTGATATCAATCTAATTTCTATTATCTGAATATATACCATGTGACCAAGTTCAGGTCCACATTAGTTTTCCATTTATTATTATTTTATATATTTTATGATCAATATTAGCTATATATATTTATGTCATTTATTAGTCCCTGAACACCTTTACCAACAAACTACTGTGTGTTCATCATCATTTGTATCAACTATTGCATGTGCTAATAACCACTCATATCTTCTTATCTTATTTAGGCTTCGTGTAAAGGAAGTTCTCATTTTACTTTTAGAAAAAGGAGCCAGGACCTTGTCTAAAATCTTCGTTTACTCAGTGAAATGGAATTGTATTCAGTGTTCATCTCGGGAATTTACAAAGGGCAGTTGATTAAACTTAGTTAGTTAGCTAAGAAAAACTCATGCAAATATTTGGAAAAGAAGGGTGTTTAACTCTTATGTTTCTTGCTCTGTGTTAGATAGGTCAAAAGGAGTGGCAATTCTGATGGTTTCAAAATAGTTGGCGGGGACTTTAAAACAAGGCTGGACCCAGCTAAGGACTCGTCAGATGGTGTCTTATACTTATCATTTTCAAATATATCAAAGGTTAAAAGAGCCCTCCTTTCAATACAACCCATAAATGCCTGGATGCAAAATGAATAGTCTAGAGATTATACATTTTACTATAACTTGCATCAGAAATATAAATGGATCACCTGGGTATTGGTTTCTCATCAGCATTTAGCTATGGTTAACAGCATGGGAATTGGCAGCATCATGTGGAGTGACCATGAACCCGGTTATTGGGACGATTCTACTAGGAGAAATAATGACCAAGACATATAACTGGAAGCTTAACAACAGTTTACTTAATAATAAATAAGATATTGGAAATCTAAGATCTCTGATGAAATTTTACTTTCAAGAGAATGATAACAGGGAAATATATAGAATACCAATATAGGAAGCACATAAAGTGGTGATGCACAGTCACTTGTTTAAGCTCGGTGCATATAAAAAAAGGGAAATACATAACATTCTGAACGAAATTAGTTAATTGGAAGCCACCCATCAAACGACTCTTACTCCCAAAGATGGAATAAAATGAGAAAATTACAGATCCCAGTTAAATCGACCAGTGAATACTAGAATAATTAAGATCAGATTCTTACAAGAAATACGTTTTTTTTTTACTGGCTAACAAACCTGGTAAATTTCTGGCACACGAGTTAGAGAAATAACAATATATTACATTCATACCTAAAATAAAGGAGAGTAAACGCAATTATCTGCAAATGACTAAAGATATAGGATCAGGCTTTAGAGACTGTTATAGCAAATTATATAATATACTTAATGTATACAGTGAAAGATTGTGTTAGCTAATCCAAGTTTATCATTTTAAAAAGCTAATTGATTATTAGAATATAATTTTGCAATTTTTCTAGCATAGCTGAGAACTGTTGTGCTGATTAACCCCTTAAGGACAGAGCCTTTGAAACATTTTTGTCCTTTCTGGACAATGGCTTTTTTAACATTTCTGTGCTGTTTGTGTTTAGCAGTAATTTTCTTCTTTGTCATTTGCTGTACCCACACATATTATATATTGTTTTTATCGGGACAAGAAGGGCTTTCTATGGATGCCATATTTTCGATCATATCTTATAATATTATTAAAAAAAATTGGTACAGGGATACCACCCATGCATAGGTTTGTTGGGTTGTTTGGGGGGTAAAAGGCCAAATTTGGGAGGTGCAGTTTTTGGTTTTCCAACTTGAAATTTTGACATGCAGACCGCCTGCACCCATGTCCCATTTGGGACATATTTGAAACCAGCCAGTGTATTTTACCCCATCAACCCATATATTTTTTTAAAGTAGACACCCTACGCTATTTCAAATGGTGGTATTTTAACACTTTCCATGCACTAATTCTACCACCAGCCTTTGTCAAAGTTTGTGGTAGTAATTTTTGTGTGTTTTTTTTTCACAAATATTGTATTTCAGACATAAATTCACAGATTTTGGTATGTGTCACTGCCAAATAATAACCCAATATGTGTTCAACAACATCTCCTGAGTACAGGGATACCACCCATGCATAGGTTTGTTGCGTTGTTTGGGGGCTAAAGGGCCACATTTTGAAGGTGCACATTTTCAACTTGGAATTTTGACGTGTAGTCAGCCTGAGCCCATCTTGCATTTGGGACTTTTTTTTAAAGTAGGACAGTGTATTTTACCCAAAAAAGTATATATTTTGTAAAAGTAGACACCCTAGGCAATTTTAAATGGTGGTATTTTAACACTTTCCATGCAATTCTACCACCAGCCTTTGTCAAAGTTTGTGGTAGTCATTTTATTGTGTATTTTTTTCCCACATACATTGTACTTTAGACACAAATTCACATATTTCGGTATGTGTCACTGACAAACAATACCACAATATATGTTCAGCAACATCTCCCGAGCACAGGGATACCACCCATGCATAGCTTTGTCAGCTTTGTTGGGGGTTGAAAGGCTACATTTGAGAGGTGCGCTTTTTGATTTTCAAACTTGGAATTTGAACATGTAGAGCAAGGAAGGGGTTAATAGCTCTTATAAGAGCCTTTGTAGTACTGTACAAAAAAATGAACCCCTAAAAATGCACAGACAAGAAAAAATGTTCTGCTGTGCAGTGATCAGTGGCAGGGAAGCGGTTAATACACAGGCTACACTATACAAAGGGTATGGCTTTTATAAAAGCCCTTGGGACTCACAATTTTTTAACATTTTATTTAAGTTATTACAATTAAAAAATTATATTATACAGATCTGTCTCTTTCCCTCACTAAAACTCAAGTGAGGAGAGGGAGGCAGATCCATATGGGTCAGAACAATATTTACCAATATTGATCGAACCAGACGAATGGTGATGCTCATCTGAGAAATCACCAAACCACCTTTGCCACTGATCGGCTGTTACTGATCGCTATACATGCGTTCAGACAGCTTCAAAAGGAATACACGTAATCCCCTAGTGGGTATAATTAACCCCTAGCGAGTGTGACAAAAAAAATGCTGATAGCAAAAAAAAATCCTTCTGCGACTAGATTGCTCCATATGCGCTGCTTAGGCAGTGACCATATTCACTGCTTAGGCAGTGACCATATGTGCTGCTTAGGAAGTGATATACGGCAAGGAAGGGGTTAATAGCTCTTAAAAGAGCCTTTTATATACTGTAATAAATCACAGTAAAAAAAATTAACCCCTAAAAAAATGCACAGACAGCAAAAAATGTGCTGCTGTGTAAGATCACTGCGTACACAGCGATCAATTGCAGGGAAGGGGTTAAATACTGGAAACGGCTTTTATAAAAGCCTTTGGGTCTCAATTCTATTAAATATATTATAAATAAAAACTTACATTATACAGCTCTGTCTGTCTCCCTCACTAAAACTCAAGTGAGAGGGAGGCAGATCTACACGGGTCAGATCAAATATTTACAAATATTGATCTAACCAGACGAATGGTGATGCTCATCTGAGCAAACGCCAACCCGCCTTTGTCACTTATCAGCTGTTACTGATCGCTATACATGCGCTCAGACAGCTAAAAAAAATTTTTTGGCGTTAAACGTAGTCCCCTAGCAGGTATAATTAACATGTGTCGGGTGTAATAAAAAAAGTTTAAAAAAAATTAAAAATGCTTCTGCAGCAAGATTGCTGCATTTGCGTCAGATCTCTGCTTAGGCAGTGATCTACAGCAAGCAAGGGGTTAATCTCTGTTAAAAGAGCTTCTTTTATACTGTAATGAATTACAGTAAAATAAATTAACCCCTAAAAAATGCACAGACAGCAAAAAATGTGCTGCTGTGTATGATCACTGCGTACACAGCGATCAATGGCCGGGAAGGAGTTAAATGACTTTTATAAAAGCCCTTGGTGTTTAAAATTTTAATAAATATTTTATTTTATTATTTTATTTTATGTTTTACTTTATCTGATCTGTCTCTCTCCCTTACTAAAACTAGTAAGGTGAGGGAGGCAGATCAATACTTGTCAAAGGCAATATTTACTAATATTGCCTTTGACTGTATGATAAGTGCTCATCAGAGCACTTACCATACATGCCTGCACACAGATCACACAGATCTGTTGTGCCGGCATCGATTGGCTCCCCCTAGAGCATCGGAAGGGAAATACTTTCACTTCCGATGCTCTTGCCATTAGAAGGGAAGCGCTGCCTGTATAGGCAGCGTTCCCTTCTACTGAGCCGATGGGGTCGCTCAGGAGAGTGACCACCATCGGTTCTGGGGAGCATCATGGTGTTGTTAAGCTTTAGCAACACCGGAGATGCTTAGAAAGCGAACGATCGTTCGCTTTCTAAGCACATGTGTGCAGGGGAGCAGCCATTTTTAAATGGCTGCTACGATCACTCCGGGGAGTGATCGTAGCGCGCCCCTGCACTTTTTGGGGGTGTTGCACAATGCCTCTACCTAGAGGCATTGTAGCAACACCGATAGAGTAAAGAAAGCGACCGCTGGTCGCTTTCTTTACTCTGTTAAGTGCATGACGTGCCAGGCACGTCACCTGTCGGCAAGTCCTCGATTTGCTGTGACGTGCCTGGCACGTCATCTGTCGTTAAGGGGTTAAAGAACAAATACAACTGAACTTCTTTAGGCTTGTGAGTATCTGGAGCATCACCATTTGTGGGTTTAATTACAAGCTCAGAAAAGCCAGTTACAAATAACTTTTTTTAAACTTGTCTTTTTATGAGAAATGAAGGCTATTCCATGCAAAAATATTGCCATAAAACTGAAGATCTTGTACAACACTGTGTACAACGTCCTTCACAAAACAGGGCAAACTGGTTCTATCCTGAAGAGAAAAAGATTTGTGAAACCCACATACACTAGAATGTCTAGTTAGAGAAACATGTATAACAAAGGAATACATTACCACACACTTCACTTAATGCAGGTGCTACTAAAACAGGAATTAGACTTTCAACTTGCTGGTGGAATAAATGGTCAAAGGAGTGCCGAGTCTGAGTCTAATTCCTCAATTGTTTGAGAAACAGACACCTCACAGGTCCTCAACTGCCACCTTCATTTAATAGTACCCACAAAACCGGTCATAATATCAACAGTGAAGTGGCGACTCATGGATGCTAGCGATCTAGGTAGAGATGCAAAGAAAAAGACATATCTCAGACAGACCAATAAAACAAAAAGATGGAGGGCAAAACAACACAAACACTAGACAGAAGAAGATTGAAAACAAAAAGTTTGAGGTGTTCAGATCACTAAAAGCAGTCTTTAAGAAGGAATTCTATCACTCCATTTTGCAACGCCATGAAATATCCTGTGGCTGTTGCTTGATTGTAGCCAATTTTGGGACAATGACCCAAAAACACAGCTCCAACAGCAAGAACTTAATGGAGTGGCCAGCACCATCACTGGATCTCAACCCTATTGAGCAGTTGTGGGAGAAAGTTGACCATATGGTATGCAAGAAATGCCCATCAAGCCAATCCAACTTGTGGGAGGTGAAAAGTATAGGGTGAAATCTCTTCAGATTAGCTCAACAAATTGACAAATAGAATCTCAAAAGTCTGCAAGTTTGCAATTGCTGCAAATGGAGGATTCTTTGAGGAAAGCAAACATTGAAGAACATAATTATCATTTAAATTAAAAATAATTAAATCATTATTTTTAACTTTATAAACTTTCTACTGCATTTCTTATTCATTTTGCAACTCATTTGATGTATGTTTTCATGGAAAACAAGGACATTTCTAAGTGATCCCAAACATTAAAACAGCAGTTTGTAATATAAAACATTTTAGGAAGATATTCAAACATTTTACACACCTAGTTGTTGCATTCTAAATTCTTCAAATAATTATTTTACCATTTTCTTTATAAACTAAGTGAAATATCTATAAATTGAGAATGCATAAAGCACATTTCCGTAAATAAAACTCTGAAAGTTAAATCTTATCTTAATATTCTAAAACAATGTTTTATTTTACAACTTATGTTCAGATTTACATGCCGTGTGCCAGGGCCGGACTGGCCCACCGGGATACCGGGAAAAATCCCGGTGGGCCGCCTGCCCCGGGGCCGCCTTGGCCACTTAAAGTGAAGCGGCGGCGGCCGCCACTTTAAGAGTTCGGCTGCTGCAGCATCCGGCGGCAGCAGACCAATTTCTTAAAGCGGCGACGGCCGCCGAATTGCTTAAAGCGGCGGTGGGCCACTTTAAGCAATTCGGCGGCCGTCGCCGCTTTAAGAAATTCGCCTGCTGCCGCCGGATGCTGCAGCAGCAGTTCCGGCGGCGGGATGGGGAGCAGAGAACTCAAGGTGAGTGAGACATAAAGGGCAGGGGGTGAAAGACACTACAGGGGGGGAAGGGGGGGTGAAAGACACTACAGGGGGAGGGGGAAGGGTGGGGTGAAAGACACTACAGGGGGAGGGGGAAGGGTAGGGTGAAAGACACTACAGGGGGGGAAGGGGGGTGAAAGACACTACAGGGGGAGGGGGAAGGGTGGGGTGAAAGACACTACAGGGGGGAAGGGGGGGTGAAAGACACTACAGGGGGAGGTGGAAGGGGGGGTGAAAGACACTACAGGGGGAGGTGGAAGGGGGGGTGAAAGACACTTCAGGGGGAGGTGGAAGGGGGGGTGAAAGACACTACAGGGGGAGGTGGAAGGGGGGGTGAAAGACTGTACAGGGGAAGAGGAGGGTGTGAAAGACTACAGGGGGAAAGGGGTGAAAGACACTAAGGGGAAAGGTGGGAAGAGAGACGCCACAGAAAGGACAGAGAGAGAGAGAGATGCCACAGAAAGGACACACAGAGAGCGAGACGCCACAGAGAGCGAGACGCCACAGAGAGCGAGATACCCAACAGAGAGAGAGACGCCACAGAGAGAGAGAGAGAGATGCCACAGAGAGAGAGAGAGAGATGCCAAAGAGAGAGAGAGAGAAAGAGACGCCACAGAGAGGGAGAGAGACGCCACAGAAAGGACAGAGAGAGAGAGAGAGACGCCACAGAGAGGGAGAGAGACGCCACAGAAAGGACAGAGAGAGAGAGAAAGGACAGAGAGAGAGAGAGACGCCACAGAAAAGACAGAGAGAGAGACGCCACAGGAAAGACAGAGAGACGCCACAGAAAAGACAGAGAGAGAGACGCCACAGAAAGACAGAGAGAGACCCCACAGAAAAGACAGAGAGAGAGACGCCACAAAAAAAAAGACAGAGAGAGAGACGCCACAGAAAAGACAGAGAGAGAGACGCCACAAAAAAAAGACAGAGAGAGAGACGCCACAGAAAAGACAGAGAGAGAGACGCCACAGAAAAGACAGAGAGAGAAACGCCACAAAAAAAAAAGACAGAGAGAGAGACCCCACAGAAAAGACAGAGAGAGAGACGCCACAGAAAAGACAGAGAGAGAGACGCCACAAAAAAAAAAGACAGAGAGAGAGACGCCACAGAAAAGACAGAGAGAGAGACGCCACAGAAAGGACAGAGAGAGAGAGACGCCACAGAAAAGACAGAGAGAGAGACGCCACAAAAAGGACAGAGAGAGAGAGACGCCACAGAAAGGACAGAGAGAGACAGGCTACAGATATGCGAGAGACAGGATATGTCTCACACACTGCCCTGATATATACCTCTGCACAGGGCAATTCATATAACTCTGTGTACATACTGGAGGTATATATATTGCCCTAGACAGGCTTATATATCAGTCTTATCTATAAATAATACACTGTTCAGATGTGCTTTTTAAAATGCATGATTTTCCCTTCTATGAATAAAAAAATTATATTATGCTATGGGCTGGTTTAAAAATCTTATGCGATGGGGCTGGTATATAAATTTTTTCCAGGGCTGGTTTTTGTTCCCAGTCCGGCCCTGCCGTGTGCAGTGTACAGTATTATAACATTTTTATGCGTATAATTTGGTAATAATTTTTTGTTTAGCAAATTTTTTTTTTTTTTAGCACTAAACACGCTTTTTAGATAAGATGCTTATGTTAAAAAACAAAATGATTTAATAAAACCCATGAAAATATTCTTTTATATTTAAAATATCTTGTTCGCAGCTTTAAACCATTATTTTTATAAATTATATTTAAACACTACACTGTAGTTTTTCAGTTTGGCCTCATTGTGGCGCTGTTGACTAGCAAGGCAGAGGATCTGGATATTATCTGCTGCTTACAAAAAGCATATACTGCAGCTTAACAGGAAGCAAAGCAACATTTGACATTCTTGATTTTTCAATTTGGATTTGTCTGTTCTGGATTCTGTTGAGCAACATCCACTGGAAAAGAACATTAGATCATCATCAAAAACTCTTTTAAATGATTCAGTATAAAAAAGCAAGGAGGACAATGGCATGGCAAGTGATATTTTTTATTATCTATCTCCATTTTGAGATTACTTCTGGTCAGATTCAGTATTCCATTTTGGAAGAAATGAAACAAGGTTCTGTAGTAGGAAATGTTGCAAATGATCTAGGCTTAGATTCTAAAGAATTAACAAATAGAAAATTACAAATTGCATCTCAGAGTAAACATCAGTATTTTAATATCAGTTTAGAAAATGGCAACTTATATGTTACAGACAGGATAGACAGAGAAGATATTTGTGGAATGGCAGATGTGTGTATACTGAATCTTGAGATATTGGCTGAGAACCCTGTGAATGTTTTCCATGTTAAAATTGAAATTCAGGATATAAATGACAATACTCCGTACTTCTCTAAGAGCAATTTTGACATAGTAATTAGTGAAACTGTGTTGCCTGGAACTCATTTTGTGCTTGGAAATGCAAGAGACCCAGATATAGGTTCCAACTCTTTACAAAACTATACACTTACTCTCACTTCACATTTCAAGTTGGGAGAAAAAATCAGCACAGATGGAATTAAATATCCAGAACTGATATTGGAAAAATATCTAGATCGAGAAAAACAGAATTTTTATGAATTAATTTTAACCGCTTGTGATGGAGGTAAACCTGTGAAAACTGGAAGTGCTATAATTAATATTGCGGTTCATGATGCAAATGACAACTTTCCTGTATTCAGTAAAGATTCATACAGAATCAGTGTGAATGAAAATGCACCACATGGGTTTCTGGTTTTTGACTTAAATGCGACTGATGAAGATGAAGGCACTAATGCTCAAATAACATATTCATTTAGTCACATTTCTGAAAATGCAAAAGGTACTTTCAGTTTAGACCCTCAAAGTGGAGAAATCAAAAGAAAAGGCATCTTGGATTATGAGATTGCGCAAAACTATGAAATGACTGTCGAAGCTAAAGATGGTGGTGGCTTAGTAACTCATTGTTCTATATTTATACAAATTATAGATATCAATGACAATGCTCCTGAAATAATAATAAAATCATTATTTACACCTATTCAAGAGGATTCCCTGCCGGGTACACTTGTTGCATTGATTAGCATAAAGGATCTTGATTCAGGAAAAAATGGTGAAGTGACCTGTGAAATTATGGAAATGGAACCTATTAAATTAGTATTCACAACTTATAATTATTATAAGCTTGTTACTATGACTCTTCTTGATAGAGAAAACATAACAGACTATTATATCACAATCAAAGCTGAAGATGAGGGATTTCCACCAATGCTTTCAAAAAAAACTATTAGAGTGACAGTATCTGACATAAATGATAATTCTCCACATTTTGACAAACCAAATTATATTGCATATGTTCTTGAACATAACACACCGGGTGCTTCAATTCATAGTGTCCATGCATCCGACCTTGATGATGGGGAGAATGCTCAAGTATTGTACTCAATTCTCGACACAAATATTGAGGACATCCCAATTTCTTCTTATGTTTCTGTGAACTTAAGAACTGGAGTTATTTATGCTCAGCGTTCATTTGACTATGAGCAACTTCGAGAATTTCAGTTCCATGTAATAGCTAAAGACAGAGGATCGCCAGCTCTAAGCAATAATGTTACTGTGACGGTATGCATTATTGATAAGAATGATAATGCTCCCAAAATACTTTACCCATCGCCAGACACTGGAGAAACATTTGAATTCATACCACATTCTTCTGAGAAAGGCTACTTGATTACTAAAGTTATTGCGGTGGATGCCGATTCTGGACATAATGCATGGCTCTCTTACCACTTAATAGAGGTTTCTGTCTCATCTTTCGTTGTGATTGGTCAACACACAGGGGAAATTAGGATTGCACGGGATTTACAGGATACAGATTCTTCAAGACACAAAATTGTGATTATGGTAAAAGATAATGGAGTTCCTCCTCTGTCTGCAACAGTTACTTTGAACCTGGTTGTGGCAGAAAACTTCCAACTAGTTGTTCCAGAGATAATTAAACAACCAAGAGAGTCAGATACTTCATCTAATGTAACATTCTATCTGGTCATATCAATCTCTCTGATTTCCATTTTATTCATTATGACAGTGATTTGCATAGTAATTTCTAAATTTAGAAAATCAAACACTACAACAATGTTTGGAACTTTACGTAGACCTTGGTATCCCCAGCTTTCTCTGAACTACCCGTCTCAGTTCAGCGATGGATCATTACCTTTTCCATATTCCTATGATCTTTGTGTAACTCTTGACTCAATTCAAAATGAAGTTGCCTACCTGAAACCAGTGCAGAATGTTCCCACAGACAATCTCATAGACACAGGGGATTTGGCTACTGGAATTGATTCTACTAAAGACTTTGACTCGTCAGGCAATTCAACCAAGGTAAAATATTATTACTTATTGAAGCTTATCTATGTATATAAATATAATATATAATTATACATTATGTCATGTACTGATAATTCAAAGATCAGTGTGGAAAGATGGGGGCAAAGGCAGCAGACAATCCTCATTAGTGTAGGTCTCACAACATGGGCCCCTCTAAGCAGGATCATCTGGGTTGTACTTAATTAATAAAATATTGGAGTGAGATGCATGCCTGATGCTGTTGGGCATGAGTACTATGTGCTGGTGATAGTTCATCTGCTTAGGAGTCTCACTATCTAAATTATTGATTTTTGCAGTGCATCAAGTGCCCCCACACCATTTTAATGCATTTGTTATTTTGGTTTCTGCAATGAATCATAGCATTTCCATGGACATTTGATGTGCCGGCTTTTCTTTAATTTTTTCCAAGTTGTTAACATTTTAAACAATCTTCTACTACTAGTTTTAAAGATTTTAAACAAAGGTACAGGATAAGATCTTAAACGAAGGTAATGTACATTTTCAACCAACTCTATACATTTAAAAATAAATCTACCAAAATATAGTAAAAGCTAAAATATGGAGGTAAAAAAAAAATGTAACCGTGTGTGTAAATGTAACTGTGTGTAAATGTGCACATAGATTGCATATCACACTTTACTAATAATGTCAACCACTAAGATGGCATTAAATGTAGAATATATTCTTTATTCTTCTTAAATTCATTTTTTATTAAATCACAAAATTCCAAAATGCATAAAAAAGCAAAAAGAGATTTACATATGTCAAAGATTAGTATAACAATATATACATCTAAATAAAGTACTTTTAATAACATATCCAACCTCATTTACACACATAGAATGTAGACAAAACATTCTAACATATAGGACCCTGAAGCAGAAGATGAAGACAAAAAAATAGGCAATGAAAGCACTATCCCATAAGGATCAGTTGATATTATCTTACTATCAGTGTCTCTGTTACCATGCATTACTTGTGTCACTCGGTGGGGTAACTCATGGTGTCACCGCCCCCCGGACTTACTCCAATACCATGCCAAACAGATTCCTTAGTAATGCCAGTCATATGGCCCATTACATATGTCACATACAGGAGCTCCACAAATTATGCCACATACCGGAGCCCCATTAATAATGCCTCACACAGGAGCCCCATTTATTATACCACACACAGGAGCCCCATTATTAATGCCACACACAAGAGCCCCATAATTATTCCACCCTCGGGAACCCCAGCACTCACCTGGCTGCTCGGTGTCCCCAGCTGTCTCCTCCATGCCATCTTCCCTCCTGCATGGAGGAGGGAAATACAGCCACCAGATATGACTTGCTGTCAAATCCGGTTGCAAATATATAATTATTTATTTAATTTAGGAAGGCCGAATCCAGCAGATATTTTTTGCCCCCCCCCCCCCCCAAAAAAAAGTTCAGCAGCATGATGCGCTGCGAAGTAAATGCTAACAGCACCACTTTTACCCAGTGTGGTCCGCATCCCCTACACCCTCCTTGGGATGCCACTGCCACTGAGCTCAAATCGCTTTATAGGTAGATATGCTTTCGTTCATGCTATAAAAATAGTGTTCCATATTTCCTTGATAAGAAATCTGAACAGCAATTTCTGACCACTCCAGAGCTTCTGCTTCTTAGAGGTATTTAGAAGGTATATTCAAACTGGGTAGATGAAAGTCAAAAAGCCAGTTTTGAGGTTCGGAGGGTTATATTTGAGTCAAAAAGAAAATAAAAACCGGTATTAGTTTATTATTTGATATGTTACAATGTTATACAGTCTCATCCAATATGGTACTGTGTGCCATGCGCTTGGTTACTTCTCTAGCAGTTGCTGGACAATGAAATAGTAAATTTACTTAGTTGAGAGGGGACTAAGTACCAGATATGGAGATGTTCATAAAAAGTTCCATGGAGATTAACTTCTTTCCTAACCTGCATCCAAACCTTAAACCAGCTTTCACTTGGAAATGCTTTCTTAAGTTCAGTCTCCCATTTCGTAACTGAGGGAGTCATTGTATCATGCTGATAAATGCCCAATAGTCCTACCAGCCTAGAGATCAATTTGGTCTTATGTTGTTTGTCAATGCACATTTCCAAATGTGAGATAGGAGCAGAATTATAGTTCAAGAACTAATATTTACATCCATAAGTCCTTGAATGCAAAACATAATTTTGCATCCTTTGAAAAAAGTCCCAAAGAAAGTAAAAATACTTTCAACGAGAAATACCTGCTTCTTTAGTGCATTTAACAGCGGGCCTAATGGTGTGCAAGTACTTACTTTAATGATATACTAAAGCTGACTGCTACAATGGTAATATACACAGTCCCCTTCTAAACATCGCGAAACAACAATCTGTTGCAGGATAAACTTTCCATCCAAAGTAGCATGAATTTTGTAACAAACTGGAGCACTATCAAATTAAGTCAATCTCCCAAAAAATAGTGTGCAAAATACAAGATTAATAAAAGTGCATATATGCAGAAAAATAAATTATGTATACTTAATCAGACACATAAATTAAATGTTGTCCCGAGGAAAAAGACTTTCACTTGATATTAATTGCAGGAGACATATGTAGAGAAAAAACAACAAATTTACCTCACAGAGCTATTGCTTAGAATGTCCAATGTCCGAGAAAACGTTTTTTTTATTGTTTTGCTCAATAGGAATTAAAGGGCTAATGAACTAAATTCTATCCTTTTGATTGGCACTGTGTCTTGGGCCTTATAGGAGTGACTCCCTACTCACAGACTTAAGCCTCTCTCTTTGTGTAACTGTGTAACTCATTTTTGTTCTGTCTCGTAATTTGGTACTCATCTTCTCAAGTCTCTCTTGCAAAAGAACAGCAGTGGATACTAGGCACTTTGCCCTCAAAAACTGACTGTAATGAAGTCCCCATTTCATATGGGTGATATGATTCAAAGAAAAGGAGACTATTTCTGTCTGAAGGTTTAGTGTAAAGATCTGTAAGAAAGTAAGAGCCAGTTCTGCTTACTATGATGTCCAAATAAGGAATCTTGTCTAATGGCAAAATACTGTATCTAGCCAGACATTTTGAGTGTGAGAGGCTGAGGGATCTCAGGGAGATTAGTCTGTAAGTGTTTGGGTACATAACAAAATTCAAGATATTCCATCCCCTTCCTTCTGCAACCAGGAGGATAGATAAACATTAAGCTAATATATATATTATATACTACTATATATTATATAGTATATTCAATTTACCCAAATTGATATACTAATTTCATCCACCAAAACTGAGATTATGTTTAGAAACAAAATAACCTATTTTTACTTTAACAGCTGGATCTAGAGAAGTTGAGATATGTTGCAATAAATCTAATGTGGAGTCTATTGAGAAAATGCATGTACAGAGTATGCTCTATGTTATAGTAGAACACATGTGCTAAGGCCTTCACATTCCTGAGCCTACCACAATGAGACTCACCTCTTGTTCTTAGCACATTCCTCAATTCCCTTCTCCACCTTTTCTTTGCCACGGCTCATGCACCAGTTTATAAACCAAAGTTTATCCTTCTGACACACCTGGATATGCCCATTCTCATTATTTAAATGAGTTATCCATCGTGTCATGCTAATGTGATGCCACTTTCCGTGTTTATAACACCAGGTGGAGCTGTTGGCTAAAATTTTCTTGTTACTTACTTCCATAACCGAGATGGTAAACAACAGTTTGTGATAGTTTTTAAATCACAAATTCTGATATTTTGTGGCTCATTAATCACATATAATGGACATTTATGTTGGATACTCTCAGAATCTCTCAAATCGCTCTAAATTAATAATTAGACACTTATAAACTCTCCCTACACTACAAGTAAAACAATAATTATTGTTGAGCTTCATGATTAGAATAAAACACAATATGGATAGTTAGTGTAGTTAAAAGAAAATTAATAAAAAAAACATACATTAAAGTTAAAATGAATCAAACATCACACGACACTTAATTAAGTTTCACATAAACATCACACTTAATTAAAGATATAATTACTTTTATGTCATTTGCTCTTCATAGTTGTGATTGAATGTGTAATATGTAATTATATATTCTTACTGAGAGCTTAAACAATCTACAGGTGTTTACAAACCACTGTTTGATTCTAATAATAATTTTCAAACCTTACTCATTTTCTTTGAATGAGCGGAATTCCACCCCCTTCTGTCTCTAGTGTATGTTGTTAGAGAGAGAGATCTCACTGTCTCCTATACAGATAAGGAATGTGAATGTCTGTATACACAGACAGAATTGAACACAGGAGGTATAACCCCTTGACACATATGTATGTACGTATATGTATGTCCTGCAAAGCATGATCCTTAAGGACCATGTGGATGTATATATACATGATGCATTTTATTGTACCATGTGCTCATGTGTGCAACACTACAAAACGTAAGTTATAGGCTGCCTTGGGTTCCGGGGCAGACCTCTAAACACAATTTAAATGCCCCCATATATACGACCACTGCTAAGGTGATTGTATGTATATATGAAATGTGGGACATGCAGAAAACCTGCATAGACAGAAATCAACAGTCAATGTCAAGGCATCATGCAGCATTAAAATCTAGACACCCCCGATTACCGCGGTCAGCCCACGCAGTGATGCGGGCACTATATTAAATATATAATTTGTGTGGGTGCACTTAACATGAATAAATAAAATCACAGTTAAACAAACATATGACAACAATGTTACATAATAAAGGAATTCTGGTTTTCAAGGCACATCAAATGCAGATAGAACTAAGGGGTTAAATAAAATTTCCTTTTGAGATTTTAGTGGTAGCAGGCCTTCAAACATGTCTGTAAAATCAAAATGGTTAAGTCCAATATTTTGATAGTTTGGAATATTATGGACATTTATGTCAAACTGTGTTTGCCAATTAGAAACATAAGGGTCTACTCATTAAATTGAGACTGCAGTTTCAAACTTAAGGCTAAAGTAGCTGAGTTGGAAACATTCTCACATTTAGCTGCATTGGATATTTTTACTAGCTTGACTACATTGGCCTAAAGTTTGAAATTCCCATCACAATACCCTGCAATTCTCTTTTTATTGAGTAGACCCCATGGTATTTATTTCAGAGCAAATTGCCAACCCATATAAAATAAAACACCTTCTTTCATGTGATATTTGCATATCATACCTTCTTTTTTTCTAACAGATTTATTGTTTTGATGGGTGTTTGTTTTGTATATTGATAATATTACAACTTCAGTTAAGTATATTTCCATAAAAACTCCCCTGCTGCTGCCCGGCACGACCGCCGGGGCTTCTATGAAGAAGCCGGGTACTTCCGGCTTCATCATAGAAGTCCCGGCTGTCCGTCATAATAGACAGAGGTGTCGGGCAGCATGGAGGATGTCTGCACATATCGGTCAGACATCCCCCGGCTGCCCCCACTAGCCACCAGGGATTATTAAACAGGTGAGGGGGAGGGAGGGGGTGGAGGGAGGGAGGGAGGGAGGGGGGAACCAGAGCAACAAGGGGAGGGGGGGACCAGAGCAACAAGTGGAGGGGAGGGTAACAGAGACAAGGGGAGGGAGGAAGAGACAGAGACAAGGGGATGGAGGGTGGGGAAGAGAGAAACAAGGGGGGGGAGAGACAAGGGGAGTGAGGGGGGAGAGAGAGAAACAACACTAAGGGGGGGAGAGAGAGAAAGCTGGGGGCAAGGGAAAGAGGGAGGCAGCATTGGCACATAAAAGAAAATAAAAACAAGAAATGCATTTTTTGATATCATAATTTTTTATTAAAAAAGCAATTTAAATGTGAATATATACAAGTTTAACTTTTTTCCTATAGGGTAGTCTTATATTCAGGCTTTTAGTTTTTTTTCTTAATGGAATATCCAAAGTTTGGGGGGTCGTCTTATAATCAGGGTCGTCTTATAATCGAGCAAATACGGTATAATAATAATAAAATAATAATCTACTTTTGATATAATAATTTTCTACCAAACAGGGTTCAAAGTACTCTTGCACACTAAAATAAATTGGAAGCTTATAATAAATGTGATTATTACTCATCTTTATTGTTCTCAGTATTGTAGCAACTTTGATGATCTACATTCTTTCCATTAACCAACAAGAAAAAAAAATTCTTTATTTGGTAAATATTGCTGAATTGTTTGCCCTGGCTGCTTAGCATTGAAATATTCAGTTTCACTTTTTAGGCTCTCAAAGTTTACATAGCATGCATTATATTGGTGAAAAATATTTGTATACCATCTAAAAATTAAAGGAAAAACAAATTCTACCATCATTGTAAAAGCTGTGCTTTCTTAATAACATTAATGTCTCTGAAAATGATGATTGTATCAAATCCATGAGAATTAGATCTTTACACTTGTTAGCAGTTTTGTTGTTTTGCTTTTGACTTGTGCATTCTTTATGATTAAATGTCACCTAAAAAATGTCTTTATTACACTTTTACTGCAGTATTTTTTCTGCTTCAAGAGTTTTATTTCACAGATTTAACAGCTGGGCTTTGTGTAATCTGTTTCTTTTTTTTTTTAACTAGAAAAGCAGACTTATAGAGAAAACAATTCTAAAACTGGTTTTGTGTGATATGCCATTCCTGATATATTATAATTTTATTGCATGTTTTTCTTGTTCTTGGATTTTTGCAGTATCGTGCTATTCATCTAGTATTTTAATGGATTGGAAACCATCATTTCAGTGTTAAAAATGTAATTATTTCCTTTTAAAATGCATACGTAAAACCTAGGCCGCCAGGGTCAGAATATGCAGGTACATTTTCTGCTACCATCTCCACATGCAGATATGTTAAAAGATATTTAAGATGCTTGATGTTATGATGGCTTCATGTGTTATAGTGGCCCTTGGGATAGGAATTATCAGAAAGTGAGTGCAGATTTTGGAGGTATTTGATGAATTAAAACTTTCGGAACGTGACATGTCCTGTGGTGGAATGATTGGTTTTCGCGATCAGCGATTGCGAAAACCCCTCTGACGGTGCTGCTCTATTGCCTCAAAGTCGAGGCAATAGGCAGCACCGAAATTCTGGCTCTGGGGCAACCACGATCGCTCCAAGGAGCACCATAATCCAGCATGCCTTTGCTCTCTTGTATTTAGACCTTTGGAAGTGGAAAAAAATGCACTACTGACGCTCTGAATCGGTTGCTTGAGTGCCCCTAGAGGCAGTCAGCAACATCGCAATGAAAAAAAGACTAAAATCTAGGGTTAGGGTTAGAATAGTTGTTAGGGTTACAGTTAAATTAGGGTTAGTATAAGGGATAGGGTTACAATTAAATTAAAATTAAAATATATTAAGGGTTAGCATAAGGGTAAGAGTTGGGGTTAAATTTAGGGTTAGGGTTAAATCTAGGGTTGGGGTCAAAGGGTCAATGTAGGAAAAAAACAAAAACACTATATTTGGTTTTTGCCCTATAACTTGAAAAATCTGCATAAAAAATGGAAACAAGCATATTTCTGAACTCAGGAAAACATTTAGAAACTATTTAGTTTTTTAAATGTTTGTATTTGTGTAAATTATTTGTCATATGACCAGTGCGTGGCAGTGTAAAAAACAGAAGTTGGTATGTTGTGCCTGGTTAGTGTTTAGAAGTAAATGATTACTATTAGACATGTGCATTCGTTTTCAGATTAATACATTTTCGTTATTCTGAATAACGAATAATGAAATTGAAAAACTAACGAAATCTGAATGAACGAATGCTATATGAACGAAATTCATTCGTTCATTCGGATGCTGATAGCCACTCTGATATGTCGAATTGAATTTCATCTCAATTTTGGCTTAAGTTATTGTATGTAAAGCTAATAGCATTACATGAACCGAAATAGAGGTGAAATAGAGTCGGATTTGAATTGACCTAACTGTCAACTTCCACAGAACAGAGCAATCAGACATTCAGTATTCATATTGGATTGGTTTTTATTCTGCATAACATTATGCTATGCAGAAGAAAACTGATCCTAAATGAATAATGACTGTCTTATGACTCTGATCTAATCTGTGGAATTCGTCCATTCAGCAATTTGGCTTAATTTTGAATAAAGTGAGTCTATTTCACTAAAATTCGAATTTAGTGGTCGACATCCAAATTCGAATTTTAGTCAGTAGACCCAATAGACTCCATTTCAACAACATTTCACTAAAATTCGACTCAATTTCAAGTTAAGTTGTTGTATTGTAATGCTATTAGCTTTACATACAACAGCTTAAAAGCCGAATTGAATGAATGGACGAATTCCACAGCTCAGGCAAACTACTAGTTGTAGGGTTGGGGAATTGCTTTCAGTTTGAATAAAAAAAATCTATAAACTGTATGTCTGTCTGTATTTGTCAGTTTTGTGTTATGTATACTAAGCAGTTTGATAATTATGGATGTAAAATTTATAAACTTTTTTAACGTGTAATATATACACATATACGTGTTATATGTTATATGCTTATATACACTGACTTTGCCTCCAATTCACTCCCTGTACTTCACATACTGATTGTGAAGTACAGAGAGAGAATGACAGCAAAATGACAGTGAAAGGGGAAAAAAAACAAATTCCCTGTTTTAAAAAAGTTAACCCTTCCCTTGCTGATCACAGTTTTTTTTTACTGTGATCAGTTTCCTTCCACGTTTATGGCCATCATTTTTATTTTTTTTCAAAAAAAAATTTGTTTGCAATTTTACTATATTACTTAAATTTCTTTCATATATTAATTTAATTACAATTAACCCCAGCAGGCCTGTGCTGGGATTCTGATTTCTCTGACCATTTTATTATACTGGTCAAAGTTTTTTTCTGTACGTTTTTTGGGGTCTGGGAACCTATATTTTTATTTTTATTAACTAGTTAATTGGGCTTAGTGGGCCAGTGTTAGTGTTGTACTAGTTCTGTACAATATTATTGGGAAAATAGTTAATTTTTTTTTGGTATCCAACCAAGAAAAATTCTAACATATAAATTGTATGGGTGCGTTAGAGAGAGGAAAACTAAGTTTAATAAACCACTTATCAAAATCATCTGTCATTAGCACTGGAAAATCCCTAGTTCTTTAAGGGTTAATGCATGCCTTAAGATTATATGAATGTGTGTGAAGTCTGATAGATTAAGACGTAACTTTTATTGGTAATAGATTAAATGAATAGAGTTGAGCGGACAACTGGATGTTCGGGTTCGGCAAGTTTGGCCAAACTTCTAAAAAATGTCCGGTCCGTGCTCGAACTTGACCCCGAACTTGACCCCGAACTTGACCCCGAACCCGAATCCCATTGAAGTCAATAGGGACACGAACTTTTGGCCACTAACATGCCTCTAAAAAAGTCCTGGAAAGGGTTAGAGGGCTGCAAAATGAAGTAAAATGTGGGTAAGAGTGTCCCCATTCATAGGAATAGGTCAATTGACCTATTTGGATGAATGGGGACTCTTATTTCAATTTATAGAAAGCCAATAGCCATGTAATGTCTTTCGGTTTATAGACTTTCTGTTTATGGAAATATTGGCTGAAAATCCTGTGAATGTTTTTGATGTTGAAATTGAAATTTTAGATATAAATGACAACACTCCATACTTCTCCAAGAACAATTTTGATATAGGGATAAGTGAATCTGCTTTGCCAGGAACACATTTTGTTTTAGGATATGCTCGGGATCTAGATATAGGTTCTAATTCCTTTCAGAGCTACAATCTTACACCTAATGACCATTTTAAACTGGGTGAAAAAATGAGCACCGAAGGAATTAAATATCCAGAACTTGTGCTAGAAAAGTCTTTAGATCGTGAAAAACAAAGCTTTTATGAACTCATTTTAACTGCTTCAGACGGAGGTAAACCAACAAAAACTGGAACTGCTAAAATCAAGATTGTGGTTCAGGATGTAAATGATCATTTTCCTGTATTTATTCGGGACACTTATAGAATTAATTTGAATGAAGATGCACCAAATGGTTTTCTGGTTCTCCATCTAACTGCAACCGATGAAGATGAAGGTTTTAATTCACAAATATCATATTCATTTAGTCACTCTTCTGAACATGCAATGGATACTTTCAGTTTAGGCTCTCAAAGTGGAGAAATTAAAACAAGTAGAACATTGGATTTTGAGATTCTACAAAATTATGAAATGACTGTAGAAGCTAAAGACGGTGGTGGGTCAAATCATTGTTTACTCCAATTTCAGAAGATTCCTTACCTGGAACACTTGTTGCACTTATGCATGTTAATGATCTAGATTCTGGAAAAAATGGTGAAGTAACATGCCAGCTAACAGGAACTGTACCAATGAAATTAATATCATCATCTAATAATTACTATAAACTTGTAACTATGGTTCAGCTGGAGAGAGAAACCATATCTGAATACAACATCACAATTCAAGCTGAAGATGAGGGATTACCAGCAATGATAACTAAAAAAACAATTCGACTGAAAGTTTCAGATGTGAATGATAATCCACCAGTTTTTGATAAACCAAGTTATATTGCATATGTTCCAGAGCAGAACATAACAGGAGTCTCAATGCATAGTGTCCATGCAACAGATATTGATAATGGGGAGAATGCTCAAATATTATACTCAATTCTCAGCACAAATATTGAGGACATTCCAATTTCATCTTATGTTTCTATAAACGTAGAAACCGGTGTTATTTACACACAGCGTTCTTTTGACTATGAGCAACTCCGAGAGTTCCAGTTCCAGGTAATGGCCAAAGACAGAGGGTCTCCTCCCCTTAGCAGCAATGTCACAGTGAGGATATGTATCACTGATAATAATGATAATGCTCCCAAAATTCTCTACCCATCACCAGACACAGAGGTATTTGAATTCATACCGCATTTTTCCGAGAAAGGGTTTCTAATAACCAAAGTAATTGCAGTGGATGCAGACTCTGGACACAATGCCTGGCTCTGTTACCACTTAATGGATGCTTCAACATCATCCTACTTTGATATTGGTCAGTTCACAGGTGAAATTAGGATTTCACGAGACTTACAGGATACAGACTCTTTAAGACAAAAAGTTGGGGTTATGGTAAAAGACAATGGAGTTCCTTCACTGTCTGCAACAGTTACTTTGAACTTGGTTGTGGCAGAAAACTTTCAACAAGTTCTTCCAGAGATAGTCAAACAACCTAGAAAGTCAGAAACGTCTTCTAATGTAACCTTCTATTTAATCATATCCATCTCGGTGATCTCCATTTTATTCGTTGTAATAGTGATTGTTATAGTTATTTCTAAATTTAGGAAGTCAAATACCCCTATAGCACTGGGAAGTTTGCGCAGACCTTGGTATCCCCAGCTTTACCCCACTCAGTTCAGTGATGGATCATTACCTTTCCCCTACTCATATGACATTTGTGTAACGCTTGACTCAACTAAAAATGAAGTTGCCTATCTGAACCCAGTCCAGAACGTTCCCACAGATAATCTCATTGATACTGGTAAATTGGCTGTCGGGGACAATGCTGCAAAATACTTTGATCCACCAGGCAGTTCCAAAGAGGTAAGGTATGGTTGCTGGTATCTGGCCATTCTTTATTAATAATAATAAAATAAATCTAGAAAATTATATTTATATAACATCTATTAGTTTTTGGTTTCTATAACCTTACTGAGTCATGGTACGCACTGTAAATTCCTTCACATTAAAACTGATCAATTAATTAATAATTGTATGGTAATGGTGCATCTGATTTAATTTGTCAGCCATATCAAAATTGATAACTGGTTTTCACCAAAAATACATACATTGTGAAGACAGAGGAGGCTCATTTGGTAAACTTTTAGAATTTATGCGATAAGGGAGGGGAAATACATTTGATTTGATTTGCTGTTATCTAACTAAACTGTGCTTAAAAAAAAAATGTGAATACTTACAATGCTGAATGCAGGCCTGACCATTAGAAAGTAAACCTTTTGAAGTATGTTGTGATTAAAATTATATATGTGTTTAAGGTATGTTGTACTCATATTTATACTGGTGCTTGTCTAGCTCTTTGGACAGTATGTACAGTTCTTGTAGACTCAGAAAGTTTGTATACTGTTGATTGTTTTCTATATGTAGCAGACTTGACTTTACTTGATATTAAGGTTTCAAGAAATGTTGTGGGAAACAAAAAATATCAATCTGATAAGTACAAATGTCAAAAATCGTCTAACTAAGTGTTTTCTACAAAGTATATCAAATCTAAAGCTTGGTTTTTTTAAAATTCATCTTACGCTACTTGGGCAAGTTAGAGGTGGGGTCAGGGTAGGTATGGTAATAAAAAAAAAACATATTTAATTTATTGTATGGAGCTAGGGGCATGTGCACAGCACCTGGCCCCAGGGGGTAATTTATTTATATTCTGGGGCCAAAGTAAATGGGGTTAATATAAATAGTTTTGGAGGCCAAGGACATTCATTCGTGCAGCCACTGGCCTCACGGGGCAAATTAAATTATTTGGTGAATTTTGCAAGCCGCTGGTCCCAGTATTATTTTAGGGGGGCCAAGTGGAGGACATTAGGGGAGCATCTTGTATATGGTTAACCCTTTCAATGCACTTGTTGTGTTCCCTATTGCACTAAAAGGGTTAATGTGCACGTATCATCTGTGTTGAGATGATGAGTTAAGGAGGAAAATTGTATGCGTTTTTGGCCCATTATTTTTACCCATCCTCACTGAATCACTGTTTGTGCCGTGAATAATTTTACCGTCGTTAACGTTTTTTTGACAGGCATTTAACCAACAATGCCCATTCATTTAACACTAATTTACCTGCTTTAATTATATGGTTTTTACTACAATGTGAAGCATCCAACATACCCTCCAACTGTCTCTTTTTAGCCAGGACTAGAGTTGAGCAGACACCTGGATGTTCGGGTTTGGCCGAACTTGGAAAATAAATCTGGGTTCGGGGTCGAACTTGACCCTGAACATCCTAGTGTTATTGGGGATCTAATGTGCCCCCGGTCCACACCCATTGCTGGCAGGTGGGGACCCTAAAATAATAAAGAGGGGGGACCTAATGCCCCCCCCCGGTCCCCACCCATTGCCGGTGGGTGGGGACCCTAATAATAATAATGAGGGGGGGACTTAATGTCCTCCCCGGTCCCCACCCATTGCCGGAAGGTGGGGACCCTAATAATAATAATGAGGGGGGACCTAGTGTCCCCCTAATTAAAAAAATGCCTACCTACCCCCTCACCCTAATAAACTAACCTGCAAAAAAACAATTTTTTTTTTTTTTATTTTTTTTATTTTTTTTATCTTTCTTTCTTTTTTATTTTTGCAGTAAACAGTAATACATTACAAAAGTCATAGTATAAAGACAAATTACACACATATACAAACTGTCTATATGGTCGGGGCCACAACGGTAAGCACAAATTTATAACACATAATTGTGAGATCGGGAATATTAAGTGGAAATCGAGAATTTTAAGTGGAGGAATGCGAATCTTGTATCATAGGCGGTAAAAATTTCGATTGCTAAAACAATTCCTACGATCACCGCTAACTTGTCTCATAGTTAGTACAAGCTAAATAAGAGATCTTTAATCTTCAAACAAACTATAAAGACAGGAGGCTCTCGCCATACAGGCAAACAATAAACTTAGGTGTAGAGAGGTCAGGGACTCTATGTTGGTATGAAGTCAAGAACTACGGAGGATGGATGGAGATATGTTAGATTCAATGCCCGGGAGAAACATTCATTAAATATAATCTCAGTGGGATATCTTAACACCGTGGAGTAGCACGCTGGCATAATTATATGGGGGAGGGGAACCCAATAGTGAGTGGGCCAAATTAGGGGATTAAGTTTAGATTTGATTTTTAAGTTGAAGTTGGAGGGGATGCATATAATGATAAGACTGGATTCCAGATGTTGTAATAGTCATTTAAAGTTAAATTATCCAGATAGAATAATCTTTCCATTTTACATTGATAATAAATCTGGGTTATTATTTCCGTTTTAGAAGGTATTTCCCTTTTCTTCCAGTGCCTAGAAATACACCTCTTAGTTGCCATTAAGACATGCAGTATCGGTTTTTTTGAATGCATGTTGTTACCAGGCAATTCGAGGTGGAATAAGAAATTTTCTGGAGTCAAATTCCCTGAGTTGATACGTAGGTCTGCAAGGATTTCGGTGAGATTCGTACGGAGAGGGTTTAGGTCTTGACAGTCCCACCAAATGTGCTTTATAGTGCCCGTTTCTTTAAGGCATCTCCAGCATAATGGGGAGGTAGTTGGTTGAAATTTCGCTAATTTTGATGGGACCCAGTACCACCTGTGTAATAATTTCATGTATAATTCTTGGAGGGAAATGCAATGTGTTGTTTTTTTCATTAGGTCAACTGCTTTATACCACATTTGTAGAGGGTAAGTTTTCTTGAAGTCAATTTCCCATTTAATCATCGTGTCATGTTTTTTTTCTGAAAGCTGTAATTGTTCTAAGGCTTCCCTTATTTGAGAGGATAGCTTATGGTGGGTACCATACAGGATTTTTTCTAAAGGGGAATCATATTTAATATGGTAGTTTTTAAGAAGAGACCTAATTCGAACATATGAAAATACTTCATTTCCTGGAAGATTGAATTTCTGTTGAAGGAGAGAAAAAGAGAGTATGGTAGTATCATCAAATAGATCACCGATCTTGTTAAGACCAGATCTATACCAGTGTTCAAGATTCAGATCCTGCATAAGAAGTTTCAGTATATCAATCGGTATTCTAGTTATTAATTGGTTGTCCTTAAAGAATTTAGATTTAATTATACCAATAGAGATAACTGCGTTGTTTATAATTGGGTTAGCTATTTTCAATGCTCCATACCTTTGCTTGCCCGCCCAAAAGAGAAGAAAGGGGTCTATATTGCCACATAGCTCCCTTTCATATCGATACCAATTTTTGTTCTCAGATGACTTATTGCCCCATATCAGAAAGTGCGAGAACATCCACGAGTCATGAATGTGATACACATCCGGGAAAGAAAGCCCCCCGTGTGAAAAAGGTTGTGACATAATTTTAAATTTAATTCTGGGTTTCTTACCCTCCCAGACATACAGGGCAAACAGACCGTGGAACATAGACAAGATCCTCTTTGGGTCTCTTAATGGAATAGTGCGGAGCAGATATTCCAATTTAGGCATCAGGTAGGACTTGACTAAGTTGATCCTCCCCATCCAGGTTGTCGGAATTTTCCTCCAGGTCTTTACCTTGGTTTCCAATTCCCTATACAGTCTCAAATAGTTAAATTTAACTATGTTGTCAATATCGAACTCAAGGTTAATACCCAAATAGCCAATTCTATCGTTTGACCATTTTAGATGGTAGAACTGTTTAAGGAATAGAATCTGAGATTGGGTTAAATTTTTAGAAATAACTTGAGTTTTGGCAAGATTAATTTTATAATTTGAGCAGAGACTGAATTCTTCTACACATCGCATTACCTCTGGAATAGAGCGCTCTGGATTAGTAAGGGTAAGAATGACATCATCTGCGTAAAGCAAAATTTTTTTTTGTATTTTCCCAAACTCTATCCCAGAGATTGATTGCGTTTGTCTAATATATGAGGCTAGAGGCTCCATAGTCAGGTTGTATAGGAGGGGAGCCAGCGGGCATCCCTGCCTAGTACCATTCCTGACTTGGAACCATCTAGAGTTTAGGCCATTACCAAGAATTTGTGCTGAGGGGTTTGTATACATTGACATTATCATTGTTTTAAACATTCCCCCGATACCGTAAGCGGACAAGACCTCAAACATATATGCCCAATTGACTCTGTCAAATGCCTTTTCGGCATCAACAGATACAAAGATGCATGGTGTATTGGTGGTATTTACTATTGTGACCAAATTCAGTATCTCCCTGACATTATCACCCCCAGATCTGTTGGGTAAAAAGCCTGACTGGTCCGGGTGAATCACCTCTGGTGCAACTGTTTTCAAACGGTCGGCTAAAATTTTAGAAAGAATCTTAAGGTCTATATTTATTAATGAAATTGGGCGGTAATTAGATACAAAGTTCGGGTCCTTGTCCGGTTTCGGTATCGGGGAGATCGTAGCCCTCAACATTTCAGAGGGAATGCTCCCAGAACTTCTTATAATTTTGTAGAGCGAGCATAGAAGGGGGGATATTTCTGGTTCAAAAGTCTTGTAAAAAAGTGCTGTGTACCCGTCCGGGCCCGGGGCTTTACCATTTTCAAGGTTTAAGATGGCCTTACTTATTTCTGCTCTATTGATCGGGTTATTCAAGTTAGCCATTTTTTCTTTAGAGACTTGTGGTATATTGATTTTTTTTAGGAAAGATCTCAAATTATTAATATCAGGGTCAGTATCTTTAAGATTGTAGAGTGATTCATAGTACTTAGCAAAGGATTCACTTATTTCCTGTGGAGTGTGGTATACTTTATCTGCCTCAACAATTTTTTTTATTTTCTGATTCGCGCGATCTTGTTTGATTTTTCTGGTGAGCATTTTCCCTGTTTTGTCGTTACAGTTATATCATCTCTGGTTTGAAGTCACTATCATATTGCTGACTTGTTCTTCTAATTTTTTTACAATCGTTTCACGTACTGATTTAATTTGTTCCATGGTTCCAAATAAAGGGTTGCTTTTGTTACTGTATTCTAATTTGGCCAAATCTATATACAAATCTGATAGGGGGGTTCCCTTTTCTCTTTTCCTTCTAGCCTCGAGTTGTATCAAGTAACCACGGATGACACATTTAAGTGTAACCCATAGTATTTGATCAGATACTAGACCATTGTCATTATTCCTAATATATTCTATAATCAGGGCCCTTATATGTTCTTTGTCTTCTTTATTTAACAACAGAGACTCTTTTAATTTCCATTGAGTTTTTATATTATATTTAGGGTTGTCTTTAATTATGATACTTATAGGTGCGTGATCAGACCAAGTTATCTGACCTATTTCTGAGTTGATTATATTTTTTAAATTATATGGGTTGGTTAGAAAGAGGTCAATTCTTGAATACACACCATGGGCACGTGAATAAAAAGTGTAATTTTTATCTCTGGGATGGTTTACTCGCCAGATGTCATATAAATCGTATTTTATTAGGATTTCTTGAAATATTTTCCCCTTGATTTTGGTGTAGTTTAAAGTTTCAGTTTTTTTTGGATTTGTTTTGTCCAGTTTCCACTCGATTATGGTGTTCATATCTCCGCCCATGATCAGTATACCCTTTTTGATTTGTTCGACTCTTCGAAAAAGTTTTTCATAAAAGGTTTGCTCAAATATATTTGGGGCGTAAATGTTTACCAGAGTATAAACCTGGTCGTTAAGTTTGCAAATAACTACTGTGTATCTGGCCATTTTGTCTGTCTCCTCCCATATCGGCTCAAATTTAATTCGGTTGGAGATCATTATTGCAACCCCTCTTTTTTTTTTATCCGGTAAGTTGGCGACGGAGATCACGGGAAATTTAGAGAATCTCCATAAGTTGTTATCAGTTCCTTTCCAGTGTGTTTCTTGGACATAACAAATATCTGTCTTTTCCCCTAGCATCATTTTATATAAGAGTCACCTTTTCATTGGTGTGTTTAAACCCCGGGCATTAATTGACTTAAATCTCAGAGACATAGCATTCTCCGGGATCCAGTATAGCTCTCCATCCATCCTCGCCTAGGTTCCCTTTTTAGAGCCCTTAATCTGAACACCTTTACAAATAGTACAACACAAAGACAACACAAATTATAAAACACAACACAATACATTTCCATTCTACAACTCATTCGCCACCTATGTGGAAAATATTTCCTTGGTGGATCCCTGTCTAGCAGGCTAGCAGTCGTTGGTGGCCTCCCTTGCCATGCTGCTGGTTAATTATCTTGAGTAAGAACTATTTTTAGTTATTGGGTGTAACTTCTAATATTGAGATTTAAGCCGGAGGGATTAAATTGAGTGGGTTCCAATGAGTACTAATAATAGATGATTTCGCTATGCTTCTTGTTAAGCTTATCTGTCCTTTTTCCCGCTATATTTCTTTTCCCCTCGCGTATCTCCTCTTCCTTCACCTCACCACAAACACCTGCTTCCACCCATCCTAATCCATCTTTTTCACTGATTTAGTTCTCAGGTTTTCACGATGTGGCTTTTAAATTAATTCAGTGCAATATTTGAGTCTATATTATTTATTTATTAAGAGGAAACTCAAACAGAGATTACATTTGAATTGTCATTTTAAACTCTGACAATTACGTTTGTGATGATTGTTCTTTTCTATAAGAGTAGGGTTTAATCTGTAAATTCAATTAGAGTGATGAATTATACTCCCAAGTGAATAATACGAGTAACTATCCCTTCTCCTCTTTTCTTTTTTTTCTCAGTTTCTAAGCCGCTATGTTCCCCCTTTCTCCCTTAGTTTTACTATCCAACAGTTTTTATTGTCTCCTCCTGCGGGATAACTGTGATAGAAAACCTACCATCCTGATTAAATAGTAAACAGACAACTCGTGAGCAAAAAAAATGAACCTCATTTTAAACTACAGTGTTTATATCAATAGTAGTAACTACCTATAAGAATGCATGGACCTAAACAGTCTAGGACTATGATAAGTGCTTTATCTTATCAATGCATAAAACTAAACAATTTTATACTTACCATTTGATGTCTTCTTTTTTCTTTCTTCTTTTTTTCTTTCTTCAGCCCCAAAAAAGGCCAAATAAAAAACCATAATATGCACCGAAAAAAAAATAATAAAAAAAACGAGCGCAAAAAATATAATAATCCACTGGTGAAAAAAAAATATGGCCCCGTGCAGACTGAGCTGCAATTAAGCTCAGAGCACTCTTTTTACAGTCATTTTACACAGCGTGGGAAAGTTCTTTTGAAGAAATGTCACAGAGCACTCTGATTGGTTGGATTTCAAACCAGCCAATCAGAGTGCTAGCTATTTTAAACAGAGTGTGAAAATTCAAAAGAACTTTCCCACGCTGTGTAAAATGACACAGAGCACTCTGGTTGGATTGAAATCCAACCAATCAGAGTGCTCTGAGCTTAATTGCAGTGCGGGGCAAGGCTTTATAAGCCTTCCCCCGCCCTGCAGAGCTCAGTCTGCACGGGGCCCTCCATGGGCGAAGATGGATTTTTTATTTTTTTTTTGCGCTCAGGCTTTGTTTTTTTTAACAGTTGTGGCGCGTATTATGTTTTTTTATTTGGCCTTTTTTGGGGCTGAAGAAAGAAAAAAGAAGATGGATTATTTTTCACCCGTGGATTTTTAATTTTTTTTGCGCTCGTTTTTTTTTTGCGGCGCATATTATGGTTTTTTCTTTGGCCTTTTTTGGGGCTGAAGAAAAAAAAAAAGAAGAATGAAAAAAGAAGACATCAAATGGTAAGTATAAAATTGTTTTTTTTTACAGGTTAGTTTTTTTTTACAGGTTAGTTTATTGCCCACCCCCTCACTATTATTAGGGTGAGGGGGGTAGGTAGCCATTACCCCCCTCATTATTATTATTAGGGCCCCCACCCGCCGGCAATGGGTGGGGACCGTGGGGGGGACACTAGGTCCCCCCCTCATTATTATTATTAGGGTCCCCACCCGCCGGCAATGGGGCACCTAGTGTCCCCCGACTCATTATTATTATTAGGGTCCCCACCCGCGGGCAATGGGTGGGGACGGGGGAGGGGCTTATTTTACTAGTGACTGGGCAGCAATAGCTGTCCAGTCACTAGTAATTTTAAATTTAAGGCGATATTAATCGCTGAACCCCGAACTTTAACCCGGACATACAGTGGAATCTCCGTGTTTGGGTCCGTGGTCCAAAAATCGTAATGTTCGGTACAAACCCAAACTTTGCGGTTCACTCAACTCTAGCCAGGACAGTCCCGTTTTGGAGACTGTGAATGTGTAGTAACACTGTCAGTTTGAGTGATAATGCTAATTTGCATGGGGGGAAAGTTGGGAGGTGTGATCCCATGTGATGATTAATTTGTAATATTTTAGTTATTACGGTTAAAAAGTACCATTCATATCCAGAAAATATGTATGTATTTTATATTTTACTTGGTTATTTGAAATAATTATACTATAATATTTTAAAATATAAAATGCCAAATTATTCTGTGAGATAAAGATTGATAACCATGTAGAGTATACATTTTAAAAAAAATCTACTTATAATTTCAACCTATAATGCTGCAGCCTTTAGTAAAACCACAGTAAATGAACTAAATCCATGAAGTTGTCCTAAAAGATGAATGCACCAATAGAAGATCCAACTTAAAAGTTAATTTCATGCTGAACACAAGTTGGGGGGGAGCAGGAATAAGATAAGGAGCTATACTAATTTAGTTTCTGGAATGCTTGGTTATTTCGTATAGTAATTATTCTAAACCTGATTTTGGAATGTTAAATATTGCATGGTTACAATAATACAAATAAACTAAGCACTTTAGTTGATCCCAGTTTATAGTAACTGCATTAGCTGAATTCACATAGGAAAGGGTAATAATTTATATATTACCCACTGTAGAGTAAAGCATCTAAAGTTGTATAGACCTTTGAACTTGGATGTTGTCTTCAGTAATTAGGACCAGGATAAAAGGTAAAGAAATAATCAAAATCAGATAGGGCAGGAAGCACGCATTAGTATTTAAATGTGTGATCTAAAAACCAAAGCTACTATGGTAGAAACACAGCCACTAAGCAAAGCCTTTGCAATGGAAGGTTTCCACTGGAGCTTCATCCTCGCAGCTTTGGCCTGTACCCCTTTTGTGTGCTGTTTGAGTCTTTGAGGAGTATCGCTAACTTCAGTTAGGACTCACATAATTATTTTCCTCTTTCTCTTCTTCACAGGCCTCCCATGGTCTATTTGTCCTCTTGTCCTATACTTATCTCCTTCATAGTCCTTTGTTCCATAGCAGCCCTCTTCTTTCATAGATCACCCTCCCTTTGATCTTTGATGGCCCTCCCCAACATTATAGCCTAGCCAACTTCTTTATTATTTATGCTGACTTGCATACCTGTCATGACTTTTGTAAGGACTACAATGCTGTACTGCTGGACCCATAATTGCATCAATTAGAGAGAGGTGCATCAAACTGGCAGCACACCAACATGAACTAGAGCAGAGAGGCCAATGGCAGCAGATAATTGGGCATCAGATTCACTCACTCTGTTCTCAATTCGTCCAGCACGAAAAGTATACAAAAATAACTGTAAACTATTCGTGCTGGTCGAATTGGCAACAGAGTGACTCTGATGTTGAATTCACTGCTACCATTGGCCTCTCTGCTCCATTTTGTGTATTTTTGGGATCTGTTCGGAGCACATGAACACCGGGAAAAAAACATGAGCTTGTGCTAGGTGTGCAGCGCACACACACAGAGGATACATGCCTGGTGGGCTCATTCAACAGACCTACCTACCCCCAAGAGGTGTCCACTCTAGCAACATTATTTTTGTGGGGAAATAGGGGAGACTAGGGAGTGTTTATTAGGTTTTAATAAGGTTATGATAACATCAGTGCCTTTTACTTGTAAGTGTGCACATACAGTAGTCTGTGAAGACAGGTTCTCTACTGATTGACAAAATCATTTACACATGCTATTCATTTTTGGCACAAATAAATAAGCAACTGCTCCAAGACTCGTGTAGTTTTGATTAGTTATCATTTTCCCTTCTTAAAAAAAAATAGCCAAATATTTAAAACACGCTGAACATCTTTTTTAAAATGTCCCATAAAAAAAGTTATAGCCTCCATTAATTGTGGTATATTCCTATTTATCTATGATATAGATAAATATAGAGATTTATTTATATATGATAGAAACATTTAAATACATAAAGGGAATCAACACAGTAAAGGAAGAGAGTATATTAAAAAGAAGACATTCTACCACAACTAGAGGACATAGTCTTAAATTAGAGGGGCAACGATTTAAAAGTAATATCAGGAAGTATTACTTTACTGAGAGGATAGTGGATGTATGGAATAGCATTCCAGCAGAAGTGGTAGAGGTAAACACAGTCAAGGATTTTAATCATGCGTGGGATAGACACAAGGCTATCCTAGCTATAAGACCGGGAACAGGGGACTAATAAAAGTATTCAAAGAAAATTGGGCAGACTAGATGGACCGAATGGTTCTTATCTGCCGACACATTCTATGTCTATCTTTGAAAGCTGTCTTGTGATTTATCACGGATAGATGATATAACAAGATAAAGTACTGTAAGATTATAATTTTCAGCTAAATGTTTGTAGTTATATTTAAGAAGCTATAATATCACTTATTTTGTTTTGTTTGGATAGATTTTAATTTACATTTTATGGTTTATCTCTTGGTCTCCAAAACAATGTATGAATAGCATACAGCTTTAAGCACTTAATAATTATTATAACTTCTAGGGAAAATGTAAAAAAAATAATGCTTTTGAGTAACTTTAATATAAAATTCCCCTGCAGTTCTGAATTTGTACCTCAGTGTGGTGCTGTTGACCCATATAGCAGAGGATAAGGATATTTAGTAACCTATAAAAGGCAGACATTGCAGTTCAACAGGAATAAAAGCACCATTCTTGCAATTCGTATTTCTCTGCATGAATACATGGATTTTCAACATTGCTTATCAACATTCCTTGGATTTTAATGTTAGAGAGATCAGCTCCAAAGAAAACTTATGATTCTAATACACAGATAACAATGGCGTGGCAAGTATTTTTTCCTGTTTCTCTCCTTTGTGTGATTGCTTCAGGTCAGATTCAGTATTCTATTGTAGAAGAAATGAAAAAAGGTTATGTAGTAGGGAATGTTGCAAAAGATCTGGGTTTAGATATTAAACAATTAGCAATGAGGAAATTACAGATTGAATCACATGGAAAAATGCTTTATTTCAATATCAATTTGGAGAATGGTAATTTATACATAGCAGATAAGATAGACAGAGAATCAATATGTGAAATGGAAGAGATTTGTTTTCTGCATATTGAGATACTGGCTGAAAATCCTGTTAATGTTTTCAATGTTCAAATTGAAATTCAAGATAAAAATGACAATCCTCCACATTTTTCAAAGAATATATTTGATGTAGGAATTAGTGAGTCTGCTCCTCTAGGTTCATGTATTGCTCTGGGAAAAGCACGAGATCCAGATCTAGGTACCAATTCGGTACAAAGTTATAATCTGACTCCAAATGAGCATTTCAGATTGGGAGAAAAAGCAAGCACTGATGGGCTTAAATATCCAGAACTTATTTTGGAAAAGACTCTAGATCGTGAAAAAAATAGTTTCTATGAATTAATTTTAACTGCTTATGATGGAGGTAAACCTGTAAGAACAGGGACTGCACTAATTAAAATTATAGTTCAGGATGTCAATGATAATTATCCAGTCTTCAATCAAGAGATTCATAGGATTAGCTTGAATGAAGACTCACCAATTGGATTTCTAGTTCTCCATCTAAATGCGACTGATGCAGATGATGGATCTAATGCACAAATAACATATTCATTCAGTCATGTTGCCGAAAAGGCAAGGAATACGTTTAGTCTGGATCCTAAAACTGGATATATTAAAACTACTGGCCCACTGGATTTTGAGACAATACGAAATTATGAAGTGAATGTGGAAGCCAGAGATGGTGGTGGTTTAGTAACTCAATGTACTATATTGATACAGGTTGTTGATATAAATGACAATGCACCGAAAATACAGTTTAAGACATTGTTTGCACCAATTTCAGAAGACTTGCCAATAGGTAGTCTTATTGCGCTTATCAATGTCATTGACCTAGATTCAGGAAAAAATGGTGAGGTGACTTGCAAAATAATGGAAACATTGCCATTCAAATTAACATCAACCTCTAACAGCTATTACAAACTTGTTTCCACGGGACCTCTGGATAGAGAAATAATTTCCGATTACAATATCACAGTTATAGCTGAAGACGAAGGATCTCCACCAATGTCAAACCAAAAAAACATTCTATTGACTCTATCAGATGTGAATGACAATCCACCACTGTTTGTCAAATCCAATAACATTGCTTATATCCCAGAGCATAACTCACCAGGATCCTCAATATACAGCGTCCACGCCTCTGATCTTGACATACATGAAAATGCAAAAATTACATACTCCATTGTTAATACTTATATTGAAGATATCCCAATTTCATCCTATATTTCCATCAACTCAGAAACTGGAGTTATTTATGCACAGCGTTCATTCGACTATGAACAACTACGAGAATTTCAGTTACAGGTTATGGCAAAAGACAGCGGGTCTCCTCCTCTAAGCAGTAATATCACCTTGAGGATATGTATCATTGATAAGAATGATAATGCTCCCAAGATTCTCTACCCATCACCAGACACTGAAGGAGCAGCCTTATTTGAGTTCATTCCCAGTTCCTCTGAGAAAGGTTATCTAGTCACCAAAGTGATTGCAGTGGATGCAGACTCTGGACACAATGCATGGCTCTCTTATAACATACTACAAGCTTCTGACTCAACTTTCTTTATCATTGGGCAACGCACAGGAGAACTTAGGATAGCAAGAGACATGGAAGAAACAGAGTCTCTTAGACAGAAAGTTGTGGTCATGGTAAAGGACAATGGAACTCCCTCTCTCTCTGCAACTGTCACTTTGAACCTGGTTGTAGCACAAAACTTCCAACAAGTTTTTCCAGATGTAGTCAAACAACCCAAAGAGTCAGAAGCTTCATCTAATGTAACCTTCTATCTAGTCACTGCTATCACTCTGATTTCCCTGTTATTCATTGTGACCGTGAGTTTTACAGTCATTGCTAAGTGCAGAAAATCAGAAACACCCATAAGTTTTGGTACTTTACGGAGACCGTGGTATCCCCAGTTTTCCTTGCCTTGCCCTTCTCAGATGAGTGATGCTTCATTACCGTTTCCATTATCCTATGATGTTTGTGTAACTCTTGACTCAACACACAATGACATTGCTTATCTGAAAACAATCCAGAATGTTCCCACTGACAATCTTATAGATACAAGTGATTCAAGAACTGGAAATGATCCTGGAAAAGACATGTTGCCTGCAACTAGCATCGAACAGGTAAAGTTTATTAACTGACCTATAAGGTTTTACCTTTCCAGGATACATTTGAGAGAAAAGCTGAGGTGCTCTCTACCATTTTTAATTGTTTGCTTAGATAGAAATCTGGATTGTGATCTTGAATTCGAACCAGCAATATAATTTCTTGGTGATCAGACTATTTTTGCTGGGTTTTACCCTTCATGACAGAGGCTGTTTTTACACTTCTGCAGGGTTTGTGTTTTAACTGTAGTTTTCCTTTTTCTCATTTCATGTACCTACAAATAATATATATTGTTTTTATCAGCATAAGAAGGACATTCTAAAGATACCACTATTTGCATCAGATCATATAATTTACTTTTTAAAACAATCATAAAATATGATTGGGGAAAATACACTTTTCCTTACTTTTACATTAAAATATCTTTTATACATCTGCAAACTCAGTACAGAGATAGCCAACGTTTAAAATTTTCTTAAATTGTTTTCTGTGCAAGTTGTTTTCAATGACGCCTAACCATTTTCTCCTTCAATGACCCCAACCCTAATTATCATCCTTACCCTAGATCTAAGACAGAATAAAAGACTCTCTCTAAATGTGTTAAATATTAAAAAATGTTTTAACAATTGAGCATAGTGAGAAGCCTGACATTCCAACCCATCATACAGAGTAAATGACACGTTCAAACAAACTTTATCAAGTGATACACAGCTGTTTTCTTTACTATGTTTCTGAGTATAATGTGCTCACATTTATTCATACAATCCTTATAACTAGGATTATATTACCTAGTGCGTTCTCTTGTTTGCACTGATTAAGCTTTTTGAGGTTGTTATAATGATTAGACCACATAATGTGTCCCTGTGTATAGTGTGTAGTTGATAAAGTTTGTTTGAACTTGTCATTTCCTCTGTATGATGGATCGAAATGTCAGGCTTCACAATATGCTGAATTAAATATTTTTGTAATATTTAACACATTGAGTGGTGAGTCTTCTATTCTTTTTTATGATCTCCCCTGTGGATGTTTTTTTATGCACATCAACTACTCAGGTACCAATCACTCCTTATGTGTCAATATATTGATTTTTTTTTCTCTGGAGTGCCAACATACTCTCCTCTTTTGCCTAACCCTATATTTATTTATTTGTTTGTGGGAAATTGCTGACTTCCTCTAGGGAAAGTCTAGCAACACCAACAGAGTGACAGAATTTATCACCAATCACTTGGAAAGCTCTTGCACAAAAACAAATCAGTGCCATATTGGAACGGCATGCTGCTCTCCAATATGCTGGCCGCATAACTTTGGGGAGTGTTCTCGGATCAATCAGGGTGTTGCTAGATGCGATCAGTAATAGCGAATTAGTGCAAAGGCGGTTTGGTGATTGCTCAGAAAGCATCACCATTCGCCTGGTCAGATCAAGATTTGTCAATATTGATCTGACCAGTTCGGATCTGCCTCCCTCTCCTCACGTACATTTTTGTGAGGGAAAGAGACAGATCAGTATTCCCTGTGTATTAAAGCAACAATGACTGAGTGGTGGAAACTATTATTGATTGCTTCTACCGTGCACTTTAATACATGATGTACTATTAAAGAAGGAAGGGTTAGAAGGAAAAATCAAAGTTAAAAAAAGAGAGGTCCGAAACAAACTTGGCAATGACTCAATGAAGCAGAGTAGTTTACATAGCCAATACTTTGAAAAATACATCAAGAAATGTCATAGCGGTATGGTCTGTATATAAAGGGCATAGCAAAGAGCAAAAATATCTCTACCCTCAAAACTTAACATGTGGTATAGAGTAAGAGAGAGTAGCAAACCTGTGTCATGCAGGATGAACCTCACTAGGTACCCCAGGTCTAAGTTGGATGGACCGTGGCACACTGCTTGAGTACAGTGAAAAGGGGATTAGAGAGTAAAGTAAGATGCACAGTCAGACCTCCATGGAAGTGTGCATATAGAGGGTGACCAAAATGTACGGGGGTGACAACCATTTGTAGTACCTTTTCAAACCATTAGTTTGCAGGTCTAATTCCAGGCATGCTGATCACAGTATTTCCTACTATCTTGATTGATAAAATGAGTGCCAATAGGTTTGGTGATAACCTTTCTGATCAGCTGCTGATCTATTCTGTTAGGGAACATGAGCTTTGAACAAGTGCTTTGAATCCCATCAAGGAGAAAAGTTACATTATGGAACTGAGGAACGTGCAGAGGAGGGCTACAAAACTAATAAGAGGAAGGAAAGTTTTAGTTATGAAGAAAGACTACAAAAGTATACACTGGGGTAACAGGGATGTGATAATGTCATATAAAAATGTACACAGCCCATACAAAGGGCTCTCTAAAGACCTGTTCATTAACAGAACGGTACAAGGGACAAGAGGTCATCAGCTAAGTCTTGAAGAAAGGAAATTTAGTCTATGACAGCAGAAGGGATTCTTTATGGCAATTATAATAAAGGTATGGAATTCATTGCCTGAAGAAGTGGTGCTATCAAATATATTAGTTGCCTGTAAACAGGGCTTGGATACATTTTAAATGACAGAGGTCGAGGTCGGCGGGACATACCTCCCAAATTGGGACTGTACTGTGCAAACCGTGAGGTGTGCATAAGCATGGTGGCACGGAGCATGGACAATTCCCAGAATACATTCACATTTTTATTGTTCTTCCAATAGGTGGAGCAAGGACTTGCCACCTTTTTGTTTACATTTTCAAATATGTAATAACTGAGTGTGTTTGGTTTTGCAAAAACAAAAAAATCCTGATAGATAAATGCAACCTTCTTCAGCGTATGCATTACTATTTTCTTTTACTGCAAAGGTGTTATAATATTAATTGTCCCATGCCCTAGAACTCTTTTCCTTGGGTAAAGTTAGATATAGGAATGTAATATTGTGGAGATAGCTTGGTGACAGGAAGCTATAAACTATTATAGAACTACATGCTCACTAATCCTTGGAGTAGGAGCATAGGGAGCACACAATAACTGCAAAAAATGTACTTAGCAAGAGTATAGCATGCAAACCATACAGCACAAAGAATACCCAAAAGTACAAAAAGTAAAACAGAAACAGACAGGAGGGGGACACACTGTGCAAAAAGGAAGGAGGTCACCTTTTTTTATTTTGCGCAGTGTCCCCCCCTCCTGTCTGTTTCTGTTTTACTTTTTGTACTTTTGGGTATTCTTTGTGCTGTATGGTTTGCATTTTTTGTAAGTAAATTTTGTCTTGCTGTTCATCTGTATATTTTTTGTAATATTTTTTGTATTTATTCCATATATTGCACTTTATTAAAATATTTTTGTACTATACTCTTGCTAAGTACATTTTTTTGCAGTTATTGTGTGCTCCCTCTGCTACTACTCTTGTTGTTTCTACTACTGGGATGCTCTGTGGACTCCCCCTGGGGTGATGCACCATATCTATTATAGTTATTTTATATTGTTTTTTGGTGTGCTTCTCTGATTGTCTCTTTTACACTAATCCTTGGAGGCTGATGATGAAACTGAATCCGTAGAAAAAGATATTTAGGCATGAGGGGGACAGAAAAATGTATAAACTGGAGGCAGTCAAGTTTACTAGTATACATCAGGCCAAAGGGTCAAGGTCATGTGGCTGAATGCTGAGGTCATGAAAAAAGCCAGATATCAGTAAGGAAAACAAGACTTCTTAACTTGGCAATTAGGGAAGTGAAGAGAGACCCTCTAAAATCTATTACCTATACTATTGTGCATTCTTAAGGTTTGCAAACCATGTAAGCTATAAAGGTATGACTCTGTTAATCATTATTTATTAATATAGGTATTCTGTATGTTTGCAACAGTTTTGTGTAATATTGTTGATGAACTATATGCCAGGATTAAGCAGAACATATGTGTAAGATTTTATTTTTCAGCTAACATGTTAATTACATTTAGAAAGTTAAATATCAGTTGCCTATATACATTTTACAGCCAACTGACATTTTAGTGTCCTACATTTTATTTAATATTTTCTGAGTAACATAAAACAGTTGTTTGTTACCGGAGAAATTTGTGAATACTTTACAACTGTATTTGCTTATCATTAGGACATCTAGAAAAATAAAGAAAATCATGTTTTAGTGCAACTTTAAGATAAAATTCCTTTCCTGTGTAGTTCTGCCTTTCTGCCTCAGTGTGGCGGTGTTCACCCATCTGGTAGAGGATTGTGATATTTAGAAATCTACAATAGGCAGACATTGCAGTTCAACAGGAAGAAAGGCAATGTTTTGAGATATTCTTCCTGCAGTTTGGATATCTCTGCACACTGCACAAATACATGGATTTTAAACACGGATTATCATTCCCTGGATTTTAAAGTAAATCAGATCAGCTTCAAAGAATATTTGTGATTCTTATAGAAAATACACAGATAACAATGGCATGGCAAGTATTTTTTCCTGTTTCTCTCCTTTGTGTGATTGCTTCAGGTCAGATTCAGTATTCTATTGTAGAAGAAATGAAAAAAGGTTCTGTAGTAGGGAATGTTGCAAAAGATCTGGGTTTAGATATTAAACAATTAGCAATGAGGAAATTACAGATTGAATCACATGGAAAAATGCATTATTTCAATATCAATTTGGAGACTGGCAATTTATATATAGCAGAGAGGATGGACAGAGAATCTATCTGCAGAATGGAAGGTATATGTTATCTGCATCTTGAGATAGTGGCTGAAAGTCCTGTAAATGTTTTTAATGTTCAGATTGAAATTCAGGATATAAATGACAATCCTCCAAATTTTTCAAAGAATATATTTGATGTAGAAATAAGCGAATCTACTTCTCCAGGATCTTGTTTTGCGCTAGGAAAGGCACGAGATCCGGATTTAGGTATCAATTCTGTACAAAGTTATAATTTGACTCCAAATGAACATTTCAAATTGGGAGAAAAAACAAGCACAGATGGAATAAAATATCCAGAACTTATTCTAGAAAAGCCTTTGGATCGTGAAAAAAATAGTTTCTATGAATTAATTTTAACTGCCTCAGATGGAGGTAAACCTGTCAGAACTGGGACTGCACAAATTAAAATTACAGTTCAGGATGCTAATGATAATTATCCAGTCTTCAATCAAGATACTTATAGAATCAGTTTAAATGAAGACTCACCAATTGGCTTTCTGGTTCTCCATCTAAATGCAACTGATGCAGATGACGGTTCTAATGCACAAATAACATATTCATTCAGTCACGTTGCTGAAAATGCAAAGGATACTTTTAGTCTGGATCCTAAAACAGGAGATGTTAAAACTACTGGCCCACTTGATTTTGAGACTATACAAAATTATGAAATGACTGTGGAGGCCAGAGATGGTGGTGGTTTAGTAACGCAGTGTGCCATATTGATGCAGGTTGATGATATCAATGACAATGCACCTAAAATACAAATCAAAACATTATTTGCACCCATTTCGGAAGACTCACCTTCAGGCACTATTATTGCTCTTATTAATGTTATTGATCTAGATTCAGGAAAAAATGGTGAGTTGACTTGCAAAATAATAGAAAAAATACCATTTAAATTAATAGCGACATCTAACAGCTATTACAAACTTGTTACCACGGGACCTCTGGATAGAGAAATAATTTCCGATTACAATATCACAATTCTAGCTGAAGATGAGGGATCTCCACCAATGTCAAACCAAAGAACCATCCTACTGACTCTCTCAGATGTGAACGATAATCCACCATTGTTTGATAAATCCAGTAACATTGCTTATATCCCAGAGCATAACTCACCAGGATCCTCAATATACAGCGTACATGCCTTGGATCTTGACATACATGAAAATGCTAAAATTACATACTCCATTGTTAACACTTATATTGAAGATATCCCAATTTCATCCTATATTTCCATCAACTCAGAAACTGGAGTTATTTACGCACAGCGTTCATTCGACTATGAACAACTACGCGAATTTCGGTTACAGGTTATGGCTAAAGACAGCGGATCTCCTCCTCTAAGCAGTAATATCACCTTGAGGATCTGTATCATTGATAAAAATGATAATGCTCCCAAGATTCTCTACCCATCACCAGACACTGAAGACACAGCCTTATTTGAATTCATTCCCAGTTCATCTGAGAAAGGTTATCTAGTCACCAAAGTAATTGCAGTGGATGCAGACTCTGGACACAATGCATGGCTCTCTTATCACATACTGCAAGCTTCGGACTCATCTTACTTTATCATTGGCCAACGCACAGGAGAACTTAGGATAGCAAGAGACATGGATGAAACAGAGTCTCTAAGACAGAAAGTTGTGGTCATGGTAAAGGACAATGGAACTCCCCCTCTCTCTGCAACTGTCACTTTGAACCTGGTTGTAGCACAAAACTTTCAACAAGTTGTTCCAGAGGTGATCAAACAACCCAAAGAATCAGGTGCTTCATCTAATGTAACCTTCTACCTGGTCACCGCTATCACTCTGATTTCCTTGTTATTCATTGTGACCGTGAGTTTTACAGTCATTGCTAAGTGCAGAAAGTCAGATACACCTATAACTTTTGGTACTTTACGGAGACCTTGGTATCCCCAGCTTTCCTTGCAATATCCTTCTCAGATGAGTGATGCTTCATTACCTTTTCCGTTATCCTATGATGTTTGTGTAACTCTAGACTCAACACAGAATGACGTTGCTTATCTGAAATCAATTCAGAATGTTCCCACTGACAATCTTATTGATACCGGTGATCCAGCAACTGGAAATGATGTAAGTTTCCCATCAACTAGCATCACACAGGTAAGGTGACTTTATTCACCTGTAAGATACATAGACTGACAAATGACCAATGTTTCTCTTGCTGCAAAATTAAAAGCTTTGTTTTTAAATATTACAGTGAATGACACTATGTCTCCTTTTAATGGTTTGCATAGCTAGGGAGGTGCCATGCTATGCATATATATATCCCATTGAATTGGGAAGTGGAATCGGTCTCCAAATCACATTATTTTAAATTTGTCTGTAACAGTATTTGAGTCCAAACTGCCTAGCAAGGTATGCAGAGGAGTTTTGTTTAGACTTGCATTCTGCCTTTCATTGTAAGTAATGGGAGGTGAAGTGTGAAAGTAATAGTCTCAAAATCAAACTTCACCTTCTGAGTCCAAAAAAGATTTGGACTTAGTTTCAAAATCACACTTTGCCTCCCATTATTTTCAGTAAGCTGTTTTCCAGACTGTCCAAATTCGGACAATAATGGGACCCGTCTGCTGTTGAAAGTGATAGTGTTTGACCTTCCAACTCAACCTCCCGAAAATGTTAATAAATTACATTGTTTTACTCTTTTTATGGCAAAATGTGAGTTAAAAATTTCATTTTGACAAAGGGTGTCCAGTTGGATGCCAAATTTGCCATAGTGAACAACTCAAGGGTGTCAAATTTGATGGTTGAATGTAACTTTGAGATTAAGTCAGATTTGCTCTCCTCCCACCAAAATAGACTTTTAATGAAACTAAATAAGTAAGAATAGCTAGACAGAAAAGGTACAGCTCTGAGTGGTCATGGCCAAGCTTATTAAGCACCTATGTGTGTTTCAAAGCATTTGTGCCAATGATTATGTTCTAAACTCAGTAAAGTAAGCTTGAGTCTTGTAAGGCTCGTACCTTATATTTCACTGGAAACTGTTTCTTCGATGGGTGGATAACAATTTCTTTAACATTACACTTGTTTGCAACAGTAAAAATGTTTATATCTGGATGCATTTAGCGATCAGTAACATGTTTCTTTATTGATTTTAGTGATTGGAGGGCAGAGATAAACTTTGATTTGGAGATCACCCTTTTTCTGCTATTTAGTACTGACTAAAAGTATATTTATGTGATGCCAGTGACCATATTCTCATTCCTCTGATTTTACAATTATTAAGTTCTATCCTGCAGAAAGTGTGTGAACATTTGACCATACTACTTGATTTGGCTTTCATTACATTGTTCTGTAAATTCTTTTAAACTTGGATGTTTAGTTATTTTACCCTAAGTTGTGAAGTGTTCTCTCTTAAACTTTTACTTTCATTGGAAGTCATCATGCTGCTTTGTGGCGAGGGTTGAAGAAGAATTATGTTTGTGAAGAAGGTTTTCATTAGCACATAAGTGTGGTTCCACTCCGTGTATGCCCATTTATTATTCCTTTCTTTTCAAAGGAGAAAATACTGAGCACAGATAATTCTCAGAGTACAGCTGTACATCATGATTTTCATAGTTTACTCAGCAGGTGGAGCAAAAGGCTTTCAACTTGAAACAAGTATGCAGTTTTGGTATTGTAAAAACAAAAAATAGTGATACATTATTGCCGTTTTCTCCAACATATGCACTGATATTTTTTGACCTCTGCCTGGAACTCATTTACTTGGATAAAGTTAGTTATAGACTGGTAATATTATTAAACATCTACAGAAAAAATGTTTTTATACAACCTTATTAACTGGCTGTTATGCAAACCAACAATTGTTTAAAATGTAAGTATGAACTTTTACATTTTTTTTATAAATCTTTTTTTTTCATATAAAATACATACAACATAGATAGACAGTATACATAAAATTCAAGAGATATCTTCACGCTCTATACTTTTGATCATTAAGAATGGAACGGGATAATATATATATATATATATGTGTATAAAAAGCACTAGATGAGGTAGCGGGGGAGGGGGTCAACGGGGATCAATGGGGATGTCATACAATCAACGCGCAGGGGAATCATCTCCTCAGTTGTAAATACTCGTTTCCCAAATCAGCCAGACACTATCAATATCTCACGATTAGGCCCATAAAATACCCTTTCAGCTCCTGCTTGGAATTCTATCTGAGCCTGAATCTCTCACCATGTGGAAATTAACGTTTTTTTCCAGCATCTGGCCAAACACAATTTAGCAATCTGAAAGATATTTATTAATAGGTATTTCTGGTATATATTTATCTCTGGGAACCCAATATGGAAAAGAAAATATTGGGATGTCAGTTGTATGTCTCGTCCAATAACCAGTTGAAAGATTTCCGCCTTTTTTTCCCTAATTGGAGCTAAATATGCGCACTGCCACCAGATGTGTGCCTGTGAGACAGTTTCTAATTGGCAGCGCCAGCATAAACTATTGCAGTTTGTGTTATTTTTTTCGAGGCGAGCTGGGACAAGATACCATTTATGTAGCAGTTTAAAATACTGTTCTGGCATTTTGATGCAGTGGATAGCTTTCCTCGTAATCTTCCCGGCTGAGCACCAGTCTTGATTAGTAAATATAAATTCCAAAGTGTCTAACTCTGATATAGCTGAACAATTCAGTATCAGGGAGATTATACAGTCTCTGAAGATCAGGGAATGAGATTATATTGTAATCTACACATAAGTCTCCCAATGTTTTAATCCCACACCTAATCTAGGAAGTAAGACTTAAATTAGCTACATACCATGGGATAACCTCCACTGGGGAAATTTTAGATGGAAGATCCAAAGATTAAGCCTTGTTCTTATCCCATGGAATGACGAAATACGGTTCCTGGGTATCCCACGCTAGCCTTATCAACATCCCTCGTTAAAATTCATCTAGAGATTCTGGGTCTTCCATCCGCCCAAACAAAAGAGGCAAATAGAAGCTCCAGTTCCCTCAGGTGACATCTCGGGACTGTTAATGATATGGCCCTAAGGAGATACAGGAACTACATAGGATTTAAGAATGCCTATCTGACCCATCCACGATGGCTCCAGGCCCTAAGTTGGGTTTTTAATATAGTGTAGTTCAAGTCCACTATCTGTTCTATCTTCGTGCAAAAGACAATGCCCAGATAGTCAATATGTTCAGGAAGACCATTTTTATACCCTATAATTTCAAGTACTTCCATTTGTGCAGTATTCAAATACAAGGGTATAATCTGTGTTTTAGAGATGTTTATTTTGTAGTTTGAGAAACTTCTAAAGAACTGTATCTCCTTCATTAGAGCCTGAAAGCTGTTAAGGACAGTAAAACATTGTCTGCATATAAGGTAATAGTGTGGTTCTGGGGACCAATCTCGATTCCTCGAATGAGTGGGTTCCTCCTGACCAAAAGGCTCAATAATGAGTGCATACAGCAGGGGGGCTAGAGGACAGCCCTGACGTGTGCCATTAAAAATTGGGGAAAAGTCAGATTTTAGAAAAGGGCCCTTGATCTTAGCTGAGGGAGACTCATAAAGTGCCTTTGTAAATTGAAGTAAGGATCCCTAGAGGACAAACACCCACATAGTCTCAAAGAGGAACCTCCAGTTAACTCTGCCAAATGCCTACTCGGCATCTAAGGCCAGGAGGACAGAGGGGGCTTCTTGCTGGTGAATTTGTTCCAGAATATTGAGTACTCTCCGGGTGTTGGCCTCCGTGGATCTGCCTGGCATAAAGCCCGCCTGATCCTGGTGGATTAGATCTAAGATGACCAGTTTCAATCTCTGAGCCAGGATTTTGAAATATATTTTTATGTTGAGGTTAATTAAAGAGATTGACCTTTAGTTTGTGATCAGGGTCGGGTCCTTCTCTGTTTTTAATATGGGACAGATGCTAGCCACCATCATTTCTGCTGGGAAGTTTATATCTTCGTCAATTTTGTTATACACCCGCTGGAGGATTAGGGAGACCACCGGCCCCAAAGTCTTATAAAAGATGGCTGAAAAGCCGTCCGGTCCAGGAGCCTTAGCCTCTTTCAGATCTTTAATTGCTGCTGAATTTTCCAGTGTTGAAAAAAGTTCATTCAGCATATTCAATTTATCAGGGGGTACCTGGGGCAGATTGAGTCCATATAAGAAAACCCTAATCTCTTGTTGTGTAGCCTGTGATTCTTCCAGATTATGTAAGGTTTTATAGTATTCTCTAAAAGCAGAACCAATCTGAGCCGGGGTTATACATGTTTTCCCATGGAATTTAATTACTTTAATCCTAGATGCTTGATTCATAAACTTAAGTTTCCTTGTTAAATCCTTCCCAGCTCTGTTGCTGCTATAATACCAGTGTTTTTTTATTCGTTATATATTTGCATCAGTCTTTTCCCTAAGTTTTTCCTTAATGGAGCTCCTTATGGAGTGGATCTCCTGCAGGACCCCCTGTGTCAAGGCCAGTTTATGCGTTCTCTCCAATTGAGAAAGTGAGATATAGATGTCAGGTAGACCCCTGCCTCCCAATTTCCTTATCCAGGTCCCGCGCTTAATGAAGTGACCTCTCAGATAGCTCTTCATTGCGTACCACAATGTGAAGATACTTCTCTGTTATAATTATTCTCTAGGTACTGTTTTGCCTGATCAATCAGGTCCGCCTTACTCTCTTCAGAGGACAGCAAGAACTCATTTAACCTCCAACTGCCTTTTGTTTTATAGAAAGGATAATCTTTTAGGGTCCTAAAAACAGGGGTATGATCCGACCATGAGATAAGAAATCTCGCTCCTCTGGGTGCATGATCCTCCATATAACATAGAGGCCATTCCTATAAAGAGTGGTAGGAAAATGGTCCGCCCTTGACTTCAGTCCAGGATCCCCCTTCCCAGATCTTGCAGTCTTCCTATCTCTATCCACGTTGGCAACACAGTTTAGGTGCCCCCCCCTTTTAGGTAAAACACACCCCTTTATTTATCTTTTTGACTGCCTCATCCCCAGAGTTTAAAAATCGTATCGCCTTATCTGAGGGAACATAGAGATTACACAGGGCAGGGGCGTTGCTAGGTCTTCGGATGATCTGGGGCTAGAGCCCAGATGAGCTCAGTCACACACAGGGGCGTACCTAGAGCATTTGGCACCCGGGGCAGACCCTGAGTGTTGCACCCCCCCCCCATAATAAAAATGTAAGAAAACACCCACACATTTTTCAGTGTTTGAAAATTGTACAATTATAGATACCAGGAATATTGTGCCACTCAGAACCCAGTAATATTGTGCCAGTCAGATACCAGTAATATTGTGCCTTTCAGATACCAGTAATATTGTGCCAGTCAGATACCATGAATAGTGTGCCATTCAGAGCCCAGTAATATTGTGCCAGTAAGATACCAGCAATATTGTGCCACTCAGAGCCCAGTAATATTGTGCCAGTCAGATACCAGGAATATTGTGTCATTCAGAGCCCAGTAATAGTGTGCCAGTCAGATGCCTGTAATATTTTGCCAGTCAGAGCCCAGTAATAGTGCGCCAGTCAGAACCCAGTAATATTGTGCCACTCAGAACCCAGTAATATTGTGCCACTCAGAGCCCAGGAATATTGTGCCACTCAGAGCCCAGTAATATTGTGCCACTCAGAGCCCAGTAATATTGTGCCAATCAGATGCCCAGTAATATTGTGCCAATCATAGCCCAGTAATATTGTGCCACTCAGAACCCAGGAATATTGTGCCACTCAGAACCCAGGAATATTGTGCCAATCATAGCCCAGTAATATTGTGCCACTCAGAACCCAGTAATATTGTGCCACTCAGAGCCCAGGAATATTGTACCATTCAGAGCCCAGTAATATTGTGCCACTCAGAACCCAGTAATATTGTGGCAATCATAGCCCAGTAATATTGTGCCAATCATAGCCCAAGAATATTGTGCCACTCAGAACCCAGTAATATTGTGCCAATCATAGCCCAAGAATATTGTGCCACTCAGAACCCAGTAATATTTTTTTTTTTTTATTGCAAAAATACAAAATACAAGATACAACTTAACAGACTTTCAGGAACATTGTATCGATCCTCCTCTCCTCCCATTTAAGAGTCCATCTTAGCATTATTGTTCCTGATTAACAAACAACAGTTACAGACATTTGTGACATATGTGACTTGGCGAGTTGACCCTCCGTCTCATTTTGCTTCTAGGTTCTACAGATACAAATTCATCTGATCTCAAGTTCCACTCTCTAATAATGTGTTCCAATTCTGCCATACTTTTTGATATTTTTCCATTGAGCCGGAGGCCATATAGAACCCTTTTTCCATGTCCCTTTGCAGGTTTATTTGTCTTTCTAAATGTGTCCAGTTTATACAGTCCTGCTGGTTCCATTTCCTAGCTATTAAAATTTTCATTGCCATCAGGATCTGATTAATACTCCCTTGATGCTGTTTCGTGTTGTCCCCCCATTTTAAGTGGAGAAGGGCTTTCATGGGACATGGGTCAATTTTTAGGCCCGATATTTTAGATATCTTTTCAAATACTTTTTCCCATGTTCCTTTTATCTTTGTGCAATCCCACCATATGTGGGTCCACGTGCCTTTACCGTTCCCACACCGCCAGCACAAATTTGATTTGGAGTTATCTATTTTATTCATTATTACTGGGATTCTATACCATCTGTGGACCAATTTAAAATATGTTTCTTGAAGGTTCAGGCAGTGAACGTGCTTCCTGACCCCATTCCATGCCCTTATCCATAGCTCTTGCTCGATTCTTTCTCCCCTTTTATTGTTCAACTCTCCTTCCCATTTTGACCATACTTGTGGAGGAGGGGTTCTATTAATTTTTTTCAGAAACTCTAGGCATTGCTTTATAGCTCTACTTTTTTTCCCCCCGTTAAATAGGGATATTAAGTCGCCTATCATGTCCTTCCTATCCGACTCCTTCAGTAGTGCTCCCTTCAAGTAATGACTAATCCTCATATATTTAAACTGGTCCTTGGTTGAAAATTCAAATGCTAGCCTTAGGTCCGAAAATTGTTTAAGTATTCCCCTATGATAAAGTTGATGTATCCTATCTAACCCTTTTTTATACCAATTACCTATATCTATATCCTGAAGATTTCTTTCTATCACTTCTAGGGGTGTTGTACTGATGATCTTCTCTTCTATTCCCCATCTTTTCTTCAATTTTTGCCAAAAACAGATCTCCCAGTGGGGACCCCCCAATATTAACTGCTACAACTTTATATCCTTCTTTATTAACCCATAAGAATTGTTCCAGTGTTTTCCCCCCTATTAGTGCTGACTCAATACTATACCAGTCTAATAATTTTGATTCTGACCATTGAATTTTGTTTATATGCATCAACATGGATGCTTCCCAGATGATCTTAAGGTTAGGAATTCCCATGCCCCCACTATTTCTATCCCTGAGTAGTGTGTTTCTATTTATTCTTGGTTTATTGCCTCTCCAAATAAATTCCAAGAAGCATTTCTGAATCTGATTAATCCACTCGTTGTTTAATTTCCCTGGTATCATCCTGAGAAAATATAGCCATTTAGGCATAACGTAATCTTTTATAATATTAATTCGTCCCATCCATGAGATGGGTAGGTAACTCCATTTTCTCAGTGTACTTTGCGTAGAGCTCAGTATACCTCTACAATTTAATTCAAGTATGTTATGGGCATTTAAGGGTATCTCCATACCCAGATATTCAATTGTGGTCTCCGACCATAGGAAGTCATATTCTGCTTTTAATGCCTCTTTTGTTATCTGGGACATAGCTATACAGCCTGCCTGGGATTTTCCTATATTTAGTTTGTAATTGGAGATGTTTCCATAGTCTTTTATTTCTTTTAATAATCTGTCCAAAGACACTTCTGGGTTACACATGGTTAGTAGTATATCATCGGCATATAATGAGAGTTTATACTCTCTTTTACCTATGTGTATTCCCTTGATCTCTCTGTTACTTCTTATTTTTTCAGCGAGGGGCTCTAAGGATATAATATAAAGCATGGGTGCTAGAGGACATCCCTGCCTTGTTCCATTCAGTATTGGGAGCCAGTCAGAGTCAATTCCTTGCCCTACTACCTTTGCTGTTGGAGTTGTATATAGGGCCATTATTGCGTCCATTATTTTAGGGCCCAATCCCATTCTCCCCATGGTCTCTTCTAGAAAAACCCAGCTGACCCTGTCAAACGCCTTCTCTGCGTCCAGTGACAGGGCCAGCATGGGTCTCCTATACCTATTTGCGAATTCGAATATATCGCAGTTCCTCCTGATGTTATCTGCCGGGTCTCTTCCCTGCATAAAGCCTGTTTGGTCCATATTAATAACCCCTGGGAGGCACTCTTTCAAGCGTTGAGCAAAAATGGCCGAGTATATTTTTGTATCTATATTTATCAATGAAATTGGGCGGTAGTTTTCTAATCTCTCTGGATCTTTATTTGGCTTTAGTATAGGTATTATGGATGCCTGTAGCATTTCTTGAGGGAAGATACGTTTTTCATTAATTGAATTAAATGTATCTGTTAATTGTTTTATCAGGAGTGGTGCTAGTTTTTTATAAAACTGGCCAGAAAACCCATCGGGGCCTGGTGCTTTATTGTTCTTCAACTGTAGTATAGCTCTCCCTACTTCCTCAGAACTTACAGGTTTTTCTAGGGTTACTCTTTGGGACTCAGAGATTTTCCTAATAGATATCTCGTCTAAATATTTCTTTATTAACTCCCTGTTGTCCGATTCTGTATTTATTGAATATAGTTTCTTATAGAAATTTCTGAATTGCTCTCCAATTTGAGCCGGAGAGATTGCGGTTATCTTATTATTTACAATCTTGTGTATTCTATTTGAGGCATTTTTCTTATATATTTGGGATGTGAGAAGACTATCAGTTTTATTTCCCATGTAATACCATCTTTGTTGTTGTTTAGATAGAATATATGCCGCTCGTTTCATTAGCGCCTCATTGATCTTATCTTTTATCTGTGTCATTTTAGTGAGATATTCCTGATCTGTCTTACGTCTATCTGATCTCTTCATGTTTTCCAACTCAGTATATAACTCTGATAACTTCTTAGAAGCGTTTCTCCTTAGGTAAGCTGTTTTACTTATTGCCCATCCCCTTATGACGCTTTTATAGGTGCACCACACTAACTCTATGGAGACATCACCTGTTATATTTTCCTTAAAGAACATTGTAGTATTTTTTTTTAAATCCTCTAAAAAGCCTTCATTCACGAGGAGGTCATTATTTAACTTCCAAGTTTTACTTTCCTTAGGTTTTTGGTTCATTAACTCTATGATTAATGGGTTATGATCGGACCAAGGAATTTCTTGAATTGTAGTTTTTTTTACATAGATTCATTAATTCTTTTTTCCCCATAATCATGTCTATTCTAGAATATGAGTTAAATGGTTTGGAGTAAAATGTATATTCCTTATTTTCGGGATTAAAAGCTCTCCAGATGTCATAGAGCTCATGTTTACCTATAAATTCTTTCAGATCTCTTGCTAGGCCATATGTTGATTTATCTATGATTGCCCCTTTAGTAGTCAATTTATCGAGGACAGGGTCGGCAATACAGTTAAAGTCTCCTGCAAGAATAAAATGCCCCTGTATAAACTCAACACATTTCTTCATAACCGAGTTTAAAAATCGGAGTTGGCCCTTATTCGGAGCGTATATATTCAGAAATGAGTATTTAATATTATCTATTACACATACCAGAAAGACATATCTGCCTTCGGTATCCCTTTGTTCGTATAGTGATTCAAATTTTACTTTATTGGACACAATAATTGCTACCCCCCTTTTTTTTTGTTCGTTTAATGATGAATAGGCTAAATGTGGGTATTTCCTCCATGCAACTTTTTTGGCAAAATCCTGCTTCCAATGTGTTTCCTGGAGCATACCCACTGTTATCCCCTTCTGAGACATATAATTAATGAGTGTTATCCTTTTATGGGGTAGATTAAGTCCTTGAGTGTTCAGGGACATTATTTTCAAATTCTTCATATCTCTAGGTAATTTTAATTTCCCATCTTGCCCTTTTTGTACCCGTTCTATAGTCCATTTGGAGGGATCCCATCGCCAAGCCACATATACACATATAACATTTATTAAACAATAAACACATAAAACATATTCGGGTATTTATCCCCATTCCATTTCCCAATTCTTCACACTTCAACATCCCCTATTGAAGTGTGAAGCATAGAGGTCGAGAAGGAGGTGTACATTCCTCCTGTAACTAGGAGTAAATTTGATTTCAAATCTGAACCTTTCTTTTCTTTTCATTTTCCTTTCCCTCTTCTCTCTCCCTCCCCCAGGACTAAGTATAAAGCCACCAAGTAAAGGTGTATTGCAGTTTATCTTATTACAAAGGGGATTGGAGTCAGCCCATCTCTCAATGTTTCCCACAAGCCCGGGTGGGGGGGGGGGGGGCTGGAGTATTCCCCCCAGTTGCCGTCACTAAGTAGGAGGAGATGATTATTACCCACCCTACCATAACTTATCATTCGCCCTTTTATCATAGCTTTACCTCTTCCCTTTTTGAGTCATGCTGGGTCGTGCCTAATCTTTCTTGTACCTAATTTCTTGTGTCCTATTTGCTTAGTGTGTTCTATCCTTCATCTATACTCCCCAATTTAAGTGCTTAACTTCAAACGACGATCTACCTCCCTACTTGGTTAGTATTGTCTCATGCATCTAGTGTCAAACCTATAATTGACTTGTCTTTGTTTATACCACTTCTCTGTTACTCAGTGCCTAGTGATTGAAGGTACAAAAATTATTTAGTTTTATTAAAGTGCATTATCATGTGGACTCCTAATGGGTCCCCAACCAGTGTTTTAATTGTTTACTCTTCCCCCCACCCTCTCTTTATTCATTTATTTTACCGGTGCTAATCTAAATAAGTATTCCTTATTGTACTACTAGTATTCCCTCTTTCTATTAATTTATCTATAATTCTTGTGTCTAGTGCTCTCTCCTCAGTGGGGGGAGAAAAAAGAAAATATAAATATATATAATTGTGTATATAACCCTGTCTTACATGTCATTTATCTCCAAAAGAGGAAGAGAAGCCTATTTTATTTATCAGCTCGTGGAGATGGGGGTCTCCGTATGTGGAGGGGGGGCGGGTAAGGCCCCAACCTTATTATATCTTGCTCCTTTCTTCCGCTTCCCCTCTCTCAATCATTCTCCACCCTCCCCATCCACATCCCAACTGGCACATCATTATCAGAATCCTTCTGACCCTCCTGGGATTTTTTCGAGCCAGTCTATTGCCTGTTTCACTTTTCCAAATGTGAATGTTTCATCATTGAATCTTAAACATAACTTTAGGGGATACCCCCACCAGTAGTTTATCTGTCTGTCTCTCAGCTTAGCAATCACCGGCATAAACAGTCTTCTCCCTTGTCTAGTATTGTAAGAAATGTCTTGAAAGAATGACAGATGTTTAATCCTTTGGTCTTTTGGCCCCAGGGACCTCACCGTGTTCATCACGATTTGCTTTATACCGAAGGTTGCAAAACGGATAATCACATCCCTTGGGTGTTCTTCCCCGATCCCATTTGGTTTTAATAATCTGTGTGCACGTTCGATATCCATAGGGGCCACTACAGGTTGCGTCTCCATCTGTTTAAATAAATCTGTTAAGTAGAGTGTCATTTTCTCCCTTGTTATTGACTCCGGTATGCCCCTTATCCGGATATTTTTACGGCGTGCTCTATCCTCCATATCTGTAACTTTTAACTCTATTGTTTCCAATTTCTTTTTTATTTGTTCCATTTCTTCTTTAGTATCTTTTTGTTTTAACTCATTACCTTCAATTTTTTCTTCTATTTTAGATACTCTCTCTTTAACTAGGGACATTTCGTTTTTAAAAGTTGATAGGAAGTTATTAAGCTCTTGTTTTATTTGTTCCATCTGTGTGTTTAAACACATGTGCAGATATTCCTGGGTGATCCCCTGTGAATCCCCCTCACCTGAACTATCCAATCCCTGTCTTGTAGCCTCTAGCTCAGAGGAGTCCATCTCATTACTAGTTATGGGTGATTTTTCCAATCCCTTAGAGTTTTTCCCTGTCTGAGGGGAGAATATTGAATCTATCTTTCCATCCCTTTTAGGACCTGCATTTTTCCTTTCTTTATCCTTATCCCTCTTCGGGGGGTTTTTCTGCTCAGTGCCCCGTTTATTCGGCATCATATTTTATTGTCCAGCTACTCGTGAGTCTGCTCTAATGGTGGTAGGTATGCTATTACTTCCTCAGGGAGGGGGATTATGTGTCTCTTTCCCAAAGGGTGAATGTCTATAGAAAAATCCCAATGTGATTATTCGGTCAGTACCAGTGCTCACACAGAGTCTATTATTGGAGAAAGCCAATGTGTTTTATATCATTAATATGGTGTCTCTTGTTTTCCTAAGAGCTAACCGTCAGAAGGGGGGAAACACAAGATATAATCAGTGATACTTATCGATTGCTGAGGCGATGTCCACTTTGCCCGATCCTTGTTAGCTTGATATCAGGATTTCATTTCTCTGTATGCTTGCTGTGATTTAAAACAGTCGTCTGGGCCTTTAGGTGGAGTTCATCCCGTCTCTGCCTATTCTCAGCAACTGCTGGGTCTGATGCTCCGTTCCCTCCGTTGGAGTTGGAGTCCCCCTTAGCTTACAAAACAGACAGCAGGAAGGTCTCTTCTGATGCCGCGTGGCGAGTACTTCGCTTGTTGTTCAGACGCGTTGCATACTGCCCTCGGACCCGCTACTTCCGGTGAGACCTCTTCACTTTAGGGATTCGGTTTCCCCCCTTACCGAGCTCTTCTTCATAAGCAGGGCTACTATTCGCCGGAATGCCGTTTTATTTTCGTGGTTCAGCACTTCACTGTCAGACCTCCATTACTCGAACCTCAGACGCTCCGCCCACCTCAGCGTCTTACGTCATCACGCTTCATCACCAGAACCCAGTAATATTGTGCCAATCATAGCCCAAGAATATTGTGCCACTCAGAACCCAGTAATATTGTGCCAATCATAGCCCAAGAATATTGTGCCACTCAGAACCCAGTAATATTGTGCCAATCATAGCCCAAGAATATTGTGCCACTCAGAACCCAGTAATATTGTGCCAATCATAGCCCAATAATATTGTGCCACTCAGAACCCAGTAATATTGTGCCAATCATAGCCCAGTAATATTGTGCCAATCAGAACCCAGTAATATTGTGCCAATCATAGCCCAATAATATTGTGCCACTCAGAACCCAGTAATATTGTGCCAATCATAGCCCAGTAATATTGTGCCAATCAGAACCCAGTAATATTGTGCCAATCATAGCCCAAGAATATTGTGCCACTCAGAACCCAGTAATATTGTGCCAATCATAGCCCAGTAATATTGTGCCACTCAGAACCCAGTAATATTGTGCCAATCATAGCCCAAGAATATTGTGCCACTCAGAACCCAGTAATATTGTGCCAATCATAGCCCAGTAATATTGTGCCACTCAGAACCCATTAATATTGTGCCAATCATAGCCCAAGAATATTGTGCCACTCAGAACCCAGTAATATTGTACCAATCATAGCCCAAGAATATTGTGCCACTCAGAACCCAGTAATATTGTGCCAATCATAGCCCAAGAATATTGTGCCACTCAGAACCCAGTAATACCCACACACACCAAGACACCCTGACACACACACACCTAGACACCCTGACACACACACACACACCTAGACACCCTGACACACACACCTAGACGCCAATACACAGTCACACTTTTTTTTTTTACTTACCTTACACTTGGTCCGTCATCCAGGACCTTCTGCCGGATGTCCTTCCACCTGACATCCGGCAAACAGCTGACACAGCGCGACGGGGGCGGAGCTTGAACCCGACGCGCTGTGATCTCTATGGCCAGGAGGAGAGGCTAGGGAGCGAGCTCCCTATAGCAGCCTCTCCTCCCGATCGGCCCTCACCCCCGCGTGAGGTTAATCCTCCGATTCTGGGACTATGTCCCAGACGGAGGACAGCTCACCGGGGGATTTTTTTTTTTTTTTTTATTATATTTATAGCCCTGGAGTCTCGGGGCTAAAGAATACTTTAGCCCCAGAGTCTCCATTCGGGGCTATGAAGGGGGGACTCGGGGCTATAGCCCCAGTAGCCCACCCCTAGCGACGCCTCTGACACAGGGTATATTCTGTGTCGTTTATACGGCATATCAGAGTTAGACTTCTTCCATCCTGGTCGCTCTCATGGTGGACATATTCAAATATATTTTTGGTGGAGATAATTATAGCTACCCCGCACTTTTTCTTACCCTGTAGAGAGAATACGTATATGTACGGGAATCTGCGGAATTTCCATAGAGCAGACTTTTCTGCTTTCCAATGTGTTTCCTGAATGAATGCCACATCCATTTCTTAGCTTGTTAACATATCATAAAGATATGATCTTTTATATGGAGAATTGAGCCCCTGCGCGTTGATCATAACAAATCCAAGGTTCATCAAAAACCCGTAACCCCTCCCCCCCTCCCCCAGCTCCAGGAGCTACCCAACGGATCAATTATCTTGAACTGACTCTCTTGAAATCAAAAAAATCAGGATACAAAACATTCAACCTTCTGTCAGCGCATCCCAGCCAACCTGCGGTGAGAGTAGAAAAAAGACACAAGCAGGGTGGTAGAAAGAGGAGAGAATGATAAAGCAAAACGGGAGAGGGGGGAGAGAAGAACAAAAAAAAGAGGAAACATTGTAGATCCACACTAAGTGTCTGGTTGAGATTTTAAAGGTGCATATCATATTTAAATTTACAACGCTTTTGTCCCAAAGATACTATAGGGCAAAAAAGGAGACATAGATCTACAGTAAGTGATGTGTTGAGATTTAAAGGTGCTTATCATGATTAGTTTTACATCATTTTTGTCCTATAGTCACTATACGACCACTTCTGGGTCCCCAAAATGGGTAAAGAAAAAGAGGGATAAGGGAACCATGTCATAATCAAAACAAACATTCAGTAGTAGTATTGCCTTTCTATGAACCGAACGTGAGCTCCATTCATAAGAATTATGAATGGGGCTCTCGTTTGGTTCATAGAAAGGCAATACTACTATACGTTTTCTATAAGCCGAAAGTCTATAAACCGTAGGTCGTTCGGTTTATAGACTTTCGGTTTATAGAATACATATTATTACATGTAATTCTATGTATTCTATAAACCGAAAGTCTATAAACCGAACAACCTTATGGAATACATGTAATTTGGCTTATGGAATACATGTAATCCTATTGCTATTCTATAAACCGAACGTTCGGTTTATAGAATAGCAATACGATTACATGTATTCCATAAGCCGAAAGTCTATAAACCGAACGTTCGGTTTATAGACTTTCGGCTTATGGAATACATGTAATACTATGGGCTTTCTATAAACCGAACTAGATTTCCCATTCATAATTTATGAATGGGGACTGTGTTTCGGTTTATAGAAAGCTAAGAAGTTGAACGAATGAACGAATGGTTTAATATAAATGAAAATCATTCGTCCATTCGTGCTATAGTATTGGCATTACTATAAACCGAAATAGTGCCGGTTTATAGAATGCCAATAGACTTCCATGCATTCCATAAACCGAAAGTCGTTCATTATGTCGGTTTATGGAATGTAGTGTACTATGCTATTGTATTCTATAAACCGACTCTATTTCGGCTTATAGAATGCCAATAGTACTACGAATGGACGAATGAACGAATGATTTTCGTTTATTAACCATTCGTTCATTCGGCTTTTCAAACGAATGATCGAAAATGCTATTTTCGGACGAAAATGCATTCGTCCGAAAACGAATGCACATGTCTAGTATACATAAAGGTGTGTAAGTCACCATAACTTCCAGCAAGCTTCTAATATATAGTATAGTAGTCAGTCCATGCAACCAGCAAAGAGCCACATACACAGTTATCGTAGTCCACGCTTCCCAGTTTCCCCTATTTAGACTCCAAGGGTTTCAATCCAGTGCCCCTGCATTTAAAGCTCGATCTCAGCCGGTCTGTTTGATATCTAATATACAACGTGGGGTCGGGACGCCTGCAATGTAGACACAGGTCTAAATATCCATTTTATTTGCACTCAGTACTGTACTTATCTGTACTAGACAAAGTTTGTAGAGGCGTTATCATTTCCATGTGGTGCTGCTTGGAAGCCTGGGGGAGGGGGGTTTACTGTACTGCCAGCGACCGTTTTGGTTATTCAGAATGCTGGTCTCTGGCTGATTACCATCTACATTTGGGTCAGTAGTTTTTCTTTCCTACACCTTGGGGAAGCTTTCATCTCTAGATGTTCTCCAAGCACAGTCACCGCTGACCAATTTCCTCGAGCCGCCATTAGCCATGCCCCTCTCCGTACGCACACTTCCTCACGTCATTCCGCACCTCGATGGCGAATGCTGCTCGAAGTATGAACCATTTTGTTGGGATACTGTATTGGGCGCTAGGTAACATAAAAAATCTTATAGCAGAATGCTTAGGTCAAAGAACAAGCCACAGGTCAGATACCAACAAAGGACAGCAATACTTCTAAACACAGCAACGGAGTGTACTACACTATCGTGTGCCATTTGGAAATGCAACCGTTGAAACCTGTAAGCTATGATAGTATGCCTCTATTATTAATTATTTATTAACATATATGTTGGGTATTGTTTTGCGCTCTCTATATATATATATTTGTATTAAACATCTGTATTTATTTTATTTCATGTTTTCTAAATTTCATAATGCATTTTTCTGTCATGTAAGAGTACCTGATGACTATATATTTACCTGTTATTAAAACCTCTAGAAAAATGTATGTTGTGTGAAACTGTAAGATAATTTTCCTTTAGTTTACAAAAATCACCTGCAGTTTTGCATTTCCACCTCAGTGTGGCAGTGTTCACCCATCTGGTAGAGGATTGTGATATTTAGAAATCTACAATAGGCAGACATTGCAGTTCAACAGGAAGAAAGGCAACATTTTGAGTTATTCTTCCTGCAATTTGGATTTCTCTGCACACTTTACAAAAATACATGAATTTTAAACAGGGATTATCAACATTCCATGGATTTTAAAGTAGATCAGATCAAAAAAGATTTGTGATTCATATTGAAAATACAGAGATGACAATGGCATGGCAAGTATTTTTTCCTGTTTCTCTCCTTTGTGTGATTGTTTCTGGTCAGATTCAGTATTCTATTTTAGAAGAAATAAAGAAAGGTTCTGTAGTAGGGAATGTTGCAAAAGATCTGGGTTTAGATATTAAACAATTAGCAATGAGGAAATTACAGATTGAATCACATGGAAAAATACATTATTTCAATATTAATTTGGAGACTGGCAATTTATATATAACAGACAGGATAGATAGAGAATCAATATGTGAAATGGAAGAGATTTGTTTTCTTCATCTAGAAATATTGGCTGAAAATCCTGTTAATGTTTTTAATATTCAAGTTGAAATTCAGGATATAAATGACAATCCTCCAAATTTTTCAAAGAATATATTTGATGTAGAAATAAGTGAATCTACTTCTCCAGGATCTTGTTTTGCGCTAGGAAAGGCACGAGATCCGGATTTAGGTATTAATTCTGTACAGAGTTATACTCTGTCTCCAAATGACCATTTCAAATTGGGAGAGAAAACAAGCACAGATGGAATTAAATATCCAGAACTTATTCTAGAAAAGCCTTTGGATCGTGAAAAAAATAGTTTTTATGAATTCATTCTAACCGCTTCAGATGGAGGTAAACCTGTCAGAACAGGGACTGCACAAATTAAAATTACAGTTCAGGATGCTAATGATAATTATCCAGTCTTCAATCAAGATACTTACAGAATCAGTTTGGATGAAAATGTACAAATTGGTACTCTAGTTCTCCATCTAAATGCGACTGATGCAGATGACGGTTCTAATGCACAAATAACATATTCTTTCAGTCATGTTGCAGAAAAAGCAAAGGATACTTTTAGTCTGGATCCTAAAACTGGAGATATTAAAACTACCGGCCCACTAGATTTTGAGACGATACGAAATTATGAAATGACTGTGGAGGCCAGAGATGGTGGTGGTTTAGTAACGCAGTGTGCCATATTGATACAGGTTGATGATATCAATGACAATGCACCTAAAATACAGATCAAAGCATTATTTGCACCCATTTTGGAAGACTCACCTTCAGGCACTATTATTGCTCTTATTAATGTTGTTGATCTAGATTCAGGAAAAAATGGTGAGTTGACTTGCAACATAATAGAAAAAATACCATTTAAATTAATAGCGACATCTAACAGCTATTACAAACTTGTTACCACGGGACCTCTGGATAGAGAAATAATTTCCGATTACAATATCACAATTCTAGCTGAAGATGAGGGATCTCCACCAATGTCAAACCAAAGAACCATTCTACTGACTCTATCAGATGTGAACGACAACCCACCCCTATTTGATAAATCCAATAACATTGCTTATATCCCAGAGAATAACTCACCAAGATCCTCAATATACACCGTTCATGCCTCGGATCTTGACATAAATGAAAATGCTAAAATTACATACTCCATTGTTAACGTTTATATTGAAGATATCCCAATTTCATCCTATATTTCCATCAACTCAGAAACTGGAGTTCTTTACGCACAGCGTTCATTCGACTATGAACAAATACGAGAATTTCAGTTACAGGTTATGGCTAAAGACAGTGGATCTCCTCCTCTAAGCAGTAATATCACCTTGAGGATCTGTATCATTGATAAGAATGATAATGCTCCCAAGATTCTCTATCCATCACCAGACACTGAAGACACAGCCTTATTTGAATTCATTCCCAGTTCATCTGAGAAAGGTTATCTAGTCACCAAAGTGATTGCAGTGGATGCAGACTCTGGACACAATGCATGGCTCTCTTATCACATATTACAAGCTTCTGATTCATCTTACTTTATCATTGGCCAACGCACAGGAGAACTTAGGATAGCAAGAGACATGGATGAAACAGAGTCTCTAAGACAGAAAGTTGTGGTCATGGTAAAGGACAATGGAACTCCCTCTCTCTCTGCAACTGTCACTTTGAACCTGGTTGTAGCACAAAACTTCCAACAAGTTGTTCCAGAGGTGATCAAACAACCCAAAGAGTCAGAAGCTTCATCTAATGTAACCTTCTATCTGGTCACTGCTATCACTCTGATTTCCTTGTTATTCATTGTGACCGTGAGTTTTACAGTCATTGCTAAGTGCAGAAAGTCAGATACACCTATAACTTTTGGTACTTTACGGAGACCTTGGTATCCCCAGCTTTCCTTACAATATCCTTCTCAGATGAGTGATGCTTCGTTACCTTTTCCGTTATCCTATGATGTTTGTGTAACTCTAGACTCAACACAGAATGACGTCGCTTATCTGAAAACAATCCAGAATGTTCCCACTGACAATCTTATTGATACTGGTGATTCGGCGACTGGAAATGATTCTGGAAAAGACAATCTCCCTTCAACTATCATCACACAGGTAATATGACTTTATTGAACAGTAAGATACATGCAGAGATTGACAAGCTTGCTGAAAAAAATCAATTCTTTGTTTTTAAATCTTGCAATGATTCTATTTATTCTATTCCTCCTTTTAATTGTTTGTAAAGATAAGGTGCTCCACGGGGTGCATACATATGCATCCCACAGGACATTTTTCCATATGGTTGTCATTCCCAACACTTCTTTGACAGATGCAGGGTCAGCATAATAATGATGCCGCTGCATAGAACATCCAGGTACAGAATGAGCAGTAAAAAAACAAATACAACAGATTCTCTACAGTTTAGGGCAAGAAGGATGAACAGAAGGAATAGAGAAAGTCAACAAGACAGAGAATTGGCATACAGTAACACACAGTAGATTTCATGGGAGCCAAAACATAAAGTTGGCAATGACACAAAGCAACAGAGAAGCTTATGTAGTGACTTTTTTTAAGGAAACGGGTACAAAAATGTCAAAGGGGCATTTACTGAATGTAATGAATGTAATGTAATGAATGGTGTGAAGCATGCACATAGCTCCAATCACAAAACATTAGATAGGGAGGCGGGAACCAGCAGTTCCATGAAAGTTCTGGAGTATATGGAGATAATCAACCAAGTGGTAAAGAACAGTGCAGAAAAACGGGTCTAGAGTAGTGTGATGTGCATGATAAGACCTCCATGGCAGAATGCGTGTGGAGGAGCAACCAAAAGGTACTGGATTGACAACCATTCGCACTACCTGTTCAAACTGTTTGCACGTTTAATTTCAGGCATGCTCAGCTCAGGATTACCTACTATTGAGAATGGGAAAAGCTCTCTCTCTCTCTCTCTCAGTATAAATTAATTATTTATATAAATGTCAGTTAAAACATCGATTCATCTTTCAGAAGTGTTACTGTCTTAAAAAATGTCAAAAAAGGTATTTGTGGTTAAAAAGCAATAACTTGCCCCAGTAAGGGATTAGGTGCACATGATGAGGGACACAAAATTTCTGTGCAATGAGAGCCCTGTAAGATTACTTTACACTGCTTGTTCGTTAAATGATACAGGAACTAATGGTCTCCATTATGATATGATGCCTAGTGCAAAATATAGGGGTGACCTGTACTACCGGAGTACCAGAGCACAGACCTCATGCTTCCTCCTCTACAGGTGGTTCAGAACTACCCACAATATAATTAGGGCAGATGGGTGGCCTGTTGGTAGCTATGCCGCGGTCAATCAAAGGGAATACTCATGGCACCGCCAACTGCAGAAACAAAAGGTCCAACAACACCATCTTTCTGGAGCCCAGCAGACTCCAAAATGTTTGTTATTAGCCATTGGTTATTCTCCGTGCATGTGTTGATTGCAAATTAAAGGGATATACTTATTACCTTTTTTCCACCTTTCCATTCACCTGGAGTGCTATAATTTTGTATAAACTGCTCAGTAGGTTTCATCTTTGCTGCTATAGAGTCTCCTTGCAGTTTATCTGAGATTTTGTGATTTTTCAGTATTTCCTGTATTTTGACCCCTTGTTTGCCTCTGACTACTCTACCTGGCCTCAACCTTGACTTGTTTTTGGACCCCATTTCTGTATTTGACCTTGGCCTAGGCCGTCATTTTATTATTGTTTCCTTGCTGATTGTCTGGCCTTGGTTTGTCCTTTGACTGTGTTTATCCAGCATTGTGTATTCTTCTCCAGTCTGTTTCTAGCGTATCCTGTTTCCATTACCATCTGTAGTGCCAAACAGTGTTCTCATCCTGATGTCTGGAGGGTGGTAGAGGTGCAGTTTACTCTTTCGTAGTGCCTGATGCTAAACCATAGGTTATCTTTGATTGTGGAAGAAATCTTCCTCTTGCCTTGCTATGGTTTTCACCTGTCTTTCCTTCTACAAATATTGGAGGCCTTGCATTGAGGATGCTCTTCCTGTGGTTAAATTATTGGCTCTATTCACTAAAATCTGAATTTAGACCTCCAACCTCAGCCGCAAAATTCTATTCCTGTGAGGTCGAGATGATTCAAAATAACTGCCGAGTTAGGTATGCTGATGTGGTCTAATTTGGAGTGGTCTCAAAATCACCCTTCACCTCCCATTATATTCAATGGGAGTAAAAATGACAGTGGCAGTTTTTCAGACAGATCGAATTTGCGGTTTAGTCAAATTCGACCTCCCAACTCAACCTACTGAGTTTAGTGAATACTTTTTGCTTATGTGTTCTTTGGCAATATGGTAGTTTGAATTTTACTTTGATGAGGGATGTTGAGTTAGATGCCACATTTTCTTTAGTGAATAACTCAAGGTTATCAAATTTGGAGGTCAAATTTGAGTTTGAGATTAAGTTAAATTTGCCCTTCTCTAATAAAATTTTAGTGAATTGCCCCCTATGGCAGTACAGAAAGCTTTAGAATAGTCAGTGGAGTTTTGGAACAATGAAAGGGGCTGTAGGGCACTATGTTGGGGAGCTATCGGGGGAATATCTTATTCTTGCTACAGGAGCAAGAACTGTTAGACTTGGCCAAGCTTAGGAAGCATTTGTTTGTATTTCCAAGCATTTGTGCCAATCATTACGTTCTAAATAAATTAAGCTTGAGCATGCCTGACTGCTGAATATATCCAGGTATAAATACAAAATCTGATACAAATATAACATTGTAGTAGTATGTAAGGTGCGAAACGCGTCAACAGTATTGTACGCCTCTTTCCTTGTATATTTCATTGGAAACTGTTTCTTCGATGGCTGGATAAAAATTACTTTAACATTACGCTTGCAACAGTAACGATGTTCATATCTGGATACATTTAGAGGTTAGAGGTCAGTGTGTTTCTTTATTGATTTTAGTGATAAGAGGACAGAGATCACTTTTGCTTTGGAGATCACCCTGTTTCCGCTATTTTGTACTTACTAAAAATATCTATTTGTGTAGCCAGTGACCATATTCTCATTCCTCTGATTGTACGATGATTAAGTTCTCCCTTGTAGAAAGTGTGTGAACATTTGACCTCAAGTTGTGTAATGTTCACTCTTAAACCTTCACTTGCATCTGCCATCATCATGCTGCTTTGTGGAAAGGGGTTGAAGAAGAATTATGTTTGTAAATTGGTTTTCATAAGCCCTCACATTGCACATAAGTGTGGTGCTACTCCGTGTATGCCCACTTATTTGTCCTTTATTATCAAACGAGAAAATACTGAGAACAGTTTGTACATCGTGATTTTCCTAGTTTACTTAGCGGGTGGAGCACAAGGCTTTCAACTTAGTGTCTAAACATGAAACAACTATGCAATTTTGGTATTGCAAAAACAAAAAATAGTTATACATTATTGCAGTTTTCTCCAACATATACATTGATATTTTTACCCTTTCCTGGAACTCATTTACTTTGATAAAGTTAGATATTGAATGGTAATATTATTTAATATCTACAGATACCAGTAAAACGCAATTTTACAACTTTATTAATGTTCTGTTATGCAAACCAACAATTGTTTAAAATTTAAGTATGAAACATTTTGTTGGGATATTGTAATGTGTTAGGTAATCTTATAGCAGAAAACTGAGGTCGCAAAACAAGCCAAAGGTCAGATACCAATAAAGAACAGCTAGACTTCTAAACAAAGCAATAAATTAGCTAAATTCCATTTAGGATGGAAAATACTGAATTATGTAAGCTATAAAACCATGCTTCTATTATACGTTATTTTTTAATATATGTATATATATATATATATATATCTTTTTTTTTAAATTTGTATTGCACGTCTGTATACATTTTATTTTCTGAATAACACTGTCACTGAGTATGTGTGAGTGCATGATAAATGTAGGTATTTACAAGTTATTAAAACATCTAGGAAAATAGACAAATTGTTCTTTATTTACAAAAATCAACCGCAGTTCTGCATTTCTGCCTCAGTGTGGCAGTGTTCACCCATCTGGTAGATGATTGTGATATTTAGAAATCTTCAATAGGCAGACATTGCAGTTCAACAGGAAGAAAGGCAACATTTTGAATATTCTTTCTGCAGTTTGGATATCTCTGTACACTTTACAAAAACACGTGGATTTTTAACACGGATTATCAACATTCCCTGGATTTTAAAGTAAATCAGATCCGCTTCAAAGAATATTTATGATTCTTATTGAAAATACACAGATGACAATGGCGTGGCAAGTATTTTTTCCTGTTTCTCTCCTTTGTGTGATTGCTTCAGGTCAGATTCAGTATTCTATTGTAGAAGAAATGAAAAAAGGTTCTGTAGTAGGGAATGTTGCAAAAGATCTGGGTTTAGATATTAAACAATTATCAATGAGGAAATTACAGATTGAATCACATGGAAAAATGCATTATTTCACTATCAATTTAGACACTGGTAATTTATATATAACAGACAGGATAGATAGAGAATCAATATGTGAAATGGAAGAGATTTGTTTTCTGCATCTTGAGATACTGGCTGAAAATCCTGTTAATGTTTTTAATGTTCAAATTGAAATTCAAGATATAAATGACAATCCTCCAATTTTTTCAAAGGATATATATGAAGTAGAAATAAGTGAATCTACTTCTCCGGGATCCTGTTTTGCTCTAGGAAAGGCACGGGATCCAGATATAGGTGCAAATGCTGTACAATTTTATAATATTACTCCAAATGAGCATTTCAGATTGGGAGAACAAGCAAGTACAGATGGAATTAAATATACAGAACTTATTCTAGAAAATCCTTTAGATCGCGAAAAAAATTGTGTCTATGAATTAATTTTAACCGCTTCTGATGGAGGTAAACCTGTCAGAACTGGTACTGCGATAATTAAAATTACAGTTCAGGATGCAAACGATAATTATCCAGTCTTCAATCAAAAGACCTACAGAATCAGTTTGAATGAAAACTCACCAATTGGTTCTCTAGTTCTCCATCTAAATGCGACTGATGCAGATGACGGTTCTAATGCACAAATAACTTATTCATTCAGTCACGTCGCTGAAAAGGCAAAGGATACTTTTAGTCTGGATCCTAAAACCGGAGATGTTAAAATTACTGGCCCACTGGATTTTGAGACAATACGAAATTATGAAATGACTGTGGAAGCCAGAGATGGTGGTGGTTTGGTAACTCAGTGTACAATGCTGATACAGGTTGATGATATCAATGACAATCCACCTAAAATCCAGATTAAGACATTATCTGCACCAATTTCAGAAGACTCACCTTCAGGCACTCTCATTGCACTTATCAATGTTATCGATCTAGATTCAGGAAAAAATGGTGAGGTCACTTGCAAAATAATGGAAAAAATACCATTTCAATTAATATCAACATCTAACAGCTATTACAAACTTGTTACCACGGGACCTTTGGATAGAGAAATCATTTCCAATTATAATATCACAATTCTAGCTGAAGATGAGGGATCTCCACCAATGTCACACCAAAAAACTATTCAACTTATTCTAACAGATGTGAACGATAATCCGCCATTGTTTGATAAATCCAGTAACATTGCTTATATCCCAGAACATAACTCACCAGGATCCCCAATATACAGTGTCCATGCCTTGGATCTTGACATACATGAAAATGCTAAAATTAAATACTCCATTGTTAACATATATATTGAGGACATCCCTATTTCATCCTATGTTTCCATCAACTCGGAAACTGGAATTATTTATGCACAGCGTTCATTCGACTATGAGCAACTACGAGAATTTCAGTTCCAAATTATGGCTAAAGACAGTGGATCTCCTTCTTTAAGCAGTAATATCACCTTGAGGATCTGTATCATTGATATGAATGATAATGCTCCCAAGATTCTCTACCCATCACCAGACATTGAAGGAGCAGCCTTATTTGAATTCATTCCCAGTTCTTCTGAGAAAGGTTATCTAGTGACCAAAGTGATTGCAGTGGATGAAGACTCTGGGCACAATGCATGGCTCTCTTATCATATAATACAAGCTTCTGACTCATCTTACTTTATCATTGGCCAACGCACAGGAGAAATTAGGATAGCAAGAGACATGGAAGAAACAGAATCTCTAAGACAGAAAGTTGTGGTCATGGTAAAGGACAATGGGACTCCCTCTCTCTCTGCAACCGTTACTTTAAACTTGGTTGTAGCACAAAACTTCCAACAAGTTCTTCCAGAAGTAGTCAAACAACCCAAGGAGTCAGAAGCTTCATCTAATGTAACCTTCTACCTGGTAACTGCTATCACACTGATTTCCCTGTTATTCATTGTGTCTGTGAGTTTTACAGTCATTGCTAAGTGCAGAAAACCAGATACACCAATAACTTTTGGTACTTTACGGAGACCTTGGTATCCCCAGCTTTCCTTGCAATACCCTACGCAGCTGAGTGATGCTTCGTTACCTTTCCCGTTATCCTATGATGTTTGTGTAACTCTTGACTCGACACAGAATGACGTCGCTTATCTGAAAACAGTCCAAAATGTTCCCACCGACAATCTTATAGATACTGATGATTCAGCAACTGAAAATAATTCTGGAAAAGACAGTTTCCCTTCAGCTAGCATTACACAGGTAAGGGGAATTATTTGACCTTTAAGGTATATGTAGAGCTTGACAGATGGTTAATGCTTTTTTTGTGGCAACATTTGTGCTTCCTTTTTTTTTTTATCTTGGACAAATTCTGTTGAGAGAAAAGCTGAGACACTTTGCAATTTTTAATTTGTTTGCATAAATCGAAATTTGTATTTGTATTTAACTCATTACAAAAGCTCACATTTATCTGTCCCTCACAATAGTCTTACGCTGCAATTTATTTAATTTATTATCAGCTCCCAATTCAATCAGTTGAAAATAATGATTCGGTAATGCATTCAAAATATTTGGGTGCAGCTGGACGAAGAGGGCACCCAAATCTTTATTGCATACAAAATTAATGGATGCCCGGCACTTAATACAAACACAAGAGTTTTATTGAGCATATGCAGGCAATGTTTCAACTCTTGGGAGTTTTCGTCAGGCCTGACGAAAACACGCGAGATTTAAAACTTTGCCTGCATCTGATAAAGTTCTCATGTTTGTATCGAGTCGTCCACTGATTTTGTTTGCCAATTCAGTCAAGATTGAAAGAACATGCCATGCCTCTGAATCTCCTCAAAGAGATTGTCTGAATGGTTCATCCTTCAGGAGTATTTCTGTCTATAAACAGAGATAGCCACCAACATTGGTCATGGTGGTCATTTGCTGAGCTTTGTGATGACCAATTTACTGTTGTTCTATTGATGTTAACATACTTTGCCATCAATTTGGGGTCTTGGTTTGGACACTTCTTTTTTTTTTTTGTAAATCTGTGTTTATTGAATTTTTTAAGAAAATAATCATAGCCAAAAATGGGGGGGGGGGGGGGGGATACAGAAATTAGAGAAGGGGGGGGGGGAATTCTGATAAGTACGCAATATGAGATGAAATCTGTCGCAGCAAATATCATCATCATAAAATAACCATAATACAGATCATAGCACAGAATTTTCATTATCATCAAATTGCAAAACAAACCCTGTGTCAGAGCGTGTATTTCAGGGAAAAATAATAATAAATAAATAAATAAATAAATGAGAGAAGGAAGAAAAAGAAAAAAAAAACAGTTTGTAGTAATGCCCGCGTACCGGGATCTTCTAGGAACTGTAACCAATAAAACCAGGTTTGAGTATATGAATTATGGTCATCGTCAGCCTTTTTGAGTAACTCTTCCATGTGTCTCACATTCTCCACTCTCATTATCCATTCTCGAAATGTGGGTGGGGTTGTGTCTCTCCAGTGTATTGGGATCAGTGCCTTTGCCTCATTGAGCAGATGCCTAATAATTGACTTTTTGTAATCTTTAATTGGTGTCGAGGTGTGGTGTAGTAGCAGCGGTGCTGGTTGGAAAGGTGGGGGCTTGTCCGTTAGAGTGGACAGTACGGTATATATCTTACGCCAGAAGGGTTCGATAAGGGAACAGGACCACCAGATATGTAGCATGGTGCCTGGGGCCGCACCACATCGCCAGCATTCAGCTGGGTGTTGGGGAAACATTTTCTGGAGCCGCACCGGGGTATGGTACCAGTGAGTCAGAAATTTATATAGCATCTCCCGGGTCTTATTATTTATAGTGCTTTTATGTGTGAGTTGGAAAAATTTTTCCCAGTGTTTTGTCGTTAGGGAAATTTGAAGTGCTGTTTCCCATTTTCCCGTAAAAGTTGGCAGTACAGCTGGTGGGGTGTTCAGTAGCATTTGGTATAGAAGTGAAATACCGTGGGGGGGGACCGTATCGTTCATGAACAGTGTTTCAAAGTCAGTCAAGAGTCTGGAGTAAAGGTGTTTGCGTGGTGCATTATTGAAAAAGTGACTAAGCTGGGTGTGTTGGAAATATTCCATGGGTGAGGGGTTTCTATCTGGGAACATCGTATTAAACGATTTGAGTGTGCCGTCTGATAAAAAATCACTTATAGCTATGTGATCCGTCAACATAGTCTGGAGGAAAGAACCCCCCAGCATTCCTGGAGGAAATTCAGTATTATGACGAAGTGGGGTTTTTGGAGAAGGGTGTGAAGTGAGCATACCCTTTTTGCTGTGCGCATGTAAAATAGAGAGGGACGTTGAGATCAAGGGGTGAGATGCCACCATCTGTTTCGACTGTGGCGGTGGCAGCCATGGCAATGCCTTAAGGGAACAAGGGATCGCTGCAGCTTCAATTGCAATCCATAATTTGTGTGGGGGGTGGAAGTCCCATTCCAGGATCCGTAGAAGATGGGTTGCCTGGTAGTATCGTCTCATACATGGTAAACCTTAGCCCCCTCGTCTTTTTGGTTGGATCAGTAAATCCATCCTAAGTCGTGGGGGTCGGTTAGCCCAGATAAATTTTAAAAACATAGTTTTTAGTGAAACAAATAAGGGATCTGGCAATTTGATAGGTAGGGATTGGAATAGGTACAGGAGACGTGGAAGCACATTCATCTTGAGAACGTTAACCCTTCCCAGCCAGGATAGGTAAGAAACTCCCCAGGTGTCCATATCCTTCTGTAATACCTTTAGCAGAGGCGGAAAATTCTGTTGATAAAGTTGGGTGGGATCAGTAGTCAACCATATGCCCAGGTATTTCATTTTGTCTCTGCACCATTTGAACGGAAAGGAACCTGAGAGGCTCGACACCTCCCGGGTGGGAAGGGTTACATTTAAAATTTCAGATTTAGAATAATTGATTTTAATTCCTGTAGCAGGACAGGTAGGGATAATCTAGGAGATGTGAGGGTGAATAATAAGTCATCGGCGAAACCCAATACTTTATGGTGGGTGTTCTTTATCTTCAAACCTGTAATATCGGGGTTCTGTCTAATTGCCTCAAGAAAGGGTTCCAGGGAAAGTGCGAAAAGTAAAGGGGATAATGGGCATCCCTGTCGGGTTCCATTAGTAATAGAGAAAGGGCCAGACAGGGCTCCGTTGATCTGAATTCTGGCCGAGGGGCAGGAGTACAGGGACCGAACCCACGCTAGAACACGGGGACCAAATCCGACCCGTTGTAGGACAGCGAAAAGAAAAGACCAGTCTACCCGGTCAAACGCCTTTTCGGCGTCCGTTGATAAGAGTGTCAATTTTTTGGGTTTTAGCATGATGGATCAGATTGATAGCGCGTATGGTACAGTCCCTGGCCTGGTTTGGACACTTCTAACTCTTCTTGGGAGGGGAAGTGTCACAGTAACCACACCAGTGTGGTACTGCTTTCACTCAAACTGACATTACAGCTTTTCAAACATAACTTCTGTTCTTTATTATTCATATATTTTAATAATTCGGAAACACCTATGTTTTAAGGAATTCACACACTGACTTTGCAACAGAAATAAGAATGTCATCATGCAACAAATATAACATTAAATAAAAAACAAGCATTGGAAACAAAATAAGAAATTCAATTTCAGCTTGTTAAAAATAACCACAATATGGAAACTGAAAAAAAAAACATAATTTTAGACATATGTGCTACTTTATCTTGGCATATTATATAAAAATGATAAAGCGCAATACAGTTTTCAAACTTTATAAACAGTACACAAATTAGCAGTTAAAGGACCCTTCTAGCGTAAAAAGTATCAACTTTTTTTCAAACATATTAAAGTTAGATAAATATAATAATGATAAACATATTTAGAATACAGAGCTTCAAATTACAGTGAATAAAACCAAAGATAAATGTAGCGCATATCTAAAAAGAAAGGGTAGACAAAAAATACTCCCCAAAGGCAATCTTTTTCAGTGTAGAGGATATCTCTACATATGGAAGAAAGTAAAGAATGAAGGTTGGCGACAACCATCCTATTTAAACCCTTAGTGACATGACTTTTTGTCCATGTCCTACCCTTGGTGACATGGGCTGTTTTAATATTTCTGCGGTGTTTGTGTTTAGCTGTAATTTGTTTTCTTTTTCATTTACTGTGGCACACAAATTATATATTGTTTTTTATAGCCCTTAGAAGGGCTTTATTTTGATACCATTATTTTCATCAAATCATATAATTTACTACAAAACACATAAAATATGATAAAAACAATTGGAAAAAAACACTTTTTTAACTTTTACCTCAAATTACAAGTTTTCCAAAATGACAAACGATAAAAGATACCTTGTCTAAATATTTTCAAAATGTTGTCCTAAGTTTAGATATATGCTATATTTGCATGTTTTTCTGTGTTATAACCAAAAATAGCAGTTTTTGTTTCCTTACCATTTTCTCATACAGTGACCTTTTGATTCAACCCTATGTCTTACCCTTATACTAACCCTAATGCTAACCCTAACCCTAGATTTAAGCCTCATTTAGCCTATTTTTGTGTATTATAATGTTGCTTATTGCCTCTAGCGTCAGTCTAGCAACAGAACAATGGAAGTGATAACTGCTCACTTCAAAGGATCTTGCCACAAAAGGGCTGCACCATATTGGAGTGACATTCATCTATCCAATATGGCACCTACGTTCACTCTGTTGGGCGACTTTGGTAGGAAATCTATGTGTTGCTCAATGCCTCAACATCGTGGCATTACAGCAACAAAACCTTATTGATGTTAGCGAACACTGATCACTATGAACACACCGTTCATACGACCGCAGGATATACCAGGCATGTTTTATGTTGGCAACAAAGTTTGTGTCTGGCACATCCAATGTCGTGAAGGGGTTAGTACAGACAAATAAAATCTGCACTTACATGTAGAATAACAACAATATCCTAATAACACCTGCTTCATCTGTAGCTGTATCGGCTATTCATCTATGAATATCAAAATCCTATTTGCCAATGCTAATTGGATGCACCCCGGATATGCAGGATAACGGATTATATTTTGTCTATATTCTTTTTAAACAAATCTTTTTATTTGTATTTTCCAGAGAAATATAAAGGTACAAATTACAGAATGCAGCACAATATTTGTTGACACAAGAAATCAAAACGAACAGTGCTTCAGAATAATATCCTGTACAAGCAAATTGAAGTCTAGTATCACATTGTATAGAAATTGTGCAGTTTCTAATCAAATTCTCTAACTTTTTAATATATATTCTCTGTTGTTATGTTTCGAGTTAGATCATATGTGGTATTAAAATATTGTATCTAGTACCAAAACCATTGAACTCATTACTCAATAACCTAGACTGGATAAGTCAGACTTATCTTAGTCATATACAAGCAAAATAGGTCTTAGAATTCCTGAACCCCTCAGGTATACCAATCTTTACCGGTAGGTAGAAAAGAAAATGGCAAAGTCTGGTCAATACTGTTCATTGTCCACAGAAACCTGGGTGGGTCTGCACCTATTTACGTCATATACAGAGCTTATCTTAAAAATGGATGGGCTAATGATTATGTAGTAACTATGTACAATTCCAATGTGTTAAAAAGTTAAACATATGAGATCTTTTGTTTCGGGGTCCAGGGAATTAATGGAAACCAATTTAGAAAAAAAGATTTTGAATGCCTTGATTTGACTTCGCTAGCGTCTAACCATTTGAAATGCGTAGTAGAGTTTGGTATTCAATAAGTTTACAGTTGGGGGTAGGTTGTATATCCACTGATGAAGAATGTATTTGTGAGCTGCCGCGTGTATAATTTGGAGTAATTTACGATTGTGCCGTACATTCTCAGTTGTGACATATTTGTCTATATTTAATATTATTGTTGCCTCCAACCCTCATTCGTCACCTTCTTTTATATTGTAAATTTTGTCAGCTATATAGCTGTTTTATTGCCCATTAAACCTCCATGCACCGGGGTAATAACCACAATCTTGCCAGGTTGCAGCACTGGTTCTGTGCCTGATAACCTGAGCTGTGATTACTCTAACAATTATAAGAGTCTCTCCTCCTTTGCATATGAAACCCTCACTGTGATCACAGTACTAAACTATAAGCTCTTTTGGCTGTCTCTGTTTCATCTGCGATATCATCTATCCTAAAGAAGATTGCCTTTGGGAATTACTTTTTGTGTACCCTTTCTGATTAGATGCGTGCTACATTTAACTTTGTTACACATCCACATATTTAGTATTCAGATCTTCAAATTTCAATGAATACAGACATTTTTTTAAATGATCTAACTTTAATACGCTTGAAAAAAAAGTAGTTCATTTTCACACTAGCAGGGTCCTTTAACTGCCCTTTATACAAACGAACAATTCTTAAAAATGTTAGCATGAATTATTTTCTCGGCATACTGTAGTTGGAGCTCGGTAACAGGAATGCATAGGCTCTTGTGAAACAACAATAACCATTAATCCATTGGGTCTCATGATAAACAGATCCCCCATAGAAAAGGATATAGACATCAGGGGCCAAAGAAGAAAACCTCCACAGGTTATTAAGTTCTTTCTCTGTTAACCACAGGCTATTCACATCTATTTTGTGTAGTGTTTACCTTTGAAAACTGTCTCATGTATTATAGTTTATATATCTTATGCCAAGATCATGTAGCACATGTGTAAAAAAAAATATTTTCAGTTACCATATCATAGAAACATAGAAACATAGAATGTGTCGGCAGATAAGAACCATTCGGTCCATCTAGTCTGCCCAATTAATCGTAGTTATGTTTACAAAGTCTTATTTTGTTTTCAATGCCTGTATTTATTTTCTGAGTGGTAGAATTCTTATTTATGTTACAAAGTCAGTTTAAAAACCATAGGAGTCTGCTAATTATTAAAATGTAACAATAAAACGTATGTATTTCTAGGAAAATATATGAATTGTTTCAAACTTTAAGATAAACATTTCCATGCAGTTTTGCATTTCTGCCTCAGTGTGGTGCTGTTGAACCATAAGGTAGAGAATCAGGATATTTAGAAATTCACAAAAGGCAGACATTGCAGTTCAACAGGAAGAAACACAACATATAAAATTATTCTTCCTACATTTTTGGAATTCTCTGCATGGCATGTATTAATACTTGGATTCTGAACACTGCATATCAACATTCTCTGGATTTTGTGTTGTAATTTACATGAGTTTGAAGGAATATTTGTGATTCTTATAGAAAATACAGAGATGACAATGGCATGGCAAGTATTTTTTCCTGTCTCTCTCCTTTGTGTGATTGCTTCAGGTCAGATTCAGTATTCTATTGTAGAAGAAATGAAAAAACGTTCTGTAGTAGGGAATGTTGCAAAAGATCTGGGTTTAGATATTAAAGAATTGGCAACAAGGAAATTACAAATTGAAACACATTCTAAAATGAACTATTTCAATATCAATTTGGAGAATGGTAATTTATATATAACAGACAGGATAGATAGAGAATCAATATGTGAAATGGAAGAGATTTGTTTTCTGCATCTTGAGATATTGGCTGAAAATCCTGTTAATGTTTTTAATGTTCAAATTGAAATTCAAGATATAAATGACAATCCTCCAAATTTTTCAAAGAATATATTTGAAGTAGAAATAAGCGAATCAACTTCTCCGGGACCTTGTTTTGCTCTAGGAAAAGCAAGAGATCCGGATTTAGGTACCAATTCTGTACAAAGTTATAATCTGACTACAAATGAACATTTTAAATTAGGAGAAAAAATAAGCACAGATGGAATTAAATATCTAGAACTTATTCTAGAAAAGTCTTTGGACCGGGAAAAAAATAGTTTCTATGAATTAATTTTAATTGCCTCGGATGGAGGTAAACCTATAAAAACTGGAACTGCACTGATTAAAATTATAGTTCAGGATGCTAATGATAATTTCCCAGTCTTTAATCAAGAGACTCATAGAATCAGTTTAAATGAAAATTTACCAGTTGGCTTTCTAGTTCTCCATCTAAATGCGACTGATGCAGATGACGGTTCTAATGCACAAATAACATATTCATTCAGTCATGTCTCTGAAAATGCAAAGGATACTTTTAGTCTGGATCCTAAAACCGGAGACGTTAAAATTATCGGCCCACTGGATTTTGAGATGATCCGAAATTATGAAATGACTGTGGAAGCCAGAGATGGTGGTGGTTTAGTAACTCACTGTACTATATTGATACAGGTTGTTGATATAAATGACAATGCACCTAAAATACAGATTAAAACATTGTTTACACCAATTTCAGAAAACTCACCGACAGGTAGTCTCATTGCACTTATCAATGTCGTTGATCTAGATTCAGGAAAAAATTCTGAGATGACTTGCAAAATAATGGTAAAATTGCCATTCAAATTAATATCAACCTCTAACAGCTATTACAAACTTGTTACCACGGGACCTCTGGATAGAGAAATAATTTCAGATTACAATATCACAGTTATAGCTGAAGATGAGGGATCTCCACCAATGTCAAACCAAAGAACCATCCTAATCACTCTGTCAGATGAGAACGATAATCCACCATTGTTTGATAAATCCAGTAACATTGCTTATATCCCAGAGCATAACTCTCCAGGATCCTCAATATACACCGTCCACGCCTCGGATCTTGACATAAATGAAAATGCTAAAATTACATACTCCATTGTTAACTCATATATTGAGGACATACCAATCTCATCCTATTTTTCTATCAACTCAGAAACTGGCGTTCTTTATGCACAGCGTTCATTCGACTATGAACAGCTACGAGAATTTTCTTTGCAGGTTATGGCTAAAGATAGTGGATTTCCTTCTCTAAGCAGTAATATCACCTTGAGGATATGTGTCATTGATAAGAATGATAATGCTCCCAAGATTCTCTACCCATCACCAGACACTGAAGGAGCAGCCTTATTTGAATTCATTCCCAGTTCTTCTGAGAAAGGTTATTTAGTGACCAAAGTAATTGCAGTGGATGCAGACTCTGGACACAATGCATGGCTCTCTTATCACATACTGCAAGCTTCTGACTCATCTTACTTTATCATTGGCCAACGCACAGGAGAACTTAGGATAGCAAGAGACATGGATGAAACAGAGTCTCTAAGACAGAAAGTTGTGGTCATGGTAAAGGACAATGGAACTCCCTCTCTCTCTGCAACCGTTACTTTAAACTTGGTTGTAGCACAAAACTTCCAACAAGTTGTTCCAGAGGTGATCAAACAACCCAAAGAGTCAGAAGCTTCATCTAATGTAACCTTCTATCTGGTCACTGCTATCACTCTGATTTCCCTGTTATTCATTGTGTCTGTGAGTTTTGCAGTTATTGCTAAGTGCAGAAAACCAGATTCACCGATAACTTTTGGTACTTTACGGAGACCTTGGTATCCCCAGCATTCCTTGCAATACCCTTCACAGCTGAGTGATGCTTCGCTACCTTTTCCATTGTCGTATGATGTTTGTGTAACTCTTGACTCGACACAGAATGAAGTCGCTTATGTGAAAACAATCCAGAATGTCCCCACCGACAATCTAATTGACACTGGGGATTCAGTAACTGAAAATGATTATGGAAAAGACAGTTTCCCCTCAACTAGCATCACACAGGTAAGGGGAATTTATTGACCTGGCAAATCGCTCATTTGTTGTGTGGCACAATCTAGATTATAGCCCAAAATTATATTGTGAGAAAAACTAAGATATCTTCCACCATTTTTAATCATTGACATAGATCAAAACATAGATTTGATAGTGAATAACAACCAACTGGATTACCGCATTACAAATACTTAATGTAATTGTTCTTCAAAATAGTTGTGTGCAAATCCCAGCATTACTGTGTTGCCTTTACCATATGCACTGTACAATTATGATATTTCTATCCTGAAACCCCCCCCACAAAATGTAAAAGTAATATATTTTGCTTTGATTCCTTGCATAGCCTTTAAAGTCATAAGGCAGTGAGTAATCAAATTGCCGTTTTCAACTTTTTTGAAGAGCTGATTAAATCACCTAGTTGGTTAAATCTTAGTTAATTATTAAATGAATACATACAAATGCAGGCAAGACACAAAAGTAAAAGAATATTTGGATGGGATTACCATCTAGAACTTTGGTTTCCCTTCCACACATGTAGTAAAACCAGATGTTCGATTTGAACCGCGGGAGCACAGTCAAAAATTCGACAGTGACAGGTTCTAACATATGAATATGGTATCTAATTAGGGGCACATGGAGGGAGAAGACAATCGGGATAGAAGAAACAAATCCCACATTTCAAGCTCATAGGATAATGAATGTTTGGTAGCTGGGAATGCATAAGGTGTTTCATCTTTGTCTTTCCATTTTATTTGGAGCATTTGGGGTATTTGTGACCCCAAATACACATTATATATTCATATCTATATATATTAGAGCTAAAATGTGTAATAATGAGGCTACTTATAATTTCTGTAAACACTGTATACTTGTGTGTAGAAGTGGAAGTGTCAAATGCGTATCAGGCTGTTTTATATATTTTTATGTAAGCCTAAATATTTGGGGGCCAAAAAATTCTCTGTAAGTCTGTAGTTCTGTGCTATGGTCTGTCTCCCCTCCCATATCTAGAAGCCTCCTAACGCAGATATATCCAGAAGTGGTTTGTGGATAGTGGGGATGGAAGTCTAGTGGCGTGGAAATAGTAGAGTCGGTTCTTAATTTATATATTCAAGTCTGTCTTCGATGGATCTTTCATTTTGGTCTGATGATACTATATAGAAAAATCAAAAGTTGTAATTGGTCAAACCTATGATTAACACAGGCAGAACACAGGCAGTTCAAGCACGGCATGATAATTGAGATAGGTTATTCGTTCAGGAGTATTATTATTTACATCAAGATTGAGAACAGTAGTGGTGATTATGGCCATGCTTGAGCATGTGTTTAAATTTAATATGTATTTTCTCAACATTAAAGTTAATGAATTAAGTTGTCCCTTGCTTGAAAAATGTTGGTGTCATTGCTGCTTGATGGCTTTTGATCCTGATATACTAGAAATTTACATTCTTGGATTTGTTGTAACTTAACACCCATCACAGGCCCACTCACTTCCTGGGGGCCTAAAGCAGCTGCCCCGTGTGCTCCTAGGAATTGTAGACTAGGGTATTAGCAGGTAATCTTTACCACCCCAGCTATTGTAAACTTCCCATGATTCTCAGATATATGCTGGTCTGTTAGCTACTACTACCATGGTAGTAGTAGCTATGTATTAATGGGTAACGTTTATAACATTTGCCTCCCACCAGGAAACCCCTCTCCTGAGCCAACAGAGGTAAAAAAAAAGTGGGGAGCGGTAGGAGGTATTGGAGGTACTGGGGATTATATTTTGCACTAATATACAAAGCTGTCAGAAGTTGAGTTCTGTCTCCTCACAATATCACTTTGACTGTTATTGATTCCTAGGATTTGTCTCACCAATTTTCTTCAATAAAATGCTGATTTCAACAGGCCGTGAGTCCATTCCTGATTTGATATTTTGCCCCCCATGGAAAAAATCCTGTGGACCACACCAAAAACACTGATACGTGCTACTCTAGTAGTTATCACTCTGAACACTCTAAGAAGGACCCTGCGTTACAGTCAGTTCCTACATGCTGAATTTAATATTAGTTCCAAAAAAAGTTACATCACAAACTAGACCAAATGACTAATACATTTGAATCCCAAAGGATTGGCTCTCCAGTACTTCTAGGCAGGATTTACGTTCACCCAAACATAGGGATAATAGCTTGTCTCATATCCTATTAAATTTAACATACTCTCCAGTTAGTTTTAAAATTAAAAAGATGATTCTTAAGAACTGCCATACATTAGGACCAGAAACCTAAGGGATGAGCTGGTCAACAGGGCCATCTTTAATGCGGGGCAAATGGGGAAGCTGCCCCGGGCCCAGTTATTCCTGGGGACCCCAAAGCAGCTGCCCCGTGGGCCTGCTGCTGATGTAAAAAACACACAAAAAACCTTGTGTTACAACTCCAGTTGTTAATTGTTCTATGCGAGCGGCACGCACCTCATAGTACAAGGGCCTGTTGGGCATGGAGGTGCTGCCCACATAAGATTGGCAGTGGTAGCCACACCTCCAAGTCAACTGCTGACGCTCCGCTCACATGCTTGCTTAGACGCAATTATCAGAGTGCCGGGTGTCGTGACATTCTGCCACTCCACACTGTGCGAACCTGGACAGAGAATGCACAGACCACACTGAGCTACCCTGGACCATCTCCCTCCTTGCCAGTCAAGGTAAAGAAGCAGGGAGGGGGACATAAATAAAAACATAAATATATTTTAAAGAATGAAAAAAAACTGTGTGTGAGTGTGTTTGAGAGAGAGAGAGACAGTGTGTGAGTGTTTGAGAGAGAGAGACAGAGTGAGTGTGTTTGAGAGAGAGAGACAGTGTATGAGAAAGAGAGAGACAATGTGTGAGTGTGCGAGAGAGAGAGAGAGACAGTGTGTGAGTGTGTTTTTGAGAGAGAGAGAGAGACAGTGTGTGTGTGTGAGACCATATGTGCGTGAGAGAGGGAGAGACAGTGTGTGAGAGAGAGTCACTGTGTGTGACATTGTGTATGTGTGTAACACTGTAACACCGTGTGTGTGTGTGAAGCAGTGTGTGTGTGTGTGTTCACTAACACTGATCAATACTGTGAGTTTTATTGCTGTGAAGTCTGTGATACACACAAACTGCATGTTACTGTCAATGTGTGTTTACATTATACACAGTAACATGCAGTTTGTGTGTATCACACACACACACACACATATATATATATATATATATATATATATATTAAACAAGATGTATGCTGACGCTAATGAAAATTGATTTAGAGGCTGTGTAGAAAGAGGAGACAACATTCATATATGGTGGAAACGCCTCAAAATAAAAAGAATAATGACCAAATTAACCCCTTAGTGACCGAGTGCTATGGTGCATTTGATGTACCTTGAGACCAGAATTCCATTATTTTTGTCATATGTTCACTGAACTGTGAATTTATTTCTTTGTGTTCAGTTCACCCACACAAGTCATATATCATTTTTTTAAGTACGGATAGGGCTTTCATTTGATACTTAATCTTAACCCCTTAATCTAACCCGTGTACTCACCCGAACCTTAGCATGCTCCTCCAATACAGCACCCACCCACGTTCACCGGGTGATCGCGGTGCCCAGGGGGGCACAGAAGGTGTTGCATGATGCCTCTGTCGAGGCATCATTGCAACACTTTACACACATAGGCAGTGCTCAGCTTTCACTGCCTATGTGTGTTAACGCGCATACGATCTCATTTACGGTGATAGTATGCGCGCGGGGGGGGGGGGGGGAGAGCACTCGCAGAGGCAGTTTCGAATCCTAAGGAGCGCAACGCTACATGTAAACGGAGGACGTATATATATGTCCTTGAGGACCATGTTTTTCAGGACGTGTATATACGTCTAAATGCGTTAAGGAGTTAAATAACACCATTAATGTGTTCATACCCATCCCAGTGACATTACTACCTTGGAATGCACTACTCAATCTAAAAATGAATAACCTAACAAAATATGAAAATATATTAATTAGATCATTATGTATGGGTGTAAAAATATATACAGCTAGTAGATGGAATAAATTAGACCTATACTGGTATGATGTGGTTACAAGAATAAATAAAATCTGTGTAAATGAAAAACTATTGAGTGTTGTGAATGACAAATATAAGACATTTCTGAAAATATGGACACCGTTGCTTTCTAGTCCTTATGGTAGATCTGTTAATACTAATATCATCTAATTATTGACTAAGCAGAGCTAACTAATTACAAACCTCTATTTTATTTATTTAATTTTTTTGTTTGTTTTTCATCCTGTTATTAATATTAAGTTGTATATGTGATATCATTTACTTTGTAAATAATTCTGATAAGTTCTAGAATCTGTTGATAAATGACACATTGACACAATGTAATATTTAGAAGATCAGTTTATAACCTAATAAATCCAAATAAAGATATATATTATAAAAAAAAAAAGTATATCATATATTTACACACACATGCATAGACTATGAAAACTGAATATGGCCCATGCACACATACTTTTTTGATGAACTGGCCCACTGCAGAAAAAACTTGCACACCCTTATATCATTACTGTAACATTCAAATTGTAATTACTGTAACTTTTTAATTGTAATTTCTGCCAGTGCCTACCATATGCAAAAGCTCTCTAATATCAGTGTATACTTTTGTAATATAGACATGCACTACTTTTATTTCAGTGTTGCATAATAAGAAGGTATACATTTTGCAGCCATAAATACATTTTATACACTGCAATTATACACTTATTATATACTGGAATAAAAGCAGTCAGCACCTATATTACAAAAGTATACCTGGATATTAGAGATCACTTACATATTCTAGGCATCAGTTGAGTGTGTTTGTGGGGTGGATGATTGAATGCCAGGGAGTGGGGGGTGGCAGGGTCAAGGGGCCCAAGCAAATGTTTGCCCAGGGTCCAGTCAATATTAAAGACAACCCTGCTGGTCAAGGTTGATGTGAGTGGCCCTAAATCTAACACCATATCTTTATTAAACGCAAAATGTGGTAAACTTCCCATGCCTTAATTCCAGTCAATGTAACTGGTATCAAGGGTGCTAACAAATAATAGAGAGGGTAATATGAGTGCTGTCATGCCTAGAGTGCAGCTTCGGAGATCCACTTCGCAAGCTAAGCCATAGAATGCAAAAAACAAAAACAATGTAGCTGCTCACAGGTGAATGTGTTGTCTCAGCCACCTTTTTCACACTGGTAAAATGGATATACTTTATTTAGTGTTCTTAAAAGCCGTAGCAGAGTATTCATACTCTAGTGAAGTACAAATAGTCAGACATGCAGTACCTGACTTTTTTCGTCAAAATGTACTTATTCGTAGGTAAAAAGGTCACAAGACACACCGATAAATAGACTGGAGTAAAGGAAGAATTGGAAGAAGGGGAAAAAAACAATGGTGGCGGAGGGAGAAGAGGAACAGGGTAAAAAGAGAGGTGCAGAGAAAGAAGGAGTAGGGAGGGGGAAGAAAATCAAGGATGATATCCCCAGTATGACACTAAAATCCAGAATATTTGGATATCCTCAAACCTCTTTTGATTATAAGAGACTCTGAAAGTCGATGTCTATATGCTTGCTATTTGAATTCTATGCAACAAGTGGAGATTTATTTTTCAACACTGATGACAAGTGACTGTGATGATATTGGCCATTTCTTATGCGTATAGTTATTTTTGCAAGAGGCAGCTTTTTCGTATTTACTAGTTGTGTGGTGTCATTTCCGTTGTAAGCACAATATGGTTGGTTACAGTAAAATGCATGAGTAATTATATAAGTTATCACATTCATAGTCACATACCTAATTAGGTTGAAGCACATACAAACAAACAAATGATAATTTCTGCTTTCACAAATAAATCAGGTGTAAATCCAGATTTGCGTAAATGAGTAAAAAGTCCTTTGACTGAAATAAGCTAAAAATAGATAATAAAATAACTTTGAAGGTAATCCCAGTTGAACTGGATCAGGAACACAGCGAAATGGGATAGACAGATAAGTTCTTTGCACCTTACATACTGTAATAAATACTGAAGGCGGCAATGAACACCAATGGTGGGGCCCCTCGGCAACGGGGACTGACATACAAAGAATGGAAAAAAAAGAATGGATAATGCCCAAAACAGATTCAGACAATATATTTGAAATACAACAATGTTCATTTTTGATAAAAATAATAATGACATCACAGTTGATATAATTTGTTCACTTAAAACTCATACTTTTAGGAAATTGTTCCTGATGATAAAATACCCTAATGAAACCTAACACATTTCACCCTGCTGCTGGAGCTTCCTCAGAGGTATTGCAGTGATTGGAGTACATATAATTGGGTTTGTGAGTCTTAAATTGTTGGAACTTTAGTGACTGTCAGTAATTGGTATTAATGTCAGCTATACACTCTGTAACATTTGGATGGTGAGAGCACAGGAGGCCTTCAAGGATTCCAGGGAATCTCAAAATATTTAACAGTTGTCTTTTAGAAGATTCTGCTTCTGATGATAGACGAAGAAGAGCAAAGAAAAGCTTGTACAGCAAAGACAAAGTTAAATGTGTTTGGTAATCGGGAAGATTCCTCTAATCTGTGCTGGCAGGTAAAGCAGCACGAATTAGAGGAATGTTCCCTCTTTACCTGCTTTATTTATTTATTATTAATTTTAAGTTGTATAACATATTTTAGCAGTTTTATTCACTATTATCTTGAATAATGCAGATAGGCAATGTTATGCTTAAATTGGGTGTCTGTGCTGGTGGTTACCTTGTTGATCAACAACATTTTAAAAAATATTAAAATTAACACCTTAAAATATGCATTACTAGCTTTACTACCCAGCTTCGCCTGAGATTTAGATTCTTGTTGCTGCTTCTCGGTTTGGTGTATTTCAGTGTGCTCTCAGTTTCGAAAGCATTCGGAATGTATTCTCATTGCTCCATCTTGTAAACAGCATGCATTCTGTTCTCTCAGCCTGGCAAAAATGTGATGTTTAACCTTGCTGTGTCGATTTTGACATCACTGGTGATGTAGAACAATGACCAGTCAACTTCGCAATTTGTGTAGTGTCTAATCACCTCAAAATATATAACTCATAACTCAGGAAAGAAACCATGTAGAGAGCTAAAATTAGTTGCGTTGACCTAGAAAATTTCAGCATGAAGAAAGTGTGCAAAGTTCATGATTCTAGAGTTCAGCATTCGAGAGCTTTTCCTGCTTCAGAGAGTCAGACATTTTCTGTTTTATAGTTATGATTTTGTTAATTTTACCCCACCCCCCAAATTACATAACGAAGCTGGACAAATATTTTTACGTTTAATCATTGCTAAAATGCCCCCTGTGTACTGATTTTGTTAGAAGCAATAAAAATATCACTAAAAGTGAAGAATTGAGAAGTTTGGTAATTACACTTCTGACATATCATGAGCTACATTTCAATATACCCTAGAAAGTGTGACAGGATCATTTGATTAAATGGTCACAAAACATTTTTAGTGAAACTTGTATGAGGATAAAATAACACAACATTTTTAGGATAAATTCCATGTTATTCTTTGATCGGCAGGCTCGTGGCTTCACTATGTGGTATGCAGGCTGATGCAGTCCCTGACTGGTCCTAAATAGGTATTATCTTTTGCTTCTATGTGAAATCAAGGTTCTGTTAGTGTAGAAAGAGACAGTCGGAGTGTGTATGGATGTTGTCAGTGTGTGTCTGCATCTAGATCAGTTGTGCCTCTGCTGGAAGGACAAGTGGCACAGCATTTTCAGTTATTGATTGTTAGAATGTCTTATTGGGTGTGTTCAGATCATGAAGTGCTTAAAAATTTAAATTCAGTTGTTTGTACAAGTACAAGTGAGAGTAAAGTTTAGTGTACCTTTAAACATTACAGAAACAAAGGTAAAATAATTTCATTTTGTTACCTCTATACACTGTTGATATCTTTGGTATTTATCATTTTGGGAAAGACTGCTTGATCCAGTATATCTTTTTCTCTTAGATAACACTATAACAGAAGGAGATTCAAACATTCAGCCCTTACATGATCTGGGAAACTAATCAAAAAGCATCTTCGATGCTATAGTCATCTTGTATTTTATAACAAATAAAAAAAAAAACACTTCTGAATGTTCCTAAATTGCCGTGCTTACAGGAAAGATTAAATATTATTTTTTTTGGAAGCAATCTGTTTCATCCTATCATTACTGCAAGACAAAAAAAAGCCTAGATATAACCATGGTACAATTGGGGATGTATAATTACAATGTGTCACATATTTGAATTCAATGGGAAGAAACGCAAAGCTACTTGCAGCATCTGCTTGAGAAATGTATAATATATCTGTATTCATGGCAAATTATTATTTTTAACATGAATTTTTCTTTCTTTTCTTTTTTATTGTTTTAATTTAAACTCATCTTCAGAATTCCTATGTAGTTCTGTTACAGTTAAGTTAATGGAATTCATCAAAACACAGGCTGTTCTCCATGTTCTTTTTTTTTTTTTTTTTATCCTTTTAACACTGCCAAAGCAGTTTTAGTCATTGGAGGAGTGGGAGTATCTCTCCACCAATAATCATACAAGCGAACACATAATATCTTCTTTATACAGTCTTCGTGCTCTCCTCCCCCAGCTCTGACTCACCATTCCTTTCTCACTTTGATCATATGAAAAAAACAAAACCCTGTGAAAGCAGTTGAATAAAGGAACTGTTAAAGTGGATTTAATTTCGTTGATTTGGATTATTTCAGATCGTCTCTTGTTTCTCTGATTGATTTTTTAGCAGCCATTCTTACAAAAAAAAAAATCAATTACCATGGACTTTCACATCCTTGGCATCACTTGGAAATGGCAAGTACTTTATGTTTTTTATCTTGAGTGCTGGGGATGGGTAGGTGGGCAGCTTCATTATACCGTGATAGAGGAGTCTGAGCCTGGGACGTTATTAGGGAACGTGGCTAGTGATTTGGGCTTCACCATTAAACAAATCTCTGAAAGGAGGCTCCGACTAGGATCTGAGGAGAGCAGAAGGTATTTTTCTATTAAACTGGAAAGCGGAGACCTGCTCCTAAATGAAAGGATAGACAGGGAAAATCTGTGTTCTTTTAGCTCAAGCTGTTTACTGGCTGTAGAACTAATTATAGAGAAGCCTTTGGAGTTGTTTCGCTTAGGTATTGAGATATTGGACATTAATGATAACTCACCGTACTTTGTTCATGCTGACCGCTTGGTTAAAATTGCAGAACTTGCAGCTCCTGGATTGAGGTTTCCACTGGAGAGTGCAGTTGATCCAGATGTTGGAACCAATGCTGTAAGTTCCTACCAGATTAGCCAAAGCCAATATTTTTCATTAAATGTCAAACAACTAAAGGATGGAAAACTTTTTCCTGAACTGGTGTTAGAAAATTCTCTAGACAGAGAGGAAATCCGAGAACACCACCTAATATTAACTGCATTGGATGGTGGTCATCCATCCAGATCTGGAAATACAAAAATAACTGTACAGGTTTTGGATAATAATGACAACCCCCCTACATTTGATCAGTCTGTTTACAAGACCACTTTAATGGAAAACATTCCACTGGATACATTTCTAATACAACTGAATGCCACTGATGTGGATGAGGGTTTAAATAGTAAAATTGAATATTCTTTTGAAGACCACACTTCCAAAGTAGTGCGTGAACTGTTTAAACTTGATACATTAACTGGGGAAATTCATGTGCAAGGGGAAATTGATTTTGAAGAATCTAGTTTCTATGAAATCTATGTGAGAGCCAACGACAAAGGGGTTCCAGTGATGGAAGGCCATTGTGTTATTCAGGTTGAAATAGAAGATATGAATGACAATGCCCCTGAGGTTTTTGTAACTTCTCTTGAAAAATCGATTCCAGAAAATACACCCATTGGAACAGTAGTTGGGATATTCAATATAATTGATCGCGATTCTGGTAAAAATGGGGAAGTGCAGTTGAAAATACCATTTGGCCTTCCTTTTCGATTCAAATCTGATGAAAACCATTATTCTTTGATCACAAAAAAAGTTTTAGATAGGGAGGCAACATCACAATACAACATCTACTTGGTGGCCACAGATCAAGGATCTCCCCCTTTGTTTACAGAAACAACCATACTTCTTAATATATCAGATGTCAATGATAATGCACCAGTGTTTTCACAGTCATCATACAATGCTTATCTATATGAAAACAATCTTCCAGGGATATTGCTCTATACGTTAGGTGCTACTGATGCTGATGAGGGAGAAAATGCGATTCTAAAATTCTCCATTTCAGAATTCTATGTATCCGGGTCACCTGTGTCTTCCTTTACATATATCAATGAATACACTGGTAATGTTTATGCACAACGTTCCTTTGACTATGAACAAGTCCAACTTCTAGAAATTCCAATTCATGTGGAGGATGGCGGTTCCCCAAAACATAGGTCGAATGCTACTCTGTATATATTTATATTAGATCAAAATGATAACCATCCAGTTATTTTATACCCTCCATTGAGTACACTTGCCATGGACCATCAGAAAGTTCCCCGTGTAGTATCTATGGGTTATTTGGTCACCAAAGTAACAGCCGTAGATGCGGACTCAGGTTACAATGCATTACTTTCTTATAGTATTTTAGAAGTGACTGATCCATCTATTTTCCGAGTTAATTCACATACAGGAGAGATCAAAACTATTCGAGGAATATTTGAGACAGATGAAATTTCACACACCATTTTAGTTTTGGTTAAAGACAATGGAGATCCAGCTTTATCAAGTACAGCCACTCTTTTTATATCTTTTGAAGAGCATGTTCCTGATGAGATCCCAGAACCTCAAGATTACCATACAGCTCACAATGAGCAATCTGATTTGACTTTATATTTAATGATATCTCTTGTGGCTGTAAGCATAGTGTCACTTGTGACCTTTGTTGTGCTAACAATCAAGTGTTTAAAGACAAAGAGTAGTCAGTCCACGTGCAATTGCTTGAGTGAACCTGAATTAAATACCCTCCCATGCCACCCTCCTCCTACTCTTCAAATGAATGCCGATGGAACACTGAGGTACATGGAAGTTAAAACTTCATCTCGGGCTTCTACTTATAAGATGTCTCGTTCACCACCACTAGACCGAACAGACTTCACATTTTTGAGGCCTCTGGATTTTCCTCAACTCAAGGACATTTTAAATGATGCTGGTGAATATTTCCCTGAAAGCTATGACTTCGACGAGCTGGACCAGGTGAGAAGGCATCCAATATTATTCAATTGTTATTTTCAAACTGTATACAGTTGTACATTTTTTAATTGTCAGTAGTCCAAAAAATTAGTATTTTCAAATTATAATTATTTTTGTGACAACTACAAATATTAGAAGGATGAATTAATAAAGAATGATTTGTGTCAAGTAAAGAACACATTTTTACCCATAATCAAAGTTTTTCCCCTGACGTCCAATATCTCTTAGTTCTCCCACAGAAAGAATAAATAACAAGGTCTCATATTTTAGTAGCATTAAAACAATGCTACAAATAGTATGTATTATAAGATATCAAAACGTCAGTAAGTGATAAAAAACAAAAATAATAAATATATATTTTTTCATCATAAAAAACCCTAATGTATAAATTATATATTATTAGTAAATACAGAAAAGTCTATAAAAACATATCGGTAAATGTCATTTTTTGTGTTTGCGCTGCATCAAATAATAGTCCTTTTTTTTTGAGGAACATATCATTTTTACATGCTGCCCTGCAGAATGTATATTTAATTTGTGCTCAAAGTGTAATCAGATAATGAAAGTAATTCCTTGATTAATTAATTTCGTAGCTCCTAGAGATTTATATATTTTTCATTCTTGATGGAATCAGTTAAAATGTATATGTCGCCTGCAAAGAATTTGCAGATCTGATAACCCTAGTTATGCAACTAGTGGAAAAGACCATTCTCTGTGCATGTTTTAAATGTGTTGTATCTTGTTTATGACATCGATATTGATCTATCATGTTTTCTTGAGTTTCATACAATATGTGTACATACTATGTTTGATTTAATAAAAAAAAAAACTAGAGAAGTCTACATTATGGTAAATGTGGATTTTGAAGAATATATTTTTATGTGTTCCCTATCGGGACAAATGTCAAAGGTTGCCCCCTTGCATTGGTGGAACGTTGTATGATTCAAGTAGAGATACAAGAATCAAATGACAATATCCCAGGAAACATTTTTTCATATTGATCATAAATCAAGTGTCTGCAGAGGCATCACTAGGGTTGGTGTCAGCTGGTGCGGTAACTCAGGGTGCCACCTCCTGGATTTCCTCCAATATCATGCCAAACAGATTCCTTATTAATGCCAGTCAGATGGCCCATTAAATATGCCATACAGGAGCCCCATAAATTATGGCACATACAGAAGCCCCACAAAATATGCCACATACAGGAGCCCCACAAAATATGCCACATATATGAGCCCAACAAAATACAAGAGCCTCGGAAGGTGACAATTGTATAATTCTAAAACCATAAATATCTATACACATCTCTCTCTCTCACTAGTTGCATTTATACTCATATGAACCTTTTAATATTATATTCAACTATTTTCATTTGTAAAACACCACATTGCACCTAAAGGACTTAACACAGCACCATACAGTACCCACAGCACTTTCCATGCACCTATATTGCACCCACAGCATTTGGCTTACATGCATAAAGCACCCACACAATTTGGCATGCCACAGTGTCATTTTACCCCACAGAACATACTACAGTGTCACTTTGCCAGTTAAAATAAGCCACTGGCAGGCACCAATTAACATATCACAGTCACGTTGACAATTTTCCAATTAATATGCCAGTGTTATTTTGCCACCAATAAGCCACAGCCAAATTGCCAAGATTATTTTACCATTAATAAGCCAATTTTCCCATTAATATGCCCGTGTTATTTTGCCACTAATAAGCCACCGCCAATTTGCCCATTAATATGCCAGTATTATTTAGCCATTAATATGTCCCAGCCAATTTGCCCAGTAAAATGCCAGTATTATTTTGCCATTATTACGAAACAGCCAATTTGCCCAGTAATATGCCAGTATTATTTTGCCATTATTAAGCCACAGCCAATATGCCCAGTAATATTCCCAACATGTTATCGGGTGCAGTCCACACACCCCGCACCCACCTTGTGATGCCAGTGAGCTGCTGATCTAGTTTTACTCCCTTTTCCACACAATCCACATTCATCTGTAATATTTCTATAATGTATGACCATTTATTGATAGTACCTTACCGAAGTTTCAGAGCCTGTTAGTAATGCTTTCATAAAAGTATTATATACAAAAGAAAATAATTATCCAGGGAATTATCTACGACATCCTCATTTGTTTCAGATTAAGGGATTTAATTGGAAAAAAGTAACAAGCTTTCTTAACATGCTGTACCATTCATGATTTGTTAATTTTTGTTTAGTCTTTTGTTGTTACTATGCCACAATGTACAAGTGTACTGTACAATATTCACACCTAGGTCAGTGACACGTTTAGCAAATTCAGATTTATATTCTAACGTTTCAAGCAGTGTGTTTGATTTGGATACAGATGATAACTTTTCTAGTAAACTGTATGCTGAGATTCCAAGAAGAGTCATTACCATAGAGAATATATCAAGCTTTGCTCCTGCTGGATCAATGGATCAGTAAGTTATTGCACTCATATGTGGCTTATAAAAAGCACCCTAGAGTCGAAACATTGCCAAAAGATCCAAAAGAAACAATAGGTCCAGCAAAGTTTTAGCTCCAGGGAGCTTTTTTCAAAAGTCAAGAACTTTTGCTTATTTTGGAGTCTGTAGGTCACCAGTGTATCTTAGCATTTCAACCCAGGACACAATACTTGTTTGTAATATATCCTTTCTGCACTTTATGACGGGGATATTTTCTGGTTTCACATTTTCATCTATATCAGAAGTAACAGCTACTAGACATTAACAAGAGACAAATAATTAAGAGCAAAAGCATATTTCAGTCTGGGATCATAGGAATCCTTCTTTAGAAGCAGCCTGTCTATGTCTGCCTAACTTGTGATCAGCGCGCTTAAGTTCCTCCAACACCGTCGGCAGGTCCATCCAGACTTGATTATACTATTCAGAAAATTGTTGTTACATAGTGCAACATTTAGACTGTGTGAAAAAAAAATATAACTTACTCCACGGAGCTGCTTTCCGAGATATTTATTTTAAGTTACCTCAGCATCAACCGGCAAACTGCTTGATGTGTTTCGGACGCCTGTACTTAATCGTCAACCTGAATGCTGATTGAATGCAAACAATTGTTTTAATGCTTTGTACCAAGCAATGCATACACTCCTAATGCTATATAAATAAATGGTAATGTAAAACATTAATTCCTCAGTGTTAAACACATTCATATTTTTTGTAGCATGAAGTGATAACTGTTAAGCAAAGAAATCTGATGCAACTAAGTACCTTTTAAAATGTTTCTTATAGAAAATAATCACAAGCAAATGCCCTTTAATATGGCTCAAATTACTCAAACAAGACTGCGTGGGAGAGACCTCTCCCTGCAGCCCTGTAATATGACTAGAAGCTCAGTGATTACCACACGCAAGATCATGCACATGAAGGTCGGCCTTCCAAAGACTTTCATTTGGATCATCAGAGTTCCGACCCAAGTGAAGGGACATTATGCCATCGAGTGCAGAAGAGGGAAGCTCTGCAAAAATATAATAAAATGGCACATTTTATATTGACAGACATTATTTGTCATCCACTATTTACTGAATCATGTTTAGCATGTTTATTTAACCCCTTGGTGACAATGTCAGGCAAGTCATGCAAAAACATGCACTTAATGAGAATTGGTGTGCCTGGCACATCATGTGGTGGAGATAGGTTAGAAAGTGCTCAATGATCACTTTCCAAGCTCAGTTTGGTGTTGCTGCAAGGCATCCAGCAATGCCAAAATTTAGCCCCAGGGAGCAATGCAATTGTCTTTTCCATATTCCGCTGCCCTGTTGCCGGTAAGAGCTTCGGAAGTGATCACTAATCACTTCCACCAATCAGGGACTGTTTCTATACTGCCTCAACAGACATTCTACCACATTACAGTTGGAAAAAAGCCTACGATCTGCAGTTAAGGTTAGAGAGGATAGGGTTAGAGTTAGAACAACACACAAGTGAAAACGTGCGCTGTGACCCAACACTTCAAAACACACAACTCAGGAAAAATAAATAATAAATTGTTACCCTTAAAGTAAATCAGCCTTAAAGTAAATCAGCTCAATATTCAATCCGAAGGGAAAAAAATAAAACAAAACAGAACAGAAATAATATAGTGTAGTATATCACATAAAAGTGCTGATAACAAATAATAAGTGAGAACACACTCACATCTTCCTGAGCAGAGATCTGCTCAGTCTATACAGCATCCAGGGAGCCCACCAAGGGGTTAAAGATCGAACAGGTTCACAGAGGAATCCTATGCAGCTTATTCAGGGTGGCAGACCCAGAAGGTACTCCCAGCAGTAGTATAAGAGAGGGTAAGGAGGAGACTATTTAGCTTCAACGATTTTAATACCAATAAAAACATATAAAGAATCTTACATTCAAAGATCCACTTGAACAGTACATATATAGAGTCCCAGTAGCAGTCTCCTCTTGTCCACAACGCGTTTCACCCCCAAAGTAGGGCTTTTTTCATTATCTAACATGATCAAACTAATGGTATCTAAAGAAAGCCTTGATATATAATTTGTGTGGTTACATTAAATGAGAAAATGAAAATTACAGCTAAACACAAACACCCCAGAAGTGTTATAATGGCCATAGTCCAGAACAATCAAAAATGTTCTAAACGTCTGGTCACTAAGAGGTTCAAATTATTAATGGTGGTGACAGTAGTGCTTTAAGATCTGGCTATTTCACATTTCACTTGGAATTTCCCTATGTGTATAGTGAGCGACCAAACTTTGCTTTATTTGTTCATGCAAAATTGCATTCAACTGTGAATATGATACCTGCACATATAGTAAAACAACAGATTCATTTATATGCAAATTATTAATATAATTAGTGGAGAAATCATCATGTGTTGGCATAAACCCCTCATCTGTATGTTTATATATGTATATATATACATACACACACACACACACATCATGGTCCAGTGTTCTAAGTCTACTATTGCCAAATGATTTTATTTCATCATTTATTACAAATAAAAATTAGGAAAGTATTTGTCACCTCTACATGTACCTGCTGCTCCATGCTGACACTGCATTTGGGTTTCTGCTTGCTCATCACTAGTGTTGAGCAAACCCGAACCGCACTGTGTTGGAGTTCGGGGTTCGGCGATTACATTGTATGTAATGCTATTGGCTTTCTATAAACCGAAATTGAGTCCCCATTCATAAAAAATTCTTATAAATGGGGACTCTATTTCGGTTTATAGAAAGCCAATAGTATTACATGTATTCCATAAGCCGAAAGTCTATAAACCGGACTACATTTCTTATGAATGGGGACTCTAGTTTGGTTTATAGAAAGCCAATAGCATTACATGTATTCCATAAGCCGAAAGTCTTTAAACCGAAAGACATTTGGTTTTTTTTTGGGGGGGGGGATGTATTTTCAAACCCTTGATATAAAAGGAGATCGGTCGCTCAATCATGGCCACATTTTTGCTCCTGCTTCCGTTTACTTACTTTGCATTCCTGACTGTTTGTTTATTCTGTTTTTGATATTTGGCTTCTTGCCTGACTCTGTCTCTTTTAGCTGCTTGACCTGACCTCTGACCCATTTCTTGAATACTGCTTTTGCGTGCTGATACTGCACCTTGCCTAGATCCTTAATAGGGAACACATGCATCAAACTAATTTGGAATTGCCTAGCCTGCACATAGCACAGATACATGCACGCAATCATTAGGAATATCTTTCAAAGTTTCCTGCTCTAGCCTTCTTTTGCTTACATTGTCTTTTGTTTATTTTTGTGTTAATATGGACAAGTTTTATTTTTTTTCTCCATACTACCACAAATACTATATGCAGAAAGACTCTTTTTGTGTGTGGGTGTGTGTGTTGATTTACCTGTTGCATTCTATAAAATGGTAATATAGCATATGTATTATGCTTTATTTGCTCAAAATTAGAATAATGGTTCTCTTTTTTCCTAATACATCTTATAAGATAACAAGTCAAGTTATAAAACATGGGCACAATATTTTCAATAGTTTAGTAGCACTTAATATAGCAAGGCTACACAAATGTATCAATGTTTATTACTAGTGATTATTGATATGAGTTATCTATATATTAGCTTAAAGTTCAGGAATATGTGCTAGAAAAGTATACAGTTTGAAAAATCAAGGTGATTCAATTATAGTTTTTTAGTAAAAAAAAATGAAAAAATCAAAGTGCTTTGTTGACTATCTAGTATTTAGAAAATGAAATTAACACAATTGGCCAGCAGAGGGCAGACCTGTCATCCAATCATTGCACTAGCTGCAAAAATGGATCTGCTCATGTCATCCCTTCAATCTCCTCCCTCTGGGTTAGTGAATTGTCCTCCCATTTTTTCCCCCCTAACAAACAAAGAGGAGCTGTTATTCTGATGGAAATCCTGTGGGTGGGTTAATATACAAGAAACGATGTTTACACATGTAATGGATATATATCTTTGATTTACGAATTCAGGGAATTCTTAGGGGACACACCTTTTATGTTACCTTAAAGGATTTAAGATATGGACTTCCGGAGCTCATCAAAGGCTTGGATACGGCAAGTAGTATTTTCCTTTTTGCTCTGGGGCTGGGTGTCTGGGCAACTTCGTTATGCTAGTCTGGAAGAGTCAGAACCAGGGACAATTGTGGGCAATATAGCTCAGGATCTAGGATTAAACCTGGCAGATTTCTCTAAACGAAGACTGCATTTGGGATCTGAGGGCAGCAGAAGCCATTTTGATGTGAATCAGGGACGTGGAGCTCTGATTTTAAAAGAAAGGATTGATAGAGAGAGCCTGTGTGGATCCAGCATTAGCTGTTTGTTACCGTTAAAACTAATTGCTGAAAATCCTTTAGAGCTGTTTACCCTGGAAATTGATATTTTGGACATCAATGACAATTCTCCCATTTTTCCAAATGCTCAAAATGTATTAAAAATTACTGAGGTATTTACAAGCCCCGGTATACGATTCCAATTAGAGACAGCACAGGATCCAGATATAGGAACTAATGGTATTAGGCAGTATGTACTAAATGCAAATTCTTTTTTTTCATTGTCTGTGAAAAATCGCAAAGATGGCACTCTCATTCCACAGTTAATCCTGGATAAGGCTTTGGATAGGGAAGACATACACGAACACATACTCATCTTAACTGCCATTGATGGGGGTGAACCAGCCAGATCTGGATCCTGCCAAATAAGAGTTATAGTTTTAGATATTAACGATAATGCACCGGTATTTGATCAAGCAAGTTATAAGGTCCAGTTACAGGAAAATACCCCTTTAAAAACCACTATAATTAAGCTTAATGCCACAGATTTGGATGAGAACATTAATGGTGAAATTGAATATTGTTTTGATGATCACACAGCAGATTTCATCAAAGACGTATTTGATTTAAATCCCCAGACAGGAGATATTTATATAAAGGGAGCTTTGGATTTTGAGGAATTAAATTTCTATGAAATTGCAATCAAGGCAAAGGACAAAGGAACACCAGCACTAGTGGGCCACTGCCTTATTCAGGTAGAAATAGAAGATGTAAATGACAATCCTCCTGAGATTGTGTTTACCTCTCTTTCAAATCAAGTGCCAGAAAATACATCTCTTGGAACTACTGTTGGGTTCCTTAGTGTAAGCGATAAGGACTCTGGTAAAAATGGGGAGGTGCGTGTGGAAGTGTTTCCAAATCTCCCATTTGAATTTAAGCCTTTCAAAGACCACTTTACCTTGGTTACAAACAGATATCTGGACAGAGAAAAGATTTCTCAGTATACCATTCAGCTGCGTGCTACTGATTTGGGTTCTCCACCTCTGAGCTCACAAACCACAGTCATCCTCACTATTTCTGATATCAATGATAATCCTCCAGCATTTAGCCAGTCTGTTTATCATGCCTTCATTAAAGAAAACAATGAGCCAGGTAGCATGTTATGTACAGTAGCTGCTTTTGATCCAGATGAGGGCATTAATGCAGAGCTAAAATTCTCTATAGTAGAAACCAAGATTGACAGTTCCTCTGTTTCATCTTTTGTGTACATCAACCCCACTAATGGCAACATATACGCCCAGCGTTCTTTTGATTTTGAGCACACCCAGGTCTTACAAATTACTGTTAGAGCTGAGGATTCTGGATACCCAAAACTATTTGCTGACATTCCAGTCTTTGTATTTATTTTGGATGCAAATGATAACTACCCCATTGCATTATATCCAGAAAATTCAGCAGTGCAAGTTCCTCAAATATTGATGCCAAAGTCTGCATCCAAAGGATTTCTAGTCACAAAAATTTCAGCTGTGGATTTAGACTCCGGCCATAATGCTTGGCTACGTTTTACACTTGTGGAGTCCATTGTATTCTCTTTGTTTCGTGTGTCAGAATACACTGGAGAAGTCACAAGTGTCAGAAGCGTTTCTGAGCTAGATAACCCCGAACAACAACTTGTGATCTCAATCAGTGACCATGGAAACCCACCTTTGTCAACAACTGTCATTCTATTTATTAATATTGTAGATACCATCTTACAAGATAACTCCAAGGCTCTTGATTTTGTAGACAAATCCAAACCAAATTCAGATTTGACTTTGTACCTTATTATTTCTCTGGTGGCCATTAGCTTAGTTTCACTTGTTACATTTATCATTTTACTTGTAAAATGTTTAAGGAGAGATGACTATGAAGACAGCTGCACTAGCTGTTTTGTAAATAAGTCACAGTCGAAATACAGTACAGAACAGTACCAGCCGACCCTCTACCTGAACACAGATGGAACCATGAAGTATATGGAAGTAAGGATGGTTCCAGCAGAAAGTCAAAGACAATGTTATCAAACCTGTTTCCCACCAGCAACGGCAGAGCCTGATCCTTCCTCTGTGAAGCCTCTTTATTTTCCTCAAGTGGAAGATCTGGTCAAACAGAATGAACCTTCTTCCGATACAAGCTGGGTGTATGAGCCAACTCAGGTGAGACAATATGCTGCATTTTGTTAAAATGATAAATCTGTTGAAATATCATGTTAATTACATCTACAGTTATTATTATTGAAGGCACAAATGTGCCTTCTGAAATGCACAGCTTTGCCCTGCAAATAATATCTAATATATCTAATACTATTGTGATAATAATGATAATCATAATATTTATCTAGGTCCATATTTTATTTTGTAATGCATGGATTTTTATTTTCACCACTTTGAACATTTAATTAATTTTAATTCATTGTAAGGCTTTGTTGTTTTAAGTATACAGAATGCACTATTATTTTTCACTTTGTCTTTAATAACAAATTACTAAATAAAATCAATTTATTACACGTCTTACAATGCCATTAGCAATATTACATTGTTGCTCCATCATCATTTCCAAATGACTATAGTTCTACATAATGTACCAAACGTTTTAAAATACTGTCCAAGATTTGTTGATGTAGTTGTACATATTGCTTCTGAACAGCTTAATTATTTTGTGGAAGGTGGGAAACATAAGTATGTGACACATCTTTGGACTTGATTCCTATAAAAGTAAACTAAAACCTAGAATTGTATGACATAGACAACAGGGAGTGTTTCCTGTTGATATCATGTTAGTGCATGTGCCATGTTGGCATGCCACTTGAGATAATGCAAAGAACATAATTGAAAACATTAATACTTTCAGATACACCATAAACGAGTGGTGTTTTACTAAATTGGCAAATTAGTCAGAAAGTCAGTGTGTTTTGATGTTTGCTGTAGCACACCCCTGTTTTGTTCTTCAATATTAAAAAATCACTATATATTCTAACAATATATAAAAAAGATACAATGTAGAACTTGCAGACAAGTTTTCTTTGTATCCTATTTTAGCTACAGTTAATCTGCTTTTTCAGATGTACGTGAGAACTAACGTGTGTCTTTATAATGTGTTAGATCCCAAACACTATTGCCAACGGTTATTGTAGTGCTTTGTTAATTACTAGGATACATAAAATCTGTGCTGTGTAGATGCTCTGTTGTATGAATTGTTTGTTTCATGGGTTACCAATAGATACTACTTGCCCTTGAACACTATTGAGAATTGAATTTACTGAATGTTAAATTTTAATCCAACCTCATATTTCGGTTATTAAATTCCATGTATTAGACTAAAAATATGTTACAATATTTGGTGTGAAGCCTTTTTCTATAAGGATATAGAAATATTGCATTGCTTTATCATGTATTGTAGTTTTTCTGTTATATATCTTTGTTGTGAAGCCTACATCTAGGTGTCTGGTGTGCATAGTAAATAAAATGGGAGAGAATATAGTTTAAAAGTCTTATATGGTACTTTGGAAAATGTGTCCATACAAAGATGCCAATGTCCATGGCATTCTCTGTGAAGGACCATAGAACAAACTCCAATTAAAGTAGGGGGATTTGCCCAGATGGACGCTTGGAAAAATATCTGTGGGAAATATTATAAGTTAAGCTTTAGAGATGTAATGGTAGTATATTCACAAGCATGTGGTTTATAGTAAGTTTATGGATCACAACCCATATTGATTATCTATTGTTTCTGAACTTTTGTAGCATTGTCTGACTTACAGAATTATACATTGAAGCTTCTTAAATGAATACATTACCACACTATAGACCCCAAGGTAAATACCACAGAAAAGAGAACGGTTCTCCCAAAATACAGCTAATTGAGGACTTACAAACAATATCAGATCATTATTAAAGGGTTAGAAGTTTTTTTTATGATTTTGATTATAACAGAGACATAAACCCAAAATAAGAATTATCCAGACTCGAACTTCGGATAGCGGGAACAGGGGTGTTATAGAAGGTGCTCTCATGCCTCCAACTGGGGGATTTTAAGTTTGAAGCAGAAAAGAAGAAAAAGCCAACAATCCCATCTCTTGACCCCTAATGCACAATTTATTTGGTGAACAAAAAGGTAAATAATAGCAAAATAAAAGGCAGGATGAGCACACGCAATCAGCAAGAACAAAGAGGAAAGCAGAAGCGAGCATAGAAAATAAAAAAGCGAGAAAAGCAGAAGTATACTAAAATAACTGGAACAGCTTGGATGAGTTTATATACTAGGTGAGGTCTCACAATATGTCTCAGGCATTAATCCAACAACAAGGGCTGAAAAACTCTCATACTATATTTATACTATTATTTTATTATTCTACATTTATAATATCGTTTTATTTATACTATATTTATATTATTATTTTATTCCTTATTTATGCTATTATACTATTCAAAAAAGTGCTGTCGGCTGTGAAAATATATAAACCAGGTATCCTCTTGAATACCTGGCATCCCCATCCTCATGCTCAACAAGGAATGTGTGTGTGTGTGTGTTTATATATACATATATGCCCCCCCCCCCCCAAAAGTGAATGTATTCTCCGGTATTTAAATATTGAAAATAAAAAATGTTATATTAGATGATATCAAAGTTTTAAACCCACCCGTACTCCTTTGACATGATATATGTAACAATCTACATTGAATAACAGTTTCAAAACATATAATAGTTACCTTGTGCAATTGAGCTATTACTTTAGGTATAGGTCAAAATCTGAATCAAATACCGACATTGTGAGTTCAAAAGTTTTCCAGTATGTCCTGGAGACTGTTGTCATGCTGGAGATCCCTATTGTGACAATATGTCATGAATTTAAAATGTAATAAAGAAAATAGAGCTATTTTATGTATAGGCAAGAGTGTATATGATAGAGTCGACAGATAAGAATACTTAAAAATAATTGTTGTGTTCTTTCCTACCTAATTTAGAGTGAGAAGGTGTATATATATATATATATATATATATATATATATATATATATATATATATATATATATATAATTGTCAGTGGAAAGATGTTGGTTTCTTGTATCTAAATTTTTAAATGACTTCAATAAATATATGAAATAAATTTGTTTTCACAAAGGGATTTCTAAAGAGAGGTAATCTGGGCTGCCCTTGTGGAAACTGCCAGATAGAGATAAACAGGGGAATTTCTGGACAGAGAAAAAATATCTCAATACACCATTCATTTGATTGCAACAAGCTCCCCACCTTTGTCCACACAAACTAAAATCATTGTAAACGTTTCAGGCGTTAATGATAACACGCCAGTGTTTCTCCAACCATTTTACAATGCTTTTACTGAAGAAAATAATGAGCCTGGCAGTTTGTTATGTAGAGTATCTCATTTGATCAAGATGAGGGTATTAACTCTGAATTATCATACTCAGTAATTGAAAGTCATATAGAGGGTTCCTCTGTCTCTTCTTTTGTTTATGTTAATAACAATGGCAATGTATATGCACAGCGTGCCTTAGATTATGAGTATATCCACGTTTTTCAAATCATGGTAAAGGAAGAGGATTCAGGAATCCCCAAGTTATTTTCAAATGTCACAGTTTTCATATTTCTTTTGGACATTAATGATAATTACCCCACAGTTGTCTATCTAGAATTTTCACAAGAGTTAATAGCCACTGAGAAGATTCCAAGGTCTGCTTATGTTGGTTATTTAGTCACAAAAGTGCCTGCAGTAGATTTTGACTCTGGGAAAAATGCTTGGTTGAGCTTAAGTTTTACTGGAGATTATGAGTCTTCATTGTTTTGTATATCTTCAAGCACCGGAGAAGTAAGAACCCTTAGAAGTTATCAAGAAACTGAAAATTCGGACCACATGCTTGTACTTTTAATCGGCGACCATGGAGTCCCATCTTTGTCAACCACAGTCACCGTAATTGTAAATATAGTGGATATGTTTGTGCGAGACAGTCCAAAATATCAGGAATTTCTTCCCATGTCCAAACCCACCTCTGATTTGACACTATATTTAATTATTTCTTTGATGGCCATAAGCGTGGTTTCACTGGTTACATTTAATATACTATTAGTAAAATGCCTGAAAAAAGAAACCGACGACAACAGCAACTGTTGCTTTCCAAATGGTGGCCAAGCCAACCACTGTGCAGACCAATATAAGCCAATTTTTTTATTTGAACACAGACGGAACCTTAAAATACATGGAAGTAAAAATGATTCAACCAGAATCTCAAGGACAGTGTTACCAAACCTGCTTCCCTCCATCTACAGAGAAAAATGATATCACCTTTATGTACCCTCTAAATGTCCCTCAATTAAAAGACGTGGTGAATGACACTGATACATCATCTGGTTCAAACCGGCTAAACAATGCTAACCAGGTGAGAATCCTAGATCTTTTTCTTCTGTTTTAGTTAATTAAAATAGACATTATGGAAATGATTTGTATGTTTTTGCTTTACAATAAATCGAATAAGCAATTTCTGTTAATACTAAATTATGAGTTACTTCCATTTTAAGTTTGAAACATATATGTACTCTTAGGGAGGTTGTAGACGTCTATTATCTTTGTAATTGTTCTTTTTTGTTGTTGTGAAATGTGTTTTACTGTTTTCATTACTTCCTGTTTTGAGAATGATGTCATACGTTTTTTCTAGTAATCTAGTTTAAATTAAGATTTCTATTTAATTAATTGTGCTAAGCAATAACATAGTAGAGTGCAGTGTTTTAAGGCACAGTTTGTAATGCATAAAACGATGGGTATATATAAACCACATTTATGTGTGGGATATAATGTCTGCGTCCAGATGCATTTGGTGAGGGTAGTTTGCCACTTTTGCGGTGCTAGTTATAACCTGATTTGTTATATATTGCGCTAGAACAATACGGATGCGTGTAACTGGTGCTTATTTTTGACATCTGTTGGATATTAGCATTAAACATTGTAGCATATGATGATAGTGCTACTATTTGGTGCTATTTCCACTTTCACCTACCAAAGACAAATCCCCCATTGTTTTTCTTAATGTTGGTACAGGGCCGTCTTTAATAGTGATTGGACCCTGGGCAAGCATTTGCTTGGGCCCCCTGGATCCTGCCCCCTCCCCTGCATGCAATCCCGCCATCCATCGCGATGTTACCCCCCCCCCCTCCCACACACACACACACATATGCCATATTTGTTGTGCCATTCAGATGCCAGTAATATTGTAACTTTCGGATGCCAGTAATATTGTGCCAGTCAGAGCCCAGTAATATTGTGCCAGTCAGAGTCTAGTAATATTGCGCCAGTCAGATGCCTGCAATATTGTGCCAGTCAGATGCCTGCAATATTGTGCCAGTCAGAGCCCAGTAATAATGTGCCAGTCAGATACCAGTAATATTGTGCCAGTCAGATACCAATAATATTGTGCCAGTCAGATACCAATAATATTGTGCCAGTCAGATACCAGGAATATTGTGCCTGTCAGAGCCCAGGAATATGGTGCCTGTCAGATGCCTGTAATATTATGCCAGTCGAATGCCTGTAATAGTGTGCAGTCAGAGGCCAGGAATATTGTGCCAGTCAGATGCCTGTAATATTGTGCCAGTCAGATGCCTGTAATATTATGCCAGTCAGATGCTTGTAATAGTGTGCCAGTCAGAGCCCAGGAATATAGTGCCAATCAGATGCCCAGTAATATAGTGCCAATCAGATGCCAAGTAATATAGTGCCAGTCAGATACCCAGTAATATAGTGCCAATCAGATACCCAGTAATATAGTGCCAATCATATGACCAGTAATATAGTGCCAATCAGATGCCCAGTAATATAGTGCCAATCAGATACCCAGTAATATAGTGCCAATCAGATGCCCAGTAATATTGTGCCAATCAGATACCCAGTAATATAGTGCCAGTCAGATACCCAGTAATATAGTGCCAATCAGATACCCAGTAATATAGTGCCAGTCAGATACCCAGTAATATAGTGCCAATCAGATACCCAGTAATATAGTGCCAGTCAGATACCCAGTAATATAGTGCCAATCAGATACCCAGTAATATAGTGCCAGTCAGATACCCAGTAATATAGTGCCAATCAGATGCCCAGTAATATAGTGCCAATCAGATGCCCAGTAATATTGTGCCAATCAGATACCCAGTAATATAGTGCCAATCAGATACCCAGTAATATAGTGCCAATCAGATGCCCAGTAATATAGTGCCAGTCAGATACCCAGTAATATAGTGCCAGTCAGATACCCAGTAATATAGTGCCAATCAGATACCCAGTAATATAGTGCCAATCAGATGCCAAGTAATATAGTGCCAGTCAGATACCCAGTAATATAGTGCCAATCAGATGCCCAGTAACATAGTAACATAGTAATTTAGGTTGAAAAAAGACACAAGTCCATCAAGTTCAACCCTTCTACCTATCATTACAGCTTTTGATCCAAAAGAAGGCAAAAAACCCCTAAGGAAGCTATTTCGAATTTTGCCTCCTGGGGGAAAAAATTCCTTCTTGACTCCAAGAGGCAATCAGATTTCTCCTTGGATCAATAAGCTCTTTTATTAATGCTTATTCTATTATTAATAGCCCTGTATGTTCTGCTTTCCTAAAAAAACATCCAAACCATTTTTAAATGCATCTATTGTGTTTGCTAGCACTACCTCTCTTGGCAGTGAGTTCCATAACTTTATTGTCCTAACCGTAAAGAATCCCTTCCTTTGCTGTCTATGAAATCTTTGCTCTTCCAGTCTGAGGGGGTGACCTCTTGTTCTTTGTACCTTTCTGTTAATGAACAGGTCACTGGAGAGCTCTTTATATTGGCCCTGCAAATATTTATATAATGTTATCATATCCCCTCTGAGACGCCTTTTTTCTAACGTATATAAATTCAATTTTTTAAGTTTCTCTTCATAACTAAGATCCTCCAAACCCCATATTAATTTTGTAGCTCTCCTTTGCACTTTTTCTAGTTCCTTAATATCCTTTTTAAGGACTGGTGCCCAGAACTGTACTGCATATTCAAGGTGAGGTCTTACCATTGATTTGTAAAGAGGCAAGATGATATCCTCCTCCCGTGAATCTATACCTCGTTTTATACATGCCAATATCTTATTGGCCCTTGCAGCTGCTGACTGGCATTGGGCACTGTTGCCAAGTTTGTTGTCTATAATTATTCCTTAATCCTTTTCATTAGTAGTTTTTCCCAGGGAAAAACCATTTAACGTATATGTTGCTTTGTTATTATTTTTCCCATAATGCATAACTTTACATTTGTCTATATTGAACCTCATTTGCCACTTTACTGCCCAGTCCCCCACTCTGTCCAAATCTTCCTGTAAAGAAAAAACATCAAGATTAGTCTTTATTGTCTTACCTAATTTAGTGTCGTCCGCAAACACGGAGACATGGCTCTCAGCACAATGTGGCAGATCATTAATAAACAAATTAAAAAGAAGAGGGCCCAAAACAGACCCCTGAGGTACTCCGCTTAATACCCTTGTCCAATTTGAGAATTTTCCATTTACAACAACCCTTTGTGTTCTATCTTTTAGCCAATTTTCAATCCACATACACACATTTGCCCCCAAACCTATTTCTCTCAATTTGTAGAGTAACCTTTTGTGTGGAACTGTATCAAATGCTTTCGCAAAATCCAAATAGATCACATCAACTGCCACACCTAGATCTATGTTTTTACTGACTTCTTCATAGAATGTTATTAACTTTGTTTGACAAGACCTGTCTTTCACAAAACCATGTTGACTTTTACTAATTATATTCTGGTTCAAGATGTATTCTTGAGTGTATACCTTTAGCAATCCTTCAAATAGTTTCCCCACTACAGATGTCAAGCTCACTGGCCTATAATTACCTGGCAGAGATTTTGATCCCTTTTTAAATATTGGAATGACATCCGCCTTTCGCCAGTCTGTTGGCACTGTACCTGAACTGAATGAATCCCTAAAGATCATGAATAGTGGTCTGGCCAGAATTATGCTTAACTCTCTAAGTACCCTTGGGTGTATACCATCTGGTCCTGGGGCCTTGTCTATCTTAACAGAGTGTAATTGCTTAAGCACTTTTTCCTGTGTCAGCCAATCCCATGTTTGCGGCGAATGTCCCATAACTTCCTGTAGCAGGGGCTCGTCCATCTGCTCTTCCTTAGTATAAACAGAAGAAAAAAAAGTATTTAAAATGTCTGCTTTCTCTCTGTCCTCACTTACCAAATTTCCCATTTGGGATAACAAGGGCCCAACATTTTCCCTCTTTAGCTTTTTTCCATTTATATATTTATAAAACATTTTGGGGTTAGTTTTACTCTCCTTGGCAACCCTTTTCTCATTTTCCAATTTAGCCATTTTAATTGCCTTTTTGCAGGCTTTGTTGGCCTCTTTGTACTCTATAAATGATAATGCTGATCCCGTGTTTTTATAATGTTTGAATGCCATTTTCTTGTTTTGTACTTCCTGTTTCACGTTACCTGTAAGCCACATTGGTTTCGATTTGTGTCTTTTGCATTTGTTTCCCAAAGGTATATATTGGGATGTGTACTTTTGTAATGTGTGCTTAAAGGCATTCCACTTGTCTTCTGTGTTTAGTCCAGAAAACAATCGTTCCCAGTCTAAATGTTCAATCGATACCCTTAGTCCATCAAAGTTAGCCCTTCTAAAATTAAGTGTTTTGGTGGCGTATTTACCAATTTGCTTTTTTGCATTAATCTCAAATGAGACCATATTATGGTCACTATTCCCCAAGTGTTCTCTTATTTGGATGTTTGAGATAAGCTCCTCATTGTTTGTTATTACCAAATCCAGACAGGCATCCATTCTAGTTGGGGTGTCTACTAATTGTGCCATAAATTTGTTATTAAGCAGGTCCAGAAACTTGCTGCCCCTAGCTGAACTAGTTGTGCCACACTTCCAATCTATATCTGGGTAATTAAAATCTCCCATGATTAGAACTTCATTCATATTTGCAGCCTTTTCAATTTGTAATAAAAGCTGATCTTCTCCATCAATGCTAATATTTGGTGGCTTGTAGCATACACCTACAAGTAATGTGCGATTCTTTTTAGCGTCTAAGCTAATCTCCACCCACAGTGTCTCCACATCAGTTCCAGTTACATCATGTACACCTTCTTTAATACTGGGATTTAATTTAGGATTTACATACAGACAAATCCCTCCCCCTTTTCTATTTACTCTGTCCTTTCTAAAAAGTGAGTAACCTTGTAAATTAACTGACCAGTCTCATCCCACCACGTTTCTGTGATTCCGATTAAATCATACTGTTCAGCACTTACCAGTATCTCCAGCTCACCCATTTTGTTTGTCAAGCTTCTTGCTTCTTGCTTCTTGCATTTGCTAAAAGACATTTGAGATTACTACCCATTTTCTGTTTAGTTGACAAACACTTAATGTGTGCAGGTTTAATTATATGGACCTCCCTTTGGTCTATGTTAACCCCACCACTGCTTTCCTCCTCTCCCATAGCTAGACCCACCTTCCAATCTACCCTAGCTACCATTGCTTCTTTTTGATCTTGACCCTCCCCCCCAGAGCTTAGTTTAAAAGCTCATAGTGCCAGTCAGATACCCAGTAATATAGTGCCAATCAGATGCCCAGTAATATAGTGCCAGTCAGATACCCAGTAATATAGTGCCAATATAGTGCCAATCAGATACCCAGTAATATAGTGCCAGTCAGATACCCAGTAATATAGTGCCAATCAGATACCCAGTAATATAGTGTCAATCAGATACCCAGTAATATAGTGCCAATCAGATACCCAGTAATATAGTGTCAATCAGATACCCAGTAATATAGTGCCAATCAGATACCCAGTAATATAGTGTCAATCAGATACCCAGTAATATAGTGTCAATCAGATGCCCAGTAATATAGTGCCAATCAGATGCCCAGTAATATAGTGCCAATCAGATGCCCAGTAATATTGTGCCAATCAGATACCCAGTAATATAGTGCCAATCAGATACCCAGTAATATAGTGTCAATCAGATGCCCAGTAATATAGTGCCAATCAGATACCCAGTAATATAGTGCCAATCAGATGCCCAGTAATATAGTGCCAATCAGATACCCAGTAATATAGTGTCAATCAGATGCCCAGTAATATAGTGCCAGTCAGATACCCAGTAATATAGTGCCAATCAGATGCCCAGTAATATAGTGCCAATCAGATACCCAGTAATATAGTGCCAATCAGATGCCCAGTAATATAGTGCCAATCAGATGCCCAGTAATATAGTGCCAGTCAGATACCCAGTAATATAGTGCCAATCAGATACCCAGTAATATAGTGCCAATCAGATGCCAAGTAATATAGTGCCAGTCAGATACCCAGTAATATAGTGCCAATCAGATGCCAAGTAATATAGTGCCAGTCAGATACCCAGTAATATAGTGCCAATCAGATGCCCAGTAATATAGTGCCAGTCAGATACCCAGTAATATAGTGCCAATCAGATACCCAGTAATATAGTGCCAGTCAGATACCCAGTAATATAGTGCCAATCAGATACCCAGTAATATAGTGTCAATCAGATGCCCAGTAATATAGTGCCAGTCAGATACCCAGTAATATAGTGCCAATCAGATGCCCAGTAATATAGTGCCAGTCAGATACCCAGTAATATAGTGCCAATCAGATGCCCAGTAATATAGTGCCAATCAGATACCCAGTAATATAGTGCCAATCAGATACCCAGTAATATAGTGCCAATCAGATGCCCAGTAATATAGTGCCAGTCAGATACCCAGTAATATAGTGCCAATCAGATACCCAGTAATATAGTGCCAATCAGATGCCAAGTAATATAGTGCCAGTCAGATACCCAGTAATATAGTGCCAATCAGATGCCAAGTAATATAGTGCCAATCAGATGCCCAGTAATATAGTGCCAGTCAGATACCCAGTAATATAGTGCCAATCAGATACCCAGTAATATAGTGTCAATCAGATGCCCAGTAATATAGTGCCAGTCAGATACCCAGTAATATAGTGCCAATCCGATAACCAGTAATATAGTGCCAATCAGATGCCAAGTAATATAGTGCCAGTCAGATACCCAGTAATATAGTGCCAATCAGATGCCAAGTAATATAGTGCCAGTCAGATACCCAGTAATATAGTGCCAATCAGATGCCCAGTGATATAGTGACAGTCAGATACCCAGTAATATAGTGCCAGTCAGATACCCAGTAATATAGTGCCAATCAGATACCCAGTAATATAGTGTCAATCAGATACCCAGTAATATAGTGCCAATCAGATGCCCAGTAATATAGTGCCAATCAGATGCCCAGTAATATTGTGCCAATCAGATACCCAGTAATATAGTGCCAATCAGATGCCAAGTAATATAGTGCCAATCAGATACCCAGTAATATAGTGCCAATCAGATGCCAAGTAATATAGTGCCAATCAGATACCCAGTAATATAGTGCCAATCAGATGCCCAGTAATATAGTGCCAATCAGATGCCCAGTAATATAGTGCCAGTCAGATACCCAGTAATATAGTGCCAATCAGATACCCAGTAATATAGTGCCAATCAGATGCCAAGTAATATAGTGCCAGTCAGATACCCAGTAATATAGTGCCAATCAGATGCCAAGTAATATAGTGCCAGTCAGATACCCAGTAAGATAGTGCCAATCAGATGCCCAGTAATATAGTGCCAGTCAGATACCCAGTAATATAGTGCCAGTCAGATACCCAGTAATATAGTGCCAATCAGATACCCAGTAATATAGTGTCAATCAGATACCCAGTAGTATAGTGCCAATCAGATGCCCAGTAATATAGTGCCAATCAGATGCCAAGTAATATAGTGCCAATCAGATACCCAGTAATATAGTGCCAATCAGATGCCAAGTAATATAGTGCCAATCAGATACCCAGTAATATAGTGCCAATCAGATGCCAAGTAATATAGTGCCAATCAGATACCCAGTAATATAGTGCCAGTCAGATACCCAGTAATATAGTGCCAATCAGATGCCCAGTAATATAGTGCCAGTCAGATACCCAGTAATATAGTGCCAATCAGATACCCAGTAATATAGTGTCAATCAGATGCCCAGTAATATAGTGCCAATCAGATGCCCAGTAATATAGTGCCAATCAGATGCCCAGTAATATAGTGCCAGTCAGATACCCAGTAATATAGTGCCAATCAGATACCCAGTAATATAGTGTCAATCAGATGCCCAGTAATATAGTGCCAATCAGATGCCCAGTAATATAGTGCCAGTCAGATACCCAGTAATATAGTGCCAATCAGATGCCCAGTAATATAGTGCCAATCAGATGCCCAGTAATATTGTGCCAGTCAGATACCCAGTAATATAGTGCCAATCAGATACCCAGTAATATAGTGCCAATCAGATGCCCAGTAATATAGTGCCAATCAGATACCAAGTAATATAGTGCCAATCAGATACCCAGTAATATAGTGCCAGTCAGATACCCAGTAATATAGTGCCAATCAGATACCCAGTAATATAGTGCCAATCAGATGCCCAGTAATATTGTGCCAGTCAGAGCCCAGTAATATTGTGCCAGCCAGATGCCCAGTAATATTGTACCAGCCAGATGCCCAGTAATATTGTGCCAGTCAGATGCCCAGTAATACAGTGCCAGTCAGATACCCAGTAATATAGTGCCAGTCAGATGCCCAGTAATATAGTGCCAATCAGATGCCCAGTAATATAGTGCCAATCAGATACCCAGTAATATAGTACCAATCAGATACCCAGTAATATAGTGCCAATCAGATACCCAGTAATATAGTGCCAATCAGATGCCCAGTAATATAGTGCCAATCAGATGCCAAGTAATATAGTGCCAGTCAGATACCCAGTAATATAGTGCCAATCAGATACCCAGTAGTATAGTGCCAGTCAGATGCCCAGTAATATAGTGCCAATCAGATACCCAGTAATATAGTGCCAATCAGATGCCCAGTAATATAGTGCCAATCAGATACCCAGTAATATAGTGTCAATCAGATACCCAGTAATATAGTGCCAGTCAGATACCCAGTAATATAGTGCCAGTCAGAGCCCAGTAATATAGTGCCAATCAGATACCCAGTAATATAGTGCCAATCAGATACCCAGTAATATAGTGCCAATCAGATGCCCAGTAATATAGTGCCAATCAGATACCCAGTAATATAGTGCCAATCAGATGCCCAGTAACATAGTGCCAATCAGATACCCAGTAATATAGTGCCAATCAGATGCCCAGTAATATAGTGCCAGTCAGAGCCCAGTAATATAGTGCCAATCAGATACCCAGTAATATAGTGCCAATCAGATGCCCAGTAATATAGTGCCAATCAGATGCCCAGTAATATAGTGCCAGTCAGATACCCAGTAATATAGTGCCAATCAGATGCCCAGTAATATAGTGCCAATCAGATACCCAGTAATATAGTGGCAGTCAGATACCCAGTAATATAGTGCCAATCAGATGCCCAGTAATATAGTGCCAGTCAGATACCCAGTAATATAGTGCCAATCAGATACCCAGTAATATAGTGCCAATCAGATACCCAGTAATATAGTGCCAGTCAGATACCCAGTAATATAGTGCCAATCAGATACCCAGTAATATAGTGCCAATCAGATGCCCAGTAATATAGTGCCAGTCAGATACCCAGTAATATAGTGCCAATCAGATGCCCAGTAATATAGTGCCAATCAGATACCCAGTAATATAGTGCCAGTCAGATACCAGGAATATTGTGCCATTTATGCGCTTGAACATAAATGTGCGTTTATGGACATCACAGGTCACCCATTTGTAAATTGTATGGGTGGGAAAGAGAGATGCTATGGCAATACTTCTTCTAGTTGTATTCTTGTTGCACATTGGCCTTTATTCATCAATGTGACCATCAATTCATAGGATAATTACTGCACAAGGTACATTGGATTAATTTAATAATAGACCATTTACAAAGCTTTTTCCTATTTCTTTGTGAATGCATTCTGTTCAGTTAGTCTTTTTCGCATTGTATCTCTCACTTTATTACCGTTCTTTCATGCTGAAAGCAAGTAAAAAATACGAATTTCTTATTTTTCATATTTAGTTAAAACTTTTTATTATATTTACTTTTCGCGTAGCATTTCCTTACCTCTCAGCACTCGCCATGTAACATGGATGCATTTATTGAACCTGATCACTCAAGGGCGACAGGATTGTGCTTCTGTAGCTGCTGACTAGGTTCAGCTTTGCACCCAGTGGCACACTATAAGTAAAAATGGCTGGGAAAGCTGAATTTTAAAGACTGGGCCTATGCAACATTACTGACAGAAAATGGATCAAAATATTACTTCTTGAAAGAAGAATCATGTTGATGTTTGTGGTTGCTGATGGATATTATTACCGGTAATACATAAAAAATGTGGTCCATAAAGATTATACATTTTAATGAGTATTACTTTAAAACAAACACCAACAGTTCTAACGTATTTATTTTTGGATAATCCCTACAAACAACATAACATAGCACATGAAATGGTAATTATTAAACATTTACCCATTGACTCATTCTTATTATTTAAACAGACTTAACCTAAATAAAAAAACACTTAGGGTTCACCTAATGTTTACTGTTTGTCCTGGTCCAAAAAAATGAAACAATCTTCTACTCCAGCGCTGACATCTTATGTAACTCAACTGCGGCTCTGGCTCCCTCCTCTGCTTTATGTCTGGCTCCTCCCATTTCAATGTTATGCTTTCTAACTGTTCATATTACCATTGATATTTACATTCACAGGCAATACAACTTCATAATTGTTCCTAATCGCATTCCAATTTTCCATTTCCATTCCAAATATTTTCCTTCTTCAGATAATATATTATTAATACACAGAGTGAAGCATCAGCTTTAGAAAATGATTTCTCCCAGGTTTGTAGGATATTATGAACAATAGTTAAAAAGTTACATAAAACAAGGAGGAAAGGTCTTTCTTATGTAAAAAATGCATTTTAGATTTTAGTCTCTCTTTATTGTTGTAGAGTACTTTTATACTCCTTCACCTTGCAATACCCACAGAATGGAACAAACACAACACTATATAGCCTGCATTAAAGACAATGCTGTGATCCACTATTATTTCAATATTTCATCTTGCTCTATGTCATTCCAGGGTGTTTTATTTATACAATTTTATGATTGCAACATGATTAAATAGTGTGCCTCATTTTAAAAACGAATTAACAGTTTAATACAAATATATTGCAGACACAGAAGGAGAACTGTAATGTCCCTATGGTAAGGTATACTGTTCAAATAGTCTCCTATAGTTATATGGTTGTAAAAACATACAAACATAAAATTACAATTTAGTGTTTATTGAGAATTTCAAATATGAAAAAGGGGAAGGCTACAGAAAAATGAAAAGGGTTAATTAATGAATATATCAATATTTTATAATTACATCAGGTTTTGTAAAGTCATTTTCACATTCTTATTATTATTATAATATCACTGTAGTATATTTGTATACGTCTAAAAAACGTCTATACGTCTAAAAAATATATGTTTCATATATTATATAGAAACAATTTATTAACGGAAATTGTATTCCTTATCATTTAGTCTTTACATTTATTATCATACAATTTAAGAGGTACACAGGTAGGATAAAAAATAATAATTAAAAAAATAAACATTAGACACTATTCTAACTATATCTAATCTGTATATATATAATCTGTGTATATATTTCCATATGTGGTATATGACAGCTCTAAAAATATAAATTCGTTATGTTCTATAAGAATATTTTCTGTATTAAAATATGTTTTTATTAATATAATTAACAATTATAATAAAATTCAAAAAATACAATAATAATATTATGACTATTTATCTTATATTGTTATAAGTGGTTTAAATGTAGATGCTGTACACTTTTAATACACTTTAAAAAAAATCCTTGCTCATAATCATTGAGAATGCTTATTGAATATAAAAGTTGTTATAATAAATCATTTTTACTGGAACAATATTAACTTAGTTTTGTTATAATTTGGAATATTTTCAAAAATAGAAAAATATTATATTACTAGACAAGAACGATATATCTAAGTATGTTGTCAATACTATCTAAGCATCCTTGAAATATAAAAATAAGGTTAACATAACTAGCCAGAAGAGGGCAGACTTGTCATCCAATAATTTCTTTTAGCTGCATTCGTAGATCTGTTAACATCTTCTCAACACTCTCCTCCCCCTTGCTCATTGATTCCCCCTCCCATGTTTTCTCTGCCACACAAAGACCTCGGGTTGCAAAGAACGTATAGTGGGTGTTTTTTTTTATGCATAGATGGCTATTGTCTATTATGAGTGGATTAATGCCTAAACTACAGATTGATGGGATTATATGAGGACTCATATTTTTGATATCAGAAAAGAATTTGAGATATGGACTTCCGGATCTTAACAAAGGCTTGGAAATGGCAAGTAGTGTTTTCCTTACTACTCTATAGCTGGGGCTGGGTCTGTGGGCAGCTTCGTTATTCCGTCCGTGAAGAGTCAGATCCAGGGACAGTTGTGGGTAATATAGCTCAGGATCTGGGGATACACCTGGCAGATATCTCTAAACGAAGATTACATTTGGGATCTGATGGAAGCAGGAGACATTTTGCTGTGAATCAGGAAAGTGTTGCGCTGACTGTGAAAGAAAGGATTGATAGGGAGACTATTTGTGGATCGAGCCTTAGCTGCTTATTGCATGTCGAAATAATTGCAGAAAATCCTTTGGAGCTTTTTAACTTGGAAATTGAAATTTTGGACATAAATGACAATTCACCAATATTCACAAATGTTGATCATATCATAAAAATTACAGAATTAGTTGAAAGCCCTGGAGCTCGGTATTCTTTAGAAACGGCACAAGATCTTGATGTTGGGAACAATGGTGTAACCCAGTATAAGCTTAATCCCAACCCTTATTTTTCATTGTCAGTGAAGAATCGCAAAGATGGAACCCCTGTTCCAGAACTGGTGCTAGAAATGGCTCTTGATAGAGAAGAGAAAGCTGAGCACAGACTAATAATAACGGCTGTTGATGGGGGAGAACAGCCTAAGTCAGGATCCTGCCAAATAACTGTAATAGTCCTTGATATTAATGACAATGCACCAGTGTTTGAACAGTCAGGTTATAAAATAAATTTACTGGAAAATCAATTATTTGGATCAGTAGTTATAGACCTTAATGCTACTGATTCTGATGAGGGTTTGAATGGTGAACTTGAATATTTTTATGATCCCCATACCTCACCTTCTGTACAAGAGTTATTTGCCTTAAATCCACAAACTGGTGAAATTTATATCAATGGAGACCTTGATTTTGAAGAGTGTAGCTATTTTGAACTACTGATCAGGGCAAAAGACAAGGGAGTCCCTTCTCTAGGAGGGCGCTGCCTTATTCAAATTGAAATAGAAGATGTAAACGATAATCCCCCAGAAATTATTTTCACGTCTATGATAAATGAACTGCCTGAAAATATAGCTCTTGGAACTGCCATTGGTTTTCTTACTGTAAAAGATAAAGACTCCAGTAAGAATGGAGAGGTGCAGGTGGAAGTACATCCAAACCTCCCATTTAAGGTGAAACCTTTCAAAAATCATTACTCACTGGTCACAAGTGGACTTCTGGATCGAGAGAAGATTTCTCGGTATATTGTACAATTGACTGCCACTGATTTGGGTTCTCCACCTTTGTCCTCCCAATCTGAAATCATCCTCAGTGTTTCAGATGTTAATGATAACCCCCCAGTATTTCTCCACTCGGTGTATAATGCTTTCATAGAAGAAAACAATCATCCCGGCAGTTTATTGTGTACAGTTTCTGCATTTGATCAAGATGAAGGCATTAATTCTGAACTAACATTTTCTATAGTTGAAAGTCAAATAGATAGTTCTCCTGTCTTCTCATTTGTTTACATTAATCCCCAAAATGGCAATGTACATGCACAGCGCTCATTTGACTATGAACATGTTCAGGTTTTTCAGCTGACAGTTAGAGTGGAGGATTCTGGATTTCCTAAATTATTTTCCAATGTGACCGTCTTCATATTTGTTTTGGACACTAATGATAATTATCCTACAGTTCTCTATCCAGGACTTTCAGGAGAGCTTTTAACAAATGAGAAGATTCCGATGTCTGCATCTTCTGGCTACTTAGTCACAAAAGTATCTGCAGTGGATTTTGATTCTGGGCACAATGCTTGGTTAAACTTTAGTTTTATTGGCAATTATGAGTCTTCATTGTTTCACATATCTGCACATACAGGCGAAATAAGACTCCTCAGAAGTTTTCACGAGGCAGAAACTAATGAAAAAACAATTATTATATCAGTAAGTGACCATGGAGTCCCACCTTTGTCAACTACAGTCACCATCCTTGTAAATCTAGTGGATAGCCTTGTACAAGAACGTCCTAAATCCCAAGATTTTCCTATCAAGTCAAAACCTACATCTGACTTGACATTATACCTCATTATTTCTCTAGTGGCCATTAGCTTAGTTTCTCTGGTTACATTCATTATATTGTTAGTGAGATGTTTCAAGAAAGAAAATGAAGAAAACAACAACTGTTGTTTCCCAAATGGAGGCCCGTCCAAGCACTACGTAGACCAGTATAAGCCAACTCTTTATTTGAACACAGACGGAACCTTAAAATATATGGAAGTTAGAATGGTTCCACCAGAATCTCAAGGACAATGTTACCAAACCTGCTTCCCTCCAAATACAGACAACAATGATATCGCCTTCATGAAACCTCTAAATTTTGCTCAATTAAACAATTTAGTAAAAGATACAGATTCTTCCTCTGATGCAAGTTGGTTAAATGACACAAGTCAGGTGAGATCTATTTTTACTTTTTAAAAATCCATTATCCTTATGATGATGTGATAGCATATAAACATTATAATATATTTATATTTAATGGTGTATGACTATGGACATGTGTGATCTCTGTTCCCTGTACAGATGGTGCTGTTGTTACTAAATATTATTTAATATATGATTTCTCAGCAACTGGAGGATTGTTTTTTTTTTTTGTTAAGCTCATTTTAATTCTGCATGTTTATACCATTTATGTTATTACCGAGAAAATAAATTACCCCATGACTGTCAATACATCATTTTCTAACGCACAGATGCATAGCCTCTGTAATTTACATTTTTTTGCAAAATGTAAATGGCTCTTCGAAGCTCAGCATTTCTTTACAAGTCTTAAGCAAGATGAATGGATTTTAATAGACATCACTGATTTGGCTCAGAAATTTGTATACAAATATTTACAATGAAATAACTGTGTATTTTACGATGAACTTCCCGATGAACTTCCAAGGCTTGGACAGTGAAGCATCAGCTGCTTGCTTTAGGTGTATGAGAAAAGCAGGTTCCCTGTCTTTAAATATATCACTATGAGTTCATGACCTTATATTCAGTGCCTAATTTGCTCGATTATAAGACGAGGTTTTTTTCACAAATTTTTTTTCTGAAAAATCCCCCTCGTCTTATAATCGAGGTCGTCTTATAATCTGACCTCAAATCGAGGTCAGATTATAAGACATGGATCCAGGTCCCCAGCAGAGCTGCAGGGGACCTGGATCCCCCTCTCTAACAGCAGGGGATGTCTGCGCGATGAGCGCAGACTCCCCTGCTGCCACCCGGCACAACCGCCGGGGTTTCTATGAAGAAGCCGGGTACTTCCGGCTTCGTCACAGAAGTCCCGGCAGTCGTGCCGGGCGGCAGCAGGGGAGGTCTGCGCTCATCGCGCAGACATCCTCTGCTGCCCCACTAGCCACCAGGGTGAATCGGGCAGCTGGGGGAGGTCTGCACGATATGTGCAGACATCCTCCATGCTGCCCGACACCTCCGTCTATTATGACGGACCAGCTGTCCGTCATAATAGACGGAGGTGTTGGGCAGCATGGATTATGTCTGCACATATCGTGCAGACATCCCCTGGCTGCCCCCACTAGCCACCAGGGATTATGAAACAGGTAAGGGGGAGTGAGGGGGAACCAGAGCAACAAGGGGAGGGGGGGGGACCAGAGCAACAAGGGGAGGGAGGGAGGGGGGACCAGAGCAACGAGGGAGGGGGGAACCAGAGCAACAAGGGGAGGGAGGGGGAACAGAGACAAGGGGAGGGATGGGGGGAAGAGAGAAACAAGGTGGGGGGAAGAGACAAGGGGAGCGAGGGGGGAGACAAAAGGAGAGAGAGAAAGCTGGGGGCAAGGGAAAGAGGGAGACAGCATTGGCACATAAAAGGAAATAAAAACAAGAAATGCATTTTTTGATATCATAATTTTTTATTAAAAAAGCAATTTACATGTGAATATATACAAGTTGAACTTTTTTTCCTATAGGTTAGTCTTGTATTCAGGCTTTTAGTTTTTTTCCTAATGGAATATCCAAAGTTTGGGGGGTCGTCTTATAATCAGGGTCATCTTATAATCGAGCAAATACGGTATTTTAACATGAAGAATATTTACCATAATACATAGGAGATCCAGGTTTCTGCAATGTGTGACTAATGATAGTTTTTGAGTAACGAAACACTTTTTTTTTATTGACACCAGGTCAGTATCTAGGCACTAAAGTACATTTTAGTACATTTTATTTAATAAAACTGACCTTGATGTTATTTTTTTCTCATATTGAAATGTATTATTGTCAATGGACAATGTTCTAACCTGACAACGTCACGGTTATTTTATAGAATCATAATTATAACAGAAGGCACATTTATTTTTAAATACAATTACTGAACTAACATTAAATATTGTACATTTGCTGTTTGCTAGATAGATAATAAATGTATAGTACACCATTTACACATTTGTCATGTATTAATAATCTGATAAGATGAGGTTGTTTAAAAGGATTGTCTGGTGCCTAAAATGCATCTTACAAATATTAATGCATATTAATGTGCTTTCAAAGTACTTAAACATGCTTGTTTTACATTTTGCATTGCTTAAAATAAGAAATGCCGCTAGATGAAATTGTGAACAGCAGATTGCAAGAAGCGTAAAAAGTAAAAGTCTTTTTTTTTTGCTGCAGGAACTAATGAGAATAATTTCATTCAAATGAATGGGATATCCTGTTTCTCTATTGATGTCATCAGGCAATGTGTTGCACTGTTAAGAGATCATACTGTGTAAAAGAGCAAGTTTATCACGGTCCACCCAATCTATTCTATTCCAGCAGCACAGGAAGTGACTTAATGAAACAAAACTTTATATGCTCAGTGTCTATCAAATCAGTGCTGCCGCACCTGCAGTAAACATGCAGAGTAATAACTGGGGGAAGGCTTGAGTCAAATATTAAAAATTTGATTTATGCAGAATGCCTGCATCAAATCACACTGGAAAAAGCTTGTGTACTATACAAGCAATAATCTGCATCTTGCACCAAAGTCAGTTTTGGGACTAGACTGTCCCTTTAACATAAGTATGTGATTGTGTATGAGTGTGTGAGACTGTGAGTGGGAGATTCTGTGTATGAGAATGTGTGACCGTGTTTGTCTGTGTACTGTGGGGTCTATTCACTTAAATACTGAAATGGTGATGTTGCTGCTATGAAGAAATTGGTTCAATGTATTTTGAGATGTAGCATTTAGTTGAATAATGCATTTCTATGACTATATTCAAGGAAATGTATTGCTAAGATATGTTATGATAAAAATTGAGTTACATTTAAATGTATGCACCTATACACACAGGTCAGGAAATTAATTATCCTGCAAAACATCTCTTTTTCATGATAATCTACTGGTAATTGATCTGTCTACATTCAGTGACACTCATTTGACACTGACTTCAGCTGGACGTGGCGTAACTCCATGTATGTATGATATTCCAGCCTTTCTAAGAGAAATAGGTGTACAGCACACAGATAATAAAACTCCTAGAATTAGATTATCACATAAAATTAGATTGATTACTGAAATCAGTCATCTAACTCTGATGTCTCTCCTTAGTAGCTGATAGCTGATGATCTACTGTATGTAATTTAGTCAGCTGTTTTGTAATGCATTTTGGTAAAATGTATTTCAAGTGTGGAAAAAATAGCAATTTCTGTTTTTTACACTTCACCGTCTCCTATATACAAACCTCCCAAGTGTCCCTATATAGGCAGAACAGTCCCGATTTTGCACCCAAAACTTTCCTTCTCTTTTGTCCATCTTTTCTGGGAGCTCAGAATTTTTGTTTGCATAACTGTATTGCAGAGCTCCACAGCAGTAAGATTCTTAAAAAATTGTGTTTCAACTGCAGTGAGTGTTTTTTATATTAATTTATTTAAACACAATACAGTATTCTTATTCTAAATGTCATCAAATTACATAAATAGTTTCCATAAAGTCACTGAAAATGTTTCAACAAAGCCTGACTCATAGCTACACCTTCATCAACTCCCACAATAATAAACCAGTCCCTCTTTGGCCATTTGAAATGTTGGGAGATATTGCGAATACAGTTTGGCTAAATAAGCAGTTTTGTCCAGGTACATATAGCTTAGTTAGCTTAGCTTTGTTTTGATGTAAATAATCAGACTACAGGCTGTCTGACACTAATTTATGTAGTTCATACTTCTAGGAACAAAATATACAATCTGTATACATATTGTATCTGAGTCAAAGTCAAATGAGGTTATAATGTACATAGATTGTGCAAACATTTAAATTCCAGAAACGGATTACAAACGAAACTGAGCGCGAGTAAAGTAACTATAAACTGAAAGTGTGTGTGTGCTCTTTTGTAGCATCTATTTTTCTATGTTGTTTATTAAAAGTCACTACTCAAAAAAACATGTCTTTTCAAATGTAATTTATTTCCCATAGACTTAAGTATATTATTTTTATTTATAATCTCTAAATAAATTATTCTTCTTAATTATTTATTTATATTTTATTGAATTTTTTAGGGATACACAAAAGAAATGGGGATGGGGAAACCTGTAAATTAAGGTATTCAAATTTAATTAGATTGTTTATCTTGTACCAATTATGTATGATCATAGAACATACAAATTGTTGGTCCGTTGTCCTAATTATGCTGGTTAAAACAAAGGTTTTGTATAATATTGTGAATTATATTGCAGCAAATATTATATTTAAAACGATCTGAAAATCAGGAGTAGGTGTCCATTTGCTCCAAAATTTTATAGGATTCATTAAATCTGTATCATTACTGTTCTCATAAAACTGGGTCAAACTGGCAGTATAAGTTAAACAGAAAACCATTGGTAGGGAAAAGCTGGCATTTATATATTTGATGCAGTTCTTTTTTATTATTCATTTTACTTTAGTAATTTAAAACATTTTTTTTTAAACAGTACATGCATAATAACTATGAAAAGTAAACATGTAAGCACTTTATTTAGTCTCAATATTTTTAATAGCTGAGTTAGTATTAAATGTTAAAACATTTTGGTGACATTGTTGACTTATTTTTTCTATTGTAAGTTAACCAACTGTGGTTTAAGGGTGCTGATTTGTTAACTTATAGAAACAACACATTTCGCTTTTAATTTTAATATTATAATTATATTGTCTTAGTTAAGATAATAGATTTTACATAGTTTTATTTATTGTATATGTCTATAATATAAGTACATCTCTATGTATTATACATACCTCTCTATCAGGATATTTTCTAAAATATATTTGTGCCAGGCTAATGTAATTAAATACATTTTACTAGTAAATAAGCAACCGGGGACAAAAGATTTCACAAATATTGGTAATTTATCAGACCATAAAATTATTTCCAATATAGCAAATTAATAGTTTAAACCATATAGAATTTTCAGAATTAAGTGAGAAAATGAATTAATGGTGTTTGTCCAGAAGAGGGCGATCCTATCATCCAATCATTTCTTTAGCTACACAAGAGGATCTGTTTGTGTCGTCTCTTCATTCTCTGGCTGAATGAATCGCCCTCCCATTTTTTCCTCTGACACACAAAGAAGAGCTGGTATACGGAAGAAAATTCTGTGGATTTTTAAAGCAAGAGATGTTTTTTCATTCAAAGGATGTATATATAAACTACAGATTTGTGGGATTATAAAGAGAACTGGTTTGGTGTCATAAAGGATTTAAGATATGGACTTCCCGACATTCACAAAGGTTTGGCAATGGCAAGTAGTATATTTTTTTTCTCTTTGTAGTTGGGGTTGGGTTTCGGGGCAGCTTCGCTATTCGATTGCTGAAGAGTCAGAAACAGGGACAGTTGTGGGAAATATAGCTCAAGATTTAGGACTGAATCTGGCAGATCTATCTAATCGAAGACTGCATTTGGGATCTGAGGAAAGCGGAAGACATTTTGCTGTGAGTCAGGGAAGCAAAGCTTTGATTGTGAAAGAAAGGATCGATAGAGAGAATATTTGTGGATCAAGCATTAGCTGCATATTGCACATAGAGTTAATAGCAGAAAACCCTTTGGAGCTTATCAGCCTTGAAATTGATATTTTGGACATAAATGATAATTCCCCAGTTTTTCCAAATGCTGATCGAATTATACAAATTACAGAGATATTTGCAAGTCCCGGTGTTCGATTTCCTTTAGAGATTGCAGAGGACCCAGATGTGGGCACCAATGGTGTTAGCCAGTATATAATGAACTCAAGCCCATATTTTTCATTGTCTGTAAAGAATCGGAAAGATGGAACTCTCATTCCTGAACTGGTTCTGGAAAGGGCTCTCGACAGAGAAGAGAAAATGGAACATAAGCTTATCCTCACTGCTGTCGATGGTGGTGAACAGCCTAGATCAGGCACATGTCAAATAACTGTGATCGTGTTAGATTTTAATGACAATGCTCCAGTATTTGACCAACCAGTTTATAAAATCAAATTATTGGAAAATCCAAATATTAAAACAGTTTTAATGATACTTAATGCCACAGATTTGGATGATGGTATCAATGGGAAAATTAAATATTATTTTGATGAACACACTTCTAGGAGTGCAAAGGAATTATTTAGTTTAAATGCTGAAACAGGTGAAATATATACCAAGGGAGCTGTTGATTTTGAAGACTCCCATTTTTATGAATTATCTGTTAGAGCAAAAGACAATGGGATTCCTGAACTGAAAGGACACTGTCTCATTCAGATTGAAGTGGAAGATGTGAATGACAACCCCCCTGATATTCGATTTACTTCCACATCAGATAGTGTGCCTGAAAATGCAGCACTGGAAACAGCTGTTGGGTTTTTCACTGTGAAAGATAGAGATTCTGGTAAAAATGGAGAGATAAAAATACTAGTTTTTCCCAATCTGCCATTTAAAGTTAAACCTTTTAAAAAGGGCTATTCTTTGGTAACTTGTGAATTGCTGGACAGAGAGAAGACATCTCAGTACACCATTCAACTGACTGCCACTGATATGGGTTCACCACCTTTGTCCACACAGACTACAATCACCCTTACTGTTTCTGACATTAATGATAATGCCCCATTATTCACTCAGGCTGTGTATAATGCTTTCATAAACGAAAACAATGAACCTGGCAGTTTGTTATGCACAGTGTCTGCCTTTGATCTAGATGAAGGAGTTAATTCAGATTTAGTATACTCGGTAGTTGACAGTAAAGTAGATAATTATCCCATCTCTTCATTTTTATACATCAACCCAAGCAAGGGTAACGTATATGCCCAACGTTCCTTTGACTATGAGAACTTTCAGGTTTTTCCAATAATGGTAAGGGTGGAGGACTCTGGATTTCCTAAACTATTTTCTAATGTTACAGTTTTTATATTTGTGCTGGATGTAAATGATAACTATCCCACAGTATTATATCCAGAATACACCAGAGAGCTAGTGGCTGAAGAAAATGTTCCAAGGTCTGCATCACTTGGTTACCTAGTGACCAAATTATCCGCAGTGGATTTAGACTCTGGTCGGAATGCATGGCTACTGTTCACTGTTGTTGGAGCCACAGATACTACTCTATTTCAAGTATCTGCCCACACAGGGGAAGTGAGAACCATACGAGCTTTAACTGAGCTGGATAACACAGGACAACAGCTTATCATTTCAATAAGTGACCATGGGGATCCATCTTTGTCTACTACGGTCACCATTAATGTGAATATTATGGACAGCATTGCTCAAGAAAGTCCCAAATCAGGGGAATTTATTATAAATTCAAAACCCACATCGGATTTGACGTTATATTTGATCATCTCTCTTGTGGCCATTAGCTTGGTTTCAATCATTACATTCATCATTTTGTTGGTGAGATGTTTAAGAAAAGACGACTATGATGATAATGGTTTAAGCTGCTGTTTTGGAAACAGATCAATCTCTAAGCCTTTCACAGAACAATACCAGCCTACTCTTTATCTAAACACCGACGGCACTTTAAAATATATGGAAGTAAGGATGGTTCCACCAGAATCTCAAGGACAATGTTACCAAACCTGCTTTCCACAAACGACAGAAAGAGCCGAGTTAAGTTTTCAGAAGCCTGTTAGTTCTATATTAAACAGTGTGGTGACTGAAACAGATGCCTCATCTGATGCAAACTGGATGAATGAGTCAAACCAGGTGAGAAAACATCTGGCAATAGTCTTCTAAGATGTCAAAGTTGTAGAATCTCTAAAATTCAAATGCTTGATAAATGAATGTCTTCGATCTTTAAATTATTTTCCTACTATCTAATTCTATATTTCTAAACAGTTGCAGAGTATTTTCTTTTGAAATGTTGTTCATATAAATTTAACTTTTGCTTTAAAATTTTGAAACAAAAACAGTTAATCTTAGTGACTGGGTTAGCTTGTAAGATCTAGACCATTGTTCTTACAAATTAACATTGCTGATTGTTTATATCATTTGATTTCTGTATGATTTTATAATATGGGAAGTGGTTGCATTTCTTTTAATGCGAAAGGGACTACCCCCAAGAATGGGAATAGAAAGGAGGGCAGGAAACAACAGTTTGATCTTTTCTGGATTGGATTGTGTATAGGTATACTACACTATACCTTGAAGAAGCGAGAAAAAGTGTAAATACAGAATAAAATCTGTGAATACACTCAATACATTCCCAAATATCCAAAAGAAGAGAGACAATAAGACTAAATAAAATGTAAGCACTTGTGTGAATAAAACACTTAAATATAGTGCAATATAAGTACTTGGAATAAAGTGCAATATAGACTAAAAAAAGTAGTGGAAAAATGATAAATATCAATGTGGCAAATCTAACAATAAATATAAACTGATAATAGAACAAATGTAAATATTACAATATCATGCAATAAAATGATACAAAATAAATAAAGTCCAAAAATAGTCTTCAATAGCTTGCTCCAAAAGAATGTGTAACCTGAAAGAAAATAAAACAAAAAATAGTGTGTACCATAAAAATAGGTTTAATAGCGCATAAAAAAAGTAACTTACAAGATACAGTGGAAAATAAGCCGAATAGCGAAAAATGAACTGCCAATGTGCAGCCTTCTCTCTTCAAACGAAGCGCTGGTGGTGATATGCCGGCCGGACTAGTCACCGTGTAGATGGAAGGAGGTAGCGGAGTTGAAGAAGAGGCTTGGAGTTCATGAAACGCTTAAAACACTCCCACCCAAGGGGAGCAAGCTATTGAAGACTATTTTTGGACTTTATTTATTTTGTATCATTTTATTGTATGATATTGTAATATTTACATTTGTTCTATTATCAGTTTATATTTATTGTTAGATTTGCCACATTGATATTTATCATTTTTCCACTACTTTTTTTAGTCTATATTGCACTTTATTCCAAGTACTTATATTGCACTATATTTAAGTGTTTTATTCACACAAGTGCTTACATTTTATTTAATCTTATTGTCTCTCTTCTTTTGGATATTTGGGAATGTATTGAGTGTATTCACAGATTTTATTCTGTATTTACACTTTTTCTCGCATTTCTTTTAACATTGCAAAAATAATGCAGGAGATATTAGTTTGTTTCTACAACCTTTATGCGGATATAATGTATGTTGCTTATGTATGTCTGTATCTTTACTATGTACTATTAGATTGAAATTATTAAATCCCAATCTTTTCTTTATATTTTTTATTTTTCCAAACCTGAAAAATAATGGTTGTAGATTAGTTTTAAGCACAGTCATTTTTGATCAGTACATCTGCTTGGCAGTAGAGAGCAATTCTCTATTAATTGTTTTGCACAGAGCAATTATGACACATGGAAGTGTTTCCTTTAAATTAGCAGTAAGATCTTATGGTCATTTTATGCCCTTTTAATTTTTGGAAGTTCCATTAATTAACTTTTACATTCTTGAATATTAAAGGACTGCACAGTGAAAACTGGCACAACAAGTTTGCAATCTATTGGGATTTTATCCACAACCATTAGCCATTTTGTTTTCTTAGTGGTAATGAGCTAATTATATAATTATGTGCAATTATCTACCATTCACCTAATTCATATGTTGTAGCACTATTACATCACTGAATTCCTAATATAAATAAAGACAATTAATTCTAGAGCCACACAATTTAGTAGTACTTATTTAGAGAGTGTTTCGCTAGGAAGAGTACATCACAATTCCTCTCAGTCTCAAGTATAATAACTTTTGAGATTTTCAAATTTTAAGGCATGAATTTCCAGGGATTCAACCCCTTCATGATGCTAGGACGTTCTATGCCGTCCAATTTTCTGGTTCCAAAAAGACGCTAGGGCAGCATAGGACGTCCTGCATTTAAAAGCTCCCCGCAATGAGCTGTACTCGGATCCCGTTTCAGGGACTTGCAGCGGGATTTCACCTATCAGATGAGGCCACTTTGAGTGGCCTCATATTCACAGGAAAAATGTAGCCAACGTTCAAAGTGAGCACTGGCTACATTTTACTAAATCGTGTAGCACCTAATTTTTCTCCAGGGACCCGCAGTGTCTATTAAGACCCTGATCTGATCTCTGAAACTGTGTCACTTGCTACCGTGATCAAGGCCAGAATCAAAAAATTGCGTTTTACTGCTTGCGTCTTCTGGGATGCAAGCGCCATGTCTCACCATGTGGGGTTAGATAACACATGTACTACAGCAGTACAAAATACTATCAACATGTCACATTTGTAAATATATGCTTTAACTGTAATGTGAATTACCAGACTTTTAGAGTCTGATGATTGAGCATGTATTACAGGTATGCTTTTCAATCTGTAGAGATACAGGATGACTTTAGTGATTACCAAGATTAACTCAATACCCCAGTTATTCTGCAGTTTGGGATTACAAGAGAACTGTCCACTTTTGTGCTTCTACATTGTTTCTACTAGAATGTAGTGTTCACTTATATACATTATGGCAGTTTGTCACAGCTGGTGTGTAGATTTTGTAGATTAAAAATGTCTGCATGTATACTTAGATTGCGTGCTGTTCCTCGTGTCGAGGGACCATGTGCTAGTATTAAAAAATAAATTGTTCTGAATGAGGTTAGGGTGGCATTTTGCCGTCCTCATTAAAGTGCTTTTTGTTCAGACTCTGATTGTTGAGCAATAATACAAAATACAAAAGCGATGCTAAACAGTTTGAATCAACCGTATTCAACTAAAGCATATATTTATAGGTGTTATGAGAATATTAGTTATGTCAAGTGGCCGGTACTTTGCTGTCAAATGGGCAACAGGACATGCTGGATGCGCTTACTTATGGTGCAAATAAGTTAAATGGATGTGCTATCCTATCTATGAATGTTAGTACATAGGGAAATATTATGACTTGCTATAACACATGAATTTGTATTCAGTATTATTAATATATTTAAAGTGTTTTCCTTCAAATGGGGACTCGAAGAGCTTTAGAACATGCTCTCATACTGAATTTGCACCTGATAATACATGCTTTTTCTTATGAATCTCAGAAGAATGAGGAGCTGACTTAACCATGCTGGCAATCAAGCCTGCAACATGAACTTTAAACAGGTACTTGAGTTGGAGCTTTAGCAAAAGAGATATTTCAAGTGCCCATGAGAATAAGTGACAAAAGAAACAAAATTAGTATATGTATATATATATATATATATATATACATACATTTATACTGTACACAATTTAACAAAAATAGAATTGAAAACAAACATATTATACATAACCTAGTACAATATTTTTAAAAACTATTTACTATTTAAAAGTACACTTTTGATGTAAATATAAGGATATAACAATTTTTTTTATAACAATGTTTCAAACATGATCTTTAGCACATGATTCTGCTTGGTACTCTTAATACTAAATAACATTTGAACATAAGTGATGTGAACTCAAATTGACCACCAGAGGGCAACCTTGCCATCCAATCATTTCTTTAACTGCAGCAGTAGATCTGCTCATGTAATCCATTTATTCCCCTCCCCTTGACTCAGTGATTCACCCTCCCATCTTCCACTGACACACAAAAGAAGAGCTGCCATTCTAGTGAAAATCCCGTGGATGTTTTCATTGCGTTAGAAATACATCATCATAAAGGATTTACCTATGCAATACAGACTCATGGGATTGTAAAAGGGTCATTTTTGCATATTAGAAAGGATTTAAGATATGGACTTCCAGAGCTTCACAAAGGCTTGGAAACGGCAAGTAGTGTTTTCCTTATTACTCTGTAGCTGGGGTTGGGTTACTGGGCAGCTTCGTTACTCGATTCGAGAAGAGTCAGATCCAGGGACAGTTGTGGGGAATATAGCTCAGGATCTGGGGATACATCTGGCAGATATCTCTAAGCGAAGACTGCATTTGGGATCTGAGGAAAGAAGGAGATATTTTTATGTGAATCAGGGAAATGGAGATCTGAATGTGAAAGAAAGAATTGATAGGGAGAATCTGTGTGGATCCAGCATTAGCTGTGTGTTACATATAGAAATCATTGCAGAAAATCCTTTAGAGCTTTTCAGTCTGGAAATTGAGGTTCTGGATGTAAATGACAATGCACCTATTTTCCCAACTGCTGATCGTATTGTAAAAATTACAGAGATATTTGCAAGCCCTGGAGTTCGATTTCCTTTGGGAACAGCCCAAGATATGGATATTGGTTCTAATGGTATCAGCAAGTATAAGATTAACACCAATCCGTATTTTTCATTGTCTTCAAAGACTCGCAAGGATGGCACTCTAATTCCAGAATTGGTTCTAGAAAAGGCTCTTGATAGAGAAGAAACACAAAAACATATCCTTGTTCTTACAGCTTATGATGGAGGTGAACAGCCCAGATCAGGATCTACTCAGATAACAGTTATTGTTTTGGATATTAATGACAATCCCCCATTATTTGAACAATCAACTTACAAAATTAAATTACTAGAAAATGTTCCTTCAAAAACTGTTATAATTGATCTAAATGCCACAGATTTAGATGAGGGGCCAAATGGAGAGATAGAATATTATTTTGATGACTACACTTTGGATTCCGCAAAGGAGATTTTTGGTTTGAATCCAGACACAGGTGAAATTTATCTCAAGGGAGCTGTGGATTTTGAAGAATCCAATTTCTATGAATTATCAGTCAGGGGAAAGGACAAAGGTGTTCCTGAACTAGAAGGACACTGCCTTATCCAGATTGAAGTAGACGATGTTAATGACAACTCCCCTGAAATTCAATTTACGTCCATGCCTAATGCAGTGCCTGAAAATGCAGCTTTAGAGACTGCTGTTGTTCATTTTACCGTAAGAGATAATGATTCTAATCATAATGGCGAGGTAAAAATAGAGATTGCACCAAATCTGCCATTTACAGTGAAAGCATTAAAAAATCACTATGCATTGGTGACCAATGGAATTTTAGACAGAGAGAAGATTTCTTTATATACTATTCAATTAACTGCCACTGATTTGGGTTCACCACCACTGTCCACACAAACATCAGTCACTTTTAATGTTTCTGACATTAATGATAACCCTCCAGTATTCATCCAACCTGTTTATAATGCTTTCATTAAAGAAAACAATGACCCGGGTAGTTTATTATGTATGGTATCTGCTTTTGATCCAGATGAAGGTATTAATTCGGAATTAATTTACTCTATAGCCGAAAGCCAGATAGATGGTTCGTCAGTTTCTTCTTTTGTTTATATCAACCCAAATAATGGTAACATACATGCCCAACGGTCATTTGATTTTGAGCACACTCAAGTGCTCAGAATAATTGCAAGAGTGGAGGATTCTGGAACTCCAAAATTATATTCCAATGTTACAGTCTTTGTGTTTGTGCTGGATGCCAATGACAACTTCCCCACTGTTTTGAATTCAGTTGAATCCAGTGGCCTAACCACAATTGAAAAGATCCCAAGATCTGCGTCTGCAGAATATTTAGTCTCCAAAATATCGGCAGTGGATTTTGACTCTGGGCACAATGCCTGGCTGCACTTTAAGTTTATTGCCGATACCGCATCCAGTTTATTCAAGGTGAATGAAAGAACAGGGGAAATTAGAACTCTTAGAGGTGTGCAAGAAACTGATAATACAGAACAGTCACTTGTGCTTTTGGTGAGCGACCACGGAGATCCATCATTGTCAACTACAGTCACCATACTTGTCCAGATACTAGAAAATATTCAAAAAGAAATACCCACTTCAAACAATTTCCTATCAAATTCAAAACCCACATCAGATCTGACTTTATACCTAATTATCTCTCTTGTGGCCATAAGCTTAGTCTCACTAGTCACATTTATCATATTATTTGTTAAATGTCTAAGAAGAGAAGGTGATTACAATAGTGCTAGCTGTTGTTTTCTAAGCAGAACACAGTCCAAGTCCTATAGTGAACAGTACCAGCCAACACTCTACCTGAATACAGATGGGACCTTAAAATACATGGAGGTGAGGATGGTGCCCACAGAGCCCCAAGGCCAGTGCTATAAAACATGTCTCCCCGCTGTACCAGAGAAATGTGATTTCTCCCTATTAAAGGCTACAAATACTCAACAGCTGAACTACATGTTCAATGGCTCAGATCCCTCATCTGATACAAGTCTAATAAATGAGCAAGACCAGGTGAGAAACAATTATATTAAATGTTATAAAAATGCAACATGTAAGGATTATTATTGTGCTGATTGTGTTGTCATTTTAAGTGACAGAGGAATAAAATATTTGTGTGTGCCTTTGTAAGTCCATTTTTATATTATTTATTATATGATAACATGCAGATTGTATGTGTCTTCTTCATTTAGAAATATGCACTTTTTAAAGCAGTATTATCCATGAATGTCAATACCAAATTAATGAAACACCAAACATATTTGGACAATTTAATGTCAGAGAGCATCATTTAAGATAAGATAGTGTTGCATGAAAACATGTGTTGTTGTTATTGTACTACATGCTTTCTATCTATACATTGGCTTTGTGCATGGGTCATTGATAAGAGGAGTATCTCCTCCTTAAAAGTAGGTGTGCTCAGCTTATTGGACTGCACACCAGTCACTTGGCAGCCTGGAAGCTGCCAAGTAAAACTTCCAAAGAAAGTTGAGTCACTTTAAACATGTTTAAAGAGTGCTACCTGGGAAGATTTTTCAAAAGTCATTTTAATTAGACAGACGTACATTTCTATCTGACTAAGCATTTTTAATGCATTTTAGCTATTAATCATTATGCATCGTTAAAGTACTTATTGTTCTAAATAACAGAAGAATAAAATATTCAGTAAGAGGACTTGATAGCTAATGAAGTCAGTGTGGGTCCAAGATTGACATTAAACTCTTGGTGCTTGTATTATGTGTTTTTATATTGGCATGACCACTCACGTATAATATGGAGAATATCATAAACGATAAGATGACTGTGATTTCAATTGTGGCAATGCGGGTGTTATAGGTCCTATTTGTGTTATTGTTTCTTTTGTATAATGCATTCCATAACAAATGACTCAAGCAATAGAAAAGAAAGCTTGGCCAAGCTGGTGGCATGGTTCTGCATGTTAATGCATCACTTGAAACTGTTCCTTCCTACGTATTGATGGTTTGATTCCTAGTGGTGTTTAAAATGACTACCATTAAATAAGGTAAAATACCATGATGCACTTGAAAAAAAGAGAGAATACTGTTGTTATTATTAGCAAACATTCACTTTCATAGCCATCATTCTGCATTGAACATACCTGATGACATTCGAAACAGACCCATGATAGTAGTGGTGGAGAGAGTCATTGAATACAACCAATTTTTTTTTATATATCCAAGTATATATATATTTTTTTATCATAATTTATTTATTAATTTTTATATATATTTATATATATATATATATATATATATATATATATATATATATATATATAAAGCCAATCATACAAAAGATTATACATATATTTTACAGAGACTAACATTATATCCAAGTATATTAACCCCTGCCTGACACGTCCTGCGGTGAAACGAGCGTTTTTCGCAGTCAACGATCGCAAAAAATGCTCTTACGGTGCTGCTCTATGCCTCAATGTCGAGACAATAGCCAGCACTGAAATTCCAGCTCTGGGGCACCAATGATCGCCCCACGGAGTGATCGTGTTCGACATATTGCCAGAGCAGCATGTCCCCTCTAGTGGTCAGAGCTTCGGAAGTGAAACAAAATTCACTTCCGACGCTCTGAATATGTTGCTTGACTGCCCCCAGAGGAAGTCAGCAACATTTCAATGAAAAAAAAAAGACTTAATTAGCATAGGGGATAGAGTTGGGGTTAAATGTAGGGTTTGGGTTGGGGTCAAAAAGGACAATATGGACTTGACATTGCAATGAAAAAAAAAGACTTAATTAGCTTAAATCTAGGGTTAGGGTTATTATAGAAGCTAGGGTTACAATTAAATAAGGGTTAGCATAAGGGATAGGGTTACAATTAAATTAAAATATATTACGGGTTAGCATAAGGGATAGAGTTTGGGTTAAATTTAGGGTTCGGGTTGGGGTCAAAAAGGACAATATAAGAAAATTTTGCCCCATAACTCACAAAAAAATGCAGAAAAACATGGAAACAAGCATATTTCTGAACTCGTGACAACAATTAGAAACTATTTAGATGGAATCTTTTTTAATGATTGTATTTATATATTTATATTTTAGGTCAACGTTCTCAAAAGTGTTTTTTTTCATCATATTTGAATAAAAAAAAATTTTTTTAGTAAGTTATAAGATATAATGAACATAATGGCATCTAATGAAAGCCCTACTTATAACGATAAAAACAAAATATAATTTGTGTGGGTACAGTATGTGAGAAAGAAGAAAATTACAGCTAAACACAAACACCCCAGAAATGAAAAAAAAAAACAGCTCTTGTCAACAAGGGAAAGTCAAGGTCAAAATGTCTGGTCACTCAGGGGTTAAACCCTATGATTTTATTTATACAATTTGTTTGGAATCAAGATTATTATTTGCAGTTCTCCTATAATTCTATTTAATATGTTATGTGTTTTACTGAAATCAGTTATTAAGCTACAGAAAGGTCATAAAATTAGAGTGAGAATTCGAGGTTTCCATTCATAATGTTTAATAACATAAAAAACAATAAGCAGTTTTAAAAGGCAGTTTTAATAATGCTCTATATTTTGGTAGCTATAACAAAAAAATTTTTTACGTGTGTGCATTTGTTTGTTATAAAACAGCTTAGCCTGCAGCAGCATCTATATTATTATCGCCTTGACCGTCTTATACAATCAAGTTTTTCACTACTGTGGTGAATGTTTAAATGTCCATTATCATCATTTCCCTTTATTTTTGGGAAAATAATTTATAATATTTTCCATCGTTTTGCTTATACATAGAAGTCAAATCATTTTCTGTACTTTCTGTAAATGTGTACATAGGTATAGTTGAAATGCCTAGGCCACTCTGCTCTGTGACTAGTGGTTAAATCAGTGCTATAATAGGTGTGCTTTTATGTATTTAGAATAGACCTTCCCAAATTCCATTGAACAACTAAATATACATATGTTGAATTCTGTATAGACCAACACCAATAAATAGAAGAAATGGAAAATAGAAAAAAAGGGAGAAACAAACTGCTAAAACCTACAAAAAGGGTCATCCCCATGTCCCAAGGAGAGTAAGATAGAATTGAAGAAAAATTGTTGATACTGCTAAAGAGTAAAAAGATATATGGCTAAAAGACCGGAATTGTGTTAATACAAATATATAATATATAATAAGGTATTTTAACAAAACAGTACATAAAATATCATATATAAACATCCAGCACATATAAAACGTGCTTGTAGTGTGTCCAGGCCACCTGATGAGGTTTTTCAACAGGCTTCTTAACCCCTTGACGACAAAGGACGTGCCAGGCACGTCCTGGGAGAAACTCCCTTAAAGACAAAGGATGTGCCTGGCACGTCCTGCAGTGAATGAAGCGGTTTTCGCGATCAACGATCGCGAAAACCGCTTTAACAGTGCTGGTCTATTGCCTCGACATCGAGGCAATAGCCAGCACCCGAAATTTCTATTTTGGGACCCCCACGATCGCCCCACGGAGCGATCGTGGGGAGCCATATTGACGGAGCATGCTGCTCCGTCAATATGGCTAAGCCCTCTGCCGGTCTGAGCTTCGGAAGTGAAAGTAACTTCACTTCCGTCGCTCTGAATATGCTACTTGACTGCCCCTAGTGGTAGTTTAGTAGCATTGCAATGGAAAATATTTAAAATACATATTTAATTAATTAAAAACAGGTTATTTAGCTATATTAGCCTATAGGGTTAAAATTAAATATTTTTTAGCATAAGGGATAGGGTTAAAATTAAATTAAAGTTAAAAAATATTAAGGGATATAATAAGGATTAGAGTTGGGGTTAAATTTAGTGTTAGAGTTAAATTTTGGGTTCGGGTTGGGGTCAAAAGGTCAATATAGGAAAAAACCATAAAACACTTTTTTTGGTTTTTGCCCCATAACTCGCAAAAAATACCGAAAAATATGGAAACATGCATATTTTAGAAACTATTTAGATGGGGTCTTTTTTAATGATTTTATTTGTATAAATTATATTTTAGGTCAAAGTTAGAAAAAGTGGGTTTTTTTAAATTTTTCATCATATTTTATGATTTTTTTTGTAGTAAATTATAAGATATGATGAACATAATGGTATCTAATGAAAGCCCTTCTTATGACGATAAAAACAACATATAATTTGTGTGGGTACTGTATGTGAGAAAGAAAAAAATTACAGCTAAACACAAACACCCTAGAAATGTCAAAACAGCCATTGTCACCAAGGGAAAGTCAAGGTGAAAATGTCTTGTCACTAAAGGGTTAAGAGGTGGAGTATAAACAATACAAACAAAACCCTAGAGAGAAAGAGAACGATAGAAAAGCGAGAAGACATGGATCAGACAGAAAATGGGCAAGTTTATATAGTTCTTCTAATCAAAATATTCTGAGGTACTACTACATCACTTTGGAAAATTATACAGTGTATCATAACAAATTGATTACATTTGGGACAACTGAATATGTACATTTTGCTTGTTATAATGTCTAATGTGTTTAAATGACTGGCTATGTACTCAGTAACTTATCTAATGCCTAATTATGGCATTTTAAATAATATACCATGTCTAAGTATAAAGTTCGTATTTATAAAGAATCAATTTTAAACAATATGTATTTTATGTTTGGTAAATATATAAATCCTTTTTTATTATAATATATTTGTTCTACAAATGATTTTTAATTTTCATATTTATAAAATAAAGTAGCACATTCTTAGTATCCGTATTATGATTGATACAAGTATGTGATCAGTATTATAATTAATCTTTATGTTAGTTTAGCAGTTTTCTTGCTTTTAGTGGAATGTTTGAAATTAACACTAATGGCCAGTAGAGGGCGATCCTGTCATCCAATCATTTCTTTAGTTGCACAAATAGATCTGCACATATCATCTCTCCATTCTCCTCCCCCTGGCTCAGTGAATCACCCTCCCATCTTGTTTTTCTGACACACAAAGGAGAGCTAATGTTCTGATGAAAATTGTGTGCCTGGTTTTGATCTCCTGGATTGCATTTTTTATACGATCAAAGAATGAAAATCTAATCCACAGATTTATGGGATTATAAATTGTCTATATGACACCACTTTTCAAGGATTGGATTTAAGATATGGACCTCCAAACATCTATACAGGCTTGGAAATGGCAAGTAGTGTGTATATTTTTCCTTTGTAACTGTGGCTGCGTCTCTGGCCAGCTTCGTTATTCTGTTCTAGAAGAGTCAGCTCCAGGAACACTGGTAGGAAACATAGCTCAGGACCTGAGGCTCAAACCTGGAGACATATCTAAACGCAAGCTAAATTTGGGGTCAGAGGAAAACAACAAATATTTTTCCTTGAATAGGGCTAATGGAATTTTGACTGTAATTGAAAGGATTGATAGAGAAAGCTTGTGTGGGTCAATGTCTAGCTGTTTATTGTATGTAAAATTAGATACAGAAAATCCTTTGGAGCAATTTAGTTTGGAAATAGAGATTCTGGATATCAATGATAATCCACCCACTTTTTCCACCAGTAATCGTATTATTAAAATTACAGAGCTGGTAACAAGCCCTGGTGCTCGATTTGCTTTAGAGATTGCACAGGATTTAGATGTTGGGATAAACAGTATCAGCCAGTATGCATTGAACGCAAACCCTTATTTTTCATTGTCTGTGAAGAATCGGAAAGATGGAACACTGATTCCTCAGCTGGTGCTAGAGAAGACATTAGACAGGGAGGAAAAGAGAGAACATACATTGGTTCTCACTGCTGTTGATGGTGGGGAGCCAATAAGATCCGGAGCTTGCCAAATAACAGTACCAGTGTTGGATATTAATGATAATCCACCAGTGTTTGATCAGTCAAATTATAAAATTGGCTTGAAAGAAAATGCCTCTTTAAGGACAGTCATAATAACACTGAATGCAACTGATTTGGATGAGGGCACGAATGGTGAAATTGTTTATTCTTTTGATGATCACACCTCTGACTCTGCAAGGAAAGTGTTTGGTTTAGATGAGAATACGGGGGACATTTATATTAAAGGGATTTTGGACTTTGAGGAGACAAATTTTTATGAATTATCAGTTAGAGCACTAGATAAAGGGTCACCTGAATTAGAAGGGAGCTGTCTGATTCAGGTGGAAATAGAAGATGTAAATGATAACACGCCAGAAATTAACTTCAGTTCTATGATAGATAGTGTGCCTGAAAATGCTCCATTGGGAACAGTTGTCGGTTCTATCAGTGTTAAAGACAAAGACTCCGGGAGGAATGGAGAGGTTCGCATTGATATTTCCCCAAATTTGCCCTTTAAAGTTAGTCCCTTTAAGAATCATTTTTCATTAGTCACCGATGGACATTTGGATAGAGAAGAAACTCCCCAGTATACTATAGAATTTATTGCTTCTGATTTAGGGATACCTTCTCTGCACAGCCTAGCTTCAATTCTGTTGCGAGTTTCAGATATAAATGACAATCCACCAGTTTTTCCGCAACCTACATATACTGTTTTTCTTAAAGAAAACAATGACCCTGGTACTTTTCTAAGTACAGTTTCAGCTTATGACTTAGATGAAGGAATAAACTCCGAGCTGATTTATTCTATTGTCGAGAGCCAAATTGATGGTTCACCTGTATCGTCTTTTGTTTACATTAACCCCAGTAATGGTAATCTCTATGCTCAGCGTTCCTTTGACTATGAGCATATTCAGGTTTTACAAGTCACTGTGAGGGTGGAAGACTCTGGATCCCTCAAATTATCCTCCAATACATCTGTTTGGATATTCATTTTGGATACAAATGACAACTACCCTACTGTAATTAACCCAGAGATCTCTGAAGACCTCATTATTCAGGAAAAGATACCAACATCTGCAGGTGTTGGTTATTTGGCCACAAAAATATCTGCTTTGGATAAAGACTCTGGCCACAATGCTTGGCTTGTGTTCAGCATTATTGAACCAGTCAATTCTTCTTTGTTTCGGGTATCTGCCTACACCGGAGAGATCAGAACGAGTCGAGCTTTCCTAGAGACAGATAATGCAGAACAGCAGCTTGTTATTTACATTAATGATCATGGAGATCCACCCCTGTCAACTACAATTACTGTATGTTTAAAAATATCAGATGGTGTTGCCATTGAAAACCAAAAATCTCCAGATTTATTTGAGAAATCCAAGCCTCCATCAGATTTGACTTTGTATCTCATTATTTCACTTGTGGCCATTAGTTTAGTTTCTATTATCACATTCATTATATTGCTTGTGAGGTGCTTGAGAAAGGAAGATTACAGCATTTGTAACTGTTGTTCTCTAAATAGAGAGTTCAAGCCCTATTCAGAACAGTATCAGCCAACTCTCTATTTAAATACCGATGGGACCTTAAAATACATGGAAGTCAGGATGGTTCCAGCAGACCCCCAAGGACAAAGTTACCAAACATATTTACCCCCAATCAGAGAAAAAACTGATTTTGGCATCACAAAGAGCCAAGATTTCCCCCAGTCAAATGACATGGTTAACAACTCGGAGTCTTCTTTTGAAACAAGATGGTTAAAAGAGTCAGACCAGGTGAGACAAAAGTAAAACCTTTTAATGCATTTGATTGTTTTGTATAAAATGTGCTTGGAAAATTTATCATTGTTACATAATATTTTATTCTTGTATTTCACTTTAGGAGGAATTTTTGGGATTTATTTGTTTAAATTAATAATTTTTCTGTAAAAGCAATATTCTTTGATGGATTTATATGCAGTAAAAATGATCACGTATCTCAAATCCCCCCCACGCGAATTTCACAAGAGCATCTTGTGCAAGTAAATCAGTAATGAATTCCAAAATTGAAATTAACTGTTCCATCCTGTTTAATTTTTGTTCTACTGCACATTTAGAATTTACCATGTTCTGGCATCTTAATATTATTATATTGTGTCAATATATAAATACAAGTATGGAATAATTCTAAGAAGCAGAACAAATATTTTGCCAGGAAGTGTACATTAGGATTTTTGTCATTTTCAAGTGTGTCCTGTCCTGTATGCACATATATCTATGATTTGAGTCTATCTATTGCATGCATCTCTATCTGTCTATGTATCTGTTATGCATGCAGGTAAATAAGTGTGTGTTTATGCATATGTGTATATATAGGTAGAAGGTGTGTGCTTTTATATATAGGTACAAGCCATAATATTTCTGTATTACATATTTATAGCTATCTCTAAAGCAGAACTTCTCAGACCTGTCCTCAATGACCCCCAAAGGTCCAGGATGTAGGGATTAAACTGTTGTGTTTAAATAAACATATGTATAACACCTGGTGTTGTTCCCTAACCCTTTGGGAACCACACCACGTGTTCTACATTTTCTTAATTAAACACAACTGGGTTATCCCAAAATCCTGGACCTTTGGTGGGCTCTTGAGGACTGGGTTGAGATGCACTGATCTAAAGGACTCAGTTAAATTATTATAAAAAAAAATAAGACACACACATAAACATGCAAACATATATCATTGATTTATATAAATTCATGTTTACATTTTCAAAAGGTATCACTCTGTGCTTTAAAACCCTTCACTGTTTGTCATACTGTTTCTAACATTAGAATGGCTCATAGAGGTGGTAAATACAGACAGACATTGAATATAAAATAATGCTGACTTTTTATAGGATAAAATTGTGGCATAAATATATTTGCAAAAAAGAAAGATTTTTTTTTTATTTTGGTCATATAGGGTTCATTCACTTACCAGAGGTGGATCACTGCTAATTATCTCAACATTTCTTGGACTGGGTGGCAAAACCTGTGGGATTTTTACAATGCTAAGCAATATAAGTTTGAATCAAAGTAAAGTCCATATTTTTTGTCATTCATACTAAAGTTAGATAATTCTAAAATTAATGTATTTGGCTCTCTGTATTCCCAATATGTTTAATTTAGTCACAGAAATCCAGTTTGCCCCTTCAACTGATCTTCCCACTCTGCTCTCAGCATTTTACTGGAGTCTGGGAGGGGAAAAAAGTTTTTCCAGTGTGCACAAAATATAGTTAACACTTGCAATGTGTGCATACATATATTGCATATGATTCTCACAAAGCATACATATGCAGGTTTTTTTGTCTTAAAAGTTTATATTACATGATATCTGACTTGTCTTTTTTCTTGTATAGGTAAATATTTTGACATACTCTAAACTAATACATACATTGGTATATTAGAATACCACAGATGCTTCATCATTATATAGCTTTTAGAGAGGAAAACAAGTTTAAGCTGTTTAAACCTAGTGTGACGGGACCTATGAAGGTGGATATGTGCATTTGCTTAATACAATCCATAAACTGCATAAAATGACATGTATACAGTACATAAACGTTAGAGGACATATCCATCATTTTACATAATGCAATGTAAGACACTCAAAAAAGTTACGAATGTTTGATGTTATATGTTTTAACTTGTTACTTTATATTTTCATTATTACAGATGCTTACTAGTTATATAAACCAATGACATCAAAAGATAGTGTTCAGTCACATTGCAAGAGGTGTTAGTTTAATGTGTAATGGATCTTTGTTCATTGGAGGTTTCGTTCATTCCAATATGCAAGTCTTTGCTATTGCTAAAACATTGTACAAATGAACCTCCCACGCACCCATCTTACTCTGCTACATGGTATAACTAATGCTGCTGCCAGGGTTCTTTTCATCATCCACTCCACCTCTAACACCTCATCTCTATATTGATCTCTACATTGACCAATATATGGAGAAAGCTCATGTCCTCTCACTTCACCATCACAAGTGCTCTCACTTCACCATCTCAAGCTCACAATCAAGAATGTATGAGTTAGCATATATCACTGTATTGCTTCCTTTTGGATACCTTAGATTTGCTTCAACATCATAATTTTTTTTGATGATTTTAATTGGCTGGTTTGGCGGCCATTTTGGGTGCTTTACTAGATAGCATCACTTGTGAAGCTCACAGGAAGGGGGGTAATGCTGCCAAACACTGCGCAAACACAGCAATTGTAATGCAGCCCGTACATGTATGAGCATTGTCACCAATTCACTGGCAGCCCGTACATGTACGGGAATTGTTATTAAGGGGTTTAACATTTTTGTTGGCTTCAATTGAAAAAAATAATAATTTAATAGCTTACTTCGTATGTATTGTAAGATCATTTTTGAGTCATCAAAATCTACTTTTCCCCAATAGTGTATAGAGATTAACAAAATGTACTTGTAAAATGTAAAATATTTATTATTTACTTGCTCATGTATATGTTCTACACAATAAAAATCAATATTTTAATTTTTTTTAACAAAAGCCCCAAATAAGTGATATTTTAAAAAAAAGGTATGTTTTAAAAAAGTGTTATACATAAGGAATTTATATTAAAAATATTATTGTATTGTTGGTAAAGTATGTCTTTTTGCTGATGATACAAAGATTTGCAGCAGGGTTGATATTCATGGAGGGATAAGCCAAATGGCAAATGATTTAGCTAAACTAGAAAAATGGTCAGAGCAGTGGCAACTGGCATTTAATGTGGACAAGTGCAAGATTATGCACCTTGGGCGTAAAAACCCAAAAGCAGAATATAGACTATTTGGTACAGTCCTAACCTCAACATCTGAGGAAAGGGATTTAGGAGTAATAATTTCAGAGGACTTGAAGGTAGGTAGGCAATGCAATAGAGCAGCAGGAAATGCTAGCAGAATGCTTGGTTGCATAGGGAGAGGTATTAGCAGTAGGAAGAGGGAAGTGCTCATGCCATTGTACAGAGCACTGGTGAGACCTCACTTGGAGTATTGTACGCAGTACTGGAGACCTTATCTCCAGAAGGATATTGATACTTTGGAGAGAGTTCAGAGAAGGGCTACTAAACTGGTTCATGGGTTGAAGGATAAAACTTACCAGGAAAGGTTAAAGCATCTTAACATGTATAGCTTGGAGGAAAGACGTAACAGGGGGGATATGATAGAAACATTTAAATACATAAAGGGAATCAACACAGTAAAGGAAGAGAGTATATTTAAAAGAAGAAAAACTACCACAACTAGAGGACATAGTCTTAAATTAGAGGGGCAACGATTTAAAAGTAATATCAGGAAGTATTACTTTACTGAGAGGGTAGTGGATGTATGGAATAGCCTGCCAGCAGAAGTGGTAGAGGTAAACACAGTCAAGGATTTTAAGCATGCGTGGGATAGACACAAGGCTATCCTAGCTATAAGACCGGGAACGGGGGACTAATAAAAGTACTCAAAAAAAAAAATTGGGCAGACTAGATGGACCGAATGGTTCTTATCTGCCGACACATTCTATGTTTCTATGTTTCTATGTTAAATGTGTAACAAGTACCAGTTTGTCCGGTATAGTAGCAAAGAATATGTAAAGTACATTTAATATGTTAGAATGCAACCCAGCAGGCAAGGGCTTAAATCTTAGTGCATCATTACATCACTAGTTTTAAATTACATCATACAGAATACAGAATATATATATATATATACTATATAGATGTATGATTGATAACATCAATAATATTATAAATTATACTAATAATTCGTTTAATTACAGTCCACATTCTATTTACAATTTGTAGCATAATATTTGAGTTACTTAGGTGAATGAAGTTAACATTGTTGGCCAGCAGAGGGCAGACCTGTCATCCAATCATTCCTTGAGCTACTTTAGTAGATCTGCTCATGACATCACTTACCTCTCCTCCCCCTGATAAAGTGAATCACCCTCCCAGCTTTCTTCTAAGACACAAAGAGGAGCTGTTGTTCGCTGGATATATTGGGTTGCTTTTATTTTATGTGGCTTGGATTTTTTTCATACCAAAAAGAACATCTCGGATATAAATGTGTGAGATTATAAAAGGACCATCTACACCAACATTTCAAGCAAAGGATTTAAGATATGGACTTCCGAAGATCTTTACTGGGTTGGAACTGGCAAGTAGTGTGTATATTGCTATTTTGTAACTGGGGCTGGGTTTCGGGGCAGCTTCGCTATTCTGTTGTGGAGGAATCAGAACCAAAGACAATTGTGGGAAACATAGCTCAGGATCTGGGGCTAAAAATTGCAGACATTTCCAAACGGAGGCTGAATTTGGGATCTGATGAAAACAATAAATACTTTGCTTTAAATAAAGCGAATGGGGCATTGACTGTACATGAAATGATTGATAGGGATAGCTTGTGTGAGTCTGATTTAAGCTGTGTTTTGCAAATAGAAATAGTCACTGAAAATCCTCTGGAACTGTACAGTCTGGAAATAGAGATTCTGGACATAAATGATAATTCTCCCATTTTCTCAACCAGCAACCATATTATTAAAATTACAGAGCTGGTTACAAGTCCCGGCATTCGATTTCCTTTAGAGATTGCACAGGATTTAGATGTAGGTGTAAATGGCATTAGCCAGTATACATTAAATCCAAATCCTTATTTTTCATTGTCTGTGAAGAATCGGAAAGATGGAACCCTTATTCCTCAGCTGGTGTTAGAAAAGGCATTAGACAGGGAGGAAAAGAGAGAACATACGTTGATTCTCACAGCTGTTGATGGTGGGGAGCCGATGAGATCAGGGTCTTGCCAAGTAACAATAATAGTATTGGATATTAATGATAATCCACCAGTGTTTGAGCAGCCAAATTATAAAATTGGCTTTAAAGAAAATATCCCCCTGAAGACTGTTGTTATATCACTTAATGCAACTGATCTAGATGAGGGGGCGAATGGTGAGATTCTTTATTCCTTTGATGGCCACACTTCTGATTTAGCAAAAAAAATATTCAGTTTGAATCAAAACACAGGTGACATTTCCATTAAGGGGATTGTGGATTTTGAAGAGAATTATTTTTATGAATTATCTGTTAGAGCAGTAGACAAAGGGTTACCTGAATTAGAAGGGAGATGTCTGATTCAGGTTGAAATAGAAGATGTTAATGATAATACCCCAGAAATTACTTTAAGCTCCATGGTAAATGAAATCCCAGAAAGTGCTCCTTTAGGAACCATTGTCGGGTTTATTAATGTGAAAGACAAGGATTCTGGACGGAATGGAGATGTGCAACTGAATGTGTCCCCAAACCTTCCATTTAAAATTAAACCCTTTAAAAACCGCTTTTCACTCATCACAGATGGGCACTTGGATAGAGAAAAAAATTCCCAATATTCCATTGAACTTATTGCTTCTGATCTAGGTATACCTTCCCTGCACGCTCAGGTCACAGTTCAACTCGTTGTTTCAGATGTAAATGATAATCCTCCTGCATTTCCTCAATCTGTGTACAATGTTTTCATTAAAGAAAACAATGATCCTGGCACATTATTAAGTACTCTGACGGCTTTTGATCTAGATGAGGGAATTAACTCTGAACTGGTTTATTCTCTAGTCGAAAGCCAAATCGATGGCTTGTCTGTTTCTTCTTTTGTTTACATCAAGCCCAGTAATGGTAATCTTTATGCTCAGCGTTCCTTTGACTATGAGCACATTCAAGTTTTACAAATCACTGTCAGAGTAGAAGACTCTGGATTTCCCAAATTATCGTCCAATACATCTATATTTATATTCATTTTGGATACAAATGACAACTTGCCTATTGTCATTAATCCAGAGTTCTCTCAGGATCAAATTTTTCAAGTCAAAATGCACAAATCTGCCTATGTTGGATATCTGGCCACAAAAATATCAGCTATGGATAAGGATTCCGGCCACAATGCCTGGTTACTGTTTAGCCTTGTTGAACCTGTCAACTCCTCTTTATTTCGCATAGCTACTTACACTGGGGAAATCCGAACTATTCGAGCTTTCCAGGAGACCGATGCTACAGAACAACAGCTTGTTATCTCAATCAGCGACCACGGAGATCCACCCTTGTCAACGACAGTCACTGTGCAGTTAATGATAGCAGATGATGTTACAGTAGAGAGCCATAAGTCTCAGGAAGCTTTTGAAAATGCCAAGCCTCCGTCCGATTTGACGTTGTATCTCATTATTTCACTTGTGGCCATCAGTTTGGTTTCCATCCTCACGTTCATCATCTTGCTTGTGAGATGTTTACGAAAAGAAGACAGCTCCATCAGCTCTAGCTGCTGTTTTCTAGACAGGCCTCAAACCAAACACTACCAAGAACAATATCAACCAGCTCTTTACCTTAACACTGATGGGACCTTGAAATACATGGAAGTGAGAATGGTTCCTGCAGAATCTCAAGGACAGTGTTACCAGACATATTTACCCCCATCCACTGAGCAGCATAACTTCAATGTTCCTAAGCCACTAGATTTCCCTCATCTAAAAGATATGGTAAATGACACTGAGTCCTTCTCAGACAGTAGCTGTCTAAAAGATACAGATCAGGTGAGACAATGTTGGATTTTGCTAACCTAGTCATTTTTTTTTATGTCAAAGTATTTTCTAATGCATGATTTATTTATTTATTAAATTGAACCTTTGTGAACTAGTTTCTTCAACAGGTATATGTAAACTGATAACGTTTATATCTAAATATGTGTGTGGTACTAATGCATTTTAACCATACATATTAATATATAAAATATATTGTTTTTGATACATTTTATATTGCTAAACCAATTGCTTCGCATCTGGTGATAACAACAATTTCAATGTCTCCTTGCAGAAAATGTTGCATAAAATGACACATTACAACTATCGTAGCTTTTGTATGATTAACAATATTAGCAAAAATCATTTATACCCAGAACAGGTTGAGTATCATTTATCTGAAATTCTTGGGATCGGCGGCATTTTGGATAGTGGATATTTTCAGTTAACCGATCATTTCAGCAACACCAGCTCGATATATATTCTACATTATCTAAACTCAGTGTGAGCAACTTGCTCACAATGGAGGGCATACAGTATATAAACACGGCACACATGGCGATTTTGCCAAATACTGACGGAATCAGCGTGTCCGCCAGTGTATAAAGCAGACTCACATGAGTCTGCGTTATCTAGGCCGTATGCATAGATTTAGGTTGTGTCGGTGCTTGTTGAGTCTATGTATAGAAAATCAAGCACTGAAAAGCACCTGATTTGTGTCGGGGAACCTCTGCCAAACACAATTTGACGGAGGGCCCTCTCTCCCTCACTGCAAAGTGTTGGGAGCTATAAAAAACCCGCAATTGCCGTTATACTTATCAAAGGGTTATTGTGCTTTTTTTTTTTCTGAAAAACTCCTGAAACTTGCTGTCGGGAGTTTTTATACATGTCCCCTATTGTATATAGGTAATGTAGATCATTTATAGGCCTGGTGCTGCTGAAATTACCTGCTCTACTGTCAAGAAGATCTGTTGGCGCAAGGTAGACCATCCCGCCCGTCGCAATGCTCTGGGAACTACATATCCCATAAGCGCTGGCTTAAAATATACGGCGCCCGGGAGGATGAAGCAAAGGAGCTTCACAACTGGGACACCAGGAAGGCGAGTATCCCTTATCCAAATTCACCCATAGTCCAAAGAAATATTTCAGATTTTGGATCTGCAATCAGTATTTGCACCTTGCTAGAATGGATATTGGGGTATATATTTAGATCTGTGCCCTCCTTCAGCTGTAAGAATGTCCTTAACTGACGAGTTTCTGAAATAAGCTCATTTTATCTTAAAACTTCCACTGACTTGCAATGTCAGTCATTGACATTAAGTGTGACTACATCTGCATATTATATTTCCTTGAATTAAGGTGTGTTTTGTTGAATTTTTTGAGTTCATTCTAGCATTCAAACCCTCTGCCAGAAATTATGTTTTTCGTTCTGCCAGGGCATGATAACCCAACTTGAGTATCCCTTATCTAAAATGCTTGGGACCAAAAGTATTTAGGAAAATGGACCATTTCCAATAACATTTTCACCAATATGATATATTGAAGCCCCTCAAAATTAAATACAGTAGTATCAATGCAAACACTTTATAGAGTAATCAATCACTTTTATTGTGATGTGAGACTTCATTTGGAACCTGCCGTTGGGAGGTCAGGAATGATCATGTGCCATTGTATTAACCTTTTTGGGCGCGAGGGAAGATGAGCATGCATGGAAAGTCTATATCACAGTTTGAGGGGGCTTGACACTGAATACACGGTTGTGCGCTTACATTCTGACAGGTGTGTGTGTGAAATGTGCAACCTCTTTAGCTTTTTCTTCTGTTCACTCACTTTTTGGTAATTGATACACATAAACTATTATCCTATCTATTTTTGAAAGCATTCTTACACATTTTTCACACCTGCCTACAACGGTACTATATGTGTGTGGATATGGGGTAATAAGTGTTGACAACAGATGAGAATAATTTATCATACATTATTATAATGCTCAACATAAATCCTTTCATAAGCTTTTCTTCTGCCACTGTTTTAACCGCATTAAAATATTTAGTACAATAATGTTTTTTTCACCAGTTTCTCTGCTTTGTAGTAGTATAATGACGTATTTGCTGTATACATATTATTGTTTGGGTGGGCTTGTTGTCGACCAGTACAGAACTGCAAATGTGAAAGCAAATTGATTCTATCCTAAGATTTGCCTTCTTAACTACCTAGTGACCTTGAAGAAACCCAAAACTTGATATATAGCAAGAATCACTTGCAGTAAACAAGATCATCATTTAATCTTATGTATTTGACTTAAATAACCAAAGAACCAAAGTCAATAGACCTAATGGGAAACAACAAAACCACCTGTTGGATGAAAAACTCACAAACCATGCAAATAGGCAGGAATCTTCTACTAACGTTACTTGCTAAAGATTCTGATGTATTAGAACAAGACATCATTGTCAAAGTCAGTTAGATGTAGAAGTGAAGTACAACATTTTTTTTTAATGTACAATGTAACATTTCCAATGGCAGCCAAAAAAAAAAAAAAGGTTGGCAATATCTTCCATTACAGAAAAAATAACAGGAATAGCAAAGTTACATGTAATAATTGTAACAAATCAATGTAATGATCTAGCTTGTAGTCCTGTTATTTACCTGTAATATTAATGGGTGATTTTGTCCAATATCATATAAAATATATGCACTGAAATATTTTAATATTTTAATATACTAATGTTCTCTGAAAAGCCCACTTATTATACTCTGTAGTGGCAATTTTAGAAAATGTTGCTCTGCGTGTGTTTTAGAAAAAGAAAAAGAAACATCATCTAACATGTGTACAGTTAATGGTACATTAGTTGAGATCTGTTACCGGATCCTCAGTACATAAATATTATACAGGGGGTACTGGCATCTTTTGGATGGGGAAAGCAAAACTGATTTAGTGGACCATGGTGGAACTTTATCAGCCTATACATTAGCATCAGAGATAGAGACAGATAGACAGATATTACCTGGGAGGTCTGGTCAGGGGTGCAGGTGCTCCCAAGCTGCCCTCTAACATGTCTAAACATGCTGGGCCTTGACCATTTTCATGTCTAAATTTCTACCTTTCTATAGAATTGTCTTGTCTTTCTGTTATTACTTATACCTTATCTGTCAACATTTACCAGTTTCAGAAGATTGTGTCATGTAGTTTTTCAAGCAAAATAATGATTATTATTCTGTTTGGATTCATTCATAAGTATTGTATGTAAAGCTGTTTTTTGTTCAAATATATTTTTATTTTATTTGCTAAATATTTTTTATAAACATAAAAATAATCATGTAACAGGGTCATCTTAAAAATGCAACTCACATCTGTGCATGTGTTTATTTACTATAGTTTAAAGATAGGCTGAGAACCATGTTTGAATGACAGTGTATGAGCTATATCTGCTTATACATTAAAAATACTAAAGAGAAAAATGTAAAAATATTATCTTAAACAATCTGGCTATTTCACATTTACTTGGTGAATGAAGTTCACACTATTTTCCAGAAGAGGGCGAACCTGTCATCCAATCATTTCTTTAGCTACATCAGTGGATCTGCTCATGTCTCCTCCTTCTGACACAGTGATCACCCCTCCCATCTTTTCTCTGACACACAAAGAAGAGCTGCTGTTCCGATGAAAATGCTGTGGATGTATTTGTTGCTCCGAACTGGATTTTTCTCTTGTTAAAAGCTAATGTAGAAACGTGTGGGATTATACAGGAATCATATCACATATGAAAGAAAGGATTTGAGATATGGACTTCCGAAGATCTTTACTGGTCTGGAAATGGCAAGTAGTGTGTATATTTGTCCTCTGTAGCTGGGGCTGGGTCTCTGGTCAGCTTCGGTATTCTGTCGTGGAGGAGTCAGAGCCAGGGACATTGGTAGGGAATGTAGCTCAGGATCTTAGACTCAAGCCTGCAGAAATTACTCAACGCAGGCTAAATTTGGGATCTGAAGAAGAGACAAAGCATTTCAATTTGAATAAGGCAAATGGGGCATTGACTGTAAACGAGAGACTTGATAGGGAAAGTCTGTGTGAATCCATGTCAAGCTGTGTGTTACAAATAGAATTAGTTGTTGATAATCCTTTGGAGGTCTATAGTCTTGAAATAGAAATTCTGGATATTAATGATAATTCTCCTACTTTCCTAACCAGTAATCGTGTTATTGAAATTACAGAGCTGGTTACAAACCCTGGTGTACGATTTGCTTTAGAGATTGCACAGGATTTAGATGTTGGTGTAAATGGCATTAGCCAGTATACTTTAGATCCAAACCCTTATTTTTCATTGTCTGTGAAGAATCGGAAAGATGGAACCCTTATTCCTCAGCTGGTGTTGGAGAAGACATTAGACAGGGAGGAAAAGCGAGAACATACGTTAATTCTCACTGTTCTTGATGGTGGGGAGCCGACTAGATCAGGTTCCTGCAAGATAACAATAAACGTACTAGATATCAATGATAATGCACCAGTGTTTAACCAGCCAAATTCTAAAATCACTTTGAAGGAAAATGTTCCTTTAAACACAATTGTGCTCAAACTGAATGCCACTGATTTAGATGAGGGCACAAATGGTGAAATAGAGTATTCTTTTGATGACCATACTTCTGATTCAACAAGAAAAGTATTTGATTTGGACGGGCACACTGGTGAAATATCCATTAAAGGAACAATTGATTTTGAGGAGGCAAATTTTTATGAACTATCAGTTTTAGCAACAGATAGAGGAGTGCCCAAATTAGAAGGTAGTTGTCTGGTACAGGTAGAGATTGAAGATGCTAATGATAATGCCCCAGAAATTACCTTTAGTTCTAGGATAACTGTTGTACCAGAAAATGCTCCGCTGGGAACTGTGGTCGGATTTGTGACTGTTAGAGACAAAGATTCTGGAAAAAATGGAGAAGTACAAATACAATTGTCCCCTTATTTACCATTTAAAATTAAGCCCTTTAAAAATCGCTTTTCCCTGGTCACTGACGGACATCTTGATAGAGAAAAAATACCTGAGTATACAATTGAACTTACTGCTACTGATTTAGGAATCCCTGCTCTGCATGCTCAATCTACAATATTATTCAGTGTTTCAGATATAAATGATAATCCCCCAGCTTTTCCCCAGTCAATGTATAATATTTTCATTAAAGAAAACAATGAACCTGGCACTTTTTTAAGTACTCTGAATGCTTTTGATCTAGATGAGGGAATTAACTCTGAACTGATTTATTCTTTAGCCGAAAGCCAAATAGACGGTTCACCTGTTTCTTCTTTTGTTTACATTAATACTCAAAATGGTGACCTCTATGCTCAGCGTTCCTTTGACTATGAGAATGCTCAGGTTTTACAAATTACTGTCAGAGTGGAAGACACTGGATCTCCCAAACTATTCTCCAACACGTCGATATTTCTATTTATCTTGGATGCAAATGACAATTACCCTGTTGTAATAAATCCTGAGCTTGCTGGCGATCTAACCTTTCGAGAAAAAATTCCAAAATCTGCAACAGTTGGGTATTTGGCAACAAAAATAACAGCTATGGATAAGGACTCTGGCCGTAATGCATGGTTAGTGTTCAGCCTTGTTGAACCAGTTAATTCCTCACTATTTCAAGTATCTGTCCACACTGGAGAAATCAGAACTATTCGAGCTTTCCAAGAGACTGATTACATAGAGCAGCAACTTGTTGTTTGTATCAGTGACCATGGAGATCCACCTTTGTCAACTATAGTCACAGTACTTTTACATATAGCTGATGATGTTGTAATCAAAAGCCAGAAATCTCAAGATTTTGTTTCGAATGCTAAACCACCATCAGATTTAACGTTGTATTTAATAATCTCCCTCGTAGCAATCAGTTTAGTTTCCATCATCACATTTATCATATTGCTTGTGAGATGTTTACGGAAGGAAGACGTTTACAACAGTTCCAGCTGTTGTTTCTTAAGCAGGCCACAGTCAAAGCATTATTCAGAACAATATCAGCCTACTTTGTTCTTGAACACAGATGGCACTTTAAAATACATGGAAGTAAGGATGATCCCACCCGAAACTCAAGGACAATGTTGTCCAACCAATATAGTCCCAGAGCAGCCTGATTTCACTTTCATGAAGCCTCTAGACTTTACCAAAGTAAAAGATTTGGTCCACGATAACGAAAACTCTTCTAGTGAACAGGTGAGGTTACATTATTACTAACTCAACCAACTTTTATCACATTAGAATATGGTGCAATGTGTCAGCTATATTTAATGTTTTACTTTTTTAGTGCATTTTTTATCCTCACTCTATATTTCCATATGGGGCTAATGGGTCTATTCACTAAGATTCAATTTTGGAGGTCGACTTTCATTTTTAGACCAAGTCAAACTGGGCACCTAACTTTGATTTAGAAAAAAACCCCAGCTTTGAATCTTCCCCACTGAAGCTAATGAGAGACAAAAGGTGCAAAGCTATTTTGGAGACTTTCAGTGGGGAAGATTTTCGAACCTGGGTTTTTTTTCCTAAGTCAAACTCAAGTGGCAGATTTAAAGAAGTATGGATCAGAGAAAATTTGACATGTAACTTATGTTATTCTTTGATAATATTAGTCAACAGGCTTCCTTTAGACAGAGTAGGGTTGTATCATAAAAAATGATCTTCACACAAATGTTGCATGCACACTCACCCCTTCTGTTAGACTGCAAGTTATTTCTTTGTTAACTCTGTATGCTGACTTTGGGCAAGGTTTTAAACATTTGTGATGTTTTAGTATACATCATTTGGGCACTATTCAATTACAAGGTTTTTATCACTATAACTGTTTTCTATTGCAATCTGTGATAATCAATGACTAGATTTAAATTAATTCAGGTAATTTTAATACAGTCCATTGTGTTTGGAAATGGAAGAACAGTGATACTAATAATAGTTATTAAACAATAGCCACTGAAGGAGAGCATCTGTGTGTGCAGGGTCTTAATAATCTGTGTATTTATCATTGTAAGCTTACTTATATTTAACAAACATGCATGTAATATTTATTCTGTTTCTAAACGTATTATTGTATTTGGTTGGGAAATTAAATATATAGATGGTATTTTAAGATAATTTCCAACAACTAATGGTAGTCAATTTCATAATATAGCTTACAATCATATAATTTTCTTGTACTTCATTTTAATGTCCACACAGGTTCACACATTATAACTCAATTTGTACAGCAATAGAAGTACATGAACATAGTGATGCTTAGAAAACTGTACAACTGATGTGTTGAATTATATATGTATATTTTTTACAATAATGTATCTGTGCTCTTATTTTGGTTATACTTATTGCATTTTCAGTAAGTACCACTAGAGGGAGTTAAGTGATTGCATGCTATGTGCTTTCTCTCTTTATACATATATTTTTAATATATGTGTAAATATATATTTACATTTTTTTGTGTATGTTTATGAACATGGTTCTAGCTGCTCAGTGGTATACAGGAATATTGCCTCCTCCTAATTAATTAGCTGTTTAGGAAAAACAAGTTGAGTGTTTGTTTTTGGCAGCCATTTTTTTATCCATCAATCACATATTGAAACTGATTGAAAACTTGTTTCAGAGGTTTGTTATTAAGGCCTAATCAAGTACCTATTTGTCTTGTAAATAGTACTAATTTGTGTCACTTGCTTCTGATAGGACCAGCAGAATATTATAAAGGATGGTACACACCAAATTAATATTGGTTATAAAGAACTTATAAAGCACAGCTCATACATGCAATAATCCAGGAGTAGGCAACCTTGTGGACTATATCTCCCATAATGCTCTTACAGTCGTAATAATGGCAAAGCATCCAGGGAAATGTAGTTCACAACTTCTAAGGTGCCGAAGGTTCTAGCCCTGTACTAGTCTTTCAAAAATAAGCAATAACATAATTTACAGAAGAGTAATGCAATTTTTGTAAACTTTGTTTTCATTGAATTTTATGGGGTAGAATTATAGATAGAAGCAGCAGACTAATAAGAGGCATATAGTACATGCAAATATACAACATCCTAGTACACGCAAATATACAACATCCTATACCTATTACAATAGAATTTCCAGGTTGTATTTAGTGCTGCCATAGTTTCTTAAAAAAAAAAATAATAATGACCATCCTATTGCCGCCATAGACTCAAGTCCATTTTCTACTGGTATGTCGGCAAAATACTGGCCGATTATCAATCTTAGTATTTATATGGAAGAGTGTGGCATATTTAAAATCCTTAATTATATTCAGCAATGTATTGGGAAAATAACTTAGTGTGAATACAGAAGAAATACATTTCTATGTAAGGTTGCACAATATGGATGGGGTGAGCTTTTGGGTGATCATGACAGGGGGATTAACCAAAATAAATCAAAATTTTCAGGCCCTAGTAACCTTTGTTTCTTCCTAGCACATTAATCGTCTTCAATTATTTCTATTTTAATTGCTGAATTATTTTTATTATTGTTAAATTTGTATTCATTTTGATATACATATACAAACAATCACAAGCAGCACTTAAGTAAATATACATAAATACATTCCTAAATATATCATTCTAGCTGATGCACTTCAAACAGTGTAATCAAATTACAAAGAGCTAAATATAGCTAACACATAGCTTATGTAATAGAGAGATCTGCAAAGAAGAAAATAAAATGTGGGCCTGATTTAATGTGAAAGATTCAAAACTTCAAAAAGAGACTTTATATATTGACTCATAAAAAATAAAATCAGAGTTTGTGGAACCCAATTGTTTTCAAAATCATAACTTACTGCTGAAATACTTATGAAAGAGAGGCTCTACAACAAAATATAATACATTATGTGCAAAATAAATATTAGCCACTACAAAAACTGTTAAAAACTACAGAACTGTTTCAAATTATATACGCATCTCACTTCTATATGAAAAAAAAAACGTCTAAATAAAATTTGTCTGGCTTAAAAATTGTTGTGTAGATAATAAATAGAGCAAAAATTGTTTCAAATAAATATAGTATACGTAAATACATATAAAACAGACCGGTTTATTAGATCGCAGCTTGAAAATACGTATTGTCTCATGCACAGCTGTAGATTTGCTTAGTCTGTGCATATACACACAGGACGTTCACTGAACAAATGTTTAAATTGAAATTATAGCTTTATCTGTCAGTAGCATGGATGCCACATTACTCCTTTAAAGTTTGTAAGCATTATATAGTAAATATTAATGAAGCCATGATATAGAAAAGTTATAATTATAATATTCATGTTTATGTTTAAACAATTATTCTTATTTCTGTAGTAATTCTGCAATAGTTTTTTTTTTTGTTCTTAAACTCTACTTTCTTTTCGTCTGGCAGTACTGAGAATACTGCAACTTTTAATTATTCATAATAAAGTGCTGGATATGTGAGATTTGCTGCAGAGCAGTGTATTGCCCCATTGACACTCCAAGGTTAATTGGCATTAAAAGCAGCAAAATGTATGTATTATGGAAAATGAAAACAAAAAATGCATTGGGGGAAAAAAAAACTAAACCTTGCTTTTAATAAAAGGCTTTCTATAGGTTAAAAACCATAATATATTTCTATAATTTCTGTTTAGTAAAACATGTATGTTTGTTCCTAATACATTTCTAATAAAATAACATTTGACATGTTTGTCTTAATCTTTGATAAATCAGAATGAGTGTTGTGTAAAATGTACCTAATAATCCACGTTGCTTTGGGTTGGTGAATGAATTTTACGTTATTGGCCAGAAGAGGGCGACCCAGTCATCCAATCATTTCATTAGTTACACAAGTAGATCTGTTCATGACGCTGTTTTTCTCTCCTCCCCCTGGCTCAGTGAATCACCCTCCCATCTTTCTTCTAACACACAAAGAAGAGCTGCTGTTTTGATGAAAATCCTGTGGTTATTTTTATTTCCATGGATCTGGGTCTCTTTTTTCAACGTATAGATGTTTGAAACATTGGGAATTATAAAGGGACTATATGACATCACATCTAAAAGAAAAGGTTTAAGATATGGACTTCCAAAGAAATGTACTGGCTTGGAAACGGCAAGTAGTGTGTTTAATCTTCATTTGTAGCTGGGGCTGGGTCTCTGGGCAGCTTCGTTATTCCCTTGTGGAGGAGTCGGAACTGGGGACATTGGTAGGAAATGTGGCTCGGGATTTAGGACTAAAACCTGCACAGATCTCTAAACTTAAGCTGAATTCAGGGACGGAGGAAAACAAAAAATATTTTGCTTTAAATAAGGCAAATGGAGCATTGACTGTAAATGACAGGATTGATCGAGAAACCCTGTGTGGATCTAGCCCTAGCTGTGTATTACCTTTAGAATTAGTTACTGAAAACAATCAGGAGCTATTCCATCTGGAAATTGATATTCTGGATATTAATGATAATTCTCCAGATTTCTCAACTAATGATCATATCATTGAAATCACAGAGCTGGTGACAAGCCCAGGTGCACGGTTTGCTTTAGAGATTGCGCAGGATTTAGATGTTGGGGTAAATGGTATACGCCAGTATACATTGAATCCAAATCCTTATTTTTCATTGTCTGTGAAGACTCGGAAAGATGGAACCCTGATTCCTCAGCTAGTTTTGGAGAAGGCATTAGACAGGGAAGAAAAAGCCAAACATACACTAATTCTCACTGCTGTTGACGGTGGGGAGAGAACTAGATCAGGCTCCTGCCAAATTACAATAATAGTATTAGATATTAATGATAATCCACCGGTGTTTGATCAGCTGAATTATAAGATCAGTTTCAAAGAAAATCTTCCTTTAAGGACCATTGTATTAACTCTGAATGCAACTGATTTGGATGAGGGAGCTAATGGAGAAATCGAATATTATTTTGATCAGCACACTTCTGATTCTGCAAGAAATGTATTTGATTTAAATGCACGCACCGGTGAAATTTATATAAAGGGAGTTGTTGATTTTGAAGAGCATCATTTTTATGAGTTTTCTGTTAGTGCAGTAAACAAAGGAATACCGAAATTGGAAGGCAGTTGTCTAATCCAGGTAGAGATAGAAGATGTAAATGACAACAAACCAGAAATTACATTTAATTCTTTGGTAAAGGAAATCCCTGAAAATGCTCCTTTGGGTACAGTTGTTGGGTTTATCAATACAAAAGACAGAGATTCTGGGAGAAATGGAGAAGTAGAACTGAGTGTGTCTCTTGGTTTACCATTTAAAATTAAACCCTTTAAAAATCATTTTTCATTGGTCACAGATGGGCATCTAGACAGAGAAAGTATCCCTATATACACTATTGTGCTTATTGCTTCTGATTTAGGCATACCTGCTTTACACACTCAGGCTACAATTATACTTAGTGTTTCAGATATTAATGACAATCCTCCAGCATTTCTTGAATCTATGTACAATGTATTCATTAAGGAAAACAATGACCCTGGTGCTTTTCTAAATACAGTGTTGGCTTCTGATCTAGATGAGGGAGTTAATTCAGATCTGGTTTATTCTGTTATTGAGAGGCAAGTAGATGGTTCATCAGTCTCTTCATTTGTTTACATTAACCCCACAAATGGTAATTTATATGCACAGCGTTCCTTTGACTTTGAGCATATTCAAGTTTTGCAAATCACTGTCAGAGTGGAAGACTGCGGATCTCCAAAATTATTCTCCAATACATCCATATTTATATTCATACTGGATACAAATGACAACTACCCCAGTGTTCTAAACCAGGGATACTTAGAAAACCTTATTGTACAAGATACAATTCCCAAATCGGCATCTGCTGGATATTTGGCCACAAAAATATCTGCTGTGGACAAGGACTCTGGTCACAATGCTTGGTTAGTGTTTAGCCTGGTTGAACCTATCAATTCCTCTCTGTTTCGGGTATCTGCATATACTGGAGAAATCAGAACTGTTCGAGCTTTTCAGGAGACTGATAAAACTGAGCAGCAACTTGTGATTTCAGTCAGTGACCATGGAGAGACAGCCTTATCAACAACAGTCACTGTACTGTTAAGTTTAAGAGATGATATTGTTATCGAAAGCCATAAACCTCAGGATTCTTTTGAGCTTTCGAAACCTTCTTCAGATTTGACGTTATATCTAATTATTTCTTTAGTGGCCATCAGTATAGTTTCTATTATCACGTTCATCATTTTGCTTGTGAGATGTCTAAGAAAAGAAGACAATTTTGACAGTTCTAGCTGTTGTTTCCTAAGCAGAGCTCAATCCAAGCATTATTCAGACCAATACCAACCAACTCTTTACTTGAACACAGACGGGACCTTAAAATACATGGAAGTGAGGATGGTTCCATCAGAACCTCAAGGACAATGTTACCAAACTTACTTACCTCCACCTACAGCGAAACCGGATTTCACCCCCGTGAAACCTCTAGATTTCCCTCAGTTAAAAAATATGGTTAATGATCCTGGATTATCTTCTGATACAAACTGGTTAAACGATACAGAACAGGTTAGTTAGCATTATTTTATTTCAATTTATCACTCACTATTTGTTTTGTTAATATTGCTATTCAGAAATAAGTATTTGTGTTAATATTTATTTTTGCTTTAGTTAGTTAATTTTGTTTAATCTAGTTTTTATTATAATGATAAGAGTGCAACAGTAACACATAATAATATATATATATATGTATATATATATATATATATATATATATATATATATATATATATATATATATATACACAAACACACACACACACACACACACAGAGATATTTATATTTAAGGCACCTGTGTATATATAAATGTTATACATGCATAAATATAAAATGTCAATATGATCTCTGAAATTACATTGTAACATTTGTTTTAATATCATTATTAGTTATCTTGAAAATCTGGCTGGATTATGATAAGCAGAGAAAATATAAATAGAAAACCTGTGGAATTAGTCATTGCTTGTCTTAAAGACAATATGTTTATCACAAGTATAATGTTTATATCCATGCTAAACTTGATGTTTGTTTCTTGTTGGGATTTAAAATGTATGTCTTATCACAATTTACTATAGTCAGTGTTGCTGTAGATTTAGACAGCTATTCTTAGATATTTTAAACATTTGGTGAAAGTAATGATCAAGCACACTGTCCATGCAGTTTTCATCATTGGTTTCAAAGGATATATAATAATTTTAGGATTATAAATAATTACAAGTATTTTTTTTATTTTTGGGGGGATATAGTATATATTTTTTTATTTGTTAGTTTTGTATGAATATATTTCTCTTCTACATCTTCCTTTTAGTTTTACTCTGCATGTATGTCTATAATTTGTTTATTGCCACCAGAGGGAGATAGAGAGGAGGCAGCTATATGTGATGTACAGATAACAAACATAGCTGAGGTTTCATTTTGTTTATATAAATTAATGCACATTTGTCTTGAAAATTTTTAATTTTATAATGCAATACCCAACTGGGGCTACTCCATCCCTTCATGGCGAAATTGGTCTTCATTATATAAAATATGGTATGATTGTTAAGTCGTTGCTGACTACAGCCTCCATAAAACACAAAATATGCTCTGTTTCTCCCCTCAGATCAAATAATGTATGCTTTATTTAATTTAAGCGCCTGTTGGATTGTGTTAGTGGTGTTTAATTGTTTTTATTAGGTTAAATCGGATTTTTTCTAATTATATAGCATACAGAATCTTCAAACACCTTTATAAAAATATTAAGTAGTATAAATAAATTGACATACATTAATATAATTGGAAGTATACAATCCCCAAATATTGTGCTCCAAACCGTAGCCAGTGCTATATTTATTAATATTATTTTCTCATAATATATACATATATTATTAATGGTTTTTAGGTTGCACCAGTGATAAGTGTGTGGCAACTGAAGTTAACTTGCATGATGTAACTAGAAATAAAATACTTTTACATTCAATGGGCCCAATCCAGTGGTATAAATTATTACTTATCACTGGGTTTTAATTCAAAAATTTCTATTGCGATCTATGATATTCAGTGACATAAGGTGAATTAACTTAGGTCATTAATTAGACTCCAATGTCTTTTCATCTTAGAAGTTGAATTGCTAATTGCTTTGAAGAAAGAATGAAGTGTTAACATTATTCTTTGTATTAAGTGATCTGTTTCTTTTTTTAATAATTAAATTAACTCTAAAGAAAAACATTCTTATTTGTAACAGTTACAGGAAAAAGTTTTTTGGATTAAAGCACTGCCCTTACATAGGGCATTATATTTGCATGTTACTCCTTCAAATATATGCTACTGCCAAAACTAGGTTTTTTTGTATGTGTCAACATCTACATAATAATAATAATAATAATACTATAGTTATTTCATCACTTATTTTTTAAGAAGTACCATCATATACTCAACTAGTCTACAATCAACCAAACATGCATCTGAATTGAAATACGACCTGCTAATTACAGTGGGAAAGCTATAATGGGAAGTGTTGTCAAAGCAGGAAGTGATCATTAGATGACCACTATCCCCTCAATAGATAAAAAGGTTTACATCATGAATTATTAATGCAACAAGCCCACATAGATTTGAAAGGTCTGCTTTTCGGCCTTATTATACATGTGTTCCAGTTGATATGATTGCTGCATGTGTGCTACTTCAATTCCTATTATAAAGCAGCAGATATTGTCACATTTACTATGAAAGTAAATATTAGTTTCTTAGTTAGTCTAACTGAGCACGTTGCTGGGATTTTATTGAGTTGTCTGCTCAAAGATTTATTTCAGGAATATGTACAACTTTATGTTTAAGCATTATATATGGATCAAGTCTTTTTAGCACATTCCCAGCAGTTTGAAGAAAGCAAAGATATAACTAATAAACTTTAGAGATTTTAGCCCATACTTCTGTTTCTTTGCTTTTTTTTAAACTTCGGATTATGACACTTTCTGGATTTATCTACAAATAAAAGTTTAGAATGTGTCCTTCTTCTGCATTTTCATGGCTGCCATCAGGGCGGTACAACCAGTACCCCAGTAAACAGACAATGCTATGTATTAAAAACATATTTTGTTGATGCTATTTTTCCTAAGAAATTGTGGCTTGATCTTCAACAACATCTGTAATAAATCCTCACCATCACCTTATTCATAGAGACTGACAAAAGCAAGGTGCTGGGAAGGGTCTCTCCTATCAAGTTCTGAAGTTAACACACACACACACACACACATATATGTATATGTGGTGCTTGACAAAGGGCAGCATCTCTGCCTGAAATGTCGCTATGCGAATCTAATAAATTGCTGTTCTTGATATCCTGATTGAGTCCCTGAGTGCGTTCCCACCTGGATTTAGTTGTATGAAGACGTGATCTTCCCCTATGTACATAACTACTTTTGACGCGCAAAAGGCTGATTTTTAGTACATTGAGGAGATATATTTATATACAATATGTTCGGAAAGAAAATCACCAGTAAGACGGAAAACGAGGAGTACAATGGGTCCCAAATATTACAGATTGTTTCTATTCCCACTCCGACCACCAAACCTTGAACTATAATACAGTACTCTATCTACCCCAATGTTTATCTCTTTTCTCTCTCTCTTACTTTTCCCCTCCTTTCCCATCCATATTTATCTCTGTCATGGATACCCATTATAGCTATAAATAAATATAACAAAATGGCAACTTTTCAGCTAAACAACCAGATCTCACCACCTGTCTTGTTTAGTATGAACAGTTAAATCCCACTTATAACTTATAACTTATAACTTGACTGGAGATAACAGTTTAATGTATGTTATTATGATCAGGCAAATTAAGGTCTAAACACGGCACTTCTGAAATGATGTAATATTTTTGATATAGCTCTTGAGCACGTATCTGTCCATATTTCTTTTTTAGTATTTTGGAAACAAATACAAAATACTTTAAAAAAAAATCTAGAATGAATCCATGATATAAATCTATATCATTTTATGACTTAAAAAAATGTGCGCCTTTAAAATAAAATCTCCACTTATGTGTTTTAAAACCAGTTATATAACAATGCTATATCATTTATTTATAAGGTTAGCTAATATTACAGTAGTCTGACTGAATCCAAACATAAAAAGACAAACACATCATTTTTAAAATAGAATATTGAGCCTTGATAATTTTATGTTTTATTTTTTTGCAACAACATTCATTTAAATGCATCAAATATTTCATGCAACAGCTATAACACTATTGGCCAGAAGAGGGCGGACCTGTCATCCAATCATTTCTGTAGCTATGTCAGTGGATCTGTTCACGACATTCCTTCTATCTCCTCCCTCTGGCTCGGTGAATCACCCTCCCCATTTTTCTTCTGACACACAAAGAAGAGCTGCTGTTCCAATGCAAATCTTGTGGATATATGTGATGCCCTGGATGGGATTTTGTTCTTATATGAAAGGATGATTTTATGAGCTACATAGGTGTTGGATTGTAAAGGGACTATATGACATTACACATCATACAAAGGACCTAAGATATGGACTTCCGAAGATCTTTATTGGCTTGGAAATGGCAAGTATTTTTCCTTTGTAGCTGGGGCTGGGTCTCTGGAAAGCTTCAGTATTCTATTGTGGAGGAGTCAGAGCGAGGGACATTGGTAGGAAAATTAGCTCAAGATCTGGGGCTGAAACCTTCAGACATCTCTCAGCGAAGGGTGAATTTGGGATCTGGAGAAAACAAAAAATATTTTGCATTTAATAAAGCAAATGGAGTATTGAGTGTAAATGAAAGGATTGATAGAGAAAGCCGGTGTGGATCCAGCACTAGCTGCTCATTGCCTTTAGAATTGGTAGCTATAAATCCTTCGGAATTGTTTAATCTGGAAATAGGGATCCTGGATATAAATGACAATTCTCCCATGTTTTCTACGAGCAGTCATATTATTGAAATTACAGAATTTTTTACAAGCCCTGGTGCTCGCTTTGCTTTAGAGATTGCACAGGATTTAGACGTTGGTGTAAATGGTATTAGCCAGTATACATTAAATCCAAACCCTTTTTTTTCATTGTCTGTGAAGAATCGGAAAGATGGAACCCTTATTCCTCAGCTGGTTCTGGAGAAGACATTAGACAGGGAGGAAAAAGCCGAACATACACTTATTCTCACAGCTGTTGATGGTGGGGAGCCGACTAGATCAGCCTCCTGCCAAATCCTTATACACGTCCGAGATATCAATGACAATGGACCAGTCTTCGAGCAGACAAATTATAAAGCTATTCTGAAGGAAAATATCCCTTTGAATTCCATTGTAATAAAACTTAATGCAACTGATCTGGATGAGGGACTGAATGGAGAAATCGAATATTCTTTTGATCATCATACTTCTGATTCAGCAAGAACGGTATTTGATTTGAATGCACAGACAGGTGAGATTTATATTAAAGGAAATGTGGATTTTGAAGAGCTGAATTTTTATGAACTGTCTGTTAGAGCTATGGATAAAGGTTCACCCAAATTAGAAACCAGCTGCCTCATTCAGGTGGAAATCGAAGATGTCAATGATAACGTTCCAGAAATTACCTTTAATTCCATGCTAAATGAAATAGCAGAAAATCTGCCACCAGGATCAGTTGTTGGTTTTCTTAATGTGAAAGACAAAGATTCAGGGAAAAATGGAGAAGTTAGACTGGATGTGTCCCCCAATATACCATTCAAAATTAGACCCTTTAAAAATCATTTTTCCCTGGTAACAGATGGGTATCTAGATAGAGAAAGCATTTCCCAATATACAATTGTGTTTAATGCCTCTGATTTGGGGATACCAGCTCTGCATACTCAGGCAATACTTGTGCTCAATGTTTCTGATATTAATGACAATCGTCCAGCATTTGCCCAATCCGTGTACAATATTTTTGTTAAGGAAAACAATGATCCTGGTACTTTTTTAAGTACAGTTTCAGCTTTTGACTTAGATGCAGGAATTAACTCTGAGCTGATCTACTCTGTTGTTGAGAGCCAGATTGATGGTTCTTCGGTCTCGTCTTTTGTTTATATTAACCCCAGTAATGGTCATCTCTATGCCCAGCGTTCATTTGACTATGAGCAGATTCATGTCTTACAAATCACTGTCGGAGTGGAAGATTGTGGTTCTCCAAAATTATACAACAATGCATCCCTATTTCTATTTATACTGGATACAAATGACAACTACCCCATTGTTTTAAATCAGGAATTCTCCAAAAATCTATTTGTTCAAGATAAAATTCCCAAATCTGCATCTTCTGGTTATCTGGCAACAAAAATATCTGCTATGGATAAGGACTCTGGTCACAATGCTTGGTTAGTGTTTAGCCTGGTTGAACCTGTCAATTCCTCATTATTTCGGGTATCTGCATATACTGGAGAAATCAGAATGATTCGACCCTTCCAAGATACTGACAGCACAGAACAACAACTGGTAATTTCAATCGGTGACCATGGAGATCCACCCTTGTCAACTACAGTCACTGTACTGTTAACAGTAGCAGACAATATTATAATCCAAAGCCATAAGTCTCAGGATTCTTTTGAGAGTGCCCAGCCTCCTTCAGATTTGACGTTGTATCTTATTATTTCTTTAGTGGCCATCAGTTTAGTGTCCATCGTCACATTCATTATTTTGCTTGTCAGATGTCTAAGAAAGGATGAAAGCTACAACAGTTCTAGCTGTTGTTTCCTAAGCAGAGCTCAATCCAAGCATTATTCAGACCAATACCAGCCAACTCTTTACTTGAACACGGACGGTACCTTAAAATACATGGAAGTGAGGATGGTTCCATCAGAACCTCAAGGACAATGTTACCAAACATATTTACCTCCACCTACAGAGAAACCTAACTTAACATCTATGAATCCTATAGCTTTTCCTCCAGCAAATAATATAGTCAATGATTCTGGATTATCATCTGATACGAGCTGGTTAAAGAATACAGATCAGGTTAGTAATTGTTGCTTTTTACCTTTCACTATAACTTTCTGTGATTTTATTATCACAATCCACTGTTCAGAAGATTTAGTTATTTACACTTATTATTGGTAAACGTGTGTCATAATACTTATCTCTTTGCTTTCTCTTGCATACATGTTCGTATGTAAGCAGATATAATCACCTATTTATACTAATAGAAACTTTGTAAACAATACTATAAACCAGTGTTGTCATGCTTGAATTTGTATACATTTGTGTGCATATATAGAAGAATGTTGCCTAGTAGTGTCAAATGGTGAAGCATCATTTAATACACTTGTAAAAATCTTTCACCAGTATATGCAACATTATTATTGTATTATTACTTGAAGTTAATTCACTTTATTTAATCTTTTCAATACAATTCCAATTATTTTTCATTTTATATAGCAAAAAAACTGATAAACATGAACAAAAATCAAGCTCCAACGCTATTATTATATTATTTGGTTTTGGGATGGCAATATGGGGTGTTTCTGTACTTCTAGCAGGATAATACCTACACATGGTAACGTATTTTAAAGAGAAAATGTCCATTTGCATACTCGTAGTAATGCTGATGTTAATATATTCTGATGTAACTTTCACAATGTATTACTTTTAGCAAGATGTATGTCATTCCAAATACATTACAGAACTCAGTTGCATAGGAGAAGGGTTCTATAAATTATATTATTTCATCAGAACAAAGTGTGTCTATGTTGTTTTATACTGATAATAATAAGCTAACCTTTTTAAGTAGTGTTTTAAGTCACATTTTTGTTGTGACCACTGTTTTATTTAGACTTTACATAAAATATTTATCTGATATAAATTCCTTGAAACAATCTCCTTAGAACAGAACTATTTGGCTGAATGTGGCTCTAACAGTACAGGATTCTACAGCGGACAAAGAACTGAAGTTAAAAATTAAAATATTTGCTTAATCCTGTGCAGATAGGAAAAAAAACAGGAGCTTAACTACCTCAACATGTTTAAGCAAACTTCAAATTGCTAGTTTGATTCCAAAGGTATGGTCATTTTGTAAAACTGGTCAAGAGTATCCAGGTTGTGGTCCATTATGTGATGTCTTACATATTTCTTCCTTAATGAAAGCATTTCAAGTTAAATAAAAATGCTCAAATATACTACTTTATATTAATTAAAACCCTTTATTCTAGTTTATTGTTAGAACATTTGTAGATTGCCACCAGAGGGAGCTAGAGAGAAGTCAGTTATAAAGTTTACCAAGAACTCAATAATCATTTTAGGCCACATATACAAAACAACTAATGGACTACAAAGTGCATAGCATTGAACATAACTAATAAAAGCCTTTTGATAAATTGTTCACTTCAATAAAGATTCTTTCCTGATATACCTTTTCATTTTTTTGTGTGGCAAATATTAGTGGTTATATTGTTCGTATTTGTATATTAGGAGACATTTTAAATGACACAAGGAATCAGTCACTGTGCACATTTTAACTGCTAAAAAGTTGTATGCCAACAAAAAAAAAGTCTCCACACACAAAATTAGTGGAACATTAAATTATTTTTATTATTATTTTTTATAAAAATATGTGCAATTTCTGCAGTGTTGTACAAGAGAAATAAAGGAAGGATTAGTATCCTCACGATGCTTCTGTGTCTGGTTTTGTGATAAGCTTTTAGTCCATGCAAGGTTACAAAATATCTATAATGTATACATACACATGAATAAGGAAAGAACTGCAACTTCTGTATATTGCAATAAACAATTCCCACCCCAATACTCGGTATAAATATATGTTTTACAATCATTGGAGACCAACATCACTATAAAATCATATTTTTTAGGAATATAAAAGTGCTGTGTTCATTGGTCATGTGCCACCACGTGCCTATGTATAATGTATGTTTAGATACAAATATGTGGCGAACAAATGGCGAACAAATATGTGCACATGACATAACATAACATGTTCAATCTTTGAAGTTATACCTCACCCAGTGGTGTATCTGTCCTAGGCAGACAAAATTCAGGCACCCCCCATCCATGTTGTACACCTAGGACATGCCCCATCACCAACGTTGCACACCCACTGCTCACCCTCATTACATACCCCCACCACGTCCATTATATACCCCCATCAACCTGATTAATTGGAGCTAAAAGCTTGCTGAACAGTGGGGGAGGGAGCAAAAATGTTTGAACCACTAGAAGTGTGCTTTAACACCCTCTGGCAAAGTGCCGCCCTCTGGCAAAGTGCCGCCCTAAGCAAGTGCCTTGTTTGCCTTGTGGAAGATAGACTACTGACCTCACCTACTAAGCCACCAACCTCGGCATTGTGAATTAATATTACCGAGAAACATTTTTTACTAGTTTATTATTACTTAACAGCAGTTTGATGAAAACATTCCTTATTTTTTCACTGCGGGTTCCTGTGTTTTTCTTTTTACTATTTTAATATAGTTAATAGTAAACTACATGTGTTTACAGTGTTTGCTGAGATTTGTCCTCTGCATATCACGTAGGAAATGTATATTACTGCACCATACACAGACTAACATTTTTACAAGACGCCTGCTTCTGGTATACATTATTACACATTTTTTATAACATCACATGATATGTGGATTAATTACAAATTGTTACAATACAATGTAGTAGTTCATATAATAATGGCTTGTAGACAGATGTAAGATTGTTGTGTGGAATGGAGAGTATTGGGCACATGGTTTGAAATTAATTTTTTGATATGTTATTCTGTTGTGGTTTTTGTCTTTAATGTTATGTATAGTCATCTGCACTTCAGCAGTCAGTGATGTTGACAGTCAGAAATCAGGATTTGGGGTTGATAATTGGTGAAAATTCAGTGTATGTACTTATCAAAGACATTATATCTAAAGAAACCCCTTCTAAAAACCCCCACAATATAATATATAATAATAATAATAATAATAATAATATAATAATGTGTGTGAGTACAACAAATGAGAAAGAGAAAGCTGATAACTACATACAAAAAACAATGAAGTGTTAAAACAGTCATAGTCCAGCAAGTTTGTAAAGTCCGGTCACAAAAGGGTTAAAAGAACTCTGTCACCCATTATTGATAGTGTGAATGTAGAGGATTAAAATGATCAGTAAGTTCTGTAAGCAGAATTGCAAGCAAAAGCAGAAAAGATGAGGAGAATGTGATTTCAATGTGTTTGTGGTGTTTCCTGTTTATAAGATCACATATGGCTTGACTTTCAAATGTGTGATTTGAAATTGTGTAGATCATTTAATCCTCTATACTAGTATAACCCTATACATAGATCACTATTTTATGGAAACATAGGCAAGTTGGAGAAATGTTCCAGCCCAGCACAGTCTACTTGTTTGCATCATTTCACTTGCAGATCAGTTTAAGATAAGCCCCACTCTCTACTACCTTTTCATCAAAAAAATAATAATAAAAAAATACCAGCCATGCTACTGGATCCATACACTTAACAATGGCATCAAGACATTTGTTTAATACCTGCCAGGTGGCAACCCTACTCTCCACTCTTTTGGGGATAGGTCTAGAATTTAATAAGTGGACAGATTTAAATATGTTCTATTTTTTTTATCACAAGATCACACCTTTGAGTTATATATTTGTACTGAATTCTTTTTGGTAAATTTATTATAGCTGCTTGCCCTCTTCTTGCAATAATTTTTTTTCCGGTAATAGTATTTTACAAAATTAATTTGCAGAATCTATTATCGTTCTTCCTATTTTATTTGTATACATTGTATATGTATATAAAAAAATTGCATTGGCATAGATATATTTTTTAATTGTAGGAAGAAGAAAAAAATTAAATGAGAATTTAATACTATTTACTAAATATTACATTCACTAAATGACAGTTGCCTAGAAATACAGTATTTTATTTCATAGCTATAACACTATTGGCCAGAAGAGGGCGGACCTGTCATCCAATCATTTCTGCAGCTAAGCCAGTGGATCTGTTCACGTCATGACTCTTCTCCCCTCCCCTTGGTTCAGTGAATCACCCTCCCATCTCTGCTCTAACACACAAAGAAGAGCTGCTGTTCCGATGAAAACCCTGTGGATATTTCTGTTGCTCTGGACTGGATTTTCCCCTTTTTCAAAGGGTGTATGTATGAGCTCCAGCTCTGTTGGGTTATAAATGGACTACATGATATCACAAATCAAGGAAAGGATTTAAGATATGGACTTCCTAAGATCTTTACTGGCTTGGAAATGGCAAGTAGTGTGTATATTTTTCCTTTGTAGCTGGGGCTGGGTCTCTGGTCAGCTTCGCTATTCTGTTGTCGAGGAGTCAGAGCCAGGGACATTGGTAGGGAATGTAGCTCGGGATCTTGGGCTTAAACCTTTAGAAATACCACAACGAAGACTGAATTTGGGATCAGAGGATAATAAAAGAAATTTTGTTTTGAATGAGGCAAATGGTGCATTGACCATAAATGAAAGGATTGATAGGGAAAGTCTGTGTGAATCCAGTTTAAACTGTTTGTTGCATGCAAAGGTAGTCACTGAAAACCCTTTGGAGCTATTCAGTTTGGAAATAGAAGTATTGGATATAAATGATAATTCTCCCACATTCTCAACTAGTAATCGTTTTATTGAAATTACAGAGCTGGTTATAAGCCCTGGTGTTCGATTCCCTTTAGAGATTGCACAGGATTTAGATGTTGGTGTAAATGGCATTAGCCAGTATAGATTAAGTCCAAATCCTTATTTTTCATTGTCTGTGAAGAATCGGAAAGATGGAACCCTTATTCCTCAGCTGGTGTTGGAGAAGACATTAGACAGGGAGGAAAAGAGAGAACATACGTTAGTTCTCACTGCTATTGATGGTGGGGAGCCAGTTAGATCAGGGTCTTGCCAAATAACAATTACAGTGTTGGATATTAATGACAATCAACCAGTGTTTGATCAGACAAATTATAAAATCAGTCTAAAAGAAAATGTCCCTCTAAACACAGTTATAATAAGACTTAATGCAAGTGATCCAGATGAGGGCACAAATGGTGAATTTGAATATTCTTTTGATGACCACACATCTGATACTGCAAGAACATTATTTGATCTGAATGCACAGACTGGTGAAATTTATATTAAAGGGACTGTGGATTTTGAAGAGCTAAATTTTTATGAATTGTCTGTTAGAGCAGTAGACAAAGGATCACCCAGACTTGCAGGGAGCTGCCTAATACAGGTGGAAATAGAGGATGTGAATGATAACTCCCCAGAAATTACGTTTGCCTCAATGATAACTGAAATAGCAGAAAATGCTCCACTGGGAACAGTTGTCGGGTTTGTGAGTGTGAGAGACAAGGATTCTGGAAGGAATGGAGAAGTACATTTGAATGTTTCTCCAAATCTACCATTCAAAGTAAAATCCTTTAATAATCACTTCTCACTGGTCACAGATGGTCATCTAGATAGAGAAAGTATAGCCCAATATACTATTGTACTTAATGCTTCTGATTTAGGGATGCCTTCTCTGCAAACCCAGGCTACAATTGTACTCAGTGTTTCAGACATTAATGACAATCCACCAGAATTTCCACAATCCATGGACAATGTTTTCATTAGAGAAAACAATGACCCTGGGACTCTTCTAAGTACATTGTCAGCTTCTGACCGCGATGAGGGTATAAACTCTGAACTTGTTTACTCCATTGTTGAAAGGCCAGTAGATGGCTCTTCAGTCTCTTCTTTTGTTTACATTAACCCCAGTAATGGTAATCTCTATGCTCAGCGTTCCTTCGACTATGAGCATATTCAGGTTTTACAAATAACTGTTCGAGTAGAAGACTCAGGCTCTCCAAAATTATCCTCCAATGCTTCCATATTTATATTCATCTTGGATGCAAATGACAATCACCCCATTGTAATCAATCCAGACATTTCTAGCGATCTAGTGTTTCAAGAAAAAATCCCCAGGTCTGCCTCTGTTGGTTATTTGGCAACTAAAATCTCAGCTATGGATAAGGATTCCGGACACAATGCCTGGTTACTGTTTAGTCTTGTTGAACCTGTCAATTCCTCGTTATTTCGGATATCTGTCTACACTGGAGAAATCAGAACTATTCGAGCCTTCCAGGAGACCGATACTACAGAACAACAGCTTGTTATTTCAATCAGTGACCATGGAGATCCCCCCTTGTCAACTACGGCCACTGTACTATTAACAATAGCAGATGATGGTTTAGTGGAAAGCCACAAAATACATGAATTTACTCCCAGTTCCAAACCTCCATCAGATTTGACTTTGTATCTAATTATTTCACTAGTGGCCATTAGTTTAGTTTCCATTATCACTTTCATCATATTGCTTGTGAGATGTCTAAGGAAAGACGGCTACGGCAGTTCCAGCTGCTGTTTTCTAAGCAGACCACAATCCAAGTCCTATTCAGAACAGTATCAGCCAACTCTTTACTTGAACACAGATGGAACCTTAAAATACATGGAAGTCAGGATGGTCCCACCCGAACCTCAAGGACAATGTTATCAGACCTGCCTCCCTGTACCTTCAGAGCAGCCAGATTTTGCTTTTATGAAGCCTCAAAATTTCCCTCAGTTCAAAGATATGGGAAATGAACCTGATCCATCCTCTGACACCAGCTGGTTAAATGACCAGCGACAGGTGAGATTACTTTATAATATATTTATTTCCATTTAATATTATTAGGTTATACTGGAGATGGATGCACTTGTTGCTATACCTATTGGTGATAGTGGGGCTAGATGCGACGTACATCAGTAACAATATTAATTTGGATTTATTTTATTTGTGCAGTGTTTATACCACTTTGCATTTCAATACAGCTTGCTGATTTTTAAAATAAAGTTAGACTATTTGTTTTCTGGAGGACAAGACCAATTAAATTATGTTTTTGTTTAGTTTATATGTGTACTCAAACTTGTAACATATATATTTGTATGTTGTGCATTATATATATATATTTTTTTAAGGAAAATGTGTACTCCAGGCTTGCATGTAACAGTTCAGTTGAAATCATGAGAAATACAAATTTTATAAAATAAAATATATATATTTCTACTCTACTTCATTTGATCAGTGTAAATGCTGCCCTAAATTAGAATTTAATAGGCACTTGCTGTTTGCATGAAACATGAAAACTTATTAGATATTGTCCACACTTCTTTTTCCTAGTTAGAAAAAAATAATTAGTGCTTATAAAATATAAAAAAATTAGTACTAATTTGCATCAGTAAAACCAGTTATTGCTGTATTACCTGTTGATGTCTTAATTATTAGAAATTGTTTATTAATGGCGAGGCAATATTTCACAAACATTATATATATATATATATATATATATATATATGTTAATATACACACACACACACACACACATTCATACATGGTAATATATAGGTATGTAGTGAGACAGACCAGCACCCAGGTATCTGATGGATTAAAGTAGAGTGCTGATACGTTGGGAAGATAAATATATATATATATATATATATATATATATATATATATATATTAATATACATAGATGTAAACATGTTATTTTATTTTCCAAATGCCATAGTGTGATACAGTGTATTTTATTTGTCAAGTATGAGTAAATTGTTCAAATTCCTATCCCTAACAAAACAAATCCCATGGGATTTCCAAATATGCAGAGTTCTTGTGGAAGTTTTTGAGGAACAAGCAGGGGTAATGATTCTGTGTGTGGTTTATGGTCTAAGTGCATTAATAAATTCTCAGCTTACAATTTTACAATGCTGATGTGCCATGTAGTGCCATGTGAAATAGTTATAGGTATGTGGTAAGGTAACAGGGGTGAAGTTTATATACACACACACACACACACACACACACACACTGTATATAGTTCAAAAATACATATATGTATATCCATATCTATCTATCTAAACAATCCATTCAATCAGCACTTTAAATAATACCAAATAAAAGTTAAGATTGGCAAAAGGCTATGCTAAGCCTGAAACTTCATAGCACGGACTGTTTGATGGAACAATAAATAGGGGAACCCTTTTGATACTTTTTCAAGACCTGTGAATGCGACTTTTCTTTTTTGGATATACAGTGTTGTAACTAATTTGATGCTTGTCTACTTTTCACCCATTAAAGGGACTCTGTCACCTAAACATTGTATATAATTTGAATGTAGAGAATACTAAATGATTAAAAATGAGCTATACATTGTGATAGCAGAACTGTAAGGACATGCATACATTAACAGAAAGCACGTTCTGTGGTGTCTGCTGTCTATGACATCGACCTCTAGACTGATGTGCACATTACACACATATTGAAAAGTAGTTCACATTACAGACACATTTAAACACACTGTTCTCTTAATGTACGTATTTACTTTAATATTGATTATTTTTGTTATTTTATTTATATATCATAATTATCAGATAATGCATATTTTACTTATGCTATAAAATATCGGCCATGCAAGTCACAAAATTTCATCCAACATGTTACATCACATTATCAGACTGTGTGATATATATTTCAATTAAATGTGCAATAGCATTGTGGAATTCTTCATGTGTTATCATGGACATTGGTGTCGGTGTACAGATATGTTGTCTACTCCTCCTCTACATCTCCAATAATTTACATATGTGTGTATATATATATTTATATATATATAAACGTTTAGCAAGATAGGTATTTAGACATATATATATATATATATATATATATATATATATATATATATATATATATATGCACTGTAGCAGATTTAAAAGTACAATATAAAAAATATATTGCAGCATACAAATGTTAAGCTATACTTCATATGTAATGTGTAGATATAAATGTGCACAAAAAATAAGCCCTTACCACATTAATAAAAAATATTTATTTTTATAAATGTATATATTTACAAAGTGTTTACCAGGAATACTGTATTTCAGTTTAAAAAATAAATTTTTATGTTTTGTATTTGTTTTTTTAAATAGCAGTGCTCCTTAGTAAAATGTCTATATATTAGTTAATTGTATGTGATTAAAAATTGCGATATATATCGCACATAAATAAAAAGTGTTTGCCTCTCCTAATAGGATTATTTCAGGATTTAAATAATGTCCATGCCATCGTTTTTTTTAGTGTTTGATTGGTTTTTTGTCAATTTCTTCTCTCAGTAAATTGAAAAGAATCTATGCAGTTCCTCAAATTCTACAGCAATGATTTCTGTCATGGTAATTATTTGAGCATTAGCTTCATTAATAAATACCAATAAGCAATCGTTCATTAATATCTGCTACTTCAAATCATATTGTTTTACGTACGTGAAATTAACACTATTGGCCAGGAGAGGGCGAACCAGTCATCCAATCATTTTATTAGCTGAACAAGTAGATCTGCTTATGACATCAATCCATTCTCCTCCCCTTGGTTCAGTGAAACACCCTCCCATCTCTCTTCTGACACACAAAGAAGAGCTGCTGCTCTGATGAATGCCGTGGCAATGCATTGGACAAGGATTTTCTTCCTATCAAAGGACTTAAACTGCATTTGAAAAATATATTTGGATTATAAAAAGGATAACACAGAATACCTCCTGGAAACAAATCTGTGTAATATGGACTTCCAGAGCTCACCAAAGGCTTGGAAATGGCAAGTAGCATTTTCCCTTTTCCTTTATAACTGGGGCTGGGTCTCTGGTCAGCTTCGTTATTCTATTCCAGAAGAGTCAGAATCAGGGACCATTGTGGGGAACTTATCTCTGGAGCTGGGGCTAAACCTGGCTATCTCTAAACGAACACTTGATTTAGGGTCTCAAAAAAGTAGAGATTATTTTGCTGTGAATCAGAACAATGGAGTCCTATCTGTAAAAGAACGGATTGATAGAGAACGTCTGTGTGGATCCAGCACTAGCTGTTTCTTGCATTTAGAGATTGTTGCTAGCAACCCCTTGGAGTTGTTTGGTTTGGAGATCGAAATCTTGGATATAAATGATAATTCTCCCACTTTTCCAACCCCTGATAAGCACATCAGAATTACAGAACTGGTTTCCAGTCTGGGGGTGAGGTTTCCACTAGAAATTGCACTAGACCCAGATGTGGGTATTAATAGTGTCAGCCAGTATAAACTAAATCAAAACCCTTATTTTTCTTTGTCTGTAAAGAAACGGATAGATGGAACGCTTATTCCACAACTTGTTCTAGAACGTACTCTGGATAGAGAGGAAATAAAAGAACACAAGCTGATTCTCACAGCATATGATGGAGGTAGTCAGCCCAGATCAGGCTCTTGTCAGATAACTGTAACAGTGGTAGACATCAATGACAATGCACCAGTGTTTGATCAGCCAAGCTATAAAATCAATATACTAGAAAACCTACCTTTGAAAACAATTATAATTAGACTAAATGCAACAGATCCTGATGAAGGTGCAAATGGAGAAATTGAATATGCCTTTGATGACCATACTTCAGATATGGCTAAACGAATATTTAATTTAAATCCATATACAGGAGAAATTTCTATTAAAGGTCTCGTGGATTTTGAGGAATCACAGTCTTATGAATTATCTATCAAAGCAGTGGACAAAGGAGTCCCCGAATTAGAGGAACATTGTATTATTCAAATTCATGTTGAAGATGTTAATGATAATTCGCCTGAAATATTTTTTTCATCCATAAAAAATGAGGTCCCAGAAAATGCGACCCCAGGGACAGTTGTTGGATTTGTCAATGTAAAGGACAGGGATTCTGGAAGAAATGGAGACGTTCTAATAGAAGTATCCCCACATGTTCCATTTAAGGTTAAACAATTCAGTAATCGTTACTCACTGATTACGAATGGGCTTCTGGACAGAGAAAGAATCCCCCAATATACCATAGACATCACTGCATCTGATTTAGGTGTACCTCCTCTAAGCACTAAGGTTACAATAACTTTGAATGTATCTGACATTAATGATAATGCCCCAACATTTCTGTACCCTTATTACAATGCTTTTATTAAAGAGAACAATGGGCCAGGCACTTTATTGTGTGCCGTATCTGCTTCTGATCCTGACATGGGAGCTAATGCAAACCTAATTTATTCCATAGTTGAAACCTTAGTGGATAGCTCGCCTGCTTCTTCATTTGTTTACATTAACCCCAATGATGGTCAGATTTATACCCAGCATTCCTTTGACTATGAGCATATCCAAGTCTTACAGATTACTGTGAAAGTAGAAGATTCTGGATCACCAAAATTATTTTCCAATGCGTCTGTGTTTATATTTGTTTTGGATATGAATGATAATTACCCAACTGTATTATATCCAGACCTTTCTAGAGAACTTATTACAGAGGAAATACCATTGTCTGCTTCCATTGGTTATCTGGTCACAAAGGTGTCTGCAGTGGATCTGGACACGGGCTATAATGCTTGGCTTTCATACACTCTTCTGGAGTCTACCATGCCAAATGTGTTCCAAATATCTGAACACACAGGAGAGATTAGAACTACTCAGAGTCTCCAAGAGCTGGATAATGCTGAACAACGGCTTGTTATTTCTGTCCGGGATCACGGGGAGCCAGCTTTGTCAAGTACAGTCACAATTCTTGTAAATATAATTGATACTGTTATCCAAAACAGCCACAAATTCCACGATTTCCCTAAGAATTCCAATGCCACGTCTGACTTAACGTTATACTTAATTGTTTCACTGGTAGCAATCAGCTTAGTTTCCCTTGTTACATTCATTATATTGCTTGTCAAATGTTTAAGAAAGGAGTATTACTACAACAGTGGGAGCTGTTGTCTTTTAAACAGGTCACAGACCAAGCACTACACAGACCAGTATCAGCCAACTCTTTACTTAAACACAGACGGAACCTTAAAATATATGGAAGTCCGTATGGCTGCACCAGAACCTCAAGGACAATGTTACCAAACCTGCTTCCCACAAACAGCAGAAAATCAGGATTTTACTTTTCAGAAACCTCTAAATTATCCCCAGTTAAACAGTTTGCTAAGGAATTCTGACCCCTCCTCTGAAACAAATAGGCCATTGAATGAATCAACCCAGGTGAGAAAACAATATGATTAGAGTACATATATTTTAAAAATGTTTCTTACATTATGAATGGGAATTGTTAGGATATTTTATACTGAGCATTTTATTTTATACATTGTGTTCTTTTCTTATTGGCAGTATGCCACATTCTTGAATAAATAAATTTGGTGGGTTCTATAACAGACACTGTTCAGCTGTTTACTATTTAGCTTATAATTAATAAATTATATGTTCCTGATCATATCTATTAGGTATTTCTTTTAATAGTGACTTTAATCTGTGACTATAGTTTCAGGTCTTGCTTAGTAGCATATTTTGAATTACATATTATGCCACACAGAATATAGTACAATTACTAAGACCAAGACAAAGGTTAGAGATTGTTTCATCTTAACAACATGTTACCATACCTGTATGGATATTTAAGTATGTGTGCATGTGTATAGCAAGCAAAGGTTGCCTAGTATGCATACATATTTTATCATTTATGTTTGAATCATTTTAACTTCTTGTTTGCATTTAGCTTGGAAAATAGTGTTAATAGATTAGATATTTGGAAAGAAAATTATTTTTTTAAAGCGGGGAATGCTAAAACAGTGAGAGTTATGTATAAAGAGTACTTAAGGTTTCAGATTACAAAAATGGAGCAATCTGCAGCAACATTCCACTGGTTACCATAGTGATTGCTCCAATTTTAGAACTTTGCACCAAAAGGACTTATTATTCATAACCCCAAACCTACTATATCTTTGGAAACTTCTCCAATGGTAGCTACAATGGCACCTAGCACAAAACAATCAACCCATTAAAACCACCAAGCGTTCAATAACATTTGGAAATGTAGCATCGTGAAAAAAGTGAATTTGTAATAAAAAAAAACATTTAGGGTAAAGTTCCTTCTTTGTATGTGTGTATTAGGTTTGTCTTGTTAATATGTTAGCTTCTTTTAAGTGATTTATTCATACAGATATCCGTCGTATGTTGTCACAGTGATACATTAATGTAGCATCTGTGCCATTATTTTGTTACACGAAATTAAAAATAGATAGACAAACTGACAGACTGATACCTCTGTTTGTCTATTGATCGGTTTGATTCAGAGCTGTTGTCTTTTTTCATAAAAATTTTGTGGACAAAATGTATTACATATACAATGAAACTGTGAAAGTACACCAGTTCTATATATCATGATAACTATGTTACACTTGTGAATAATATCATGTTACACATGGATTCTGTGTTATTTTCCATAGCTAGATATTTATTTACAAACTGTCCCACCATATTCTGCATTTCTGTACATTGTACAAAATATGAATTAAATGGATATGTGATGCAATTGTGTATACTCGTGAATTTGCCATGATTCTCTTTGTAAAACATTTTGTACAAAAACAAGTTGGGCTGGGCAGGGGACAGTTAAAGAAATTGCAGTGCAAAAGAGATGGTGTCAGTTCACCTGGACAATATCAACATTTTACATAAAGTTTTTGTAATATGTAACATTGATTAATGAAACTTTGATACCTGAAGTGCCATTATTAGAGTTAAAATAGATTATAATAACTCAATTACATTGGAGCTGGTGTGAATGTTAAATTCATACAATGTTACGTGAATGTTGCCATAATTAGTTTACCACAAATATGTTATCAGCATGAATATTAATCCCTTCGCCACAATGGACTTGCCTGACATGTCCTGTGGTGAAATAAGCGGTTTTCGTTATTAATGGTGCTGACGGTAATAGACAATAGGCAGCACTGAAATTCTGGCTCTGGGGCGGAATGATCGTGCTCACCATATTGCAGGAGCAGCATGCCCCTAGAGGCAGTCAGCAACATTGCAAGGAAAAAAAATACTTAATTAGTTGGGGTTACAATTAAATTATGGTTAGCATAAGGGATAGGGTTAAAATTAAATACAAAATAAAATATATTAAGGGTTAGCATAAGGGTTAGAGTTGGGGTTAAATTTAGGGTTGGGGTCAAAAGGTTAATATAAAAAAAAACACTATTTTGTTTTTTGCCTGATAACTTGCAAAAAACTGCAGAAATACATGGAAAAAAGCATATTTCTGAATGCAGGACAACATTTAGAAACTATTTAGACAGGGTATTTTTAATGATTGTATTTGTGTAAATAATGTTTTAGGTCAAAGTAAAAAAAAAGTGTTTTTTTTTTCTCATCATATCTTATGATTTTTTTTGTAGTAAATTATAAGACATGATGATCATAATGGTATCTAATGAAATCCCTTCTTATGAAGATAAAAACAACATATAATTTGTGTGGGTACAGTATGTGAGAAAGAAGAAAATTACAGCTAAACACAAACACCTCAGAAATGTAACAACAGCCCTTGTCACCAAGGGAAAGTCAAATTCAAAATGTCTTGTTAAAGGCACATCAACATTTTTTCACAATTTTACTTGTACCCTAAGCAGGCTTACCTCTCAATAATATTTTTCAATAGCTACCCTTTTATTATTATTATTTTGAATAAATCTTACCTTAAGTCCACCTACTGAGTGCATCATACCTCCCAACTTTTTCCCCTGACAAATCGGGATGCCGGGGTGGAGCTTTGTAGGTTGGGTCTGCCCGGTGGTGCTGGCACTCTACCTGACAGCACTACCGCGCAAGAGCACAATGCTGCACATTCACAGTACTCCTTCTCTAATGCTCCAAGCAGTGGTGAATCAGATCAGGATTGTGATCCTGCTGTTATGCCAAACTCTATATCTGTCCCAAAAATCATGACAGAAGTAGAGCTCTGTGGTTCAGACCCTCAAAATCATGACTGTCCAACACAAAGCAGGACAGTTGGGAAGTATGCTGCATGTGACTGGACATTTTTTTAGGGGCACATTTAAATTTTACAAGCTGCATACTTGCCAGTTTTCTATAGCTGGCTCCCATGGCGTCCAACTTCCCCAGTACAGATAATGGGTGTCTGGATCTCAGTTCTCCCGTTTTAGACTGTGTTTAGCACTGTGCAGAGGTAGTCTTCCAAATCAATACCAAATGTTAATATGTTTATAAATCATGTTTCACAGAGGTAACAACAGCTCCACCATATATTTATCATTGAACCAGGATGTGATAATTCCCCTTTTTCTCTGATCGCAGGTTTCAGATATTTTTATTAACTTGGTTACAGTTGAAGCATATCTCCCAAGTGCCCCCATGTAGGAGAAATAGTTCCTATTTTTTTTTACCCAAATTCCTCTGTCCCTCTTTTCCACCCTGATGTCCCTCTTTTTTCTATAAGCACATCATTTGTGGTGTGGATCAGGGTATTACAGAGTTCTGCAGCAGTAAAATGACAATACAGTTTGTTTAACTATGTTTAAATAGTAATCATTTGTCCATAAAATACTTTGTTATTATAAATTACTTTATATATTTATATTGACTTAAATAACTATGGATAGGCCTTATCGTAATTTAAAAGTTCTCAGTAAAGCCCTGGCCAAAGCTATACCTTCAGTCACTCCCCCAAAATGAAAATGTGTCCCTCTTCGACCATTTCAAATGTTGGGAGACATGAAAGGGTAATTAAAGCTTGCTCAACAAACAAAAAATGTTCAAATAAATAACATTTGCCAAAGGGTTACTCAACAAATAAGAATCCATTATATGGCTGGAGAGATGTCTTAGCTTTATAGTTTTGTAGCTGTAAAACTTGTTTAACCCTGGTTAAACATGTATAGCTTGGAGGAAAAACATAACGGGGGGATATGACAGAAACATTTAAATACATAAAGGTAATCAACAAAGTAAAAGAAGAGAGTATATTTAAAAGAAAGAAAACTAGCACAACTAGAGGACATAGTCTAAAATTAGAGGGGCAACGATTTAAAAGTTATATCAGGAAGTATTACTTTACTGAGAGGGTAGTGGATGCATGAAATAGCCTTCCAGTAGAAGTGGTAGAGGTAAACACAATCAAGGATTTTAAACATGCGTGGGATAGGCACAAGGCTATCCTAGCTATAGGGTAGGGAACTGGGGACTAATAAAAGTATTTAGAAAATTGGGCATACTAGATGGACCGAATGGTTGTTATCTGTGGACACATTCTATGTTTCTATGTTTCTGGTTGGGCTGACATCATCCTTCTAAGGTGGATAAACTGAGTACCATTAAGCTGCGAAATAGTAACATCTCATTTGAAAATTAGATGATATATCAATGTGTCCATTCTAGGTAAATGCTTAATACTATTATTATTCTGATTATTATGCTACATATCTAGCTGACATGGTTCACAATGGATATTTTTTGGATAGTGCTATAGATATATAACAAGGAGAATTAGCTTTTTATATATATATATATATATATATATATATATATATATATATATATATAAACCATTCATGAAGGTAGGATCAGGTCTATGCAAAATGTATTAAAGGTATCCTAGCAAAAAGTAATGATACTACACACATACAAAATTTGATAACTAAATACATTTCTCTGCAAAAACTAACCAAGTATTTCAAAGTAAATAAAACAAAATAATAATTACAAATGCATGTACTGTAATTAGACAGATTTGAGAACTAAAATCAGATTTTTGCTAAATATTTCGGGGCATCAAAAAGCAGTGTTTAGATATAATTAGGTTACCATTATCATTAAATTTAGTTTAACTATGTATAATGAGTTTAAAGGCATTTAGATTTTCTTACTTTACAATGGGAATAGAAGTTACTACTATTGCCCAGCAGAGGGCGGACATGTCATCCAATCATTTCTTTAGCTTCTCCAGTGGATCTGTTCATGTTAGCCCTCCTCTCCCCTCCCCCTGAATCACTGAATCACCCTCCCATCTTTTTTTCTGACACACAAAGAAGAGCTGCTGCTCCGATGAGGATGTTTCCATAGGATCGGTGTAGATTATTTTTCCTGTTTAATGGATTTATACCTGCATAGACTCATGGGATTATAAAAAAACATACCCTTGCTAATATCTAACAGCAAAAGGACTAAAGATATGGACTGCCGGAGGACTGTACGGATTTGGAAATGGCGTGTGTTATATTATTTTATCCTCTGTAGATTGGGTTGGGTCTGTGGGCAGCTTCGTTATTCAGTTCTTGAGGAGACAAAGCCTGGGACATTCGTTGGAAATGTGGCTGAGAACCTGGGATTGACTCTCAAAGATGATACTAATCCCAGACTGATTTTAGGCTCTGAGGGGAATAGCAGATACTTTGATATAAACAAGGAAAATGGAGCTCTGGTTGTAAAAGAGAGGATTGACAGAGAGAGCCTGTGTGGATCCAGGACTAGTTGTGTGTTGTTTTTGGAGCTGGGTGCTGAAAATCCTTTTGAGTTGTTCAGTTTGGAGATTGAAATCTTGGATATCAATGATAATTCACCCACATTTTCCGTTTCTAACCAGGAAATAAGAATAACTGAACTTGTGGCTGTGCCGGGCGTCCAGTTCCCTTTAGAAATTGCTTATGATCCAGACGTGGGAATTAATGGTGTTAGCCAATACAGACTGAATCCAAACCCATACTTTTCTTTGTCTGTAAATAAACGCAAAGATGGAACTCTCATCCCAGAGCTGATACTAGAAAGGATTTTAGATAGAGAAGAGAACAGTGAGCACAAGCTTATCCTTACAGCTCTTGATGGTGGAGAACAAACACGATCGGGATCTACTCAGGTAACCATAACTGTGTTAGACATTAATGACAATGCACCAGTCTTTAATCGGCCAAGTTATAAAATCAGTGTATTGGAAAACCTTCCTTTAAAAACTGTTGTGTTCAAACTTAATGCCACAGACCCTGATGAGGGTTCCAATGGTGAAATTCAGTATTCATTTTATCACCATACGTTGGATGCTGCAAAGACAATATTTGGTTTAAATTCACAGTCAGGTGAAATATTTATTAAAGGGGCTGTGGATTTTGAAGAGTTGAATTTTTATGAATTATCTGTTAGAGCCAGAGACAAGGGTGTCCCAGAACTGGAAGGACGATGTCTCATACAGATTGAAATAGAAGATGCAAATGATAACACTCCAGAAATCACTTTTACCTCCCAGACAAATCAAGTGCCTGAAAATGCAGCTATTGGAACCGTTGTTGGATTTATCACCATTAGAGATAAAGATTCCGGTAAGAATGGAGAAATACAATTGGAAGTGTCACCAGATTTACCATTTAAATGTCAGCTCTTTAACAATCGATATTCCTTAGTCACTAGTGGATATCTGGACAGAGAAAAAATCATAGCTTATACAATACATCTCATTGCATCAGATTTGGGCAATCCTCCTTTACAGAATCAGACCACAGTTATCATTAATATTTCTGATGTTAATGATAACGCTCCTGTGTTTCTCCAATCAGTTTACAAAACCTCCATACAAGAGAACAATGAACCAGGCAGCTTATTATGTACTATATCTGCTGCTGATCCAGATGAGGGAGCTAATGCCAAGCTGAAGTATTCTATTGCTGAAAGCCAAATAGATGGTTCTTCCGTCTCTTCCTTTGTTTACATCAATTCTGAGAATGGTAACATTTATGCTCAACGTTCATTTGACTATGAACAATTTCAAGTTCTACAAATCACTGCGAGAGTGGAAGATTGCGGAACCCCAAATTTATTTTCCAATGTTTCGGTTTTGATATTTGTTTTGGATTCAAATGATAATTATCCCAATGTGTTATATCCAGATAACTCAGGGGAGTTCATTGCCCAAGAGAAGATCCCAATATCTGCATCTGGTGATTATTTAGTAACAAAGGTTTCTGCAGTGGATCTGGATTCTGGTCACAATGCCTGGCTGGCTTATAGTCTTGTTGAGCATACCAGCTCTAATTTGTTTAAGATCTCTGAGTATACAGGGGAAATCAGAACTATTCGTGCTCTACAGGAGGTAGATAATACAGAGCAACAGATTGTCATATCAGTCAGGGACCATGGAGATCCATCTTTGTCAACTACAGTCACCATACTTATAAACATTTTAGACAATATTGGGAAAGTAACCTATAGATCCCATGATTTTCTTACAAATTCCAAACCAACACCTGACCTGACTTTATATCTAATTATTTCCCTAGTAGCCATAAGCTTGGTTTCTCTTGTTACCTTTACTATTTTGCTAGTGAAATGCCTTAAAAATGGACATTATGGTGATAGCTGCGGGCTCTGTTTTTTGAACAAGTCACAACCCAAATACTACACAGAACAGTATCAACCAACTCTCTATTTAAATACCGATGGGACCTTAAAATATATGGAGGTTAGGATGGCTCCACCAGAACCCCAGGGACCATGTTATCCAGCTTGCTTCCCCCCAACAATAAACAAAACAGATTGTACCTTGACAAAACCTACAAATGTTCCTCACTTGACTGATGTGGTGAATGAGCCCCCCTCAGACTGGTTGAAAGAACTAAACCAGGTGAGGTGATATCCATTGGTTTTATTTACTCTTTTTTTTTTTTTAAACTAAATGTTACTTTTTATATATTATCTCATTAGAATGATGGGTATGTGTGCTTAATTATAATATGTTACTTTTTAAAAAATCTGTATTATTGTACCTTTATTATTGTAGCTTAATTATTATTCTGTTTGGTGGATTGTGTATGATCATATTACAGTGGGTTTGGACGTAAGCCCCCTTCATTAATAGTAAAACTAAATAAAAGTTATATTTACTTTAGTAGACTTTAGTCTATTGTTTTGGGATTTTTGTCATGAGTTTAGAACCCCCCCCGCCCCCCCCTATCAGATTTTTAATAACAACAATCTTTTCCGTAGTTAGTTTTTTGTGGACTAATTATTCCCTTCTATAGGTTATCCTATCAGAATTATGCAATATATTCAGCATTTCTTCTTTTTTTTTTTTTTACCTTGGTTCCTCTTACACATACCACAATAATTGTGTTATTTTAGATGAATTATTATATTCTTACTGGTTATAGTATACATAAGAGTGAATATGAATAATTATTTTATTGTACGTTACGTGAGGTAGGCATATGTCTTTGCAACAAATAACCAGGGTGTGCTTCTTTTAACACCTTGACTGTCCCTCTTTACGTATACATGGCTTTGAACGTGTGTTGTATGTACAAAGGTGCCTCATACATGTAAATACAATTTTTAGAATGTGAGTTAATATAAAATGTTTACTTTTTTAGGCATAGCATAGTCCACACTGTAAAAAGAATAACAGGGTTTACCATCACAGTAAAAGGATCCAATTTGTGATTCTTTTGCTAGTTTTTATTAGATTTATTAGTTTGTTTTATCCTGACTACTTGACTATTGCACTATTTTTTACAGAATCATTTCTAGATATTTCCCTTTCTTTCTTTCTTTCTTTCTTTCTTTCTTTCTTTTTTTTTTATTTTTTTTTAGCAGAAGTAACCTACAAAACTGAGCCTCTCTATTGTTTCATTCAAATCTTAATAAAAGTAAAATGTTCAGCATTGGAAGAGCAAAAGGACTTGTAGTAACACTTTGAAGTTAGTGCTGGATAGATGAATATATATAGGCTGTTAGAGTGATATTTGCTGAATAGAGAGTGTAGTCCTTTAATAAAAAAAAAAAATTCTAGAAATGGCCCTACACAAACATTTTACTTTTTCTGGCAGTACACAATTAGCAGATACATGAAGACTGATAGTATTAGTCTCACTCCAGAAGTATTTTAAATACACCATTATGTAATTATTGTGATTTCACTTTAAGACATAATAGTCATGCACTGAACTACATTCTTTTTATATAGATATTATTAGCCTGATCTGCCACTATTAGACATACATATCAGAGCCAACCACTTAAAGGGACAGTTCCACCTAGCTTAATTTTTGTATATTGTACATATGTGAAATAAACGTATTTTTACTTTAAACAAAATGACACATTTCAAGTCGTTTTATATTGAAACTAATTTCAGAGAGGGCTCTAAGTTCAGTGATATTCAATAAAAAGGGATTATCGATCTAGAAGTTACTACTGCTAAAGCAATTACAATTTAACATTGTGCGATATTTTCACTAAAATGTGAATTATAGGTGTGGTGAGTTGAGGTAGAGTAACATTTAATCTCACCAATTTAGCTATACATTGCACATGGACTATCCTGGTGGGTTCACTTGGTGGGGAAATGATCATCTCACCTCATCTCACCTTTTAGAGAATAGACCCCTATTACACTTTTTTTTGCATTTAAAAAAAAAAAATTGAATTTTTTTATTTCTTTACTTAACACAGGTTATAGCACTTAACTAAAATCTTTTCTTCAGACCCTGTAGGTGGATCAGTGTCTTTATTTACCCGTCACCAGTGCTGTTTGATTAGGAAAGTGTGATATCATTTGTAAGCACTGTTGGGATAAATACATTTATTGAAATTCCAAAGCAAGCATTAGGGATAGGTTGTGAGCTATATGCATGTGTTGAAACTGTGGCCTGCTCTAGTATACCTTATTCCAAAGTATATGTGTAATTTATGTAGTGTTAAGCGACATATTTATTGAAATGTATGTTTTATTTAAGTGTATTTATGAAAGTATATCACATGTATTAAAGGATACATTTTACAACATATTTAAGAACAAACTGCCACAGATTTATGTTGATAAATACAATCCATCATGTTGGCACATACAGTCTTCCCAGTTCAGCACACCAATCTGTAACATCTCCTACTGTTCAACCACAGCTCTCTCTGTATAGTGACTGATCCGTCCTTTACAAACATAAATCCAACTGGGCATTTCAACTAAGTTGGGGCAATGAATCTGAACCAGCAATAGAGTAAGACTTGTTTTGGATCAACAGCGGTAAACATGAGATAGGAAAAGGGTTGAACTTGATGGACGCAAGTCTTTTTCCAACCTAAACTACTATGTAACTATGTAACTTGGTGGAGCTCTCTGAGACTCTGTTAAGATGCTGGCACTAGCTCTCCTGATACTTGGTAGATAATCCCCAAAAATAGTGAGATTTATTTTATTATTGTCTAACTTATGACGAGTGATGTCTGATGAGGATTCCCAAGCATATTTCATTGTAAATGTATAAATATATTTATATATATTATTATTAAATAACCTTAAGCCTATAATTCTATATTTTGTTACCTGATATAGTGTGCAACTTGAAATTGCCCCCATTTGAGATATATATATATATGTGTATGTATGTGTGTATATACACTCTGTTTGGGTCTATCTACTATTTGAATTACTCTGCCAGGATATTGCCCCCAATATGCCATTTAATATGCCATGATTTTGCCCCCAATATTCCATTTAATATGCCAGGATATTGCCCCTTAGTATGCTCGTTATGCACTTGTATAAATACTCCCCAACTTGTCTAAAATTTGACATTTCACAATGGAATACGAGAGTGAGTTTCATAATAGACTATCTTCAAGTAAAAGTATAAATATAAAAATCGAAGTAATAAATATTTTAAGCTTTACATGAAATAAATATATTTTTTCTACAACATGTTTCAAGTGTTTCCTATGATCATGAATTTTGTTTTACAATACTTAAACTGTAAATATATAAAAGCTTCATGGAAAGGAAATAATATTAAAAATATATACCAAAACTAAAAACCATTATTATAATTATAAATTGAATTATAACAACCATTTACATTACTTTAACACAAACTTTGTGTTTAACAATTGATGTTTGCACCTCAAGTGTCTATTTTATTTGAACTTAATTGGTATGGCTCTTCATGATAGTGTTATAAGGTTATTAAGTTAACTCAACTTGGCATTCTGCATTATTATAAAAAAAAATTCAGTTGTATTTTCTGATAAAAGTGGCATCTTAGTTAAAGTAAAATGGGTAAATGAAGTTAACACTATTGGCCAGCAGAGGGCGGACCTGTCATCCAATCATTTCTTTAGCTGAACCAGTGGATCTCTTCATGACATTCCCCTCCACTCTCCTCCCCCTGCCTTAATGAATCACCCTCCCATTTTTTCCTGTGACACACAAAGAAGAGCTGCTGTTCTCATGAAAAATCCACAGAATGTTTCTAGTGCAACCATTATTTTCTTTTACCTAAGGATGTATTTTTAAACCACGAACCCATTGGATTATAAATGGACCTTTTATTGGACATTATTTTAAAAGCAAGGAATTGAGATATGGACTTCCAGAGCTCCCCAAAGGCTTGGAAATGGCAAGTAGCGTGTTCCTTTTTCATCTGTAGTAGCTTGGGCTGGGTCTCTGGGCAGCTTCGTTATTCTATTGTTGAGGAGTCAAAACAGGGGACTTTGGTGGGAAATGTGGCTCAGAGTCTGGGGTTAAATCGAGGAGATATCAGTAAACGCAGACTGAGCTTAGGATCCGAAGGGAGCAGCAGATATTTTTCTGTGAACAGGGAAAGCGGAGCTTTGACTGTGAAAGAAAGGATTGATAGAGAAAGCCTCTGTGGATCCAGATCAAGCTGTGTGTTGCATTTAGAGGTGGTAGCTGAAAATCCATTGGAGCTCTTTAGTCTTGAAGTAGAAATCTTGGACATAAATGATAATTCTCCCACTTTCCCAGTCCATGATCAATTTATAAGAATTACAGAAATATTTACAAACCCTGGTACTCAGTTTGATTTAGAAATCGCCCAGGATTCAGATGTGGGAATTAATGGTATAAGCCAGTACACATTGAATCCAAATCCTTATTTTTCATTGTCGGTAACAAATCGACAAGATGGAACACTCATTCCAGAACTAATACTTGAGAAAATTTTAGACAGGGAAGAAAAAGGAGAGCATAAACTCATACTGACTGCTTTTGATGGAGGTGAACAGATACGGTCAGGATCTATCCAGATAACAGTAACGGTTTTGGATATCAATGACAATGCACCAGTGTTTGATCAGCCTCGTTATAAAATCAGTTTACTGGAAAATACCCCTTTAAAAACAATAGTGGTGAAACTTAATGCTACAGATTTAGATGAGGGGGCCAATGGTGAAATAAAGTATTCATTTTATCACAACACTTTGGATGCAGCAAGGGAAATATTTGGTTTAGATCCACACACGGGGGAAATATTTATAAAAGGAATAGTGGATTTTGAAGAGACACAGTTTTATGAATTGTCTGTGCGTGCCAGAGACAAAGGTTCTCCAGAACTTGAAGGACGATGTATAGTACAGATTAAAGTCGAAGATGCAAATGATAACACTCCAGAAATTATTTTTACTTCCAAGACAAATGAAGTGCCTGAAAATGCAGCGATAGGAACTCTTGTTGGCTTTATCACAGTGAGAGATAAAGATTCCGGTAAGAATGGAGAAATACAATTAGAAGTGTCACCAGATTTACCATTTAAATGCCAGCCCTTTAACAATCGCTATTCCTTAGTCACTAGTGGATATCTGGACAGAGAAAAATTCTCATCTTATACTATACAGCTTATTGCATCAGATTTGGGCAATCCTCCTTTACGGAATCAGACCATAGTTATTGTTCATATTTCTGATGTTAATGATAACTCTCCTGTGTTTCTCCAACCTGTTTATGAAACCTCCATAAAAGAGAACAATGAACCAGGCAGCTTACTATGTACTGTATCTGCTGCTGATTTAGATGAAGGAGAAAATGCTAAATTGAAATATTCTATTGCTGAAGGCCAAATAGATGGCTCGTCCGTCTCTTCTTTTGTTTACATCAACACTGAAAATGGTAACATTTATGCTCAACGTTCCTTTGATTTCGAACTATTCCAGGTTCTACAAATCACTGTGAGAGTGGAAGATTCCGGATCCCCACATTTATTTTCCAATGTTTCTGTTTTGGTATTTATTTTGGATTCAAATGATAATTATCCCACTGTATTGTACCCAGAGAATTCAGGGGAGTTCATTGCCCAAGAGAAGATCCCGATATCGGCATCTGTCGGTTATTTAGTGGCAAAGGTTTCTGCAGTGGATCTGGATTCTGGTCATAACGCCTGGCTGGCATACAGTCTTGTTGAACATACCAGCTCTAATTTGTTTCAAATCTCTGAGTATACAGGGGAAATCAGAACTATTCATACTCTTTATGAGACTGATAATACAGAGCAACATCTTGTCATATCAGTCAGGGACCATGGAGAACCATCTTTGTCAACTACAGTCACCATACTTATAAATATTTTAGATAATATTGCAAAAGAAATCCAAAGATCCAGTGATTTTCTTGAAAATTCTAAATCGACAACTGACTTAACTCTATATCTTATTGTGTCCCTGGTAGCTATTAGCTTGGTTTCACTTATTACTTTTATTATTTTGCTTGTGAAATGCCTTAAAAATGGACATTATGGTGATAGCTGTGGGTTTTGTTTACTGAACAAATCACACCCCAAGTACTACACAGAGCAGTATCAACCAACTCTCTATTTAAACACGGATGGGACCTTAAAATATATGGAGGTTAGGATGGCTCCACCAGAACCTCAGGGACCATGTTATCCGGCTTGTTTTCCTCCAACAATAGAGAAAACAGATGTAGCCTTGACAAAACCTCCAAATGTTCCTCAGTTGAATGATGTAGTGAACGAGCCTGCCTCGGACTGGTTGCAAGAACTAAACCAGGTGAGGTTTACATTGGTTTTGTTTACTTTTTGCTGGACTAATTGTCATTTTGTGTGTATTGTCTCAGAACAATGCTGTTTATGTGTGTTTCATATTCTTACATTGTGTTTAATTTTGACAACAATATAGTGGTAGCTGTTTTACTGTAGCCTGATTATTAAAAAGGATACTTGGTAAAATTTCAGATTGATCTACCATTGACTGATGGTGGTCAGTGATCTTTCTTCAGTGGTCAGAAGAATCAGTATTATACTGATATGTACTGTGGTGAGCTGAATTTTTTCCTGGTCGCTGATTCAGTAAACTATGCTATCTTGTTTATACCCAATCTGTTATACTGATTAGTATTAATGAGTCTGTTTTTGAGAAAACAAAACATATTTTATTTTCTTTCCTATATAAATGAATTTGTTTGCTTGAAAATATTTTTCTGTACTGATATATATATATATATATATATATATATATATATATATATATATATATATATTGTATAGGAAAGTATATTTATAATCTATAGTATACTATATACAATGAATTGACGTTATTACTGTTTTACAGTGACTTTTAAACCACATTGACCTTTGTGATTCTTTTATAACATTTGGAATTTGTAGTGGTTTCAAAAAAGCTCTCTATTTGGCAAGTTAATTATCATAAAAGTTGGTCTCATGTAAGACAATATTTTAAAACTAATTTGTTCCCAATGTCTGCTTCAAATTAGTTTTTCTAATATAGTAAAGCTGTGTTGAGATATTTATTACCATATGTATTTTTGTACATTATTCTATGTTTCTATCCATATGTAATTATATATATATTTATTTTTTTCAGTCTTTTACTCATCTATAATTTATCTATCTATCTATTTATCTATCTATCTATCTATCTATCTATCTATCTATCTATCCTTATCTGTCTGTCTACCTATCTACCTACCTGCTCATCCATCTATGCAAAAAGATATACATACAGATAGACTGAAAGTTAAACATATAGATACTTAGGGATTAGTACAATGAGGTGAAACATTGTTTTCAGTTATTCAACAATAGCGCTATATTTCCTATGTCAGATACATATTTTACAATATCAGGAGGCATTACAGTTCATACACATAGTCACAGAATACACTGAATTGGTGAATAAGCATAAAATAAAGATAAATAAAGTGGTGAATGAGCGGATGTATACAATATTATGATGCAATGTTTCATAGTTTGCAAAAGGAGACTGTTTAAAATATGCCTTATGACATAGGGAGTGACTGAAGAATGAGTTGTGTGAATAGAATTCGTCAAACAACTATGTTGGGCAGCTTGGCTCTGATGTGGGTCTATGTGGTCGACAAATTTACAATTGACTTCACTTGAGACTTCGTTCAAAAGCTAAACTGCAGATAAAGTTGCTGCCAATTTCCTTTATTTTAGAGACAGAATACTGTAATGCATGTTGCAATAAGCTTGGCTATGGTTTGCTTAGTGGGGTGAACCAGCTAAGTATGACCAGAATACTGTAATATACCATATCTAGGAACTTGCCTGACTCAAATGCTTCAGTTTTGACAGCCTGGTCCACCTTATTTTAAGTGGTCTCCTTTAAGATTGGGACAAGACTCTCATTTGTTTTGTATGTGTACCATTTACCATCATCTCAGCCCTAAGTGAAAAAAATCCCATAATGGTAATAAAAATAAAAAAAACTTTATCTTGGCCTACACTGTGGATCCATGTCAATGTCAGTGGATGCAAAGAGTGTCAGCCCCTAAAACTGAATAAGGATCCATTATTTCTAAAACAAACCAATGACCTGCATATCAGTCTTCTAACTAAATTTTAAACACTCTTGCAGATATTTTATTCTGTCATTCCTCGCCTTCTCCCACTCCCTCCCCTCCTAGTTTTTTTCTTTAATCAATCTCATGTATTGCTTATGAACTGTGCCTAGTCATGCCCACATTGATACACTCCCTCCGCTCATCCAATCAGGACTTGTGCCTCATTCAGGATAGCACATACAGAATAACAGGGACTTGGAAATTCTAGCAGACACCATGACTGTGCTTTGTAAGGTGATGGTGATAATATTTTTATTTTTAGAGTGACCATTTCCACTACCAAAGCAACAATGGATCTCTCAATTTTTGACAAAATAACATCCAGTGTGATCTTTATTTTATTTTAAATTAGTTTGATTACACATTTTATGCAGGATATACTATAATACACATGTTAGTTACAGGTTGAGTACTCTCTGGGGCCATGGGGGAATCTGGGCATGCATGTAAAGGCTATATTAAAGCTTAATACGCTTAATAGACACTGAATAAACTGCTGTGTTCTTGCATTCTGACAGGTGTGTGTCAAAATTGTAAAAAATGTTTGGATAACGGATTTCTGGATAAGGGATACTCAATCTGTATATATATCCCTAGAACATACTTAACAACTATTTTAATTATTACAAATATGTGAGGGAACTCTATAGAGCATAATATTATAGCTATAGTATTATACTATTACTTTATGTCAACCATTTTGAAATAAAAAACTGCACAAAACTATTCTGAATGGAGATTCTATCTCTAGAATGATTATACAAGGTATTAAAAATCCATACGGCATATTATAAAATTATTTGGAAATTGAATGTTTAAGCAATGTGCTTCTGAAATATAATAAAATGAATAGACAGGGAGGTAGAGAGACTGATATATGTAAATTAAAATGTTATATTGGCTTCCAATAATATGAAATCATGACCTGCTCTACTCAATAAAAGATAGGCAAATGTGTATGGTATAGAACATTTGATTACTGAAATATTTATCAACTACAATTTACTAGTTTAAATAAGCTGTAACAGAACACTGAATTGGAGGGTTGAATTGGTCTTTAGTTACAGCATGGAGGTTTTTAGGAAAGTGAAGTTAACATTTTTGGCCAGCAGAGGGCATACCTGTCATCCAATCATTTCTTTAGCTGCACAAGTGGATCTGTTCGTGCTATCCCTCCTTCTCTCCTCCCCCTGACTCAGTGAATCACCCTCCCATCTTTTCTCTGACACACAAAGAAGAGCTGCTGTTCCGATGGAGAATCTGTGGATATATTAGGATGGAAATATAAGGGTTTATTTTTTATCATGGAAGGATATTTTTTCATCTAAGGACCTATGGATTTATAAAAGGACCTATATCTTATAATTTGAAGGAATATTTATGAGATATGGACTCCCAGAGATTCCCGAAGGCTTGGAAATGGCAAGTAGTATATTCCTTTTTCCTCTATAGCTGGGGCTGGGTCTCTGGTCAGCTTCGCTATTCTATTCTGGAGGAGTTAGAGACAGGGACATTGGTAGGCAATGTAGCTCATGATTTGGGGTTGAATCTTGCAAACATTAATAAGCACAGACTGAGTTTAGGATCAGATGAAGGCAGCAGATTGTTTTCTGTCGACCAGAAGACTGGAGCTCTGACTGTGAATGAGAGGATTGATAGAGAAAGCCTTTGTGGATCCAGCTTAAAGTGTTTGCTGCATTTGGAGGTTGTGACTGGTGACCCATTGGAACTGTTCAGTCTGGAAATAGAAATATTGGATATTAATGATAATTCTCCCATTTTTTCCACCACTGATCAAATTATACAAATTACAGAGCTGGTAACAAGCTCGGGTGTTAGATTTCCATTACAACTTGCACAGGATCTAGATGTGGGTGTTAATGGTGTTAGTCAGTACAGATTAAACCAGAATCCATACTTCTCTTTGGCTGTAATAAATCGCAAAGATGGAACACTCATAGCAGAGCTGATATTGGAAAAGAGTCTAGACAGAGAAGAAAAGGCTGAGCATAAACTAATCCTTACGGCTTTTGATGGGGGGGAACATACACGATCAGGATCTACTCAGGTAACCATAATTGTTATAGACATTAATGACAATGCACCCGTGTTTGATCAGCAACATTACAAAGTCAGTTTACTCGAAAACGTGCCTGTCCATACAATAGTGATAAAGCTTAATGCCTCAGATCTGGATGAGGGCATGAATGGTAAAATAGTATACTCCTTTGATCATCATACCTTGGATTCAGCAAAGAAAGTTTTTGATCTGAATCCAGATACAGGTGTAATATTTGTAAGAGGAACTGTAGATTTTGAAGAATCAAGACTTTATGAATTATCTATCAGAGCCTTAGATAAGGGCACACCTACTTTGGAAGGACGATGTCTCATACAGATTGAAGTAGAAGATGCAAATGATAACACTCCAGAAATAATTTTTACATCCAAGATGAAGGAAGTGCCTGAAAATGCAGCAATTGGAACTGTTGTTGGATTTATAACATTGAGAGATAAAGATTCTGGTAAGAATGGAGAAATCATATTGGAAGTGTCACCAAATGTACCATTTAAATGTCAGCCCTTTAATGATCGTTATGCTTTGGTCACTAGTGGATCTTTGGACAGAGAAAAAGTGTCACAGTATAATATTCAGCTTATTGCCTCTGATTTGGGCTCTCCTATTTTACGCAGTCAGAACACAATAACCATTAATATTTCTGATGTTAATGATAATTCTCCCACATTTCTTCAATCTAGTTACAAAGCCTCCATAAATGAGAATAATGAACCAGGCAGCTTATTATGCACTGTATCTGCTTCAGATCCAGATGAGGGAGATAATGCAAAGTTAAAATATTCTGTAGCCGAAAGTCAAATAGATGGTTCTTCTGTCTCTTCCTTTGTTTACATTAATTCTGAGAATGGTAACATTTATGCTCAACGTTCTTTTGACTACGAACAATTCCAAGTTCTACAAATCACGGCAAGAGCAGAGGATTCTGGATCTCCAAATCTATTTTCCAATGTGTCCATTTTTATTTTTATTTTGGATACAAATGATAATCACCCAACTGTGCTATATCCAGAGAATTCAGGAGAGTTTATTATTCAAGAGAAGATCCCCAAATCTACATCTGTTGGTTATTTAATTACAAAGGTTTCTGCTGTGGATCTGGATGCTGGTCACAATGCCTGGCTTGCTTACAGTCTTGTTGACTCTAACAGCCCCCCGCTGTTTCAGATTTCTGAATATACTGGAGAAATCAGAACTATTCGAGGCTTCCATGAAACAGACAATGCTGAGCAACGTCTTGTGATTTCAATCAGAGACCATGGGCAACCACCTCTGTCAACAACAGTCACTGTCCTTGTGAATGTAGTAGAAAGCATTGCTCAAGAAACCCCCAAGTCTGTTGATTTTCTTTCAAACTCAAAATCGTCACCAGATTTGACTTTATATCTCATTATTTCTCTGGTGGCCATCAGTTTAGTTTCTCTTGTTACTTTTGTCATTTTGCTTGTGAGATGCTTAAGAAAGGACCTTTATTCCAGCAGCTGCGGATCTTGTTTTTTAAGCAAATCACATTCCCAGTGCTATACAGACCAGTATCAACCTACACTTTACTTGAACACAGATGGCACCTTAAAGTACATGGAAGTCAGGATGGTTCCACCAGATTCCCAAGGACAATCTTACCAAACATATGTACCCCCTGCTACAGAACAAAATAATTTATCCTCCACTAAACCATTGCTTTATCCCAACTTGACTGATACAATGAAGGGAACAGAGATCTCATCTGACTCAGTGTTGTTGAATGACTCTAACCAGGTGAGGTAGCATTTTTAAAATGTATATTTATTTTTTATGATTATTTGTCGCTTTAAACATAATTTCTATTAAACCACATGTTTATCTATATGTGTATATAAGGTTAAACTTCATAACATTATGCAATGAGTATTGGGCAGCTGTTTCTTCATCTTTACAATGTATTAAGTGTGTAAACTTTTTGTATCACTTTTAGATTTATTATAAATAGTTCACAAATTGTATTTCTATAAATAGAAAGAAACACAAATCTTTAATGGAATGTATGAAGCAATGAGACTCCAATAGGGGGTAACACAAGGAATGAGATAAGAAAAAAGAGGTCTGAAGTCTCTAAATATAAGATACAACTTAACTTTTAACAACTGTAGTAGTTAAAAATAGAACACATACTACTAGAATTATTGAAAGTTACATTATATCTTATATTTAGAGACTTCAGATCTTCTTTTTCCTATTTTTATAAATAATATCAATATACACAGTTTTACCCCATATAACAAATTGCCCAATAAATTTAAATTCTACCCTAAATTGTAATTCATGCTAAATAATGAAACCATATTTAGACCTTCATGCTAAGGTACCTATATGTTTAGATTTAAACTAAACAAAATCCCACAATTTAAAACATTGCGGTCTATTGACTACACAATAGAATGTCGTAAACTGCCAAGTAAATTCTAAAATAATTTCCATAATTGCCAGACTAAGCAAAGTCTCCCACATTGCCTATCTTTCCAAACTCATTTATCCCTAGTTGTTCCCATTCCTTTGACAGTTCTCCACAGTTCACTGTTTGATGAATATACGCTGTTGTATGATAACCAAATGATTTAAAGTTTGAAAGCTTTAGCATATCTTCTTCCAGTGTATGCAGCAATGTATAAATTGCAATGGAATGATCTATGGATGAATGATAGAAACTGGGTGAAATGGATAGACATTTAGATAGGTTTATTGATAAACAGTTATATGCATGCTATATTATACCTGTGTGTTTGTTAATCCTCATAGGTGCATATATATATATATATATATATATATATATATATGTATCTATATTATATATAGATACATACATACACACACATTTATCTATTGATAGATACACACACACACACACACACACATATATATATATATATATCCACCAAAGAACCCGCTCTCATGACAATATATAAAAAAAATGTGTTGAAATGTAATACATAAAAAATCAGCATATATTTTGTATACATTAAATTCGACAAATATTTGATAAATTGCAGTGGTGTTCTTTGGTGGAATTTTGCATGTTTGGCGGCACTGCACCTGGTTTTAAGTTTTTTTTTTTATTATTATTGGAGTGCCCTTTGGATTTATATATATACATATACATACATGGATGCATGGATTAGAAATCCAACAGAAATGGTAGAGTTGAATACAGTGAAGAAGTTTAAGTATGCATGGGATAGGCATAAGACTACCTTGATATAAGATAAGGCCAGGAAGTAACGAAAGTATTTAGATTTTTTTGACACATTCTATGTTTCTATATATATATGTGTGTAAACAAATCCAATATAGCTACTTTGTCTAGTGATCATCATCACTGTTATTGAAGGTTTGTAGTTCATATAGGTATACAAGTATGAAGTGCCTTAAGCTATTGTTTGATGTGTTGTCAATTTTATTAGGTGTATTTATAATATTCTATCAGTCTGGGTATATTTAAGTAAAATAAACATAATTATTCATGTGTTATCCTACATGTTAGTGTCAGATGCTAGGTATAATAAAGGGTTGCATGGTGAAAAATGGTTTTTCACGTGGAGACCATTGTTTATGTCTTACTACCATTTCTGTGTGTGAATTTGATTTTTCATTTCACAAACATGACTGTGAGTGAACCACTTAAAGGGGAAGTTCCACCTTACCTTCAGTGATTTGTTTTAGATAAGTGAAACTGTATCATGCAAGTAAATAAAGACACCTAATTGTTTGATCAGATTATTTCTTAACATTTTCTATTTCTTAAAAATGAATTTTGAGGTCCCTCAAAATCTACAGGAGAACTTTTCATTTTTTTTTTTTTTATTAAAAACAAGCGCATTGAAAATATATTAAACAAATACACGTGCAACATTCAGAAACAAATAGCTGATTGGAACTGCCCCTTTAACATTTAAGTTTTTGGTATCTGGAAGAAAGTGCCCCCAGTTGGATGGATTCTGAGTAGAGAAGCCTTAGTAATTTTTTTTTTTTTTTTTAACTGACTAGTTTTAAATGTGTATGCTTGATACATGATACACTGGCAAAATCTAAACTTGTGTACCGTTATACTTTCATGTTTCCGGTTTCACTGTACATTTATCTTGAAAACTTAAGTACTTATTTAATCCCTTAATGTCAGTGGCATGTCGACCGATCCTAAGCACACGTGACAAATTGTCACGGGCGAATATGATTACTGTAATTGGTTATCTCAGCGGTCATGTTCCCCGAGCAGGCTCTAAGAAGACTGCCTCATTTCAAGCCTCAGTTTTCTTCTTGGAGCCGGTGGGTGCATGGACCATACTATAGAGGACGTATATATACCTCCGTTTACGCAAAGGGGTTAAAGGTGAACTGTAGACATTTAATGACAGTAATGGTCCTTTGCGGGTTGTCGTCTTCCATAATCTTACACATTGGTTAGTTGGGCAGAAATATGTTGCATATACTTCACTGTGTACAATGGATCCATGTTATACTTCCTCAGCTGGCATTACATTACATGACATTAACATTCATTTATATAGCACTAACAATTTATGGTATAGAGCAGAAAAGGGAATTACAGAGTGCGTTAGACTAAGAGAGATAGGCACTTTCATTAAATTTGTAACGCCGCACTTGTTTACATTTGCCTTTTTAATGACCTGTTTATGCATTTGTTTATATTTATTTGCATTAAAAAGTATTAAAAAGCACCACTGTTTTAACTAAAATAAATTTATATTTTTATGATTTGAGAGAACCCCGTTTGTCACCTCTTTTTTAGTCTAAAAAATAGAAAAATGGCTTCTAGTAACAATTTTACTGTCTTATTTCATTCATATATTTAAACATATTAAATGTGTAGAAAGGAAAAAAGGCTATTAGCTGGAAATGGAGTTATATGTAATAACAAATAGTATATATGTGCTTTTAAATGGTATGGCTTAGTGAATTAATGCATCACGTGGACAATCTGTTCAGTCTCAGTGTTGCAGGTTTGATTCCTGGAAAGGTTAACTTAACATTTCATCTAGAAAATGCTGATAAAATAAGTTTACGTTTGGCAATGTTAAAAACTCCCAGAACAGTCTAAATGTAACCTTCCTGTAAAAAAGTGTTTTGGTTTTTTACTAATAAAATAGCAATAGTATTTTACAAATAATTTTAGATCATCCATATTTAAATACATATTCAACAAAATGGAATGGCACTGTTATCACTAGAACAATTATGATCATTAATTAATTAAATTCATATTTTTACAATATAAAATATGGATAATGAATAAAGCCATATGCAAAGTGTTTTTTAGTTAATAAAAAAGGTAGAAATACTGATTTTACAAGTTTTTATTAGCTTACAGTATTAGGAAATCAAAACCTCCTCTCCTTAATGAAAGATAGGCATTCTTATGTGTTTTAGAATATTTGCTTCTGTATTACTAATTATAAATGTTTAAAATACATTTTAATAGAATAGTGATTTGGAAGGTTTTTCTTTAGTTGGAGCATGTTGTTACTTTTTTCAGTGAAGTTAACATTATTGGCCAGCAGAGGGCGAACCTGTCATCCAATCATTTCTTTAGCTGCACAAGTGGATCTGTTCGTGCTATCCCTCCTTCTCTCCTCCCCCTGACTCAGTGAATCACCCTCCCATCTTTTCTCTGACACACAAAGAAGAGCTGCTGCTCCGATGGAGATTCTGTGGATATATTAGGATGGAAATATAAGGGTTTATTTTTTATCATGGAAGGATATTTTTTCATCTAAGAGCCTATGGAATTATAAAAGGACCTATATCTTATAATTTGAAGGAATATTTATGAGATATGGACTCCCAGAGCTTCCCGAAGGCTTGGAAATGGCAAGTAGTATATTCCTTTTTCCTCTATAGCTGGGGCTGGGTCTCTGGTCAGCTTCGCTATTCTATTCTGGAGGAGTTAGACACAGGGACATTGGTAGGCAATGTAGCTCATGATTTGGGGTTAAATCTTGCATACATTAATAAACACAGACTGAGTTTAGGATCAGATGAAGGCAGCAGATTGTTTTCTGTCGACCAGAAGACTGGAGCTCTGACTGTGAATGAGAGGATTGATAGAGAAAGCCTTTGTGGATCCAGTTTAAAGTGTTTGCTGCATTTAGAGGTTGTGACTGGTGATCCATTGGAACTGTTCAGTCTGGAAATAGAGATTTTGGATATTAATGATAATTCTCCCACTTTTACAACTAGTAACCAAGTTATAAAAATCAATGAGTTAGTAACAAGCCCAGGTGTTAGATTTTCATTACAAATTGCACATGATCCAGATGTGGGTATTAATGGTGTTCGTGAGTATAGACTGAGTCCCAACCCGTTCTTTTCATTGTCTGTAACAAATCGTCAAGATGGAACACTCATGGCTGCATTGATACTGGAAAAGATTCTGGATAGGGAGGAAAAGGCAGAACATAAACTAATTTTGACTGCTTTTGATGGTGGAGAAAAGACAAGGTCAGGATCTACTCAGGTGACCATTATAGTTTTAGATATCAATGACAATGCTCCTGTTTTTGATCAACCTCGTTATAAAATCACATTATTGGAAAATGTACCTTTAAAAACAGTTTTAATAAAGCTTAATGCCACAGACCTAGATGAGGGAGCCAATGGTGAACTTATATATGTCTTTGATCAACATACTTTGGATTCAGCCAAGAAGTTATTTGATTTGAATCCAGATACAGGTGAAATATATGTCATAGGAACTGTGGATTATGAGGAGTTAAGTCTTTATGATCTAGCAGTCAGAGCCATAGACAAGGGCACACCTACAATGGAAGGACAATGTATTATACAAGTTGAGATACAAGATGTAAATGATAACAGTCCAGAAATTAGTTTTACCTCAAAGACAAATGAAGTGCCTGAAAATGCAGCGATAGGAACTCTTGTTGGATTCATTACAGTGAGAGATAAAGATTCTGGTAAGAATGGAGAAATCATGTTGAAAGTGTCACCAAATGTACCATTTAAATGCCAATCTTTTAAAAATCGATATTCTTTAATAACTAGTGGATATTTGGACAGAGAAAACAATTCCCAGTATATTATACAGCTTATTGCCTCTGACTTGGGCAATCCTCCTTTACACAGTGAGATCACAGTTACCCTTAGTATTTCTGATGTTAATGATAACGCTCCTACATTCTCCCAGTCTGTTTACAAAGCCTTCATAAAAGAGAACAATGAACCAGGCAGCTTATTATGCACTGTATCTGCTTCTGATCCAGATGAGGGAGATAACGCCAAGCTGAAGTATTCTGTATCCGAAAGTCAAATAGATGGTTCTTTCGTATCTTCCTTTGTCTACATAAATCACGAGAATGGTAACATTTATGCTCAACGTTCTTTTGACTATGAACAATTCCAAGTCTTACAAATCACAGCAAGAGCAGAGGATTCTGGATCTCCAAATCTATTTTCCAATGTGTCCATTTTTATTTTTATTTTGGATATAAATGATAATTACCCCACTGTGCTATACCCAGAGAATTCAGGAGAGTTTTTTATTCAAGAAAAGGTTTCAAAATCCACATCTGTTGGTTATTTAATTACAAAGGTTTCTGCTGTGGATCTGGATGCTGGTCACAATGCCTGGCTTGCTTACAGTCTTGTTGACTCTAACAGCCCCACGCTGTTTCAGATTTCGGAATATACTGGAGAAATCAGAACTATTCGAGGCTTCCATGAAACAGACAATGCTGAGCAACGTCTTGTGATTTCAATCAGAGACCACGGGCAACCACCTCTGTCAACAACAGTCACTGTCCTTGTAAATGTAGTAGAAAGCATTGCTCAAGAAACCCCCAAGTCTGTTGATTTTCTTTCAAATTCAAAATCATCACCAGATTTGACTTTATATCTCATTATTTCTCTGGTGGCCATCAGTTTAGTTTCTCTTGTTACTTTTGTCATTTTGCTTGTGAGATGCTTAAGAAAGGACCTTTATTCCAGCAGCTGCGATTCTTGTTTTTTAAGCAAATCCCATTCCCAGTGCTATACAGACCAATATCACCCTACACTTTACTTGAACACAGATGGCACCTTAAAGTACATGGAAGTCAGGATGGTTCCACCAGATTCCCAAGGACAATCTTACCAGACATATTTACCCCCTGCTACAGAACAAAATAATGTATCCTCCACTAAACCATTGCTTTATCCCAACTTGACTGAAAGGATGCAAGACACAGAGCCACTATCTGACTCAAGCTTGTTGAGTGATTCTAATCAGGTGAGAAAATATTAATATGTGTGAAATACAAATCTTTTCTTTTTGTAGTATAAGTATATATATATATATATATATATATATATATATATACTATAATATTTAATATGTGAGAGTGTTAAAATATTTAGCATTTATAGGAAATAAAGAAATATAATGGATTGTATTATATTACTATTATTTGTTATACTGCTGTTCATTAGGATTGATCATTATTATGTATGTCATGTTCTCGGCGTAAATGGCCTAGGAGTCATAATTATTTTAAAAGGAATATTTAAAATGAATTTACATTGTTTCTTCGATAATACAAATGATTTAATATATCATCATAGTAGCCCAAATTCTGCCATGTGTTAAAATAATACAATAATATTCACAATTCAAATCATATGGGCAGCATCTAAATTGCTACTGCTCCAAACACTGGTTGACAGATAGGTAAATATGTGCTATTGTTAATCTGTATGCTTTACATGTTATATATGCATTGTGTATTTTAGTTCAGGGTTGATAAATCACAGAAGTCAAGGAGGCTCGGCCTCCTAAACTTTTAGCTGCTGGTTCCTAACGTTTAGGATTGTTTTGCATAAATCTTAATTACGTATTATTTATTTGACTCCTAAAATACCTAGCCTTGTATGAATTGGTCTTTTGGCCGTCTGAAGTCTACACATTGTTTGTCAAGTCCTGGCTTAGCTCAACACACTTTATATAGGGATTTTTATCAACATTAATCAAAAGATTATCCATCAATGCTAAATGTACTGATTGTGTTGTGTCCAAACATATTTGTGTATTAGATTAGCTGCTTGGTACAGTTCCGGAATGGAACTCTGGGTATGTAATCTGTCTTCATGCTCTACCAGGCTGTATTGAGGTTGGAGTTCTTGGCTACAGAGTTTATGGGTCATCTTGTAGCACTTGGTCTATGGTCAGGTTTCAAATTAGGAATGAGGTTAGGATGAGGGTTTTGATGAAGTTTGGTGTCAAGATTAGGAGGAAAAATATACCTTCTTATAGTGAGATCCACCATTTTTTATATTTTAGCCTGGTGTTGGTGTCAGATAGCTTCTTGCACGACTAGAAAGTGAATTCAGCGTATACACTGCTTAAAAGCATACTAGTTAAGTAACTCTCCTCTCACTTGTGTCAGTCCATATTCAAATTTCTCATACCTATACCCGCAGCTGCTGGTTTAGCTCTGCAACATATTTGAGCTGGGGCAATCAGTATTGGATTCTGACTTTCTAGCATTTCAACCCTGTGATTCACCATGCCCCACTACAAATGATTCATCGTTGTCTAGTGATATAGTTTATAAAGTAAATTGTGTCTTGTAACCAGACTCCTGTATGCCCATAGATCACCAGATTCAGCAATAAATAAGTGCTCAAAAAACATATGGTGCTCACTCAGGTTTCTCAAAATTCTCAAGAACAGTTTAAATCATTGAGACAGGAACGACTACTAATAAAGTCAAGGGAAGACACAAGTGAACTAGGGAGAGAGGAGCTCAGAAACTATCTGATAGTTAAGTAATATAATATATGAATATAAATATAAATGTAATAGTAGATTACAATGGTAAATGTCCAAATGGGGACAGCAAGGGTGTAATTAGCATAAAAAGAAAACCTATGGTGTTAAAAACCAGAAATGCAAAAGACAGCACTAGACAGTAAACAATGTAGGTGCAGCACTCGAAAGTGCCGTGATATAGCAATTGCAGACATATATAAAACACTTATATATCCGCAATATATCACTGGTGAGTGATTCACGCTACTAGTCCTGCGTGTTTTGTTAGGAATGACTACTGCTACATTGCCTCACATGAATTTAACTTTTTCTTCAGGAACTAAGAAATCTGACACTGTAGCCACAGACATATTTAATGAAAACTATTCATTATCTGCTGATGTGCAATCAGTCCTCATGACTTAATTTGCACATAATTCAAAACCTATCAGGAATTAACTGGCATATAGCTATCATTTACTTACAACCTCTCATCTATCTATGGTTAATAAAAAAAAGAAATAATATTATCCTTTGCATATTGGACAATGTTCAAATCCCCAGAACAATCTACATATAACATTCCTGACAAAGTGCTTCATTGATAGTATTACCACTTTTAGAAACTGTGCTACTATATTGTGTATTTATAGTTTTTTTGTTTTACCAATATTTTTAAAGATCATCCATTTTTTTAAAAATATTAAACAAAACTATTCTGCTTTGGACTGTTATTGCTAGAATTATTGTAATCATGAATTATTTACATTATTATAATCACAATATATTATATGGATTGTGAGTTAAACCATGCACAATTTGCTTTTCAAATAATAAAAAGGTAGAAAGACTGATGTATAGAATTATGTAATTTAAAACGTTTTATTAGGTTACAGTATTAGGAAATCTAAATCTGCTCTTCTCAAAATATAGGCATTTGTATATAGTTTAGTACATTTGATTATGTATTACTAAGTACACATGGCCAGTTTAAAATAAGCTGTAACAGAATGCTGTTTTGGAGCTTTTAATTTTTTTTTAGTTAGAATGTGTAGTACATTTTGTTCAGTGAAGTTAACATTATTGGCCAGCAGAGGGCGGACCTGTCATCCAATCATTTCTTTAGCTGCACAAGTGGATCTGTTCGTGCTATCCCTCCTTCTCTCCTCCTCCTGACTCAGTGAATCACCCTCCCATCTTTTCTCTGACACACAAAGAAGAGCTGCTGCTCCGATGGAGATTCTGTGGATATATTAGGGTGGAAATATAAGGGTTTATTTTTTTATCATGGAAGGATATTTTTTCATCTAAGGACCTATGGATTTATAAAAGGACCTATATCTTATAATTTGAAGGAATATTTAGGAGATATGGACTCCCAGAGCTTCCCGAAGGCTTGGAAATGGCAAGTAGTATATTCCTTTTTCCTCTATAGCTGGGGCTGGGTCTCTGGTCAGCTTCGCTATTCTATTCTGGAGGAGTTAGACACAGGGACATTGGTAGGCAATGTAGCTCATGATTTGGGGTTAAATCTTGCAAACATTAATAAGCACAGACTGAGTTTAGGATCAGATGAAGGCAGCAGATTGTTTTCTGTCGACCAGAAGACTGGAGCTCTGACTGTGAATGAGAGGATTGATAGAGAAAGCCTTTGTGGATCCAGCTTAAAGTGTTTGCTGCATTTGGAGGTGGTGACTGGTGACCCATTGGAACTGTTCAGTCTGGAAATAGAGATTTTGGATATAAATGATAATTCTCCCATTTTTACAACCACTGATCAAGTTATAAAAATTACTGAGCTGTTAACAAGCCCAGGTGTTAGATTTTCATTACAAATTGCACATGATCCAGATGTGGGTATTAATGGTGTTTGTGAGTATAGACTGAATCCAAACCCGTTCTTTTCATTGTCTGTAACAAATCGGAAAGATGGAGCACTCATAGCTGCATTGATACTGGAAAAGGTTCTGGATAGAGAAGAAAAGGCAGAACATAAACTCATTTTGACTGCTATTGATGGTGGAGAAAAGGCAAGATCAGGATCTACTCTGGTGACCATTATAGTTTTAGATATCAATGACAATGCTCCAGTTTTTGATCAGCCTCGTTCTAAAATCACGTTATTGGAAAATGTACCTTTAAAAACAGTTTTAATAAAGCTTAATGCCACAGACCTAGATGAGGGAGCCAATGGTGAAATTATATATTCCTTTGATCACCATACTTTGGATTCAGCCAAGAAAGTATTTGATTTAAATCCAGATACAGGTGAAATATATGTCATAGGAGCAGTCGATTATGAAGAGTTAAATCTTTATGAACTATCTGTCAGAGCCATAGACAAGGGGACACCTACAATGGAAGGACAATGTGTTATACAAGTTGAGATACAAGATGTAAATGATAACACTCCAGAAATTAGTTTTACCTCAAAGACAAATGAAGTGCCTGAAAATGCAGCGATAGGAACTCTTGTTGGATTCATTACAGTGAGAGATAAAGATTCTGGTAAGAATGGAGAAATAATTTTAAAAGTGTCACCAAATTTACCATTTAAATGCCAATCTTTTAAAAACCGCTATTCTTTAATAACTAGTGAATTTTTGGACAGAGAAAAAAATGCTCACTATATTATACAGCTTATTGCCTCTGATTTGGGCAATCCTCCTTTACACAGTGAAATCACAGTTACCCTTAGTATTTCTGATGTTAATGATAACGCTCCTACATTCTCCCAGTCTGTTTACAAAGCCTTCGTAAAAGAGAACAATGAACCAGGCAGCTTATTATGCACCATATCAGCTTCAGATCCAGATGAGGGAGATAATGCCAAGCTGAAGTATTCTGTATCCGAAAGTCAAATAGATGGTTCTTCCGTCTCTTCCTTTGTTTACATAAATCACGAGAATGGTAACATTTATGCTCAACGTTCTTTTGACTACGAACAATTCCAAGTTCTACAGATCACGGCAAGAGCAGAGGATTCTGGATCTCCAAATCTATTTTCCAATGTGTCCATTTTTATTTTTATTTTGGATACAAATGATAATTACCCCACTGTGCTATATCCAGAGAATTCAGGCGAGTTTATTATTCAAGAAAAGGTCTCAAAATCCACATCTGTTGGTTATTTAATTACAAAGGTTTCTGCTGTGGATCTGGATGCTGGTCACAATGCCTGGCTTGCTTACAGTCTTGTTGACTCTAACAGCCCCACGCTGTTTCAGATTTCTGAATATACTGGAGAAATCAGAACTATTCGAGGCTTCCATGAAACAGACAATGCTGAGCAACGTCTTGTGATTTCAATCAGAGACCACGGGCAACCACCTCTGTCAACAACAGTCACTGTCCTTGTAAATGTAGTAGAAAGCATTGCTCAAGAAACCCCCAAGTCTGTTGATTTTCTTTCAAACTCAAAATCGTCACCAGATTTGACTTTATATCTCATTATTTCTCTGGTGGCCATCAGTTTAGTTTCTCTTGTTACTTTTGTCATTTTGCTTGTGAGATGCTTAAGAAAGGACCTTTATTCCAGCAGCTGCGGATCTTGTTTTTTAAGCAAATCCCATTCCCAGTGCTATACAGACCAATATCAACCTACACTTTACTTGAACACAGATGGCACCTTAAAGTACATGGAAGTCAGGATGGTTCCACCAGATTCCCAAGGACAATCTTACCAGACATATTTACCCCCTCCTGTAGAACAAAATAATTTGTCATCCACTAAACCATTGCTTTATCCCAACTTGACTGAAGGGATGCAAGACAAAGAGCCACTATCTGACTCAAGCTTATTGAGTGATTCTAATCAGGTGAGAAAGTAATATTATGTATGAAATACAAGGCTTCTCCTTTTATAGCAGGAGTATATATAATATGTTATACATAAGGGTGAATAACATTATATTAATGTGCCTAGAGATGTTATAAAATATGTAGCATTTACAGTAAATAAAGTAATATAATAGATTGTTTTATATAACTTATTATTTGTTACACTGCTCTTCATTGCTAATTTTTATATGTCGCGGTGTAGTTGGCATAGGAGGTCATGATTATTTTATGAGAATGTTAACTGTTTCTTCCATAATAAAAATTGTCTAATATATTATCATGGTACCCAGAATTGTATTGTGTGTTAAAATACAATCAAATTCAGAATTTGGACCCTATGGGGCATCAACAAGTTTAAGTCAAAACTAAATGCTACTGCTCAAAACATTGGGTGGCAGATAGGTAAATATGTGCTATTGTTAATCTGTATGCTTTATATTTTACGCATTGTGTATCTAATCTCAGCGTTTTAGCTTCCTAAAAGCATTACTGGTAATTCTTATCATTTTTGATTGTCTTACATACATCTTAATTACGTATTATTTATTTGACTCCTAAAAATAACTTGCATTGTCTGAATTGGTCTGTTTTGCTTCTGAAGTCTACAGATAGTTATCAAGTCCACTAATACCTCTAGATTGTAAGTTTGCAAGCAGGGGCTCTTATTATATAGTCCCACTCTAATTTATGTACCTAACTCTACGTAAATTGTTGTTGTTATATAAATAAATCTAATGTAACACAGATACTACTGATTGTGTTGTGTCTAAACATATTTGTGGATTAGATCAGTTGCGTGCTGCAGTTCAGCATGGATCTCTGGGAATGTAATCTGCCTGCATGCGCTACCAGGCTGTATCGAGGTTAGAGTTCTTAATGAATAGACTTTCTGGCTAATGAGTTTATGGATATTTTTTTAGCTCTTGGTCTATGGGCAGGTTTCAAATTAGGAATGAGGTTAGCATGAGGGCTTTGATGAAGTTTAGTGTCAAGATTAGGAGCAAAAAGATGCCTTCTAATTGTGAAATTTGCACCTTTATTTATATCTTAACTTTGTTTTGGTGTCAGATAGTTTACTGCACGACTAGAAAGTGAATGCAGACTGTACAACGCTGAAAAGCATACTACTTAAGTAACTCTCATCTCACTTGTGTCAGTCCATATTCAAATATCTCATACCTACACCGGTTGCGGTTTAGATCTGCAATATTTTTGAGATAGGGCTAGCAGTATTGGATTAACACAGTCATATTATCTCCTAATCTCATTATATGCCTGAAATTGTTCGGCTAAGGATGCTCTTGACTTACTCTACCCTGTGATTCACCATGCCACACTACATATTATTTATATGATATAGTTTATGTAATAAATGATGTCTTGTAACCAGACTCCTGTATGTCCATAGATCACCAGATGCAATCCTTCAACAATAAAATTTTTTGCAAAGAACATCTGGTGCTCACTCAGATTTATCAAAGTTCTCAAGAACAGTTTAACTCATTAGAGACAGGAAGGACTAGTGTTAAATTGCCTCATATGAATTTAACTTTTTTCTTCAGGAACTAAGAAATCTGACATTGTAGCCTCAGACATATTTAATGAAAACTATTCATTATCTTCTGATGTGCATTCAATCCTCATGGTTTCATTTGCACATAATTCAAAACCTATCAGGAATGAATTGGTATATAGCTATCACTTACTTGCAAGTTTGATTCCTAGCAAGGTTTATTTAAAGGGACACTCCCAACAAAAAATGAAAAGGTTTTTTTTCCTTTTGCATTGGTGATTTCAGATATGTCCTATTTTTGTTATATGAGTTTATGCTATGAAATATTTTACTAAAAAAGTGTGACTGGGTGCCACCATTTTGTGAAATATAGTGTTTTTGGGTACCACCCCCCAGAAATTTTACAGCACTCATATCTCACTTTGGGGGTGGGGACACAGAATGCAGTCTATAAGTCAGAATTCTGTTAATAGACTTGCATTGAATTGGAGGGTAATGTAACTATTACATCCCACAAGAGGGCAGAGTTATGATCCTGCTTGATCAGGTCAATCTCCTCTCTTTGTTTTGGAAGCCAGGTTAAAAAAAAGTTATACACAAAAGTAAGCCACATAGTTCTTCCCACTATGATACACAGGAGCCAGGAAGAGAGCAGGGGTGTATCTTATGACATCATCATGTAGACTTTGGCCACAGTTGTAAAGTGAGACTTGCTGGAAGATTTTGGAAATGTTGCATCATGGATACAATTCTCAAAATGGATGCTGGAGATAAAAACCTAATTTAAATGTTACTTTTATATGCAATTAATTCAAACATACAATAAAAAAAACAGTGGCATATGTCTTGTATATGTGTTTGTTTTAAATGCACAGATAATCTAGTTACATGTTATGTAAGTGTTAGTGTCCCTTTAACCTTTCATCTATCGAAGGTTAATAAGATAGGAAAAATTATGTTTTGAAATAGTATCATCCCTTGCACATTGGACAATGTTAGAATCCCCCAGAATAATCTAAATGTAAAATTCCTGACAAAATGCGTGATTGTTAGTATTAGAAATTGTGCTACTATATTTTTACATCATCCATTTTTAAATAAATATTAAACAAATCTATGCAGAATGGGACTGTTTTTGCTAGAATGATTATATTAATGTAATTAATTGATGATTACAACCACAATGTAAAGTATGGGTCGTGAGCAAAACAATACAAATGTTCTTTTCAAAAACTAAAAAGGTAGAAAGACTGATGTATAGAATTAAGTAATTTAAAACGTTTTATTAGGTTACAGTATAAGGAAATTTAAACCTGCTCTCCTCAACAAAATATAGGCATTATTATATAGTTTAGTACATTTGATTATGTATTACTAATTACACATGACCGGTGTAAAATAAGCTTTAACAGAATACTGTTTTGGAGCTTTGAATTATTCTTTAGTTAGAATGTGTAGTTCATTTTGTTCAGTGAAGTTAACATTATTGGCCAGCAGAGGGCGGACCTGTCATCCAATCATTTCTTTAGCTGCACAAGTGGATCTGTTCGTGCTATCCCATCCTTCTCTCCTCCCCCTGACTCAGTGAACCACCCTCCCATCTTTTCTCTGACACACAAAGAAGAGCTGCTGCTACGATGGAGATTCTGTGGATATATTAGGATGGAAATATAAGGGTTTATTTTTTATCATGGAAGGATATTTTTTCATCTAAGGACCTATGGATTTATAAAAGGACCTATATCTTATCATTTGAAGGAATATTTAGGAGATATGGACTCCCAGAGCTTCCCGAAGGCTTGGAAATGGCAAGTAGTATATTCCTTTTTCCTCTATAGCTGGGGCTGGGTCTCTGGTCAGCTTCGCTATTCTATTCTGGAGGAGTTAGACACAGGGACATTGGTAGGCAATATAGCTCATGATTTGGGGTTGAATCTTGCAAACATTAATAAACACAGACTGAGTTTAGGATCAGATGAAGGCAGCAGATTTTTTTCTGTCGACCAGAAGACTGGAGCTCTGACTGTGAATGAGAGGATTGATAGAGAAAGCCTTTGTGGATCCAGCTTAAAGTGTTTGCTGCATTTAGAGGTTGTGACTGGTGATCCATTGGAACTGTTCAGTCTTGAAATAGAGATTTTGGATATAAATGATAATTCTCCCATTTTTACAACTACTAACCAAGTTATAAAAATTACTGAGTTAGTAACAAGCCCAGGTGTTAGATTTCCATTACAAATTGCACATGATCCAGATGTGGGTATTAATGGTGTTCGTGAATATAGACTGAATCCCAACCCGTTCTTTTCATTGTCTGTAACAAATCGTCAAGACGGAACACTGATAGCCGAACTGATACTGGAAAAGGTTCTGGATAGAGAAGAAAAGGCAGAACATATACTCATTTTGACTGCTTTTGATGGTGGAGAAAAGACAAGATCAGGATCTACTCAGGTGACCATTATAGTTTTAGATATCAATGACAATGCCCCTGTTTTTGATCAGCCTCGTTATAAAATCAAGTTATTGGAAAGCATACCTTTAAAAACAGTTGTAATAAAGCTTAATGCCACAGACCTAGATGAAGGAGCCAATGGTGAAATTATATATTCCTTTGATCACCATACTTTGGATTCAGCCAAGAAATTATTTGATTTAAATCCAGATACAGGTGACTTATATGTAATAGGAACTGTGGATTATGAAGTGTTAAGTCTTTATGAACTATCTATCAGAGCCATAGACAAGGGCACACCTACAATGGAAGGACGATGTCTTATACAAGTTGAGATACAAGATGTAAATGATAACAGTCCAGAAATTAGTTTTACCTCAAAGACAAATGAAGTGCCTGAAAATGCAGCTATCGGAACTGTTGTTGGATTTATCACAGTGAGAGATAAAGATTCTGGTAAGAATGGAGAAATCATGTTGAAAGTGTCACCAAATTTACCATTTAAATGCCAATCTTTTAAAAATCGCTATTCTTTAATAACTAGTGGATATTTGGACAGAGAAAACAATGCCCAGTATATGATACAGCTTATTGCCTCTGATTTGGGCAATCCCCCTTTACACAGTGAGATCACAGTTACCCTTAGTATTTCTGATGTTAATGATAACGCTCCTACATTCTCCCAGTCTGTTTACAAAGCCTTCATAAAAGAGAACAATGAACCAGGCAGCTTATTATGCACTGTATCTGCTTCTGATCCAGATGAGGGAGATAATGCCAAGCTGAAGTATTCTGTATCCGAAAGTCAAATAGATGGTTCTTCCGTCTCTTCCTTTGTTTACATAAATCACGAGAATGGTAACATTTATGCTCAACGTTCTTTTGACTATGAACAATTACAAGTTCTACAGATCACGGCAAGAGCAGAGGATTCTGGATCTCCAAATCTATTTTCCAGTGTGTCCATTTTTATTTTTATTTTGGATACAAATGATAATTACCCCACTGTGCTATATCCAGAGAATTCAGAAGAGTTTATTATTCAAGAAAAGGTCTCAAAATCCACATCTGTTGGTTATTTAATTACAAAGGTTTCTGCTGTGGATCTGGATGCTGGTCACAATGCCTGGCTTGCTTACAGTCTTGTTGACTCTAACAGCCCCACGCTGTTTCAGATTTCGGAATATACTGGAGAAATCAGAACTATTCGAGGCTTCCATGAAACAGACAATGCTGAGCAACGTCTTGTGATTTCAATCAGAGACCACGGGCAACCACCTCTGTCAACAACAGTCACTGTCCTTCTGAATGTAGTAGAAAGCATTGCTCAAGAAACCCCCAAGTCTGTCGATTTTCTTTCAAACTCAAAATCGTCACCAGATTTGACTTTATATCTCATTATTTCTCTGGTGGCCATCAGTTTAGTTTCTCTTGTTACTTTTGTCATTTTGCTTGTGAGATGCTTAAGAAAGGACCTTTATTCCAGCAGCTGCGGATCTTGTTTTTTAAGCAAATCCCATTCCCAGTGCTATACAGACCAGTATCAACCTACACTTTACTTGAACACAGATGGCACCTTAAAGTACATGGAAGTCAGGATGGTTCCACCAGATTCCCAAGGACAATCTTACCAGACATATTTACCCCCTCCTGTAGAACAAAATAATTTGTCATCCACTAAACCATTGCTTTATCCCAACTTGACTGAAGGGATGCAAGACACAGAGCCACTATCTGACTCAAGCTTATTGAGTGATTCTAATCAGGTGAGAAAATATTATTATGTATGAAATACAAGGCTTCTCCTTTTATAGCAGGAGTATATATAATATGTAATACATAAGGGTGAATAACATTATATCAATGTGCCTAGAGATGTGATAAAATATGTAGCATTTACAGTAAATAAAGTAATATAATAGATTGTTTTATATGACTTATTATTTGTTACACTGCTCTTCATTGCTAATTTTTATATGTCGCGGTGTAGTTGGCATAGGAGGTCATGATTATTTTATGAGAATGTTAACTGTCTCTTCCATAATAAAAACTGTCTAATATATTATCATAGTACCCAGAATTGTATTGTGTGTTAAAATACAATCAAATTCAGAATTTGGACCCTATGGGGCATCAACAAGTTTAAGTCAAAACTAAATGCTACTGCTCAAAACATTGGGTGGCAGATAGGTAAATATGTGCTATTGTTAACCTGTATGCTTTATATTTTACGCATTGTGTATCTAATCTCAGCGTTTTAGCTTCCTAAAAGCATTACTGGTAATTCTTATCATTTTTGATTGTCTTACATACATCTTAATTACGTATTATTTATTTGACTCCTAAAAATAACTTGCATTGTCTGAATTGGTCTGTTTCGCTTCTGAAGTCTACAGATAGTTATCAAGTCCTTAGCTCAATATATTTTATACAGGGGTTTTCTTCAACCTTAATCAAAATAATTTCCACTAATACCTATAGATTGTAAGTTTGCAGGCAGGGCTCCTAGTATGTAGCCCCACTCTAAGGTCTGTACCTAACTCTACGTGGATTGTTGTTGTTATATAAATAAATCTAATGTAACACAGATACTACTGATTGTGTTGTGTCCAAACATATTTTTGGATTAGATCGGCTGCGTGCTACAGTTCAGCATGGAACTCTGGGTATGTGATCTGTCTGCATGCGCTACTAGGCTGTATTGAGATTAGGGTTGCCACCTTTTCTTCCAAAAAATTAAAATTTGCACCTTTATTTATATTTTAACTTAGTGTTGGTGTCAGATAGCCTATTGCATGACTAGAAAGTGAATGCAGACTGTACAACACTGAAAACCATACTACTTAAGTAACTCTCATCTCACAGTAAACAACTTGTGCCTGCCCCTACTCAAATATCTCATACCTACTCCCGCTACTGCTGGGTTAACGCTGCAATATTTTTGAGATGGGGCAAGCAGTATTGGATTAACACAGTCATATTATCTCCTAATCTCATTACATACCTGAAGTTGTTCCGCTAAGGATGCTCTTGACTTTCTACCCTGTGGTTCACCATGCCAGTGATATAGTTTACGTTATAAATTATGTCTTGTAACCAGACTCCTGTATCTCCATTGATCACCTGATGCAATCCTTCAACAATACATTTTTTTTGCAAAGAACACATGGTGCTCACTCAGATTTATCAAAGTTCTCAAGAAGAGTTTAAATCATTAGAGATAGGAAGGACTAGTGTTAAATTGCCTCATATGAATTTAACTTTTTTCTTCAGGAACTAAGAAATCTGACACTGTAGCCACAGACATATTTAATGAAAACTATTCATTATCTGCTGATGTGCAATCAATCCTCATGGTTTCATTTGCACATAATTCAAAACCTATCAGGAATGAATCAGTATATAGCTATCACTCTCAGGTTTGATTCCTAGCTAGGTTAATATAAAGGGACACTCCCATCAAAAAATGAAAAGGGTTTATATTTTCTATTCTGCATTGTTGATTTCAGATATGTCTTTTGTTTTTGTTATGCAAGTTTATTTTATTAAATATTTTACTAAACAAGTGTGACTGGGTGCCACCATTATGTGAAATATAGTGTTTTGTGGTACCTCCAGAGACTTTACAGCACTTGTATCTCACATTGAGGCTGGGGACACAGAATGCAGACTATAAGTCAGATTTCTGATCATAGACTTGTATGAAATGGGATTGTAATGTAACTATTACCTCACAAGAGGGCGGAGTTATGATCCTGTTTGATCAGGTCAATCTCCTCTCTTTGTGTTGAAAGGCAGGTAAAAAAAAAGTTGTACACAGCCACATAGTTCTTCCTACTATGATATACAGGAGCCAGTGATAGAGCAGGGGAGTATCTTATGACATTGTCATGTAGGCTTTGGCTACATGTGTAAAGTGAGATTTTCTGGAAGACTTTCGAGAATGCTGCATCATGGGTACAATTCTCAAAATGGATGCTGGAGATAGAGACCTAATTTTAATTTTAATTTTTATATGCAATTAATTCAACCATAAAAGAAAAAAAACAGTGGCATATGTCTTCTGTAGGTGTTTGTTTTAAATGCACAGGTAATCTAGTTCTTTTGTAAGTGGTAGTGCCCCTTTACCATTCATCTATCAAAGGTTAATAAAATAGGAAAAATTTAGTTTTCAAATAGTATCATCCCTGGCATATTGTACAGGACCTCTTTAACCAATGGAAAAACTGGGCACTTGCCCAGAGCCCACTGTTTAAGGGGGGCCCCTCTGGCCACGGATGTCATCCCCGCAGCAAATTGCAAGCAGCAAAGGGGGTGAGTACTGGGGAAGAGGGGAGGAGGGTGGCAAATTTGCTTATTAATGGTAGCATAATACTGGCATATTGTTGGTCAAATTAGCTGGGGCATATTAAATGTCAAAATAATACTGGCATATTATTGGGCAAATTGGCTCATTATTGGTAGCACAAAACTGGCTTATTATTTGGAAAATTGTCTGGGGCATATTAAATAGCAAAATAATACTGACCTAGTATTGGGCAAATTGACTGGGGCATATTAAATGGCAAAATAATACTGGCATATTATTGGGCAAAATGGCTGGGGCATATTAAATGGCTGGGGCATATTAAATGGAAAAATAATACTGGCATATTATTGGGCAAATTGGCTAGGGCATATTAACTGACAAAATAAAACTGGCATATTATTGGGCAAATTGGCTGGGTCATATTAAATGGCAGAATAATACTGGCATGATATTGGACAAATTGGCTAGGGCATAATAAATGGCAAAATAATACTGGCATATTATTGGGCAAATTGGCTGGGTCATATTAAATGGCAGAATAATACTGGCATGATATTGGACAAATTGGCAGGGGCATATTAAATGTCAAAATAATACTGGCATATTATTGGGCAAATTGGCTGTGGCAAATTAAATGGCAAAATAATACTGGCATATTGTTGGGCAAATTGGCTGTGGCGTATTAATGGATAAATAACACTGGCATATGATTGGGCAAATTGGCTGAGGCATATTTAATGGACAAATGGTGGCATGTTTTAATAGGCAAACTGACTGTTAATGACAAAGTTACTGTGGCACATTAATTGGTACCTGACAGTGGCTTATTTTAATTGACAAAGTGATGCTGTGGGGTAAAATAACATGTACTATGGGGGAAAGTGGCACTGTGGCTTGTTCTGCAGGGGAAGTTCTATGGGACAAAGTGACACTGTGGTATGTTCTGTGGGGCAAATTGACACAATTGTGTGGGTGCAATATGACTGCAAGCCAAGTGCTGTGGGTGCAATATAGGTGCATGTCAAGTGCTGTGGGTACTTTATGGTGCTGTGTTAAGTCCTGTAGGTGCAATGTTGGTGCAGAAAAAAGGGAATAAAAACAATAAATGCAATTTTTCAATTACAATTTTATTACATATACAAATAGTTGAATGTGATATGAAAATAGTTGCATATAATATTAGAATGCTTACATTTACATCTAGTTTTTTACAATGTGACTTTAGAAAATTAGGGTCAAGCGGGGCCCACTAGGAAAGACTTTGCCCTGGGCCCACTAGGGTCTTAAAGTGGCCCTGGTATTGGACAATGTTAGAATCCCCCAGAATAATCTAAACGTTACATACCTGACAAAGTACTTCATTGTTAGTATTACCACTTTTAGAAATTGTGCTACTAGATTGTGTATTTATAGTGTTAACCAATATTTTTACTTCATCCATTTTCAAATAAATATTAAACAAATCTATTCTGAATGAGACTGTTATTGCTAGAATGATTGTCATCATGAATTAATTACAATAATATAATCACAATGTATAGTATGGATCGTGAACAAAACTTTACACAATGTCCTTTTCAAATAATAAAAAGGTAGAAAGACTGTTGTTTAGAATTAAGTATTTTAAAATGTTTTATTAGGTTACAGAATTATGAAATTTAAACATGCTCTCCTCAACAAAATATAGGCATTTATTTATAGTTTAGTACATTTGATTATGTATTACTAATTACACATGACAGGTTTAAAATAAGCTTTACCAGAATATTGTTTCGGAGCTTTGAATTGTTCTTTAGTTAGAATGTGTAGTACTCAAATATCTCATACCTACTCCCGCTACTGCTGGGTTAACGCTGCAATATTTTTGAGATGGGGCAAGCAGTATTGGATTAACACAGTCATATTATCTTCTAATCTCATTACATACCTGAAGTTGTTCCGCTAAGGATGCTCTTGACTTTCTACCCTGTGGTTCACCATGCCAGTGATATAGTTTACGTTATAAATTATGTCTTGTAACCAGACTCCTGTATCTCCATTGATCACCCGATGCAATCCTTCAACAATACATTTTTTTTGCAAAGAACACATGGTGCTCACTCAGATTTATCAAAGTTCTCAAGAAGAGTTTAAATCATTAGAGACAGGAAGGACTAGTGTTAAATTGCCTCATATGAATTTAACTTTTTTCTTCAGGAACTAAGAAATCTGACATTGTAGCCTCAGACATATTTAATGAAAACTATTCATTATCTGCTGATGTGCAATCAATCCTCATGGTTTCATTTGCACATAATTCAAAACCTATCAGGAATGAATCAGTATATAGCTATCACTCTCAGGTTTGATTCCTAGCTAGGTTAATATAAAGGGACACTCCCATCAAAAAATGAAAAGGGTTTATATTTTCTATTCTGCATTGTTGATTTCAGATATGTCTTTTGTTTTTGTTATGCAAGTTTATTTTATTAAATATTTTACTAAACAAGTGTGACTGGGTGCCACCATTATGTGAAATATAGTGTTTTGGGGTACCTCCAGAGACTTTACAGCAAAATATAGGCATTTATTTATAGTTTAGTACATTTGATTATGTATTACTAATTACACATGACAGTTTTAAAATAAGCTTTACCAGAATATTGTTTCGGAGCTTTGAATTGTTCTTTAGTTAGAATGTGTAGTACATTTTGTTCAGTGAAGTTAACATTATTGGCCAGCAGAGGGCGGACCTGTCATCCAATCATTTCTTTAGCTGCACAAGTGGATCTGTTCGTGCTATCCCTCCTTCTCTCCTCCCCCTGACTCAGTGAATCACCCTCCCATCTTTTCTCTGACACACAAAGAAGAGCTGCTGTTCCGATGGAGAATCTGTGGATATATTAGGATGGAAATATAAGGGTTTATTTTTTATCATGGAAGGATATTTTTTCATCTAAGGACCTATGGATTTATAAAAGGACCTATATCTTATCATTTGAAGGAATATTTAGGAGATATGGACTCCCAGAGCTTCCCGAAGGCTTGGAAATGGCAAGTAGTATATTCCTTTTTCCTCTATAGCTGGGGCTGGGTCTCTGGTCAGCTTCGCTATTCTATTCTGGAGGAGTTAGAGACAGGGACATTGGTAGGCAATGTAGCTCATGATTTGGGGTTGAATCTTGCAAACATTAATAAGCACAGACTGCGTTTAGGATCAGATGAAGGCAGCAGATTGTTTTCTGTCGACCAGAAGACTGGAGCTCTGACTGTGAATGAAAGGATTGATAGAGAAAGCCTTTGTGGATCCAGCTTAAAGTGTTTGCTGCATTTAGAGGTTGTGACTGGTGATCCATTGGAACTGTTCAGTCTTGAAATAGAGATTTTGGATATAAATGATAATTCTCCCATTTTTACAACCACTAACCAAGTTATACAAATTACAGAGCTGTTAACAAGCCCAGGTGTTAGATTTTCATTACAAATTGCACATGATCCAGATGTGGGTATTAATGGTGTTCGTGAGTATAGACTGAATCCCAACCCGTTCTTTTCATTGTCTGTAACAAATCGTCAAGACGGAACACTGATAGCCGAACTGATACTGGAAAAGGTTCTGGATAGAGAAGAAAAGGCAGAACATAAACTAATTTTGACTGCATTTGATGGTGGAGAAAAGACAAGATCAGGATCTACTCTGGTGACCATTATAGTTTTGGATATCAATGACAATGTGCCAATTTTTGATCAGCCTCGTTATAAAATCACATTATTGGAAAATGTACCTTTAAAAACAGTTGTAATAAAGCTTAATGCCACAGACCTAGATGAGGGAGCAAATGGTGAAATTATATATGTCTTTGATCACCATACTTTGGATTCAGCCAAGAAATTATTCAATTTAAATCCAGATACAGGTGAAATATATGTCATAGGAACTGTGGATTATGAAGAGTTAAGTCTTTATGAACTATCTATCAGAGCCATAGACAAGGGCACACCTACAATGGAAGGACGATGTGTTATACAAGTTGAGATACAAGATGTAAATGATAACACTCCAGAAATTAGTTTTACCTCAAAGACAAATGAAGTGCCTGAAAATGCAGCGATAGGAACTCTTGTTGGATTTATCACAGTGAGAGATAAAGATTCTGGTAAGAATGGAGAAATCATGTTGAAAGTGTCACCAAATTTACCATTTAAATGCCAGTCTTTTAAAAATCGCTATTCTTTGATAACTAGTGGATATTTGGACAGAGAGAAAAATGGCCAGTATATTATACAGCTTATTGCCTCTGATTTAGGCAATCCTCCTTTACACAGTGAGATCACAGTTACCCTTAGTATTTCTGATGTTAATGATAATGCTCCCACGTTCTCCCAGTCTGTTTACAAAGCCTTCATAAAAGAGAACAATGAACCAGGCAGCTTATTATGCACTGTATCTGCTTCTGATCCAGATGAGGGAGATAATGCCAAGCTGAAGTATTCTGTATCCGAAAGTCAAATAGATGGTTCTTCCGTCTCTTCCTTTGTTTACATAAATCACAAGAATGGTAACATTTATGCTCAACGTTCTTTTGACTACGAACAATTCCAAGTTCTACAGATCACGGCAAGAGCAGAGGATTCTGGATCTCCAAATCTATTTTCCAATGTGTCCATTTTTATTTTTATTTTGGATACCAATGATAATTACCCCACTGTCCTATATCCAGAGAATTCAGGAGAGTTTATTATTCAAGAAAAGGTCTCAAAATCCACATCTGTTGGTTATTTAATTACAAAGGTTTCTGCTGTGGATCTGGATGCTGGTCACAATGCCTGGCTTGCTTACAGTCTTGTTGACTCTAACAGCCCCACACTGTTTCAGATTTCGGAATATACTGGAGAAATCAGAACTATTCGAGGCTTCCATGAAACAGACAATGCTGAGCAACGTCTTGTGATTTCAATCAGAGACCACGGGCAACCACCTCTGTCAACAACAGTCACTGTCCTTGTGAATGTAGTAGAAAGCATTGCTCAAGAAACCCCCAAGTCTGTCGATTTTCTTTCAAATTCAAAATCATCACCAGATTTGACTTTATATCTCATTATTTCTCTGGTGGCCATCAGTTTAGTTTCTCTTGTTACTTTTGTCATTTTGCTTGTGAGATGCTTAAGAAAGGACCTTTATTCCAGCAGCTGCGGATCTTGTTTTTTAAGCAAATCACATTCGCAGTGCTATACAGACCAGTATCAACCTACACTTTACTTGAACACAGATGGCACCTTAAAGTACATGGAAGTCAGGATGGTTCCACCAGATTCCCAAGGACAATCTTACCAGACATATTTACCCCCTCCTGTAGAACAAAATAATTTATCCTCCACTAAACCATTACTTTATCCCAACTTGACTGAGGGGATGCATGACACAGAGCCAAAATCTGACTCAAGCTTGTTGAGTGATTCTAATCAGGTGAGAAAATATAAATATGTATGAAATACAAGATGTATCTATTCATTGCCTGAGCATATATAGTATGTAATATATAAGGGTGGAAAATATTATATCAATTTGCCTAGTGTTGTGTAAAAAATATGTAGCATTTATAGTAAATAAAGTAATATAATGTATTGTAGTATATTACCTATTATTTGTTACACTGCTCTTTTTGTATTTTTTGCATTGGTGTAGATGGCCTTATTATTTTATGAGAATGTACACTGTTTCTTCCATAATAACAATTATCTAATATATTATCATAGTAAATATAATTGTACTTTGTGTTAAAATAATAAAATAATATTCAGAATTTAAACCCTATGGGGCATCAACAAGTTTATGTCAAAACTAAATTCTACTGCTCAAAACATTGGGTGGAAGATAGGTAAATATGTGCTAATGTTAATCTGTATGCTTTATATTGTATATATGCATTGTGTATTTTAGCTCAGTTGTAGCTTCCTAAAACCTAAACTACTGATTCTTAACATTTTTGATTGTCTTACATAAATCTTAATTACATATTATTTATTTGACTCCTAAAAATAACTAGATTTGTCTGAATTGGTCTGTTTGGCTTCTGAAGTCTATACATAGTTGTCAAGTCCTGGCTTAGCTCAATATATTTTATATAGGGGTTTTCATCATCATTAATCAAAAGAATATCCTCTAATACCTCTAGATTATAAGTTTGCAGGCAGGGCTCTTATTATATAGTCCCACTCTAAGTTCTGTACCTAACTCTACGTAAATTGTTGTCGTTATATAAATAAATCTAATGTAACATAGATACTACTGATTATGCTGTGTCCAAACTTATTTGTGTATTAGATCGGCTGCGTGGTACAGTTTATTGTCGAACTATGGGTATGTAATGCTCTACCAGGCTGTATTGAGGTTAGAGTTCTTAAAGAGTAGACTTTTTGGCTGATGAGTTTATGTGTCGTTTTTTAGCACTTTGTCTATGATCTGGTTTCAAATTAAGAATGAGGTTAGCATGAGGGTTTTGATGAAGTTTGGTGTGAAGATTAGGAGGAAAAAGATACCTTCTTATAGTGAAATTTGCACCTTTATTTATATCTTAAACTGGTGTTG